>OX383300.1:7255416-8455416 GCA_947523025.1 Dryobota labecula | reverse complement strand
TATACACTAAAAAAAGGAAAGGACCCAATATCGAGCCTTGTGGAACACCCATTTTTACTTTTAAACCGAGTGAATTGATACCATTTATTTGAACTTGCTGTTGTCTATCATTTAAATAAGATTTTACTAAACTAAGTGCAAGTTTTCCAAGTCCGTAATGTTCAAGTTTCAAAAGTAAGGTTTCGTGATCGACGCAATCAAATGCCTTGGAGAGGTCACAAAAGATTCCTATGGCGTCTTGGGCCTCTTCCCACGCGTTAAAAATGTGTCTTAATAATGTTACACCGGCGTCGGTCGTGCAACGTCCTTTGGTGAAACCATACTGTTGTTCGTGAAGGATTTTATTCGTGTTAAAATGATTGAGCATTTGATTAAGCATTACCTTTTCAAACACCTTACTGAAAACCGGCAACACGGATACGGGTCTATAATTATTGGTGTCTTTACTGTCCCCGGATTTGAAAAGTGGTATTACCTTACTGTATTTCATTAAATCCGGGAAGACTCCTTGATCTACACACAAATTAAATATTAAGTCTAAGTAAGGCGCTATAGCCTCAATTATAGAGGTACAGACTTTAATAGACATTCCCCAAAGATCTTCGGTTAATTTGATCTTGATTTGCTTAAAAGCTTTTATTACTATTATGGGGTTAATATGCTTAAAATTAAATTCAATCGGGCAGGCTGAAACGTTCGCCTTTACTAAATCAAAAGAGAGCGAGGGTGAGGAATTTAAGGTTTCAGTCGTTTTGAGTGGTATACTGGTAAAGAGATTTACAAATTCTTGCGCAACTACTTTGTTATCGCAAATAAGACCACATGACGTCTCCAGTGTATAATCAGACTTATGCTTTTTGTTCCTATTTGTTTCATTATTGATAATTTTCCAAACCGTATTTATTTTATCGTCTGCTGATTTAACCTTGTTACTAATGAATAAGGCTTTAGCTGCCTTACAAGTGTTCTTAAAAATTCTAGAGTAAGTAGCAACATACTTATTAAAAGTTTCTGTGTTAATATAAGGCTTAAGGCCATACAGCTCGAAAAGTCTTTCCCTACTTTTCCTGAGTCCTTTAGTTGCCCAGTCACTAAATACAAACCTAGGGCTGATAGTTTTTGTGTTATTTTTAAAATAATTATTGAACTCGGTTTGGACTACGGAAAATAATTCTTTATACAAAATATTAACATTATTCATTGTAAGGTCCTGATCATTTAACTTATAAATTAAAGTGCTATTAAATTTATTTAAATTAACTGTTGTTATTGGTCTGAACTGTATCTGCACTTTTTGTATTGGTATATTGGACTCAAAAGTTACGGTTTGACCGCTGTGATCAGAAGGGAGATAATTAACTATGGCTTTATCTAAATAGGTGCAGCAACAAAAAACATTATCAATACACAGCATTAACGCAAAGTCATTGTCATAATAACAGATCTCGCATCCATCTAAATAATAGGAAAGCACGGCACTATCAATTAGTATACTAGAATATTATACAAACATTTTTTTATTTTTATAAACATGAAATAAATAATAATAAAACAATAAAATAAAAAAGTTGAATACTATGTTATAGTTTTTTTTTTTTTTAATAACTACATTGAATTAAAAATATTTTTCTTAAATATACACAATTTACCAACGAAAACATCAAGATCGCAACTATGGAACAAGTCATTGCATCTTCTGAGGATATAAGAGATTTTTGTTTAAATTTTCAACAGACAATTTTGGAACAGGCTATAGACAGATAGACACTTATATTAAATTCCAATCTAGTTTTATCAGTAAGTCTGAATTGCACAGAAGTTAGTCAAAGTCGTACTTGAACTTGATCAACGAGTCTGGTAACTTTAATACTTTTGATATTCCGAGTAGCTGCAGTCAATTTTATTTGCGGGAAACTTCAACGTCGGCCTGTCGCGATATCCCTCTAATCTCAGTAGTTCGGTTGTTTTATTCGGGACCGGACTACTAAGACTAAATATTTTGTCTCATTAGTTCGGTTATGACATCAAACTGAACTGTTGAGACTTGTTCTGTAGTTCGGTTATGATGTAAAACATAACTTTCATTATAAAAAAGTTTTTAAAGTATCATAGCAAGATGTTTTCTGCTTTTGTATTCTCCTTATGTCATGCGAACTTGTTATACCATACTTTACATCATTAACCGAACTACAGAACAAGTCTCAACTGTTCGATTTGACGTCATAACCGAACTAATGAGACAAAATTAGTATCAGTAGTCCGGTCCCGAACATATCAACCGAACTACTGAGACTAGAGGGCGATATCGAGATGACTCGGACATGAACGCTGGATAAACCTACAGGTAAATTGACTTTTATGGAAATTATAATTATCTAGTCGTTCGTCAACTTTTGAATTTCAAACAGAAACTTGGGAGCTACCAGGTTTGGGAAGTTTGATAGTAATTTTACTGAGTCTCAATTACTTGGCAGTGAAGGATCGCTTATTTATTAAGCGAGGTTTATTTATTGTCAAAATATTATGTTCTTGCAAGGGTTTATTGACCTTTACACAACTTTGTTTGTTTTTTTAAGGGTTCCGTATGTCCGAATAAAAAAACGGAACATTATAGGATTACTTGTGTGTCTATCTGTCCGTCTGTCTGTCCGTCCGTCCGTCTGTCTCGAAATATTAAAAAAAAAAAGTTTTATAAAGTGTACCATGTATGTGACACATTAAATGAAAGGGCTTACTGTGGGGGTCTCCAGTATATATATATATATATATATATATTATGTATATTAAATTTAAAAATTTATCGTTTAAAAGTTATTTATGAAATGTTACCCCTCTTATCACCACCGAAACAACTGAGCCTAAATTTTCTAATTGAGAGCTCCTGCGCTTACACACACATTTACAGCGTGTTTGTACACTTGGTTACCACAAGTAAAACGCGCGTCACCTCGGGACTTGCGTTTTCTCTTCGTAATACAATAAAAATTTGAATCATCTTCATCTAAATTCTTTGTTTTATTTTGTTTTATAAAACAAAGTTCTTGTTGAAAAACCCTGTAATATAACGGCAAGTAAGTATCTAAAGAGAAATAAAATATTGTCACATCTAGTCGTATGTAACTTGTTTATCAAACCATTCACATACATTCTGATTGAATGTACTACCTAATGACCTAAAGAACCTAACGTTATCTATATATAATAATTATATGCCTCACAGTCCACTGCTAATCTCAACGGGACTTACACGCGTTTATGTGTCAGTAATATAATCAATACTAGTATGTTACTGTTTTTTTTTTTTTTTTTTTAAGATTTCGCGTGTGGTTTGATGTGAAAAAATGAACTCAGTACATGTGCTCAATGGATCGAAAGGAAGTGCTTTATGTGATAAGTGATTGTGTGACAGTTTTTAAACAAAATGAAATGGTGTTGTGGATCAAGTTTTAGAAAACATGTTAATAGTTTAGACTCTGAATTTGGTAAAGATCTTCTTTCTAAATAATATTATGACAATAACCAAATTAAACTTACTAGACACTCACGTGAATACCAGGCAGTTTCGGTAACCTTATATGAACTTTGATTGATATTATGTCCAATAGCAGGGTTAAGACCCAGACAAGTGTGATGCGATGCTTTTTTATTATCAAATAGCGAGTAAAAAATAAATAAAAAGCGAATAGAAAAAATTGCAAGTTTAAAAAAACAACAATTCGCGTCGGTTTGAGAACCTCCTCCTTTTTTTTGTCGGTTAAAAAGAGTGCAAAGCCAAGAAACTGTGCAAGATATTAGTAGAACTCGCTCAAATTTTAAGAAAACTTTTTTAATATTAAAATACTTAAAAAGTCTAAGCTAAGGATTTGCTAAAACTCGCAATTTTTAAGAATGCCTTTACAAAGTAAATAAAAATCGAAGCTATTATTTCCACCTAGAGTTACTAGCTCAATTTCCAAGTGAGAGCCGAGAATATTCAAGCTAGGCAACTTAACTATGTCCACTAAACTCAGTTAAGGCGAATGAGCCAGGGTATCCTGTGAAATTCAAATTTTATTACGTACTTGTACGTTTTGTGATCTTCCTGTGCGAGTCACAATAAATACTTTTTCTTTCTTTCTTTTACTTATTTTGCTATTTGCAGGTCATTATCAGGTTGTATGTTGATCAAAATATGACATGATTCCCAAACGTAACAAATATAAATTTACAGAATTATAATCATTAGAATCATCAATATTTTCTTATGTTTAGACGGGCGTTGATAGCTGCGACACAGTTTTAACTTTTGTATCTACGAGTATCACCGTTTCTGTTGTAATTATGTCAATTTGTTATTGTTGCAAAATAAAAACTTTTACTTTTTACTTATAGATAAATTGCCCTATTGAATGAAAATTTCATAAAATCATGACATTTAAGGTAAAAAAACAACTGTTTACTGACTTAGATAAAACATATTAAACTTGGGGAGTGGGGGCTCGTTACGTCACAGCTAAGTATAAAATCTAGCGAGCAGTGACGTCATGCCACATTTGAACTCAATGTATCGCCGTAATGTTATGATTACGTAAAAAAAAAAATACGTATCGAATATTTTATAATAAACTACATGACGGTCAAAAAATTGTTTTTAGTCATCATCCCTATTCTAATGGCGGATCCATACAGTCGGCAGACGCAAGCGCAGCTGTGAATCGATATTCTCAGTTGTCTTGTGACTTTCAGTGAAGTAAGAGATGTAATTATTGGATACAAAAATGGACGATAACATCGCGATTGCTGCTGCAAATTTGGTGTATATTCTCTATCAAACGGAAAAAAAATTGCAAAAGAAGATTTTTGATGAGACCAAGTCTACGAAATAGGCGTGATGTTCCGAGAATGGTTCAAGAGTTTAGAATGGATGACATAAACAGAAGAACTGTTTGTTCGAAATTTGTATTGTTTCTGAGGGTATCTAGTGAAGATTTTGAAACACGAAAGCCGTGATCGAACTGTTCCCCTGCTGCCGGTGGCGGCGGTGGCGGGGCGCGGCGCGGCGGCGTCTTCGCCGGCAAAATGCCGACGTGATGTGTGGATCCACTATTACTTAATGAATTGTATTCATGATTCAAAGGAATGAAATTCTAAAATTAAAAATACATACTAACGGTCCTGAATTATATTTTGATCAAAATACAATACGACCAGATAATAAATATAACCTGCCGAAAACAGGTCGCGAGTGTCACTGACGACTGTCCTGCAAATTAATTAATAATAAATTGGCAAAACAGAATATAATAGAATACGCTTTATTATGTACAATATGAATTACAGATATTCATATAAAAAATATTAACATCAAAGTGACGTACTCGTATGACGGCACGGTTGGCGCAGTGGTTAATTTATTTATTTATTCATCTTTAATTCAGGCACAGTACCCATAATTTGTTAGTATTACTTAAACTATGTTAGACTAAATTAATTAAGACACTAACATACATACAAACATAAACATATTATAAACAACAATAACAATACAACACAGCCTAAGGAACATAATATCTATTCTGCCATCTTCCGGAGACACCAGGCAACAGTACATGCACTGCGCACAGATGCCCCATCAGGTGGCCTTCAGACTTACTGGCAACAATGGTTAAGCGATTGACTGCTACGCTGCGTGTCACGGGTTCGATTCCCGCACGGAACAAATATTTGTATAACCTACAATTAGTTGTTCCGGGTCTGGCTGTTTGTGTATGTGAGATTTAATGTTTGTAAACGCACCCACAATACAGGAGAAATTCCTAGTGTGGGGCAAAGTTTAAAAAAAAAGTCTTCAAAATAATTGACATGTTAGATACCTGTACTAGGACAAACGTAGGCGGCTTGTATCACTTGCAAAAAACAACAAAATGCTATACTTTTCATTCCACGGGCTACCTTTGCACATCCCTCTTAACAGTATCCACTGGGCGACTAAGTTAATAAATACGAGGAAACGCAACTAAGTTCGCGCGTTCAAACAACGTCGCACGGCAAGCTTTACTAGAGTTTAGTTGTGTGAATAATGGAGGGATTAACTCGTTAGCTGGTCCCCACAGTTTTATTTATTTTTATGGTGTTTTACAAGGTTCATAAAGTATAGTGTTAGGTCGTGTTAGGCTATGAAACTTTGTTAAATGGGACAAAGTTGGGGCGGTTAAATGCTCTGAAACGTTTTGCGTTCACTTAGTGGTAGGCTTTATTGGCCTACCCGCGTGCATTTAGGCCAGATACATACACATATGCGTAGCTCGTGGTGATCAATGAAAGACGTCTGCGTGCCACCGACCAGAGATGGGCGATTGTTACTGATTCCAATAATCGAATGGTTTGATACTACTAATATTAACATTCGAATACAAAAACAATCGATCGCTAGTTCGCAAATTCGAATAAAACCACTAGTTCATTCATTCACTTTGCAATACAAAATTGGTCTATTTTCTCGTACAATAAAGTCTATTTTAATTGATATTCGTAGTAATAAGTAAATAGTTACTGATTTGCGAACCACTATACCCAAAGTCTCTAATTCAGATAGTTTATGTAAACAAAGTAATGTCAAGAAATGTCACTGTCAAAATGACAGAACAGTGGTGCAAAACATTTTATCATATTTTTGTTTTGTAAATAGTCGTCGCTAAAATTAAAGTGAATTAATTATAAGAACTATGCAAACAAAATACTGTTGCCAAACAATGTTTTGTGTAGTATGTCGGAGACACGGCATATGATCGTCATAATCAGCCTTTTTAAGTCCAGTGCTAGACGTAGGCCTCCCAAAATCGATTTCCACTCGAAACAGTTTACAGCCGTATTCATCCAAAATGTGGCTAGGTATGCTACTTACAATATGAATCTAGGAATGAGAGTTGAAATATTAGTGTTGTTGAATATGTAAAAAAATTGAAAATGTTTGGATCTCCTGCATTGTTACCAGTATCATAAAATATTGTATACCAGAAAATCTCCTTTTTTTAATAACTTTGTTAAAAACCGAAAATTTATCAAAATAATTACGGTATGATTATTTTTTAATTATTATTTCTTAAAATCAGTGCTCAAAAGAAATTGAAACCTCTTTTTTCACCATTATATGTAAATTACCATTACGAAGATATTTTTTTGTTATGTTATCCCCTTTGTTTACATAAATTATCTGAATTTGAGACTTTGGGTATAGTTCATTCATTCATTCAATTTGCCATACAAAATTGAGCGTTTTTCTTTTACTCAAACTCAAACTCAAACTCAAAGCATTTATTTCAAATAAACCAATTACAGGCACTTTTGAATTGTCAAGGGGTCGGTCAGTCAGAAAGATGAAGCTAGTTGCCCATTCCAAAGCGTAGTAGGTTCCTATGGAGAAGAACGGACAAGAAACTCCATGGACACTCTTTTAAAACAAAATATTGTTACAAAATATGGGTTACATCATTCATGTTGAAGTTATACATGTGAGAACAATGTAGAAAGACGTGCACGTAAAAAAAAAGGTACTGTAAAGATTACTTTTACTTGATAGCAATAATTAGTTATGACTAATTTCCAAATACTTCCAAAAGGGTCGAAAATGTTGTCGTTGCCCTTTCCTCGAATCGCGCACACAGACAGCTATAACATATGAACTAGTAGTAATGAAATTTGAATCGAAAGGAATGAGACGACGCAATACATTCTTATTTACTTCTCGCATTTTTTTACAAATTCGAATGAATTGTAAGGTTATTCGAATAATTTGAATGACTTCTACAATCGAATCATTCGAATAATGTCATTCACAAACGGACATTTTTACCACCGACGATGCCGTGAAAGTGGCGAAATTTCCAGCCAACAAAATCTAATTCACTGTCGAGCCACTCGACGAAGACGAAGAATGATCGACCCATTATTGACCGATCATTGATCACCACCGACCTTGCCCTGTAGACTGCAGTAGGACAGTTCAATCAATCAATCAAATTAGCCTATTGCAGTCCACTGCTGGACATAGGCCTCTCCCAGGCTGCGACACAACACACTGTCCTCCCTTACGCATCCAGTCTGTCCTAGTAACTTTTTTAAGGTCTTCGGTCCATCTAGCTGGGGCGCGTCCCACACGTCTGCTCCACCGGCCATCGGTCCTTCGAAAAACATGGCCAGCCCACTGCCTCTTTAGCTTGCTTACTCTGCAAGCTAAGTTGGTAACTCCAGTTCTTTTCCGGCTAACTTCGTTAACATTGGCTAATCATTGCAAAACGTCTTTCGCCCGATGCAACAGATACCGTCATTACGAGTCTTTCTACATGCTCTAACTACATGCTTAGCCCAATGTGTTATTCCTATCAAAATAACTACCTAAGTCATGCAACACTGTGTTATTTTGTGAATATTTAATGTTAAATACGTGATAATTTACAATCTAATTTAACATCATAACAAACACTGTTATCAGACCTTAATGCTGAAAATAAGTACGAATGAAAATGATGTAATTGGTGGGATTCCCCATGTTTATTGAATGTTCCTAACGAAGACTTTTTAATGTCACAAGGAACTGAAATGTAAAATAGCAATCGAGGTGTTAAGATAAATAATATTATGAACTATTACAATATTATTATGATTTAATATGACGCATCACAGCACTCAGCAGCATCGTTTTATGCGTTTACAACAACGGTACTGTACAGAGTACACAGATCTACTGTAAAGAAAGAATAGTAGATTGTTATACAAGGGTCGAAAGGAATCAATTCCCATACCAGGTATTTAGACTTATAATTATCAATTAAATAGATAATAATTAGGTACGTAAAATGTTACCAAATAAAATATACATTTACCGTATCATCATCTTTTTTTGTAGATACTTATATCACCAATTTTATATTCCAATAGTAAGATACCATAACATAATATCAAGCTTGTTTTCCCCGAAGAGTTAGGCAGAGTGTACTTAAAATTAATACCAAGTTTTCAGAATTTCAATCGCTAAGGAATCCTAAGCAAAGATGTTCCAAAGTACATGTATTTTATGACGAACACGATAGGCAATGTTGTTTAAAATTTTCCGTTAGATTTTACGCCGGTGCGTAATTTTGTCGTGCAACACATCTATTAGAACCTTAGCTAGAATTAATCTACAAAGTGTGATAACTGATAACTACGATTTTTTAAATGAAAAACTAAATATGAAGTATTACGTATTTGCGTTTGAAGGTAACTGAAACTTGATATTTGACTTTACCTATTCGTTCGTTACGGTGGTTGTACACGGTGCGAGTAACTAACTGCTGCATGTTGAGGCATGTGTCCCACAGAAAGAAAAGAGAGAAAGAAAAGAAAGAAAGAAAAGAAAGAAAGAAAAGAAAAAAGAAAAGAAAGAAAAGCAAGGAAAGAAAGAAAATACGTTTATTTGCAGTAAACATGATGCAAAGAAAGAACACACACAGTTGGGGGAAATTATGTGTCACATGCACGCAAAACGGCCATCGCTCAGCATAATGCTGCGACCCTATTCGAGACAGAGCCCCAGAGCTGGTTTTAAGCGACAGCCGGCGAACGAGAAAGCGACTAGCTATCAACGATTTTCATGCTCAAGAAACGCACAAAAGATTGTAGTTCCCGTGTAAGTAGAAGAGATACATAATGTTAATAGTTAATCGCTGACGGCGACTACCTGTTTGTGGCAGCGACAAGAGCTAGCAAAGAGAGAACATGCTCAGCGACGCTCGCTCGGCGTGCAGAACACTCGCTGAGAGGCTCACCGTGTAATCGCTCGTCGCCGGACTTCCGCCGCCTCACTGCTTGTTGCTCGCCAACCGGCTTTTAGTTACTAACACTACTCGCTTCTCGTTAAACGCCGATGTTGGAGCAGATGCCTGAGCGATAGCGCAGGTTACATGCATCATATAAATGAACCATCATTTACACGATGATGAGTGCCGGTCCAGTAACTAACGCACTGACCAAATACAATGCGTGCCACGAAAGATGAGACTTGACCGCCTGCGCCCTTTCCATCGCCCGCGATGACGACCGATCCCGTCCCGCGCACAGACCTCATACCGCTAAAGAGACCTAAAATCGTGTACTGCGCAAGTCAAACCACGTGGTGTGTCAAGTCTCATCTTTCGTGGCACGCATTGTATGTAGCTCGCGCAAGTGATATGCTCAAGTTACTTGCACCGTATACTCGTAGCAGCATTTGGTACTTTCTCCTGCTTGTGGTCACAATGCAACTAAGTCAGCTGTCAAAACCGCATTGGAGTGTTTCAGACCACTTCCTCACTTACGAAACGAACGTAGCAGTGACAAGGAGTCTCTCACAAGGGCACAGTAGGTTTCCCGCAAATTAGACTAGGATCATCAATCATTGTTTAAGCTGCTCGCTCTTCGTTGCAAATAATACCATTGTTGAAATGAAGATGCAGGCTTATCTTGTAATATAAACATCTAATATAAACAAATGAATTTAAAAAAAAATGTGTCTATTTGTAATGTCAAAATAACAGGTTTTTACTAAATGCATAAGAAAGTATCTACGGTACCTACTTATAACAAAACATCAATTATTTAAGCGCGATAAGGCCGCCCATTGTATATTTTATAGTATAAAAGGTTTTCTTTTCTTTTGTAATGTGTAATCTGATGTACAATAAAGTATATATAAATAAATAAATAAATAACAATTTTTACGTCACACCTGGCCATAATGTGAGTTTTACCGCACGCTACGCGTACAGCAAAACTCGCATTGTGTCCAGGTAAAGACGTAAAATTGTTTACTCACCCCGTGCAATATAAATGAAAGCCCTTTATCGCATATTTACAACACTCGCCTGCCTGCGGCTCGGGTCACAAATACCTGCAATCTCGGACTTTCTTTCTTTTACAGCCCTTGGTAAGTAATGAACTATTAAAAAACTTGTCTCTTTCTCTGTTTGTTCCGGCTAATCTCCGAAACAGCTGGACCGATTTTGACGGGACTTTCACTGGTAGATAGCTGGTGTTATAAGGAGTAAGTTAAGCTTTATTTTAATTTTAGAAAAAGCAACGCGGGTGAAGCCGCGGGCTGCAACTAATAAATCCTATATTCGTAATATTACACAACAATATCATTAGTATGGATTAGTTCAAAGGAGATGACCAGTTCCTGCCTTCGAGTTCGGGAACATTTGTGCAGGATTACCGTTTTTACACTAAAATTTAAAAATGAAAATCTTAATTTATCATTATTATATTATTCCGAATAAAGGCCAGGTTAAAATTATAAGAATACAGTATTTTAATTTGCTTCCGCTTATCTCTTTTATGCATTTCCTGCTGTTGACGTTCCATTGTACCTATAATCATCCGGTAACCATAATAACCTACACATGTTAATGTTTAATGAGTTTAATGAGCTATTTTCGATCAAATGAATTTTAATGACAAAGGAATATTATGTATATTTTGTTTTTAATTAATTAATTTACTGACACGCCTACAGGTTAGGTTTTTATTGACACGTGTGTGTAATTCTATGATCGAACACCATTTTTTTTTTAAATAATCACTGCGGGTAAAGGAGCGTCATTTCTTTCACAATGGATCTGACATTAGTGGCGGACACCTGTGTAGAGATGGCCAGCAATCTGTTTCATAACATCGATAATTCAATCGATTCGAGTCAAAGCATGAAAAATCAATTCACAAAAAATTCAAATCGATTTTTGGATTGATATTTTATTTTACCGTTTTATCTGTTTAATTAATAATACGAGTAAGTAAATAGTTTATAGTTATGTATTAATGTATTAAGCTATTTTTAACCGACTTCTAAAAAAGGAGGAGTTCTTAATCCGGATGTTTGTATTTTTTTAAATGTTTGTTCGCACATAACTCCGTCGCTTGCAAACCGATTTGAAAAATGTTTTTTTTTTTTTGGAAAATATGTATTTCCCAAATGGTCCCATCACAAGGAGACCAGGATCTGATGATGGCATCCCAGAGAAAAAAAAAAAACAATACGGAAGAAAGGACATTTGGGTAGGTATAAATAACTCAAACTGCCAGACGATGACAAAAACTAACAGAACAGAAAGAATAATAAAAAAAATGACCCACATAGTGAAAAAGCCTGCCCTTTTGGGCGAATAAAAAAAATCATTAATGAAAGAAAAAAAAATGGCATTTGACACGTATATTTATTATTTATTTATTTATTTAATACTTTAAGCACAAAAAAAAAAATGTACAGAGGCGGACTTAATGCCATAGGCATTTTCTACCAGTCAACCCTTGGGTGATGCAGAGACATACGGTAGTAGGTGCAATAGCGAAAATTGAGGAATAAATATTCATATAAATATAAAGATATACATAAACCTATTACAAACTATAAGCTCTGAGAAAGTTCTCGAACGACTGACGCGTGGCGTTGGTTGTTGTTTATAAACACACTGCGCGCACCACGTTGGTTGGCGTGTTTACCCCGACCATCGGCAACACATCGATCTGGCCGATCTGGATCGGGGTGGCGTGTGCGAGCATGTCGTCGCGTCGGATGTTCATAGTGTGGTAGTCTGGTCATAGAAAACAATACAATTTGATTCGACTCAACACGCGTCGCGTCGCGGTTTAATAATGTGTTTCTGCCTTTACGCTCTTACTGCCTATTAATGTCATTGTATACTGAAGTAATATAACATAAGTGTAAAATATGTTTCTACGGATGGTCAGAGTTATCTACGAAAAAAACCGTTTAAATCTCAGTATGCATGAAAAAATTAAGTATCGATTTATCGATCTTAGATCACCATAATCACATCCCTACTTGGCGTCCCTTTCATTCACGTCAAGTTTTTGACATAGAGGTCCAGTAACCAGATCATAAAATTCCAAAAAAAAAAAAAACACGTCAGGTTTCATTGTAGTATTTGTAGTTCCGTTGTGTTCTGTGCGATTGTTTGTTTTGTTGTGTTTTGCTGTACTATCAGTACTGTTCAGTTAAATGGATATTATGATGAGGTGCCTAAACTGTGGTATATCCGTAAGGCGCGTTCAAAGGCATATTATGTCAACGCTAAGCAAGAGAAATCCCTGTAAGAGAGACTTATCTCGTTGGCTGAACAATCAGGTACATATTATGTTACTACAATTAAATAATATTATTTAGCAACAAAATAGCTATAGTTTGGTAGGTAGTTCGATCACATGTGAGCCAGCAAAACTTAACAAAGCAGCGTTTATTTCGTGGATGACCCAGGCCTATGAATACTCAATCTATAGGTAATGTTTATTGCTACACATGGCTGGATAGGATAGTCACTATTTCAAGTATACTCATACGTCTGTACTTTCATAGAATTTCAATTAAAAGGTATTTTAACTAAATGATATTTATATTTTTCAGATGCCTTTAGATGCATATATTTGTCACCCCTGTTTCAAATTATTGAATACTGAACAGGCTGACAATGAGAGATTGCTAGGTCATATAATGGTCTGTCGTGGGTGTGGTCTCTATGTCACAGGACTGTGTTTCTATGTGATTCCTGCAGCCAATTACTACCTATTATTTCCGATGATAATTATCAGGTAAGATTGTTGATTATCTAATTGAAGGTATTAATGATAAAATGGTTAGTTGCATAGAGAATAACTTTTTAATATTCTGCTATTCATGATACGAAGCGCTGTTGGTGCTTGAATTCTATGTGATGGGTAACAACTAACAACTATGCTGTATTTGTCATATTTAGTCTGTAGGTGGATGACCAATGATCAACATTATAGTGGCATTTAAAAATGTATATTAAAATAAGTCATTCTATTTTAGGGTGTTGCAACAATCTATGCGTGTCGGGCCTGTTGGACTCGAGCGAATCGTCAGTTAATTCAGGATTCATCCAGGGGCTTACAAGAGAATGTGGAGCCAGCCATGCCCCATGGATCATCAACACCACTGTCTCCACCACCACCACCACCGCTGCCGCAGCCATGCATTTGCAGAGTTTGTCAAACACATTTTCTAATAAGTGGCACTTGTTACCACAAAATACTGTTCTTTTGTCTACATTCAATGCAAGACAGATAGAAGACATAATCAGTATAGCAAAATCGAATGTGGATGTTTTAGATTTTGATAATGCAGAAGAAATGCCAAATAATGTTTGCCATTATTGGACAGGTCTCACAGTCACAGAGTTTTTAGAACTATACAATAGTATACCTCCCAATTATGCTAAGAAACCAAAACGTGCTTTAGCAATATATTTGATCAAATTAAGAACTGGTGACAGCAACAGACGACTTTCATCATTATTCAATTTACTTCAATCAACAGTACAATTTCTTTTGAAAAATGTTACAATTTGTTTTAAAAATCAAGTACATTAAGTATATATATATTTTTTAATCAAGTATATTCATTATTTATCTTGTACTAGCTTCTGCCCGCGACTTCGTCCGCGTTAAATTTCTTGTTCCCCCGACCCACCCCGTCGCAACACATTGCCTGCCCGTGCTTTTACTTCGTTTTCGCATAAACTTTCATTTTTTTTAAAATGGTGTTCTAGTTAATAGGAATGTAATTCTTCCTCAAGAATTGGGCTGTAAAATGCAAAAAGATTTTTTTAAATCCAACTCGCAGTTCCAGGGATTAGCGCGTTTAAAAAACAAAAAACCGGCAAAGTGCGAGTCGGACTCGCGCACGAAGGGGTCCGTACCATCCATACAAATCCTTATCCATCCATTATAAATGTGAAAGTATCTGTCTGTCTGTCTATTTGTCTGTCTGTCTGTCTGTCTGTATGTTACGTTTTCACGCCTAAACCGCTGAACCGATCGTCATGAAATTTGGCAAAGATAGCCTGGGACATGGAGAAGGACATAGGCTACTTTTTTACGCGATAACCTACATCCAAACGGGCGGAGCCGCGGGCAAAAGCTATCCATACTAATATTATAAATGTGAAAGTAGCTCTGTCTGTCTGTCTGTATGTTACGTTTTCACGCCTAAACCGCTGAACCGATCGACCTGGGATATAGAGAAGGACATAAGCAACTTTTTTAGACGATAACCGACATCCACGCGGGCAGAGCAAAAAAAACGGCAAAAAAATCATGTCCGTTGTATGGGAGCCATATATTAAATATTATTTTTTTTCTGTTTTTTTGTATTTTTTGTTATAGCGGCAACAGAAATACATCATATGTGAAAATTTCAACTGTTTAACTATCACGGTTCATGAGATACAGCCTGGTGACAGACGGACAGACAGACAGACGGACCGCGGAGTTTTAGTAATAGGGTCCCATTTTACCCTTTGGATACGGTACCCTAAAAACTAACTCTTCAGCTCTAGAATAGACTACCTCGCAGAGTTGATCATTACTTTGCTGCGGAGTTATTATAAAACAGTTATATCTCCTAAGCTATTCATTGAAATTAAATGATGTAAGGGCAACTTTGTTCAAAATTAAATACTTGTGACGAATAACGTATTTATTTGGATAAGGATTAATACCATGTTTATGAAAACTCCTTCGCAAATAATGCATTAATTTCGAACAAATTTGATTACCATAAAAAAGGTTATAGTGAGTCAATCTTAAAAGATAGACATATGCTGTCGCAGACTTTTTTTTAGAAAATTTAAAGAGGATCAATTCCATCATACATTATATTTGCCTAACTTAAACCGTTTACGCAGCGCACGCAACGGAAGCTCTCAAAAAGAATAATTTTTCCCGTTTTTGCAACATTTTTCATTTATGCTCCGCTCCTTTTGGTTGTAGCGTGATGTTATATAGCCTATAGCCTTCCTCAATAAATGGACTATCCAACACAAAAAGAATTTTTCAATTCCAACCAGTAGTTTCTGAGATTAGCGCGTTCAAACAAACAAACAAACAAACAAACAAACAAACTCTTCAGCTTTATATATTAGTATAGATATAATCAAGTTTTTGTAACTGAACAGACAGCTGTGCTGCTGGGGAGTTTGTTGCGCCACTTCAAGTGGTGAAGGGCGGGCGGTTTGGGGGACTGTCTTATGTATTTTTGACGTTCAAAAAGTGCTGATACTCAACCTAGTTTGCATTAATAAAAAAATTATTCATTCATTCAAATAATAGTTTTATTATTCAATGTAATCCTCATCCCTTCACTAATAATATAAAGCCTTATTTTTGTTTCCTGAGCCACGTAGAGCCTAGTTATTGTAGTCAATAGCTGACAGTAGCTCGTAATTGGGTTGGCTCGAACGTGGAGCTACCACGATCTTACAGAATACCAACGTCAAGTACCAACATTATGTTGCTGCGCTTCGAATGGTGAGTGAGAGAACCGATAGCCCAGGATTTGGTGTGGGAAAAGGGTGGCAACGCATCAGCAATAACCCTGGTGTTGTGGATGTCCATGGGCGACGTTGCTTGTTTAACATTAGGAGACTCGCATGCTCGTTTGCCCCTTGATGGAAAAAAAAAAACTAGCGCCTCGATGGCGTGTAGAATAGTAAAAAATCATTTATAAACTCGATAACCACAACGCCTAGCGCCATCTCTTATCAAAAAGCAGAGTTTTTTAGTGAAAACTTATCTTTATTTTTCTCAGTTTCCTTACCTTTTAGACTCGTGAAACTTTTTTATCTGTAAACTACAGAATATAACAATTCCAAAAATAAAACATTATTTGCTGCACATTGATGTTGATACCTAGGCAGGCGCCCATAGTCCCACTGGTCATGTCATTTTGTTACGAAAAAGTTGATTGAATCTCGCCGCACAAAAATCGCAAAACCTGCTCTTTCTTACTGCAATTTATAATTAAACTAGCTTTTGCCCGCGGCTCCGCCCGCGTAGATGTCGGTTATCGCGTAAAAAAGTAGCCTATGTCCTTCTCCATATCCCAGGCTATATCTCTGCCAAATTTCATGACGATCGGTTCAGCGGTTTAGGCGTGAAAACGTAACATACAGACAGACAGACAGACAGACAGAGTTACTTTCACATTTATAATATTAGTATGGATTAACTTGCAAGTCAAGTTTTAATCTTAATCTTTTATGACCTGTGCAGCAAAAAACATGGACCGTAAAATTTACGAAATTACTAAACACAATTTCAACTTTCATCAATTTGACTAGCTGAATGTATAACTTGTTGGCATTATACACACATTAAAAAAGTTTGTGATCTTTAGCATAAGCTGATATAATGTTTTAAATTATTTATTTTTTTCTCTTTTGGGCAGCAGTCAATACAGTTGGGCGACCACTGCGGTGTCGGTCAGCAAAATTACCCATCCCGTGGTACCTCTGCAACGTGGTCACGACACAGGATTGGGTCATAGCAACTCTGCGTGCTATTTCTCTCGTGGTGTATCCTTCTTCCCTCAAAGTTACTATTCTTGCTCGTAAAACTTCTGATAATCCTCTTGGCATTTTTTCAAACACAACTTTTCGCGAAAAAGTATTTTAAATTCGTTAAAATTGACTAAATCAGATTTCTGAGTGAACGTAAGGTAGGACTGAAAGCCTTTTTATATGGAAAAACAATTGAACTGTTTTATATTCTAAATCTATATTTTTAAATAAAGAATCTAAAAAGAAGAAGAAATCAAATATAATGTACCGTAACAAAAAAAGATTTAGATTTTTCAAAGTGATCACAAACTTTTTTTGATGTGTGAACACGAAACTAGAAGTCTTTGATTCACCAATCAGTATCGGTTTCTGCAATATCCCTGATCTTTCATAAGCACTAACTAGCTAACCAGATGGTTGATTAAAATATTAGCACTGGTTTTGACACAGTTTATTTGCTTGTCTTGATACCTTGTATTATCAAGTTCGGCCTACGTCGTTATGAATGGTTGCGTTTGCGTCATTTTGCGGAAAGTACCTAAATAATGTCGCACCTTTATTTCGAAACCGTTACTAAACGAAATTTTTACGAATTTAGTTAAGAACGCCATCTTATTAAAATAATAATAATAAATTGGGCTCAGCGATCATTGTGCCGATAGTCGTATCAGCCAATGGATTAATTGCCAAGAGCCTCGAGCTCACCTTAAGGAGGCTCTCGTTGGGCAGCTGGACCAAGGCCTTGATTCAGAGGGCAGTACTACTGGACACGGCTCGCATTGCTATGAGGTTCCTCTCTCTGGAGTTCTGAGCGCCGGTAGCTTGGACCCTGTTCCCGATACCGGTGGACTACTATTTTTTTATATTTTTAAAATGTTTTTATATTTTTTATATTCTAATATTTAAAAATATAATTTATATATATATTAATGAAATAAAGGAGATAATAATAAGTAATATAATATCTTTAAAATTAAGTTTTTTTGTTTAAGAGCGTTGTCACCGGTCCACTAGCGCCACTCCTTTAAAAACACATTATCTCGTGACTGAGAAGGAATTATGAAAAACTGCTAATCAAATATATCGGTGTGTCTAGAATTTTCTGATACCTTTTTTAAAGTTTTTAACGTTTTTTAAAAAAAGAAAAGAAAAAGAAAGAAGAAAAGAAAGAAGAAAAGAAAGAAGAAAAAAAAGTTTCATATAAAGTTTTAAAGTTTTATAGTTTCACGCAGCAACAAAATTCGATCTAAATAAAAACGGCCGCATTTATCTAGATCGTATTTTGTTGCTTCGTGTCTACACGGAAGGGTAAGTATCGATATAGTTGATTGAGCCGTTTTTCATAATTCCTTCTCAGTCACGAGAAAATATATGTTTTTAAAGAGTGGCACATGTGGACCAGTGACAGCGCTCTTAATAACGGTTTCGAAATGAAGGTGCGATGATAATAATAATAATAATCAAATTGTAATTCCAATACGATTTTTTTTAGATTGTAAGTTTTGCGCCGAGAAAGTCTTTTTAATTTTAATGTTATTCTATTTTTTCTGTGATAAGCAAAGGTCACCAAACTTTTCTATCTTGTTCACTAGCCTAAACAATTCGAATTTATGTTTCGGAGCCATTCTAAAACCCCTTGCAACCACAGACCAAAATATGCAGGTAAGAATGAGCATCTCTTAGAAATATCCAAAATATGTAAGTAAATCCTCTCGGCATTGTAGGTGCACGTTGTTGGCCGAATTTAGGTATACAGTGTGAGTCTTTATAATGTGCTCATATCGAAATGAGGGAATCTATGCTTAATTTTATATACGAAAACAACACTTTTTTTTTTGTATGGAATTTTTATTTTTTTATTTCAAAATTTCTCAATAAGACGCCCGCTTATTGAGAGATTCTACAATTATTGTAAAAAATGTTGATTTTTGCTGAAAAAACATGTTTCTTTTCAATTGAGGGTAGTTTTTTCCCCAATTTTTATTCTACGAGGATGCCTAATTACTTCCAATCATTATGGAGTTTGTTTCATCGTGATAGATCAATAAGTTTAAAAGTTACACCGTTTTGTTTACACTGGAAACAATTTTTTTTATATTCCATGCAAAAATAAATTTTTATATATAAAAATACATATATTTTTTTTTTTATGGAATTTTAATTTTAATTTTTGCCCCAAACAAAATTAAGCATAGATTCCCTCATTTCGATATGTGCACATTATAAAGACGCACACTGTATTTCGCGGCAAATCTATTCCATTTTCAAAATAGTTTGGAACCACAGACTAAAGTATGTTAGACCAGTATGTAGACATTTCTTAGTAAATCCTCTTTTCTTTGTACATTGTGGTTTGGCAGTCGGTACATAGTACAGCATAAATCATTTCGTAAGTGGAGCCGAAAGGCGAGCGTGTGCACAGATTGTAGTGCAGTGATTAATTGAGCCCACCTGGTAGCCATTCGCTATTCAGCCTCATTTGAGACTAGATATATTATATCTCTTGTATTAGCTATCTGATAGCTTGAACTATTATTGCGCGATTTGGCTTAATTGCGGTATTGTCTGCAGTTGATATTTGATACAAAGTTATTTAGACAATATTGATGTTGCTTAGTGCGAGACCGGTTCACGAACTTATAACCTATTAGTAAATAGTAAAGTTAAGCATGTTTGTGTTGGGGAATGTACTGAGATAATGTCAATTATCTATACAGGATAAGTCGTTAACCAGTGCGCAATTTTTTTTTTTTTGGTGGATCACTATCAGTTATAGAATACATTTCCATATTTTTTTCTATAAGTACTTTTTTTTCGGCGAATTACGCGGGCACACAGCTGATAGGTATAGGTACCTACAACTGCGTTCCGCTTCACTGCTCGCGCTGTCGCCGCGTCGTGCGGCGTGTACCCAACAAACTAGTTTCCAAACAAACATTTTTGGTTAAAGATAAATTATTAATTTTTTTGTACTAAGACGTATCAAAATAAGAAATGGGTGGTTAATAAAACTCATTTAAGTTTAATTTGCCAAAGATTGCGCACTGGTTAAAAAAAAATCCTGTATACATACTACCTATAAAAAAATCAATTGCCGTGCGTTAGTCCCGCAGAAACTCGAAAATAGCTCGACTGATTTGAATTTTGTTTTTGTTTTATTTGCCTCAATACTGGGGTGGTTTAGGAAAAAACAAAATTAGGAAAAACCAAAGGAACAGCCGAAAAATCGGAAATATCACGTGGTATTAAGTTCACCGGGTCATCTAGTCAGGAATAAATTGATGCGATCATCGCCCATCTATTAGCTTACTTGAGCTTCCTCAAATTAGAAGATAATTCGTGTATAAATTTTTAAGTATTAAAGATAAAAGACAACGAAAGCAGAAAAAATAAATAAACAAAAAAAATTGACAGTTCAACAAGTAATGAAGAAACACGAGTATTTTAAACACAGACAACGATTGCGAGCGTTTGATTGGAACTGGCAATGCATTCCAGAAACGAGCGGCCTGGACAGTAAAGGATTTGTCAAGTAAAGTCATGGAATTCAAAGGACTGCCGACAGAAGTGAAAACTCAAAACTTTGCAATTACTGACTGTCTAGTGCAACACGTTACGAGCATGTCGCGCATTTCGCTGACGCGAACCCATAAGCTTTTCCCCTACCAAAAATCGCTCAACGCGCCTAGAGAAGTTGTCACTTAAATTAGTCACTTCATTCAGAGAGTTGCACTGGTACTATTAAAATCAAGAACTCATTCATTATATCGGAGGAAGACTGACCGGCGCGATATCATTGGAATACGCCTAAAGTTCTAGCCTACCTTGTTGCGTTCTTCTAATACAGGTGTCTACTATTATTATTATCTTATTTTTATATGTTTACATATCTCGGGACCCTGGGGTCCCGGACCTTTGGAAGGCGTACGAGGGGCCAAAGCCAACTCGCAGAGGCCCGTTGGACGCTTTTTAATTAAATGAGGCACCAACCGACGATTATCCCTGTGCGCACTATGCAAGTACACCCAAGGACAATCCCCGGTTGGTGTAGGACTATTGCTGGATATGGAAACAAAGATATTGGTCTATGGGTTTGGGTGGTTAAAATGGACTGGTTACCTAAAAACTATGGAAGGACTATGGCCCCTGCCTGATCAATGTTTTATTATACATGGATAAAACGGCAGGGGGTGACTTGCACACTCAATAATGGGCCCCCGAAAACGGTCGCTAGCACTTAGTGACGTAGCGACAAGGGAGCAACATGTCAACATTATTATTATTATTATTTTATTTTTATATGTTTACATATCTCGGGATCCTGGGGTCCTGGACCTTTGAAGGCATACAAGGGCCCGAAGCTAACTCGCAGAGGCCCCATAGACAATTTTAAATATAATGAAGCACCTACGAGTATTATTATTTGTAAGATACACTAGCAGCTAATTAGCTGATGCGTGTGTTTCAAATAGCTTGGAGATATTTAATCTGTCCAATCGGTTCTTGAAGCAGTTTAGTGTGGGAGCCGTCACAACATTTTCCGGGAGCTTATTCCATGCTGTTACAACTTGGTTAGGCAAGAATTGCTTCAAAGACTTTTTCCTTGACGAACTTTCCCATTGTTTTAGGGAATGTCCACGCAAATGTTTGTTGGCATTCAGTGTGTAAAAGTCCGGAAGGCTGGGCACTTCGTAGTGTGATAAGGCCAAGGTCTTTGAGGCGCTGTTCGTAAGGTAGATTACGCATGGTGCGAACCATCTTCATTGCCCTTCTTTGCACATTATCAAGTAGAGTGATGTATAACAACCTACTATGTATTGACATAGTATAGTATACTAGTTACAGACTAGAACACTACAAACTACCTGCGACGAATGTCCTCGTGCACTTGATACGGCTGACCGATAAGACACGGTGCGATGACGTCCCAATGTGTGTACATAGATATTACGAGACATCTATATATATAAAAATGAATCCCTATTTCCCTTGGTCACGGCATCACGCGTGAACGGCTGGACCGATTTCGCTAATTATTTTTTTGTTGTGTTTGTTATTGTCAGGAGAAGGTTCTTATGTAAGAAAAATTTAAGAAAGTTAAAAAAAAAATTGTAAGAAAACGACCATATTTACATTTTTATTGTAATAATAAGTAGGTAACTCTATCTTCTAATGTAACTTTATGGCGTTTGACATAACGTGTCAGTCATCATTTGGTAGGTCTGAGAATAGATATTAGCAAAAAAGAAAAAAAAAAAATTGAAGGTTTTAGTTAGGTAGGGTAGGGTAGGTAGGGTTGGTAGGGTAGGGTAGGGTAGGTAGGTGGGTAGGGTAGGGTAGGGTAGGGTAGGGTAGAATAGGGTAGGGTAGGTAGGTAGGGTAGGGTAGATAGGTAGGTAGGGTAGGGTAGGATAGGGTAAGGTAGGGTAGGGTAGGTAGGTAGTTTCCTTTGCGCGTAGACAAACTGCCACAGTCAAATAGCTTTTGACAGAACGAAGTCTGTCGGGTCAGCTAGTATTAAATAAAAAATAAAGCATGCTCACCTACATACTTATCTTTGCGCATCATAGCGGCGCTGCTTGCTAAGGGAAGAAGTCAAACGTGTGTCAAAATCAGTACATTTTAGTTTAGTTCTCTTTTTCGCCACACGTATGTGTCGGTGTAGGGATATCAGATTGTACGTCATTTACTATATTTGTTTTGCTGTTGAATTTAGAATTGCTTATTTGTTTGTTACGTGATATTTTTCCATGTAACATTGTAGCATCTTTGGTACCTATGGTAGGTACTCAGATTATTGTTTTGCTTCGAGAAGTAGGTAAACATTTATTTAGTCCCTTCCTGAATCGTGCCTCGCTATAATCTGAATATTACAATTTGTTTCTTGAATAAACAATTTAAATGGTAGTTAAAATGCATTGATAGACTTTAAAATCTGAATAATTATTTACTTTGGGGTCGAAATAAAAAAGAATAAGCCATATATAATAATAATTTATATTTTCTTTCAATAGATTTCACATGTTTTTCAATACTCGTATAATCTAGTAATCTAGTTTGTCAAGGACGATCAGGAGAAACGTTTTAATCGTTGTTTTGATTAGGTATCACTTTCAAACTTTAAATTACATACTAATTCCATACATACTGTACATACTAATTCCATGCTTTCACATCACACATGACCTACAGATTAAAAACAATAAAGGTAACAAAACCGGTTCTATTTTTAAAACTAGACCTCTCGTCATTACGTGCATATTGTTTTTCATTATCTAACAATCGTTCTCGTGATACTAGCATTAGGAGTCGACAGTATCTGTACGTTGATAAGTGACAGCCTTGTGCTAATTTAGCTTATTATTAACTATTACGTCGGTACAGTGAGCGATTTGCATATTGAATACGGTACCTTTAAGGGGGAAGCGCTAAGGTAGCCCGCGAAATTCAAATATTGAATGGTTGTACATATCGCACGTCGGCAACGAGAGAGTCACAACACGATAATATGTTTTTTGTTATTACCTTTCCCATTTCAATTTTTCTGCGAATTCATAGGAGAGAACTTAATAAGATAATAATATATTTAAGAATACTATTTAATTTTCTAGTATATTTTTATGGAAATTAAAATATAAAGATATTTTCTACCCTTAAACTTCGTGTTTTTACGTGTTGTTACTGGCTGTGACTCTCCAGCCGATGTGCGTTATGTTGATCAAAATATGAAACGCGATCGTAACAAGTATGTATTTACAGAATTTGTAAATGAAGCTGTGTTGCTGATTCTTGTTCAATAGGGTCACTTGGCCTTAGACAGTTTTTTTTTTTTTTGTTTTTAATAAATATAAGGTGTATCTATTCATACATGAAATATTTTAAGAGACACATCTATAGGTTATAAAAAAGCCATAGCAGCGATTTATATTTATTTTTATTTAGGTAAATGTTTTTATTTTTACATAATTATTAAAATTTTAAAACTGCTTGAGATATTTTGCAAAAAAACCTTTACTTACTTATTCTATAAATGCCCCACCCGGACGCGGCGACGGTGGCGGCGCAAGCGCAGTGCCTTTTCATAATAATCATCTTAATAAGTTTTTTTTTTTTTTTTTTATTAAAATCGGACTAGAGTTAAAATGTTATGTCAATTTAGATCAAGTGTAGCAGTATTAATCGTTTTTTGTCACTGACCGTTGCTATAGAGATTTAGAAAAAAATTGGCAGTGGACTCAATTGGAAGATCCTGAAATCCCAATAAAAACGGGTTTTAGAAGAAAAAAACAAAATTTTTTATAATCCCTCCCGTAGGTTTTGAGACACAAAAATCTCACATGCACAAATTTTCTGAAGATATTTATATTAAATTAATATTTTTCTTAATCGTCATTCTTTGCATACTAAAGGGGTATATTTAAGACAAAGAATTTCCCGAAATCGTTAAGAAAATAAAGTAGAACTCGTAAAAATATTCGGTACTTAATTACAAATTACGCAAATACCGCCACTTGAAAAGCTGAGTGTCTGACATACACGTTTAAAGAATAATGAGCAGAAGAATTATTATTATTGTTTTTAACGAACAAAAACTGTCTGACAGTCTGTCTGTTTATAGCAGAGTCCGTGATAAAATATGTATGAAGATTACGGTTGACATTTTCGTCCAAGAAAGTAAAACGTCCGAAAGGTTTATATAAGAAAAAGTTACTGAGCTATAAAAGAAAGTTGGTTATGTCTCTTTTTGAATATTTATTTTAAAAAACCATTTTGTTTTAAGTCTCATAATAAAACTAGCTAAAACACAAAAATAACACCGAATAAATGATAACATAACAATCCAGCGAAATAATATTTTTGTCACACAAATAACCCCATAACTAGTCGGGTGTATGTATAGTATAGAAGCGACTTCTAAATTAAATTTAAAAAAAACCCGGGATTCTTGGATTGCAATTACTATTCTGATGTATATTTATTTAAAATTAATGCTAACCCCCGATGCAAACATGTGTATGTAGGGTGTAAGAGGAAGGGTGGTGTGTGTTAATTAAAACTAAAAAAAATACATAAATTAAATAATTATATTCTTTTAATACATTAAGTACTATGTCCTGATTGGGCATAAATATTACCTCGGTTACTTTATAGGTAGATGATATGCGTCCGATTCTATAGTCAGAAGAAAAAAAAAAAATAAACAGAAAAATTTGTCGATTCCGAAATCGCGGGATTTTTACGATCGATACAAAAGTATATTCTATACTAGCTTCTGCCCGCGGCTTCGCCCGCGTGGATGTCGGTTATATCGCGTAAAAAAGTAGCCTATGTCCTTCTCCGTATCCCAGGCTCTGCCAAATTTCATGACGATCGGTTCAGCGGTTTAGGTGTGAAAACGTAACATACAGACAGACAGACAGACAGACAGAGTTACTTTCACATTTATAATATTAGTATGGATAAGCCAACATTTAAAAGTAAGTAAATATACATCCGATTCTATAATCAGAAACTTAAATTTGTCGATCCCGAAACCGCGGGAAATTTTCGATACAAAAGCGCATTCCATATTAGCCTACATCTCCACTTTAGGTAAATTTGCATCCGAATATCCGAACTCTACTTATGATACATACACAAATACTAAGGGACTTACTTATTTGCGTCACAGATATCAGACCTTTACCGTAGAGGTTCATACGTCCTCTCCCAAGCGTCAATAGCCCTTGAATTAGCGCCTTCTCATGCGTCATAGCACACGAACTACACAGATGATTTACTTCACTATGACGTGCTAGAACGTACTCCACAAACGTTCATGTTTTCAGGGGCATTAGTCCTGAAAGGGTTTGTAGGACTTTTATTCACGTATTAAATATTAGGGTTAAACTTAAAGGGCGGCCACGAAATTAAGGGAGTTCAATAATACGTTTACTATCCTTTTCTTTATATAATGGAAGGTGTGTTTTACTAATATTATATGAGACGTGTGACAACACAAGGCTAAAATAATAGTACAGTCACTATAGAAAGGGAGGATTTCAGTCAAGTGGTAAGGTCGCCGCTTGGAAAGTAAAAATATATATTTATGAGTTAGAAAGAGAGTCTATAGTGTTGAAGTAGGATCGATTTGTTTTTGCTATAAGTACTCCAACATTAACATCACTTATTATTTTCTTATGTGGGATTTTAAGGCCCAGATATATGCCAGTGATCTTGAGTGGTTAGCTTGCGTGTTCTGTACTGAGCTCACGCAACGCGTCGTACGTCCAGCCAGTAATAGGACTCGCCCATCCAGGAGCGCTGCCCCATTATTAATTTATTATACATAAAACAAAAGGTATTTTAATAAAACACGTATACTAAAAGATCAATAATTAAATTATCTTTAAAAAGATGAAGGTATCAGAAAAATACGCTTGATAGATTTTGCGTAATTCTCAGTTTTTATCCGCGTTAGACATAATTTTACAAATTAATTTCACTATGTAATATAAACATAATCTAAAATATTCACATACTAAGTTATTAAGAAAATGCTCTAATTTAACATATATTTTTTCCAAATAATTAACACTACTCATTTAGACGTGATCTTCAGTATAAAATCATTAAAAGTCTGTTATCCCCGTCTTAAGGTCCAAGTTAGTGTGGATAAGTTTCAATATCATAGTTAAATAATCATCATCATTTCAGCCGAAAGACGTCCACTGCTGGACATAGGTCTCCCCCAAGCACCGCCACCTCGATCGGTTCCGTGCTTCCCGCATCCAGCGGATTCCTGCGACTTTCACAAGGTCATCAGTCCACCTTGTGGGAAGCCTTCCTACGCTACGTCTTCCGGTACGCGGTCGCCACTTCAGAACCTTTCGGCCCCAACAGCCATCAGTTCTGCGAGTAATGTGCCCTGCCCATTGCCACTTAAGTTTGGCAATTCTTCGAGCTATGTCGGTTACCTTGGTTCTCCTGCGGATCTCTTCATTTCTGATTCGATTCATTAACGATTCATTTTGATTCATTTCTATTAAATAATACATTTTATTATTATTATAAATTTTTACCGTATGTTATGGTACTGATATTCAGCTGCATATGGTTAGACTGGAAGCTTACTCCAACATAGTTGGGAAAAAGCTAGGCAGAAAGGTTAGGCCTCCTCCTCTTTGTCTTGAGCTAATAAATAAATAATACATAATTGTTAATTAATATTTACTTAATATTTTGTTTCTTTATTAGAAAATCGTTCAAAACTTATGTCCAATACAGGGATTGTTAACGTTACCAAATAACAAAATAATAACCGTTACGTAACGTTAAATCTCAATGTTATACCTCCTAACGTTACAAAAATTTAACGTTACTTGATAACATTACCAGTAATATAACGTTAATTAACATTAACAAAAATACGACAACTAACGTTAATTTAGCTACGTTGCCGTTCTGTGGGTAAGAATCAGGCAGATTCATGCAACGTTTTGATCGGCACGGCATCAGAGAAGCGCGAGGGCGGGCTTCCGCCGCACCGCACGCCTCAGACCCCACTACTTACATCTCACCCGTTTAAAATAACGATAAAATTAATAGTCGTATAAATAACGTTAAATCGACTACCGCTATTTTAATAATAACGTTAACTCTGTCAATACAAGGTAACGTTATGAAAATTTACCGGTATTTTATATGCCCTTAAAACAACTTCAAAACTCTATTTGAATCTCTAAAAAGTAATCAACTGAAGTAAAGATAAAGTTAGCGATATCTACGAGAATTTCAAAGCAGCAACTTAATTTAACTTAGCCAGTGAGAATTCAAGAAATAGAACTTTGCACCGGTCTGTCTTCTTGTGAAATTATCTTCATTCCCGACTGTACAATAGTCCGCACGCCCCAGTGGTAACGAAACCAGTATACGAGGTTACATCGCATACTTTTTTTTTTCTGGTTGGGAAATTATCAAAATCAAAATATTTTATTTCACATAAACCTACATGGGCACTTATGAAACGTCAGAAGCTAGGTGCACGGTTCCAATTAATCGTTTCCTATGGAGAAGAGCCGGCAAGAAACTCCACGGTTACTCTTTTAAAAATAATTGGCTTTACAATATTATTAAATAACAGTGATAATAGGTATGGGAGGACAGTGTAGGCCTTTCAACAATTACCAGGTACTTAACAAAATAGAAAAGTGCCAACAAATCTACACTCTACTAGGCCTACAATGTTCTCACATTCACAAAATATAAAATAATCTAAGTATATCAAATATTAATGACATGATTGCAATTACATATCAAATAACTTCTCCCGCTCTGAGCGGAGCGGGAGACAGACTTTTACTGACTAAAACCCACCCGTGTTCCTTCAGTTGCCTGTGTGCCAAGGCCTCGGATACTGCTGACACGCGGATTAAATGAATATTTTATTTTTATTTGTTAAAATTTTACATAATCCATACTAATATTATAAATGTGAAAGTAACTCTGTCTGTCTGTCTGTCTGTCTGTCTGTCTGTCTGTATGTTACGTTTTCACGCCTAAACCGCTGAACCGATCGTCATGAAATTTGGCAGAGATATAGCCTGGGATACGGAGAAGGACATAGGCTACTTTTTTACGCAATATAACCGACATCCACGCGGGCGAAGCCGCAGGCAGAAGCTAGTTATTTATATTTAACTAGCTTTTGCCCGCGGCCGTGTATGTAGTGCAGTACGTGAGAACTACGGTGTATTCAGATGTATACTTAACTGTGGTATTAGCACCTCTCTATAGTGATATAATAATGAGGGTGTCGTCTGTAAAACAAAGCAAGTCGACTCTTATTAAAAGATGGCGGCTGTTGTGATTGAGACACATTTTCTCATTCCCTTTGTTGTGAGAAAAGGATGTGTTTTCAATACAAAGGCACAGGTCTTTGTAATGTAGTGATGTATTATTTTAATAGAAAGTGCTAATTAATGAATATTTTTATTCTCCTTTATTCATTTAAACACATTTAAGTACGTAGATTACCTTAAAATTATTAGATACTATCTGATGCCCGCGGCTTCGCCCA
The DNA here is from genome assembly GCA_947523025.1 of Dryobota labecula. NCBI lineage: Eukaryota > Metazoa > Arthropoda > Insecta > Lepidoptera > Noctuidae > Dryobota > Dryobota labecula. The sequence goes on along the minus strand of OX383300.1, from coordinate 8,425,989 downwards.
CGTGGCTTTTTCTTAAATAAATTTAGCCTATATTCTGTTTGAAATAAGATTAGACATTTAAAATAAACCTTTTTTCCGTTCAACTGATTTTGACTTCTATTGCGTTGGTGGCATGACAAATGGCAGTTGCAGTAAACAAGTTGGTATTGTAATCACGTTTTTGCCTACGGAATAGAAGTCAAAATCGATTGAACGGACTGTACTGATAGATAGATAGATTTATTTACACCACGGGATTTATTCCGTTCTAGTACCAAAAACTAAAAAACCACAATTTTTTTTTTGTATTTTTTTTGAAAAACATACATAGTGGTATTAGAATGAAATAAATCACCACAGGAAGTTAGACAAATACAAAGGAAGAGTACAAAAATAACGAAAGTCCCAAATAACATATTTTTCTTTCTTTCTTTCTTTCTTCTTCTTCTTTCTTTCTTTCGGGATTTATTCCGTTCTAGTACCAAAAACTAAAAAACCACAATTTATTTTTTGTATTTTTTTTTGAAAAACATACATAGTGGTATTAGAATGAAATAAATCACCACAGGAAGTTAGACAAATACAAAGGAAGAGTACAAAAATAACGAAAGTCCCAAATAACATATTTTTCTTTCTTTCTTTCTTCTTCTTCTTTCTTTCTTTCGGGATTTATTCCGTTCTAGTACCAAAAACTAAAAAACCACAATTTTTTTTTTGTATTTTTTTTTGAAAAACATACATAGTGGTATTAGAATGAAATAAATCACCACAGGAAGTTAGACAAATACAAAGGAAGAGTACAAAAATAACGAAAGTCCCAAATAACATATTTTTCTTTCTTTCTTTCTTCTTCTTCTTTCTTTCTTTCGGGATTTATTCCGTTCTAGTACCAAAAACTAAAAAACCACAATTTTTTTTTTGTATTTTTTTTTAAAAAACATACATAGTGGTATTAGAATGAAATAAATCACCACAGGAAGTTAGACAAATACAAAGGAAGAGTACAAAAATAACGAAAGTCCCAAATAACATATTTTTCTTTCTTTCTTTCTTCTTCTTCTTTCTTTCTTTCGGGATTTATTCCGTTCTAGTACCAAAAACTAAAAAACCACAATTTTTTTTTTTTGTTTTTTTTTTTTAAGTTACCACAGATTTTTTTTTTCATGAATTTTTTTGAAAAACATACATAGTGGTATTAGAATGAAATAAATCACCACAGGAAGTAAGACAAATACAAAGGAAGAGTACAAAAATAACGATAGTCCCAAATAACATATTTTTCTTTCTTTCTTTCTTCTATTTAAATATAAGGATTTACATATACCTATTAACAACTATAAATATAATATATATACCTAATTATATACAATATGTAACAAAAACCCTATCCGATCCAATAAAGGCGTATTCCTGGTTCAATATACGTACTAGAAAAAATTGTTAGAAAAATGTAACTCATAAAAACCATAAGTTATTGATTTTTCTATTTTAATAATCCATGCTAAATTTTACACTGAATATGGCAAATTTTCATAAGTTGACAACACTCCACCCGCCGTAATAGACTCTTTTGATGTCGGCGACTGGTTGCCTACCGGCGCGCTACTGTAGGTTACTTAACACGTGAACTTTGTCGAGCGATCAGTTTTGCCTTTGATACGTTTTTATTTAATTACTAGCTGACCCGACAGACTTCTTTCTGTCAAAAGCTATAGTATAAACTCCACTACTCTACCCTACCCTACCCTACCTACCCTACCTACCTATCTACCTACCTACCTACCTACCTACCTACCTACCTACCTACCCTACCTACCTACCTACCTACCTACCTACCTACCTACCTATCTAACTACCTACCCTACCCTACCCTACCCTACCTACCTACCTACCTACCTACCTACCCTACCCTACGCTACCCTACCCTACCTACCTACCTACCCTACCCTACCCTACCTACCTACCCTACCCTACCCTACCCTACCCTACCCTACCTACCTACCTACCTACCTACCCTACCCTACCCTACCCTACCTACCTACCTACCTACCTACCCTACCCTACCCTACCCTACCCTACCCTACCCTACCCTACCCTATCTACCTACCTACCTACCCTACCCTACTCTACCCTACCCTAATTTTCCGTAAAAACCATTAAAAAAAATTAAAAAAAACCATCCTTGGACTTCAACGGACATTTAAAAAAAAGAATTGGTTAAATTGGTCCAGGCGTTGTTGAGTTATGCGCTTACCAACACATTTTGCGATTCATTTTTATATTATAGATTTTCACTGGGGAAAAATATTAATCTCGAATCCATTAAATGGTTACGTATATGTGTACGCAGTACGATGCCGAATAATAAATACTCTTAAGGATCGGACAGGGTTTTTGTTACATGCTGTATAAATACCTATAAGAACAAATACACATATACGAATAAACTAAAACAAATGAGACAAACAATGGGAAAACATTACCGTAGTGATGACCTCTTTATAATATAAGTGTAGATAAAACCCCGTAATAAAACAAGCCTGGCAGGCAGCAGGCAGGAGCCTGATATAAACAAGGTCAAGGTCACCAAATGAGAAGTTGTGGCGGAAACGGCGCAGATCTAATAAACGTTAGCATCTCATAAAGCTAAATACTGTGGACTCGTGACGTTATATGGCGCCTTACAAAACTCAATTTACTCTGTGGAGGTACAAAAATATTTGTTAGGTAAGTACAACACTAGTACGTATGAACAGTTACATCCAAAATATGTTCGTCACCTTAAGGGCAATTTTTGTCTGCTCATTGCACGATAGAATCTGCTTTACCGACTTAGCATAATTTTCGTTGTAATGTCAATACCGCAGAATGACATTCAGCCATTTTCTTTACATGTCAAACCGAATGAACTATGTGGTACTGACAAACTGACAATTAAATTATTTATTTTTCATAAAATGGCCTGTTTTGAGGGCAACTCGTCATTGGTCAAAGGTGTGTGCTATTTTGATCTTTACAATGAATCAATTAAATAAATGAATCAATGAATTAAATATGGGTCGTTTTCTATGCAAGAATCTGCTCAGTGCCGTACCTTCAAAAGGTATTATGTGTCCTGACTTGTTATGGCGCTATGATGTCTCGACTGATGCTACATCAGTCGAGCCGACTGATGTAGGCTTGCGAAGTCGCGAGTGTTTGCCTCGTGCATTTAGTAGGTAACTACTGTTAATCATAGTAACTATTTTAGTAATTTTATCAAGAAAAACTCAGCGAATTGTACTAAACAATCTTACTAACTTTTCATTTATATAAACACTAGCTTTTTCCCGCGGCTCCGCCCGCGTGTATGTCGGTTATCGCGTAAAAAAGTAGCCTGGGTCCTTCTCCATGTCCCAGGCTATATCTCTGCCAAATTTTATGACGATCGGTTCAGCGGTTTAGGCGTGAAAACGTAACAGACAGACAGACAGAGTTACTCTAACATTTATAATATTAGTATTATTATGGATTACGAAAAGGGGTAACTTTGGGATTTTCTCTACCTAGCAAAGTTAATCAAATCGTGTTATTAAAAGCAATTACATGTCCGCCAGATCCTTAAATAAGATAATTAAGTATATCTTTATTATTCAAAATTTTATAACACTGATTTTTATGTTTCCCATGGATTCAAAAAAACTAGTAAGCTCGTTCTCTCGGGTCATACCGCCTTAAAGCAAAGAATTTGAAAAATGACGAAGGTATAAAAGACTAGACTGTACGTAATAAATATCTATGGCACCTAATGGTACCTTTGGCAATCATGCTAGGGTTATCTACCTAAGTAGGCAGGTACTTGGTTTAAAAATACTTTAAAAACGGAGCAGAACGTTTGAAATGAATGATTGACGTGAAAATAATAATATGAAAATGTAATTAATAGCATTCATATTTATACAAGTATGTTGATCTTTCTTTGATCTTAGTTTGATAGATGATAAATTGAATTATAAACATATTCGTAATAACTAGAGGGGGGTGGGGATGTGCCGTATTTGTTATTGTAATTATCAGATACTAAGCGTTGGAAGGCCTCCCACAAGGTGGACCGATAACCTTGTGAAGGCCGCAGAAATCCGTTGGATGCGGGAAGCAAAGAACCGGTTGAAGTGGTGGTGCTTGGGGGAGGCCTATGTCCAGCAGTGAACGTCTATTAGCTGAAGTGAAAAATAAATGAATGAATAAAAAAGCTAAAGTGTTTTTTTGTTTGAACACGCCAATCTCTGGAACTACCAGTCGGATTTGAAAAAAGCGGAATTAATTTAAAAATTTGCCCACTTGGTATTTCGTGACATCGCCAAGCTGTTGGTCGACTCTTCACGTGATCAGATGGCTGGCCTATCTCTTGGCCAAAGAATCAGCATTGCCATACAAAGTGTCAATGCTGCCAGCCTTTTGGGCACTTTTCCTTTTGACAGCGATGCGGACGAATTTTTTGATGCCCATTGATTCCTTCACCTCCCTTTTGTATATAAATGTACATATTATTATTACTGTTTGAGACTATTAGCTTTTAAATGATGTATATATTTTAGCTACACAAATAAATAAATTTGAAGTGTATGTCAACTTGTTTTATATTTTTTATATAGGACACCCTATATAAAAAATATAAAACAAGTTGACATACACTTCAAATTTATTTATTTGTGTCTATTGTCTATTCAAATACGAAATATTTTAAGAGATGCACCTATATATAGAAGCCACGAAACGATTTTTTTTTTTAATCTGAGTATATTATTTCAAATTCAAATTCAAATTCAAATATTTATTGCAAAACACAGTACATATATGCATTTCCAGGTGTTAAGTGAATGCGCAGTTCACTGCATTTACCAATTCAGGCATGCAAAATTAAAAAATATAGTTAAACAATTTCATAAAATCCAATTAATCGGTTATATAATGTCATAAATTCGACAGAATAGTTAAAAGTAAGTAGAATAGTTAAAGTAATTTCAAAAATCTAATAATTTAAAATTACTTGATATAATGAATAATTGTCTAAATTCACCGCGCTCGTGCCGCCACGGTCATTCATAGAATAAGTAAAATTTTAGAAAATCCAACTCCTTTGCAAAATGTCTCAAGCAATTTTAAAATTATAATAATTATTTAAAAATATAAAACAGTTAGATAAAAAATTTTTTTCGCTGCTATGGCTTTTTTACCACCTTTTTTTATGGTCCTCTTAAAATATTTCGTGTATGAATAGATACACCTTATATATACATAATATAAAATAAGAAAGGTTTATAGCCTATTTTATATCACGCGACGACCCGAGCAAAAAATAGTGGAGCGGGCGAGCGATCCAATGCGAAGCGGTACCGAGTGCAAAAAAAAATTATGCAGACGAAGTCGTGGGCAGAAACTAGTACTTAATATGCACATTACTAGTGCTTTTGTTACAGAACATTTCAATATCTTTTAAAAACCTACAAGCTCACAACTCCAAAACCCTGAACATCATCCAATCCATCACACAACTATAATATAATCAGTGACATCAGTAACTACTGCAGATATGCAGATAAATAATGATCGCGTCTCCGACACACCTCACAAAACATTGTTTGGCAACGGTATTTTGTTTGCATAGTTCTTATAATTAAATAACTTTTATTTTATAGATGATTATTTACAACAAAAAAAAAAGATAAAATGTTTTGCACCACTGTCCTGTCATTTAGACAGCGACATTTCTTGACGTTTCTTTGTTTACATAAATTATTTAAATTAGAGACTTCGGGTATTCGAAGATTCTAACATTTTTTTTTTTTCTCATGCACACTTGTTTTTCTAACTCACTTTAGACATTGGCAGAATAGTCGACATCGGCTTTGCTTGCCATTTAAAAATAGAATAGAAAAGAATTGGGGTATAGTTTATAAGTTTTTTGCCCTGGCTGGCAGGCCTCAATTTATCTTTTCATTATTTGACATTATTTACCTACAAATCGAATTCCATTTCTTTATTAGTGGCTTTTGTGGACATGATATTTATTCAGATATGTTACTGTAGTTGTAATTGCAATCATGTCATTAATCTTTTATATACTTAGATTATTTTCTATTTCGTGAATGTGAGAACGTTGTAGACCTAGTACAGTGTAGATTTGTTGGCACTTTTCTATTTTGTTAAGTACCTGATAATTGTTGAAAGGCCTACACTGTCCTCCCATATCTATTATCACTGTTATTTGATAATATTGTAAAGCCAATTATTTTTAAAAGAGTAACCGTGGAGTTTCTTGCCGGTTCTTCTCCATAGGAAACGACTAATTGGAACCGTGCACCTAGCTTCTGACGTTTCATAAGTGCCCATGTAGGTTTATGTGAAATAAAATATTTTGATTTTGATTTTTGATGATTTTGATTGAGGCACCCAGTCTAGAGTCCGGCTAGATTAATATTAGTCCGGATAAGAACCTCTTAGGTAGATCTGCGAGATGCCATAAATAAAAAAATAAAACCAAAGGCCCGATTAAAATCATCCGATCCATTACACAATCATAATAATAATCAGTGACATCAGTAACTACTGCAGATAGATGTAATTCCATCACAAATGCAGTAGCACGCCATCGATCATACGGCCTGATTCCGGTCTGTTAACCGGTTTGAACAATAGGCGACTAGCCGACTAGTTGCGCTATATGGAATGATAAACGCAACTCCATACGAAGTTAGTGCTGTTGTGGAGTTAGAGACACTAGATGAGTCAGTACTTTCTAAAAAAATTCGATATTCAAAATTATTTCTCGGATAAAGATACGTGGCAAAAGAAAGGAGCCGTGAGCAACTTAATTTTAAAATCCCCATTTCGTTGTAATGTCAATACCGCAGAATAACATTCAGCCATCTTCTTTACATGTCAGACCGAATTAACAGTATGAAACTGACAATTAAATTATTTATTTTTCATAAAATGGCCTGGTCTTAAAAAAAATGTGGATATTGAATATTATTTCTCGGATAAAGATATCTGGCGTGGAAAAAAAAACGACCCGTAAGTAAGTTAATTTCAAAGTCACCATGAAAAAAACTCCTTAAACTAATCTTATCAAAAAGTTCAAAACTTGTAAGTACAACCTTCCCATATTCCATATTCCTGGAACTAGCCGTCCGGGCATGCATAAAAGATGTATTAGCTTATATTAGCTTCGTAGAATTAACTTGCAAAATGGCAGTACCACCTGCATACAACGTACTTACTTTAGACCTTCTCCTGACAGCCAAGTTGGCGGGAAAACTAGGTACGTTGACGCGTTCGGAATATTACCCAAAGGTTACTTCACTAAGGTGTGTTCTGATTAATGTTTGCAGTTTCAAAAGCTTAGAATTAATGAGTGTCAATACATGTGTCTTTGATGTGGAAACGTAGGATTTTGGCATGAATGAGTTTGTTTAGATCTTTGTGTTAAGATTTAGATTCTAAAGAGATCAGAGACGGAAATCCGGATGATTATTTAGGAAGATAAGGGGAAGCCAGATACTATAGCAATCTTAAGAGCCAATCATACCTACTCGTGAGAACTACATCGATGTCTAAAATAGTGTCTTAGCTTGCTGCAGTTTTTTTTTTTTTTTTTTTGTTGCGGCTGTGGTCCAAGCAAATGGCCAAAAGTCAAATGCTAAAGGGCCAAATGGAGCCCTATCCTTGAGTTATGATGTAACTGTTATGTCAATGTCAAAGTCAAAGTCAAGACTGACTTGACTTTGACTGTTATGTTGTTGTTCTGGATAAACCCCTCATATGGAATGAGTGAACAATGTGCCTACAAATCCGAATAAGAATTGCTAGTCTCAATATTTTGAATGGCCTAGCTTATATTGTATCTCTTCTAAATATTTGGCAACTTCTAGGAATGTGACTCTCAGATCCTTGCGGCCATGTGATTAGCGTGAAAGTTGTTTGGACTTAGGCAAAACGGAATAATCGCCATTAGACCTCCCACTCATAAATTACTAAACACACAAATTACAAATTACATTACACAACAGTCTCTTTTGCGCAATTAATGGCTGTAATTTATATTATTTAGTTGTAACGACTCTTTACATGGTCATGCTGTAGACAAAATATATGAAAATTATTGTCATCTTGATTGCCGGTACAAATTAATACGTCTGAATCTAGTATGCTTAAAACGTGTCATGTTCAATTTACTTTTTTTAAACATGGTCTTAAAACTTTACCTCTATTAACATTCTAACTGCCAACTAATACACTATTAAGTAATCTGTGCTAATACTTCAAGTTCTTAAATGTACAGAAATAAGTGCACAAGTAAAGATAATGATTTATTTATAACGATCTAGTTGACTCAATAAACTTGTACAGAGGCTTCGCTCCCATGACATTTAACTTCGAAACTGGACCGCATTCCGCGCGTAAATTTGTAAGCAATTTGACCTGAACCTAAAGAGCGACCACCACAATTTATCAACAAGTAACACAGGTAGTATATCACATTCACTAGACTTATCAACAGGCTGTCACTGTATCCCTTCCAGTAGGTTAATATACGCTCAGACCACACTTGTCCTACATTCACCCCCCTTCTTCGATCAACTGTCTCGGCTTGACGGCCATTACCTAACCGACCGCTTGCGCGCTCTACAAACTCCACACCACGACACCAAAATACTATCGCACTTAAAAAACCATCGAACCTTATCACATCGTAATATGGTTCAGAATTTAATAAAAACCATTTCCAATGAGTGCAAAATTAATTTGGCTTCATCTACTCTACTCGCTGTTTACACTCGACCGTCGACGTTCGTCATTTAATTAATTCGATATTTGAACGCGGCAAAGTGCTGTCATTTCTTTAAGCATTTGATTTTTTTTTTTTACGTTGTGTTTTTGGTGTAGGTACCCAACCTATGCGATGATAGGTAAAATAAAAAAATAACATTGAAAAAAAAAAAAAACTTTCTTGTGTTTAGTGAAATTATTAGAAATGTGTTTTGTTATCTAAATGTGTGTGGTGAAGGTAAAAATGCTGTGATCTTATAATGTGGGGATGATAAATAATGTTGGCTGGTCAGGAAGCCAGCATCGAATTGGTGCAAAGGTGGCTTCAGAGACGCGGCAGTGATGATACCGACACAGGTTATATATATATATATATATTTTTTTTTTATGAAACTAATAACTGTTTTCGTAATATTATAAAATTAAAGTTAGATCTTTTAAGCGTAATTCCACTCTACTCAAATCGATTAGAAAATTCTAAAACTAAGTCATAATCAATTTTGAAGCAAATAGGTTGAATACATTTTAAAACTTTTTTAAGCTGAGATTTTACTAACACTGAATAAACGAAATAAATTTAATCTATCCATTTGCAATCTAAACAAGTTAAGGCTCCCACAGATGATGCGACGCGACGCTGCGACGCGATTCTGTTATACTTATAACAATTTCAATGAAATTTTCATAGAAATTATTCTATTAGACTCGCGTCGCTCATATCTGCGGAGTCTTTTAAGATCAATTAAATATGCTAATACCTAATTTAAAACTTGTAGACTGAAGTATTACCTAATAAATTCGGCTCTTTAGTCAACTGAGGCCGCTTGAACTTATCCCGCGGGATGAGTTGACCTAATGAATTATTGAATCGGGCAACTGATCCCATTGGTACATTTTATGATTTGTAAAGACACGAAAAAAGTGTTAGACATTAGATTTATGAAAACGGCTGTGATTTTGACTAGTTCTAAGTAAATATTAATCAAAAGACTGATTTGTTGATTCTTTAGTTTTATATATTGATTTAGAATTAATACAAACATTATAACTGTGATTTTCAGTTGTTTAATTTTACTGTAATGTGTACGTTAATACCAATCAAGGGTAATTGTAATATTATTTAATTTTAATTTGTTTTTTAGTAATATAAATCAAAGGACTGTAATTTTAACCACCTTCACATAATGTTAAGCTAATTTTTACTTTTACATTGTTATTTACGAACCTAAATAATAATCAAGTTTTTTTTTTTTTTTTTTCATATCTTCAAATGCTTGTATTAGGTCGAACTCGCGACTTCTCGATCAAAAGTCCGATACCGTTAGGTTAGTCTACTGCCGCTTCAAATTTTGACACTACTTATTTACATTTAGTTTTCTGTTTATTAATCAAACGACTGTGATTTTATAATATATCAGTATAACCAAGCCATGGTGCGTTATTTCTTTCCCCAAAGAATTTTGTTCACGTGTGTACATATTTATATATAAATAATATTTTTTTCTAAAGTGGGATCAGTTGCCCGATTCAAAAATTTGTTAGGTCAACTCATCCCGCGGGATAAGTTCGAGCGGCCTCAGTTGACTAAAGAGCCATAAATTCACTCGCAAATATAGACTCCGATACAGACTAATTGTTTTGGAGAAGGCTAAAAATAAACCTGCGGTGTAACTAGTCATGTAGTCAAGAAAGATATTTACGACTAGCTTCTGCCCGCGACTTCTTCGTTCGCGTTATCTCGTCTTTTACAATTTGCGGTAAACTATAGAGGAATACAACATAATGCAATATGGCTCATCCTCTATAGCAAATAGCGTGATAATTGTTAGCCCACAAACTAACCAGACGTACAAGGAATATCTATGCAAAATTTAAACAGAATCCATCCGGTAGTTCCTGCGTGAAGCTGGAACATCAAATCTTCAATCGTCAGCGGCATGTCCGAACAAATTGAGCGGGAAACGCAAACTGACTTGCGTCCACCCGCCCCGCTTGCGCCACCCGCTTGTCCCGCTGCGAATCCCGCTCATCCGCCCCGCCCGCACTTGGTGCACTTTAGGGCTTTAGCACACAAGCGATTGTTCAACGCGCTCGCGGTGTGTGCGTCACGAGCACGTCATGTGAACGCAACGTGTTCGCCGCGTTTGCGGAACGAGAGCGGTTGACGTGACTGTACAAGATAGAGTGAGACAACCGAGTGTAAAATTTTGTAAAAACGCGGAGATCACGCCGCGTAGTCGCGGCTACCTCGTTTCGCACCCTCTGCGAGCTCGCTGCGCTTTCGCTTCACTTTGAAATCGCTCGCAAATCGCCAGTGTGATAACGCCCTTAGTCGTGTTTACGTTATCCACCAGCAGATTCCGCTGCCCGCCCCGCTGCCACTGTAATTTCACACTAAGACAGCGTTCCTTGGCCCAGTGATTAAGATAGTAGGTATCTCTTAACGATGATGATAATGATTACGGCAAAATCCAATGATTACATGGCCCTGACCACTATCAACTACTTAGTTGTAAACAATCGCGTGCTGAAAAACATAATAGTAATTGTTTTGTAATAAAAGCAGACCATTTAATCTTAAAACATTCTTATTCAGAACTCGAGTTCCTTGCGTTTTTCTTTGTTTGGAAATTCTGAAAAGTAACAAATAACTTTTAACCTACATAATTATACAACATGTTCCAGAATTAACGCACACCACCAAACATTCCAATTAGAATATTATGTTATAGTCATAACACTCATACTGAATTTTTACTACTATATATAAAACGTTGTTTATTGATTAAATTAGTTATACTGATTGTAGGAGAAAATTGTGGTCACACTACAAATCTACGCACGCGCACAGTCGCACACGTATAAGAGTCTAGCGTACAAGCGGCAAGTCGTCCAATTTGGTTTGTTTTGACTGTACAGTGGAAGTGTGACTGTAATTTACGTAGTTTTCATTACTTTTGGGATAAAGAAATACCTATATTAAAAATGACAGAAATCGATTCAGTAAACGATTCTGAACAAACTACTTTTATAATGTGTATTAATTCAGTTACAACAGGCATTCATTTCTTTAGTTTTACTCTCTTTCCGAAATTAGAAGTATTCCCGAGCTCTCGATAATTGTTTGACGTTGAAATGGTCTTTGTTCAGCAGCATCGCCTTTTTAAGGGTCTTCGCCCGTCTGTTGTCTGGCCATTCAAGCATTACGTAAAGTCGAATTCACTGGAGTAATCTGACATGTGCTAGCTGTCACTTTGAGTAATAAAATGGTAATGGTGGTTGGTAAATGGTAATGGTGGTTTATAATAAATTACCTAATGTTTTGTTAAGTATTAAAGATATCCATTTATTTAAGAAGCAACTCAATAATCTACTGATAAGTAAGACATACTACACAATCAATGAATACCTGTCTGATAGGAATTTGGGTGTATAATAATAATACCTACATATAATTAGGGTGAAGACTGGAGTCCGATTTGTTTTTATTTTTATTAAAATTATTCTTATTTGTATTGTAAATTATGTGTGGACTGTATTAGACATTACTTAGTTATCATGACATTATATATTCTGACATTACATGCTTATTGATTTGAATTTATGACATTGTGTATGGTACTATTTTGAAATTATTGTATAACTGTCAATTTATGAAATGGTATAATTTTAATGGTGCTTATAATTTTAATAATAATTTTGCATGCCTGAATTGGTGCAACACAGTGGACTGCGCATTCACTTGACATCTAGAAATGTATGATTATGTACTGTGTTGAGCAATAAACATTTGAATTTGAATTTGAATTTAATATATGTATAATGTAATGGTGATCGTTTAGTTTAATTGATGTATAAAGTGTAAAACAAATGTATAATATATGTATTGTATAAGTGTAAAAGTCTAGAATACAATACATATTTCCTTATTATTTAACAATGTGACAGCTAGCACCTGTGAGTTTCCTTCAGTGAATTAATAATTCGACTTTAAGCAGAATTTTAGTAAATTTGAACCCCCTCCTCCCCCTTGTCAACAAAAGTAAGCAAAGCTCATACACCTCCTATGCTTACGTAAAAAATGTTTTTAATATGTTCAGGTTATTTATTGTTATTCATAAGCCTAAAAATAAGGAATTTGCAGACTATAAAGTAATTGAATGCCCATAAAACACCGCGTGAGAGCGAGTAAACAATATCAATTATTATGGGGAATCCCTGAATATGGGGTTGCCATCTTTGTTCAAATCAAAATAAAAAAAAAATTGCAGAAAAATCTGAAAAAGTAAATAAATAAATATTGCTGACGTAATTACCATCCAGACCGCCCCGTCCCCCATGTCATCAAAAATAATCAAAGCAATGAACCAATCTCCCCCTTTGGTGCTTACGTAATAATTGAATGACGCCTAAATAGTTATTGAAATTCTCTAAAAACGCTGATTCTTGATCTCCTTTGAAGATATAATAATAATGGTGTTATTTCTGTTGTCGCAGGCAGTTCGAGCGGATCACCGGGGGCTCGCGCCGGCCGACGCTCGTCGCTCGCGCTTACGCCGGAGGACGAGCCCCTAGTCGATGTCGCCGTAAGTTGCTGTTCACATAGTAAAACGTACCTATAAATCGTTGCATTAGTGGCGAAGAGAGCGAAGCTACACTTTTGACCGAAGCGAGTTATGAATACTCCATGCTCGTCGTTAAACCGAGATTCTTGTGGTGAAGAGATCTAAGTGATAGCTCAACTAGAGGTTTGTTTTTTCATTCAGACGTGAAAGGAGTTAAATGAAACTAGGAACAAAAAATGAAGTGGTAAATTTTTGATTTATCTAAAGATAAATCAAAAATTTACCACTTCATTTTTTGCTATTCCACACTAAACCGGTTCCAAGATAAATCTTGGAACCGGTTTAGTGTGGAATAGCTCCCTTCACTACTAAGGCGACGAACTATTGAATACTAGCTGAGCTGATAGACGTTGTTCTGTCCAAATTCCGACAGTTTATACAAAAATCCCATACAAAAAAGGATATTAAGTTAAGAAACAAAAAATTGCCAAATCAGTCCAGCCGTTCTCAAATGATGCACTTACCAACGAACAGCATTTCATTTTTTTATACAGAAAAAGTTTTTTATCAGTGCGCAAATTTTGACAAATTAAACTTAAACATGTTTTATTATACACCTATTTCTTGTTTTGATATGTCTTAGTACAAAAAAATTAAGTTATCGTTAACGAAAGATGTTTATTTTGAAACTGGTACAATGGATACTCGTCGCGCAACGCGCCGGCGCGGCTGCGGCGGCGGCGGCGCGGTTAGTGAATTGGAACGTAGTAGTAGGTACCTATCAGTTGTGCGTTCGCCCATTGATATTATTACGAATAGATTGTATCCATATTTTGCTGATATCAAGTAGGACCAAGAAAAAAAAGTATTGAACAAATAATGGAAATGTATTCTATTACTGATACTGAACCAAAAAAAATATTTGCACTCTAGTTAAAAACTTATTCTGTATAGATATAATATATCAAGTGTACCTCCTTTCCACACACACATCAAAGCGATATTTGCACTCTAGTTAAAAACTTATTCTGTATAGATATAATATATCAAGTGTACCTCCTTCCCACACACACATCAAAGCGATGTGATGTGGCAATCAAAAAGCGGTGATGTCCAATGTCCAGAATGCATCGTTCCGAACGTCGAATCGCATCACTTTGATCTCTTTGACCTCTCCGGCGTTGAGGGTCCTACACACTACCGCAATATCGCGGAAGCGACAAGGGTCGCGTTGCCTGTCGCGCTCGCGATATCGCGCCAGTCTGCGCGAGCCTTTAATGGAGTGACTATATTAGTGAACCCTTAAACTGCGTCCTTGGAAGGATGTTGGAGGATCAGGTTTTCAATTCCGATTCTCTTATGACATTCTTTTCAGCAACAATGTTCCGTTATTTCTAATTACAAAATGCCATAGAATGTTCTAAATGCGGAAGTCACATGTCAATTAAAAAATTACTAAGTTTGACAGTGAAACTTTCAAACAGACAGACGCTTTCATAACGGTCTGTTCACACATACATACCTATATCCGTTATTACGATTAATTAATATTATTAGTTTAGGCGGATACCTACTCGTGGCGGATACCTTAATATTTTGAATGTGTTTATTTATGACTTTTCACGATTCGTGAGCGTGTAAATACGGCCGAGAGTTTAAGGGCCAATATGAAAATAAAAATGTTTAATGATAATGCTCGTGGCTAAGTTATAATAGCCACACGGATCAATCGATCAGGTTAAGCTACGCTTGGCGCGATTAGTCCGTGGATCGGTGACCAACATTACATATTGAGACCCCTCCGTGCCTCAGAAAGCACGTTAAGCCCTCGTTGTACCGTATGCACCATTGACCTGCACCATCAATGGTGCAGAGAAGACTAATTAGTTTCGTTTGCACCATTACTGGTAATTCTTTTTGCATTTGATAGCCCAATTCTTGAAGAAGGACATAGGCTATTTAACATCACGCTGTGACTCTTAGGAGCCGTGTAAAAAGAAAAAAGTCAGAAAATACACTAAGTGAAAACAATACAATAACGCGGGCGGACTATGGGTCGGGGAAACAAGAAATTTCACGCGAACGACGATTCCTCCATGTGTGAATGGGCTTATAGAGGTATGAGGAGCAGGGTGTAAAGTTCACTCATCCTCTATAGAAAAGGGAGTATCCTCCGACCAGACGGGTGTTTTGTCTGTTGGGCAACTGCCCGACAGTTGATGTCGGGATGTTGTGTATATGCTAGTCGCGCGGTAAACTCTGATTGCGCGATGCAGGATTTGTGACGTCAGGTCTTTGATGCGTATTTCGCATGCTGCCACAACACATCATATTAACTCCACGGTTAGTAACAATGAAAACATTGTTCAGTGAGTTATGTAATTGTTCTTATGGTTCAACTAATTTGATGTCGTTAACACCTAACCCTGCATCGTTAACTATTCAAGACATGTAGCAAATTAATTGTTGCTGGACAACTTTGACCTCTCGCGGTACAAAGTATTTATATTATCTACTATGATGTTTTATTATACGAGGGGCTTGTGGTTTAGTAATAATAACTAGAGATCAGATATTCGGATACATATTCACCTAAAGTTGAGTTGTTGGCTAATATGGAATGCGCTTTTGTATAAAAAAAACCCGCGGTTCTGGGATCTACAAAAAGTTTCTGATTATAGAATTGTATGTATAATTTAGTTACTTTTAAATGTTGGCTTATATAGAATGCAGTTTTGTGTCGATCGTAAAAATCCCAATTTTAAATAAATATGCATCTGAATAGCTATGCCATTCAAAACTACCGGGTTCTTTTGTATTTTTTTTTCATCGCTTTCATACTACACACTCGACTAGTTTTGCATTCCCGTTGTTCCTGGAATCACGGTTTTTTTTTTACAAAAAGAATGTTTTAAGAAGCCGTTTCCATACTTTTATAGCTAAAAATTAACTTTAGGTAAATATACATCCGAATATCCGATCTCTAGTAATAACAGTCACGGTCATTCGTGGATCTTTGACAGTCGTCGGGTCGTCAGAAGCCCGAAAGTCTGACAACCAGTCTTCAATCTACTCAGCCTATCGCAGTCATGCTGAACATAGGCCTCTCCCATGCTGCGCCACAACACCCTGTCCTCCGCCTTCCGCATCCAGTCTATCCCAGCCACCTTTTTGAGGTCGTCGATCCATCGTGGGGGGCGTCCAAAATCAAAATCAAAATATTTTATTTTACATAAATCTACATGGGCACTTATGAAACGTCAGAAGCTAGGTGCACGGTTCCAATTAGTCGTTTCCTATGGAGAAGGGCCGGCAAGAAACTCCACGGTTACTCTTTTAAAAGTAATTGGCTTTACAATATTATCAAATAACATTGTTAATAGGTATGGGAGGACAGTGTAGGCCTTTCAACAATTACCAGGTACTTAACAAAATAGAAAAGTGCCAACAAATCGACACTCTACCAGGCCACACTACGCTTGCCGATACGCGGTCTCCACTCCAGGACTCGTCTGCTCTACCGGACATCGGTTCTTTGACAAACATGGCCAGCCCACTGCCACTTCAGCTTGCTTACTCTGCAAGCTATGTCGGTAACTCCGGTTCTTTTCCGGATAATTTCACCAACAACCAGTCTTCATCATCATCATCATCATTTCAGCCGAAAGACGTCCACTGCTGGACATAGGCCTCC
This sequence comes from Dryobota labecula, assembly GCA_947523025.1. NCBI lineage: Eukaryota > Metazoa > Arthropoda > Insecta > Lepidoptera > Noctuidae > Dryobota > Dryobota labecula. Next base: position 8,408,940 of record OX383300.1, on the reverse strand, counting down.
CCCAAAAGGTCCCCCCCTTTGGCTGGCTGGCATTAATAAGTGACAATTATAGTCACCTACCTACTTTTCATGTCAAATTAAATTGTATGGGTTTAATGCCATAACTTATTATTGCGGTGGACTCCTAAACGCTACCGTGTGAGATATATTTTTATAAAAGTAGGTTATTTCAAAGAGTTTGTTGTTTTCTTGCATTTCGATACATAACCATCTTGCATCTGGGTTTTTGTTCCTTTACAAAGTGAGGGACAAAATCTTTTATGTAACAGTGGCGTACAAGAACGTATACAAACATAAACATATACATAAACATCATCATCTACCTAGCCTTTTCCCAAAAATATAGGGTTGGCTTCCAGTCTAATTGGGTGCAGCTGACTACCAGTATTTTACATGGAGCGACTTCCTATCTGACCTCCACAACCCAATTATTGGATAATAACCCTTGGTAAGACTGGTTGTTCCGTGTGGTGCCTGACATAAAGAATAGCACTACCCCATTTCCTCCCGTGGGTGTCACAAAAGGCGACTAAGGGACTTACTAGAGAATGGGCAGCAGCGTTCTCTATGCATTTTCAACACCATACTGCGATCGCCAACCCGCCTGCCAAGCGTGGCGATTATGGCAAACCCCCCCGATTGGGGGAGGCCTATGTCCAGCAGTGGACGTCTTTCGGCTGAAATGATGATGATGATGATGACATTTGACTTACGCTAGTTAAGTCTTTATATATTAAATTCTTCTATGCATGTGTATGTGACTGAACTCCTGCTTAACAGCTGGACCAGTTTTGATGAAATTTTGATGGCATTGCGATCGAGTTGTAGCAAACAGGACGTCTGTCCGGCCAGCTAGTATATATGCAAGTAAGAAGTTGCAAGTACTCAACAATGCAATTCAATCAAACAACCCATTAATAAAAACAACCCAATTCCTTTTTCTCATTAACTACAACTCTTAATTCACAATAACGTATTCAAAAGACAGAATTGCTGATTGAATTCTGGCGCCGAACCAATCAGAAGGGTCAAGGTTCATATCCGCGTGTGGCAAAACGCCTCACTTAAGAATTAAAGATGGCGTGCGCAAGATTCGGTCCATTTGTAGAGATTGATGGTGATATGATCATTTTTTATGAGCCGTTGATTGGTGCAAAAAAATTTCTTAATTTAAAGAAATAAAGGAGTTATGCAGGTCAGTTTGTTCTTATGTAAAATTGTTAAGGTGAGCTTGAGCCGTTTTTATTGGACACGTTTCAAGGTGTATCCTTCAAACAGTTCACAACTTCTACCGAAAGAATAAAGATAAAACTCTCCGCGACATAAGGACGTTTTAAGAGTTTTCTAGAATCCACTTATGTACTAATATTTAGTACAAAATTTATGAGAAGCGCTTTGGAAACGATAGAAACTCTTCTATGTAAGACAAGTTAGAGAAGAGTGCTAACGCGCATCCTTTACTGATCTTGTTTGAATATGTGTGGGCAAAAAGTACCGAAATATAATAAATACATATCGATTTTGATACACGAAAAAAAAACATCGATATATCGGTAAATTTTTTAAAAAAATATTTGTACTTTATGAAATTCTATTGTGTTTGATTTTTAATCATATAAATAGGAAAATCATTCCTGATGTAAAATCCTAAATTAATGAAACATTGATCATAATAATATTAATGAGACATTGCCGCAAATCTGCTGGATGCGGGAAGCTCAGAACCAGTTGAAGTGGCGGTGCTTTGGGGAGGCCTATGTCCAGCAGTGGATGTCTTTCAGCTGAAATGATGATGATTAAATTCGTCAGAATCATCATTTCATCAATTATGATTCTATGATACACCTGTGCATCCAATGTATGCAGCTTTTAGGACGGGAGTTTATTTGCGATCACATATTGAGCTAATTGAGTCTTGAGTGCATTGAATGAGTTCTTCTATTTTCTTATTAGTATTGCTAAAGCCCAGTAGTCTCTGCCTTTCAGAGCACGTTTAACCGTTCAATCCCAATTGTCACGAATATGATCACTGTCCAACCTCAACCTTGTTTGGAACAAGCTAGGTGAGTAATGTTCATGTATATTAAGCATGTCATTTGTTTTATGTACGTCACCTATCACAAAATACAACGTCATTGCACTATCTCCGTAATACGTAAGTTGGCAATTAGCAAATCCAACATGACGATAGAATTTGCAGAAATACCTATAATTAGTCGAGTATACATTTCCGATTTGTAAACTGATAGTGTTTGATTTGCAATTAAAATTGAAATGATGAGTTTCATTAGCAGACAATGCTGAATACACGAATTGTTATAAAATTAAATTCTTTGCTACATTTCCAATTAGCTGCAAATTCAGTTGTATAAATGTGCTCCCAATTATTTTGTCGATACTGTATTGTTATTCAAAGCTTAAAGTATTAAAATCAATGTTGTTTATCCTTGTCATGTCCAACTGTTCTGCATTGAAGTAATTGTATAATTATTTAATCTATATTTCCAAATAACTTATAAAACGTAATCAGTGCGACTCTAATCGATAAGTGTTATCAATTCAATACGGAGATGCTTAATGTTTTAGTTTGATATAAAACGCCGTGTGAATAAGTCACGGGGATGTGCAAATTGAACTTAATACACGTGCAAAATAATTAGTGATATAACTGTGAAATATTTTGTGGTTTAAGTGATACTTTTGCTATGTTAAGTGAAAACGTGCGTAATGGTCTTAATAAGTGAACACGTCTGTTAAATTTACAACGATTATCAAGGTGTGGATGCAATCGTTGGCACTGTATACAACTCGAAGAGCATTTTAATGTCGATGAGTCGATAAAATGTATTGAGTAACAGTTTTAACTTTAAATCAAGCAACATGTAACGATTTCGAAATCAACTACTAATAATATATCATCATTATCAAGCAACAGGAACTACTCATTATCTACATAATCGCTAATGTTTAGATTGGCGTTGATTTTAATTTGAAGAGATTTACTCACGCGTAATTATAATAAAGTCATTATGTGAGCGATTATTGTTTTATGTCTCATCTCATTCTCTTTATCCTAGTGAAGAAACGAGTAAACAGTAAAGATGGATAAGAATAACGTAAATGAAGTGGATAATCAGCCGGTGGTGGATGTAAAAAAGAATCTGGGTTGTTGGTCTCGATTCAAGAGTTTATTCGAAGATAGAGGATTCGATTTAGAGTACGAATATGGGCCACAAACTCCAAGACCAATCAACTTACTCGGTGAGAATCAAGATGCAGAAGGGTATAGAAGAATTTCTGAAAGAAAAACATCTGTTTCTCGAGTTAAAAAGGTCCAGGTCAATACTACGTCCAATAACACTAATGCAGATGATAATTTGACTCGTGCGATTAATTTTTATGAACAATTTACTACTTTAAATGATGAAGAAACGAAGGAAGAGCCTGATCTGTGGAGGAAGTCGGTCCGTCATCGGGTGTCGATGAGACCTAGTGCCAATCTTACTAACATTATGGAAGAACCTGATGATGAAATCGAAGTGGTAAGTGAAAATTTACCCTAAAAAAAAAGTGTTAATATTTTTGTTGTTTATAATGTGGTCTACAACACCACATGCAAACTACGCATCAAAGACCTGACGTCACAAATCCTGTATCGCGCAGAGTTTTTTTTTTACTTCTACGCTAAGGGCACCACCAAGCGGGGGTATGTACCTCGTCTTAGGTCGTCGCTGGGGCAGGACAGAAAGGGACGGGCTGGATCGGATTATGATTATTTAGGGACGAATTTAAAGCTACAGGCTCAGCGGCACGCGCTGGCACGAGCAAGGGTCGGGTTGGGGATGGACAGGGACGTCGTGACGGACCTCGTGGGCGAGGACGATAGGACGGATGTCGGTAGGTGTGCTTTTTAACAGTGCTAGTGGAGGGACTACTCTCCTGGACGAGAGTGATAGCGTCATCAGGCATGGTGAGATTATGCCTTGGACGGCGAATCTTACTAATACGAGAGGGGGTGTATCGGGCAGCGGCCGCAATCAAATTGCGGTTAATCAGAGTTTACCGCGCGACTAGCATTTATATACAACATCCCGACATCAACCATCGCGCAGTTGCCCACCAGGTTCAACACCAGTCTGGTCGGAGGATCCTCCCTTTTCTATGGATGAGTGAACTTTACACCGTTTTCCTCATACCTCTATAATAATAAATACGTTTATGATTAATTATTCATTGGAATTATGCATCCCGGAAATCCGATCTCGGAAACTAATCTTATCAAAGACTAAAAAATGGTATCAAATTAAGTATTATAATAATGCGACTCAGCTGTTTTCCTGCTTTCAGGATTTATCTTGATACAATCATTTAATTTGGTAGCAATTTTTTTTTTATCGCAAACTTCCAACTATACCCGAATTGTTTTAGCGTCGCAATAGCGGTCATTGCCCTTTTCCTAATGTTAAACTGTGTGTACATGCGTCTTTTAGTCCTATGCCGTTTTTTTTTTTTTTTTTTTTTCGAAATACTATTGTTGTTGCATTTTAGCATTGAATAGCGGTCATTGCCCTTTCCCTTCTATCTCTCCGGAGGAACCCAAACAATAAACTACATATAATAATGGTTATATTGGAACATGTTAAAGAATAAAGAGTGCTAGAAAATGTAGGTGGGTCAATGACACGCGTAAGCGGTTTGGATATAGCTCTATTAAATTAAGAAGTCCGAGAGGCAATTTCCATATTTCTAAGCACGTTCGTATTCTAGTCACAGTCTCAATCTGACAAAAATACCTCTAATTTCCCATTTTTGACAAGTTATCGACATTGATTGTCACTGAGATGAAATTGCAACTAGATTTTGATCGTTTTTAATCACGAGGATTGGCCTTCCGGTCACTGACTCTAATAAGTGAAACTTGATACTAGTTTCTTATAAGGGTTCCGTACCTCAAAAGGAAAAACGGAACCCTTATAAGATCACTCGTCTGTCTGTCTGTATGTCACTGCCGATTTGCTCCAAATCTACTGGACCGATTAAGTTGAAATTTAGTACACATATGTATGAATGAACTTCTGTGACCCAAACAAGGTCGTGTATTGTAAATAAAAATATTTTTTATTTGGATCACTAGTGTAAGGATTTCAGTTTTTTTTTTTTAGACACATACATACATAAACTCACGCCTTTTCCCATGGGAGTAGGCAGAAACTATTGAATTATTATATTAATAAATGACTAATACACAAATTACAAACTTCACACACACAAAACACAAACACACAAATTTACTAATGATTATTATTATTATTGAATTATGTTTTTTTTTTTTAATGTTAAAATAAATGCTTTTATAGTTATTTAAGAAAATAGAAGAATATTGACCTTCCCCTCTAAACGAAACTAATGAGCCAAAAACAAAAAAAAAAACAAAAAAACTGAAAATATTTATTTACTTATAACTTACAGAAAAACCTATATGAAGTCTATGGTCTTAACATAACATGGTAAATCTCTCAATATTGTACGTACAAACTTATATTTGCAGTTGGAATGTATGGGGGAACATGTTTTTCAACCACACACTACATTCCAACAACGAAACCCTTCATTGTGCGTAGTCCGACACTTACCTAGCCGGTTTTTTGTAATATCTTAATGAGAGACCAAACAAAACTGGTTTTTGATAAATTATCTGTGCGCTGGTGACAGATTAACCTGTCATTGCAAGCGTAGATAGATTGGAATTAATCTGATAGGTTAGTAAACGCCTCTGGCAACACTGACGATCGTCGAAACATGACTTTCACTATAATTGGATTGTAGCGATCTGATATGACAGGATGTGGAGCTAATTGCTTCCCATCACGCGTGTTATTGTATCATCATGATCATCACTTCAGCCGAAAGACGTCCACTACTGGACATAAGCATACATATTGTTTACTCAAGTCAAACAAGTAACCCAAGGTAGCACTCCTCGAGCTAGCTTGCTTATCTTACCAAAGATGAGAACTAAGTTCGGCAAGAAAAATTTTACATTTAACATTTGAAGGAGCACAGTTGTATAACAAAATACCGTCATGTATAAAAATGTACACTTATTCAATGCATTTAAGAAGCAATTACGAGTAGCCCAATATTTATTAATCATAATTTAACGAATAACCTTTAATTATTAGGCAATTACAAATAAGGGAATGCATTGGATCAGTGAAACACCCAAAAAGTTAGTGTTGACGAACTCGATACTGTATCTATTTAGCGTAAGGTAAACATTGCTCTCATGTAAGTGAATGTGTCTTTTTTGAGAATAAAATATCTTTAAACCTATAAGCCTTCCCCAATTGGGGGGGTTTTCCATAATCGCCACGCTTGGCAGGCGGGTTGGCAATCGCAGTATGGTGCTAAAAATGCATAGAGTACGCTGCTACTCATTCTCTAGTAACTCCCTTAGTCGCCTTTTACGACAGCCACGGGAGGAAATTAATGAAGAGACACGGAATGAAGAGATCCGCAGGAGAACCAAAGTAACCGATATAGCTCGAAGAATTGCCAAATTTAAGTGGCAATGGGCAGGGCACATTGCGCGCAGAACAGATGGCCGTTGGGGCCGAAAGGTTCTGGAGTGGCGACCGCGAAACGGAAGACGTAGCGTTGGAAGGCCTCCCACAAGGTGGACCGATGATCTTATGAAAGCCGCAGAAATCCGCTGGATGCGGGAAGTACAGAACCGGTCGCAGTGGCGGTGCTTGGGGGAGGTCTATATCCAGCAGTGGACGTCTTTCCGCTGAAATGATGATGATGATGATGACGGGAGGAAATGGGCGTGTCATTTTATGCTGATTGTTATTTAGAGATCTAGGATGTATGTGATGTTAGGTTTTTATTTTCTTTCGTACTGCATAATCAGCATATAATGTTCACACTGCTGGGACACAGATCTCTGCTCTTCGAGAGGGAGTGGGCTGTGATCTACTACGCGGGCCCAGTACGAGTTGGTAGATGTCCACACGACTACGATTTTTTTGGTTCTAGGACATGCCAGTTTCCTCACGATATTTTCCTTCACTGTTTTGAGAGCAGTGGTGACATTATTTACAAGTTAAGCGCCTGCCTTTAGTTTCTTAGACTGAGCCACCACTGTTCAATTTGACCACCACTGGTCATGCGAAATATCAAAATTGAAATATTCAACGGCATTCAAGAGAATGTCGTTGAATATTACACTGAATAAAAGAAAAGTAGTTGCCACAATCAAGATTTTGTTTAGATTGACTAAGTAACTTGTTTGCATCTGAGCCTATCAAGCACAATGATCACAGCTACTACTTTTATTTGATTGAGATTTGAAATGGGATCTTGATTGCAGTTATCACAAAATCTATTTGCAGCAATCAAGTCAAAACATAGTTGCTCCAACCAAGATTATTAGATTAAAGTTTCAATGATCTTTATTGAAGTCATCAAAATGCTTGATTAAACAACTAACTTACTTTGTTACAATTAACTTCTTTTTTTTAACTTGTTTCTTTTTTAACTCTTCTATAATGATGTCATGTTAAGGGTAATCGAGAAACTTGTTTGAGAGTTCAATCATTTGAACTAGTATTGCTGCAATCATGTCGTAATGATCAACTTAACTAAGATTTTGATTCATCTAAACAAGATATCGTCAATCAAGCTAAAAAGTCACTTGATTGACGTGCATTTTTTTCAGTGTATCTGACAACATTCTTCTTACAAAAACAAACGTTTTTGTAAGAAGAATTTTGTCAAATAAAACTATGCCTTTACCGAAATCTTGACCTAATAACCGATACTCAACTTGTAATTTATAAATGCCCACTACTTCCCGTTGTATTCTTTGTTTCTCAATTAATTAAGAGCGTACCGAGTGCGCAGTGGCGCCCTCATCGTTTGTTTGGTGATTACTTTTATTTTAGAATGAAAATGCAGAAAATAAGCATGTTACGTTATGCTACACAAGAATGTCATCATCATCATCATTTCAGCCGAAAGACGTCCATTGCTGAACATAGGCCTCCCCCAAGCACCGCCACCTCGACCGGTTTTGTGCTTCCCGCATCCAGCGGATTCCTGCGGCTTTCATAAGGTCATCGTTCCACCTTATGGGAGGCCTTCCAACGCTACGTCTTCCGGTACGCGGTCGCCACTCCAGAACCTTTCGGCCCCAACGGCCATCTGTTCTGCGCGCAATGTGCCCTGCCCATTGCCGCGTAAGTTTCGCAATTCTTCGAGCTATGTCAGTTACCTTGGTTCTCTTGGTGGTCGCTCACAATGGGCCTTATTAGAAGGCTAAAAGTCACCCAAAGGGCAATGGAGAGGGCTATGCTTGGAGTTTCCCTACGTGATCGAATCAGAAATGAAGAGATCACAAGAATGTACGTTATTATTATAATTTTTTATTACTGATTGGGCAGCTCTTGACTTCGATTTCGCCTGATTATTTACAAACAATTTACATTTTTATGTTTTATTGTAATCCTTAAAACGGAAAATAGTGGCCAATTGCCACTATTTTCCATTTTAAGGGTTACAATAGAACTTAAAAACTACTGTTTGTGATAATAATAATGTATATTCTTGTGAAGCACAACATAACATGTTTTTATTTTTAGCATCTTCATTCTAAAATAATAAAAAATCACCAAACAAACGACCAGGGGCCCGACTGCGCGCTCGGTACCCTCCTAAGAATGCAGCAGACCAATAGGTAGATACTTCACTTTAGGATTTTTTATAGGCAAAGGTCAGTCATTAACTCATTTAATCTTTCTTGAAGAATTTTGTTAGAACGCACGGTCTTCTGTTTTGTTATGTTCTCATATACTTACAAAAACAAACACAGTGTGTTTGTTTTTTGTTTATCAAGGCTCTTCAAGGCAGTCAATCGCGTAATTCCGAGTGCTTGAAAAAACTCCGTTGATTGATTTAAAATAACTAAACACTCATTATGATGCTAACACTCATCTTCGAGAAGAACTATTTGTATAAACAGCTAACGATCGTCGAGTGTCGATAAATAAAGTACACATCAAGTTACCACAAACTGTCAGATTTTCTCATTCAATTTTGAACTTAATCGACAACACTATGAAGTTTAAAATCATTTGAAGTGACAGTTTGTGTAGCCTTATGTGCTGGCGACTGTACCTTATTTAGAATATCAGTCAACTACTGATATTAGAACATGTTTATAAAAAGTTTGTTTCGCAGTCTTACTCCCCCGTTTTTTTGTGGTCTATCAATAACATCCCTAGTAGCATTTTTGTTGGCGTTTGGTTGGGACACATACCTACCTCTGAAGGTGGCCCAACTAAATGCCAACGGAAAATGCTACTACGGATGTAATTTATTATTTATTTTATTTTTAGCCTATGTTACCCCACTGCACTGCAGAGTAAAAGCCTCCTTCTCTCTGATCTCCTTTCCAATCCTCTTTGTCTTAAGCTAGCGTGGACCAATCCTGTCTGGTAGGCGGCAAGCTCGTCTCGCACAAGATATTATCTACACCAATAAATAAAATTGAAGTGTCTATTTGTAATGCCAAAATAACAGCTTCTTACCAAATGTATATGAAAGTATATACGACAAAACATTTTAATTTTTATTCTTTTTGTCTTGTCTGTTTGTTCCGGCTAATATCCGAAACGACTGGACCAATTATGACGGGACTTTCACTAGGAGATATCTGATGATATGAGGAGTAACTTAGGATTATTTTAGAAAAAGCGACGCGGGCAAAGCCTCGGGCAGCAGCTTTATTCATAATTTTTAAAAGTCTATATCCGTGATAGGCATTGATGTTTTTCACGTGAATCGTGAACATCTGAGTACCTACTCCTTTCAAAATGGATTTCATCTTTGGTTCAACCCTTATGCAAATCAGGAGCAGTGCTTTTAACAGAGTGGCCAGCGCGCAGTGGCGCCCTCAGCGTTTGTTTGTTTTTTTTTTATATTTTAGAATGAAAATACAGAAAATAAACACGTTACGTTGTGCTCCACACGTACGTTGTGTTCCGTGTGGTGCCGGACGTAAAGAATGGGGCTTATTCCACAAATCCCCCCTGAAAAATCCCCCTTAGGAGGAAAAGTGGAATATATAAAAACCAGCCTAGAATTCACTCCTGCTTATTTCACTAATCCCCCAGAGAATCCCCCTCAGTGGGGAAAACTGAACCCTAATGTAAAAAAAATCACTTTCAGGGGGTCTTTGAATAAGTTTTTTTTTTTTTTTTTTTCAATTCTAGTTTTCCCCCCTAAGCGGGATTATCAGGGGTGAATTCTAGACGGTTTTTTATAGATTCTACTTTTCCTCCTAAGGGAGATTTTCAGGGGGGATTTGTGGAATAAGCTAAGAATAGCACCACCCTATTTCCTCCCGTGGGTGTCGTAAAAGGCGACTAAAAGACTCACTAGAGAATGGGCAGCAGCGTTCTCTATGCCTTTTTTAACACCATACTGCGATCACCAACCCGCCTGCCAAGCGTGGCGATTACAGCAAACGCCCCCAATTGAGGGAGGCCTATATCCAGCAGACGACGTCTTTCGGCTGAAATGATGATGATGATGTGCTCCACAAGACTTTACATTATTATTATTACAAACAGTAGTGGAGCACAACTTAACGTGCTTATTTTCTGTATTTTCATTCTAAAATAAAAGAAATCACCAAACAAACGATGAGGGCCCCACTACGCGCTCGGCTCCCTCTTAAGTAATGTGGATTCAGGCATTAGGCCTGAAATGTACTTAGGACGTCCTTGAGTGTAGGCACCCACATTTAAATACTCTAAAATATTTATTTAGCTTCCAGTGTTGCCTGATCCATTAACTGTGAACGTTTATGGAGTTTTTTGCCCGTTCTTCTCCATAGGTACCTACTACGCTTTGGAATGGGCATGTAGCTTCATTTTTCTTACTGACCGACTCCTTGACAATTCAAAAGCGCCTGTAAATGGTTTAATTGAAATAAATGATTTGAGCTTGAGTTTGATTGTCTTCGAATATTTTTATAACATGACATTTAATTTTAATCGTATTGAATGTGGTTTCCATGGATATTTAGTTCATTGATTGACGAAAACGTCAGATAAGGAAAAATATGTTTTAAAAGTTTTTTTTTATAATTTCATGAGTTCATGTTATATTACCTGCTGATACGAGTATAGTACCGAATTATCACTTACTATAACGTCGAACAATATAAAATACAAAATAAGTTATCAGCGGTACCTCATGTACTCGTACAGTCAATTTATTTTGACATTCTAACACTAATCCAGAATTTAGCGACTTACCTACTTCTCCCACAACGGTGGGTTAAATATTTAAAAGTTTACCTTTAACTCTTGGTGGCGCAAGATGAATTATTTTCCAATCCGATCACTACCCTCATACTGAATAAAGTTTGAGTAATAGCGATCCGCGAAACTATAAGCTGATAGTATTGCCTGGATAATGTCTGAGTAAACGTCTATTCAGCTGTTATTCAAGAAAGGGCACATTTTTAAATGCTTTAGTCTGTATAACAGCGATGTAAAGTCTGGGTAATAGCTTAGTAATGGCCCACTTAGCTTAGTAACATCTAAAAAATAAGCTGACATCTCTTTTATACAACTGTTATTTCATATTTATTCAGACAAATGCATATGGATAGTGTTATTCAGAAATGATTCAGGATTAAACTCACACGCGTAATAATTTTCAAACAAAATTAAAAGTTGTAAAGTGGAAAAAAGTGGCGTTTAATCTTGTAGTGTGTCTTTGTTCTGCCACTTCATAGTTTAGTTCCATTGAATAAAAATCAATAACGAGGTGCACAGTGTTATATGTATTATAACCCTGATACACGTTAAATATTACTGCGCAAATAGTTTTATCGTGAATAGTATATGAATTATCTCAACATTTATCAAGCGTCTCTCAGATAATCAAGTTTAGTGGTAGTAAATAAGACATAAATAAAGACTTAGAAGTGACAAAAATACTTAGGATAAAACAGCTAATGATTATCATTAAAAATCATTAAGTAAATTATATATTGTATTTTTAACTAATTAATTACTAAAAATGAGTCGTTTAATATACATAATGGATTTAATAGTTAACTAAAAATAAGTTTTAATGGCGATTCATTATAAGTTGGAAAAAAACTCTCCACGCAGGTATTTTAGAGCATAACTCTGAATCACAGTCACGCCTTTCTAATTATTAAAGTTTTATTTGAGAAATAGTGATCTGGCAGTACAAATATCTGAATAACACTTGAATAAACGTCCCTAACTCAATTACTACCCAGAAAAAAAATTGTACTTTTACAAGTAATTGTGGAATACAAATACATCAGGCTTAGTAGGCGACTCGGCCGCTGAATCTCGCCCGATCCGGCCGAGACAGGAATTTCATTATTATTAATATTTGTGAGTGGTGTTTCGGACGAATCCTTTTTAGAGGCAAAGTAACGTCAGACACATAATTAAATAATACATATTATTTTACTTTGTGGCCATGGAAAAATTATTAATTATAAATAAAATAAAAAACTAAAAAAAATGCTAAATGTGGCACAGTTTTTACTTTATTACAAGAAGAAGCTAATTATTTTTAAATCCTTACTATGAAAGTGCAAAGAGAGGGGAGGGCATTATAATATACATGCAAAAACTCGTGAAACATTGAAATTGATGACCACATTTCTAGCACCATTTCGTATTTGGAAAATCACAAAATTTGGCTAGAACACTGTATTGAACTTTTAGTATTTGATTTTTTTTTTGTGTCTAAAAACACATGAGACTTTTAAAGACTTCTAGTTGGTAGATATAGGTATATGATTGTTTTTTTTTTTTTTTTTTAATAAAAATATTTGTTATTGTTTTGATTGTATTGAACAGATTGATTGTTATAAATATTATATTATAAATATAAACATAAGAAGAGGTTATTTTGGTATCGTAGTTAGTCACTGATTTTTGACGCTATTGTTAATTATTTTCGGTATTTTAGTAGAGTGATTTTTAATAGGTAATTGATATATAAGACTGATTATTGTTGTTAACATTTATAATTATTATTGCACGCTTTTTAATTGATATATAAGACTGATTATTGTGATTTATCATGTTTACTATTGATTGTAGTAATATTGTATATTAATCATTATCCTTTTCTATCAATTCCCTGACTTTTACTTAAATAATTAACCCTACCTAAGGTTTTTCATTCTGACTGTACAAAATTTACTTAAAAAAAGTATAGTCCGAAACACCACTCAAAAATATTAATAATAATGAAATTCCTGTCTCGGCCGGATCGGGCGAGACTCAGCGGCCGAGTCTCCTACTAAGTCATACATCATTTAGCTTCCAGCTGTGTTAGTTAGCTATAAACTATAAACTCGAAACCGTAAAAAGTATTAAAGTAGTAGTTCTCTTTATTTCACGTCCACATAATTATTATTTTTTCATTAAATACATGTTAGAGATCGGATATTCGGATGCACATTCACCTAAAGTTGAGATGTTTGCTATTACGTAAAGCGCTTTTGTATCGAATAAATCCCGCGGTTCCGGTGTTTTATTTTTTATTTTAACTAACACACACCACCCCTACTCTTACACCCTACGTACAAATATTTGCATAGGGGGTTAAAATAATTTTAAATAAGTAAATATGCATCTGAATAGTTATGTAATCCAAGAATCCCGTTTTTTTTTTTTTTTGTTTAATAAATAATATTTTTGATGTCGCATCCATACTATACACCCGACTTGTTATGCATTGCCGGTATTCCTGGCATCACGGGATATTTTCTTACAAAAAAATATATTTTAAGAAGCTGCTTCCATACTTTCAAAGCTAAAAATTAACTTTAGGTAAATATGTATCCGATTATCCGATCTCTACGATGTACCAATCGGGAAAATATACCATAATACACCTGAAGGCTTCTAGGTCTATGATTGACAGTAATTTACCTGTCCGTTCGGCTTCGAAAGCGAATATCCGATTACAGTCGTTACAATAGGCTCGAACAATACTGGACCTTGTTAGCCGGACAATGGTGGATAATGGTCCACCGTGGTGGACAATTGCAGCTGTGGGGATGCCCATTCACATCGTATCCCTGATGTGACGGGTTGTCGATCGTGTAGCCAATTGTGTGGGATTATCACAGGTTTTTGTTAAAGTCTTGCCTACATGCGTCGTTTAGAATGAGAAGTTCTGTAAGTTCAGGTTCAGCCAATTTGATTAGGTATGCACCTAGGTAATCCTTTTAAAACATAGTCTAACCGGATGCAGCTGAATACCAATATTTAACATGGAGCGACTGCCTATCAGACCTCCACAACCCAGTAACTGGGTAATACGATACCCCTTGGTAAGACTGGCTGTCAGACTTTTTGGGCTTCTGACGACCCGTAACGACTGTCAAAGATCCAAGAATGACAGCCGGGACCAACGGCTTAACATGCTTTCCGAGACACGGAGGAGTCTCGGTATGTAAAGATGGTAACCCATCCACGGACCAACCCCGGCAAGCGTAGCTTAACCTGACGGATCGACCCGTGCGGCTGTTATTACTTAGCCACGAGCTCCTCACAAGATATAAAATACTATTAGTATTAAAAAAAAAAAAACTTTTTTTTTTTTGTGCATGGCATCTCGGTGTTATAACCACTGGGGGTTCCTGCTCCTTAACCGGGCTATCCTGTGGTGGCGCAAGCTCCTAAAAGAAGTTTACGCCTCCAGCCAGGGGAGTTTTTACTAAAGCTACTTATAAAGATAAACTAGACGACTGCTCGCTAAGGGCACCCCTGGATATTAATCATTTAAATTAAGCCTTTATAGGGCTATCCTTTTACAAATATATTAATAAACAAACCAATTTACCTCTTTATAATATTATAAATTTTAGTATAAGTATAGTTAACCAGGGTCTGACACATAGAATCGGAATTTTACAGGTTGATTTATGATGACGATGTTCGCAATATCTTTATAACCTTGCGCCAATTGGCATAATTTGTTTTTCAAATTCAAATTGCTTGATTGTGGTCATGGGTGATAAAGATGTTTGTACAATGTACAATAACAGACTTTGGTTGACTAGGTACTTTGGGCATGGTAAATTGGTCATGTATTAATAATCAGTTGGATTTTTTTTTTCTAGATTTAATAGAGCAAATTTGTGACGTTTGTGACATACCCTGCGTTCCGAGTTGCGATAATATCGATATTCGCGTGCTAAAGCCCGTTCCGAATTAGCGTGAGCGGGATAACGATGTCCCGTGAATCGTCATAGATGACATCATGACATTCGCCATCTTGCGATAACGCCGACCATGCCTTTTACTAATATCGCCATGAGCGCTGTCAAAAATGACAGTTGTGCTGTTTTTTTTTTTGAGTCGCATCATAGCATAACGTGGCATTTTCAAAATTGTTCTTCTGGCTACAGTTGCTACCTAAACTAAGAAGAAAAAAAATTTGGTGTATACACAGAGAAATACTCTAATATCGTTTTGACATTGAGTGAGCACCGTGAGCGCGTTCACGAGTGTTCCGAATTGTTGACAGCCCTCGGCTGTCATAATCGTATTATCTAAATCGGAACGCATGTGAGACGATGTGAGAGCTGTGAGCGATTATAGCCAATACAGAAGGCGGCCATAATATTATTTTGTAGGCTGAAAATGACCTCTCTACGTCAACTGACGTTTACTGACAGAACTTGAAATTTGGCGCCAGTTCTGCAGAAACTTCTTCAGGCAGAGTTCGGCCGGTACCGTTGATAAAAGCGTCTAGCTTTCTTCGCGTAATAAAATACGCCAAAACATATAACTACTGAAAAAACACTGTCAATTAAAAGTTATCTACTAAAATATGCAATAACACTTTAAAAATAGCGTGTTATGCATTGATGTTAAACATTATTGGACTAGAAACAATAACATGTAAACACACCCACACAACTACATTTCCCGATGTCGTGTGTCATGCATCAACAACCGAAAAACCGAGAGATATGACGCGGACTGTAGCGGGAACGAGATAGCAATCATTGTCACTGTTACGTACCCATGACAACTCAGAAACTGGCGACGGTTAAAGCAATATTATTCAGGAGAATTTTAAAGAAAATAAGTTTTGATGTACAGACGCCAGCACATTAAGCTACTACAAACTGTCAAATTTCTTTAATAAATTTTCAACTTTATCACTACAGTATAAGGTTCAAAGTTGATTGCGAAATTTTGACAGTTTCGGGTAGCTTGACCTGCTGGCGTCTGTACTTACTAGTGGAAAATAATCCCGTGGAACTTGTTTTTGGTTTCTGAATTATTTGTGCACATTTTGATAACACGGAAAGGCACTGTTACTGTTTATTTAGACGATTACGATAATTTTACTTAACGTGCTGCACATGTGCTACACAAACGCTAGTTCGATTGTGACTAAGGTCAGTTGTGCCGGTCGGCATAGATTATGCGATCCACGTCGAAGAGCGTAAATCCCCACCCTATATAAGGCACTCTTGCGCAAAATTTCATGCTTCTAGACCCAGCGGTTAAGAGGACTGTCTTGTGTTCACTAGCGCCATTAAAAAAATATTAGCGCGTGACTGAGAAGGAATTATGAAAAACGGCTCAATCAGCTGCCTCGGTAAGTGTGTCTAGAATTTTCTAATACCTTTTATAAAGTTTCATATTGAGACACGAAGCAACAAAATACGATCTAGAGGAATGTGACCTTTTTTCTTTAGAACGAATTTTGTTGCTTCGTGTCTCAATATGAAACTTTATAAAAGGTATTAGAAAATTCTATAATATATGATATTCTATATATAAAAGTAATCACAAAAATCATCAATACAACTCTGTAAGTTCATATAACCAAAATAATAATCTAAATTGCATAAAACGTAAGATAATACTAATTTCGCAAGCTATCTTAGCAAATCTCCCTTAAGGATTCTCCCTTCCTTAATAATAAGTAAATAAAATAATAATGAATTAATTTACAAAATAAAGGGTTTTACAAATGTTACTATATAAATAATTGTATGTTAATTTATGAAATAATAATTATAATTTTAAATTCAATTCCGTATTAATAAAACAGTATAACTTACTAACTACTTAACAAATAATAAAATTTATCACATTAAACAGGCAGCGTTCTTCCTCCTCTCTCCTACTTGATCTATGCTGTGCCCGACAAGGTCCATAATTGTAACTATAAAAATATATCCCTACCAGCTTTAAACATTATGGTATGCAATAAAGAATTGAGAATTGAAAGCTGTGCGTAGTCTGTCAGAGAATGAACGCATTTAAGATTTTTGTTAAGACGACAATAACCGACTTTTAATGATTTTATACTGAAGATCACGTCTAAACGAGTATTGTTAATGATTTGGAATTTATGTTAAATTAAAGCATTTTCTTAATAACTTAATATGTGAATATTTTAGATTATTTTTATATTACATAGTGAAATTAATTTGTAAAGTTATGTCTAACACGGATAAAAAACCGAGAATCACGCAAATTCTATCAAGCGTATTTGTCTGAAACCTTCACCTTTTTAAAGATAATTTAATTATTGATCTTTTAGTATACATGTTTTATTAAAATACCTTTTGTTTTATGTATAATAAGTTAATAATGCGTCTTATTTGGGACAGCGCTCCTGGATGGGTAAGCCTTATTACTGGCTGGACGTACGTACGAAGCTAACCACTAGCTAACCACTCAAGGTCACTGGCATATATCTGCGTCTTAAGTTGAAAATATATCGAACGTCAAATTAGGAACAACATAGACACTTGGTTACTTGATCTTATCTCAACATTAATTACCTACCAACCTAAAAATCATGTACCGACATTGAAAAGTACGTCACTTTTAAATGTCGGTACATGTTTTTATGCTACCGAGCCTAATTTATGGTATCTTGATGTAATTATATATCGAATCAATTCCCTTCATTGCATATCTATCAGCTGTAAAGTACTGTTACCGTCGTATTCTCAAACGAAAAATAACTTTTGGAGGTTTTTAAAGTCTGTTATCGTTAAAATACCTACCTACACCTTAAAGGCTCGTACAGACTAGTGCGATATCGCGGGCGCGACGCAACACTAGTAGCACAATTTCTTTGTCGGTGCCTGTCGCGGCCGCGCTATCGCACGAGTCTGTACGAGCCTTAAATTAGCAGCGACAGAGAGACTTAAAGACGACTTAAAATTGAGTAGCGTTTGAGAATACGGCCGTAAATAATTCACAGATCTTTGATATGATAAGGAACAAGTAGACATTAACTGTGTCGATAAGATTATCTTATCTCTTGCACTTATTATTTTATATCTAACTATTTTACTTACAGTATGGCTGTTTTTTTTTATATCGAATTAATAGTAAACAAGGTGACACTGGTTATTGTAAGTTTATTCCTTGACAACGTCTAATAAATCGATGAACGCTGGCTGCATGCACGAAAAAGGACGACTCATTGTCCCGTTACGCTCATTGTCCCGTTACGCTCATTGTACGCTTGCGCCGCATCAATATTTTGTTATGACGTTGTCACGTTAAACTATCGTCCGTAAACCAACTTTACACACAACCAATTTTTTGTATTAAGAACCTGATCATGATATTTATGACAAAAATACAGTTCTTTATACAAAACTGACAACAGTCCGTTGCTAAGTTGTCATCAATGTGCAAATCGGATTGCAAATCGGTAATCAACTAAAGCCGTATAAAGTTTATTTTTTGACATGACAACGTCTAATAAATCGATGAACGCCGGCTGCATGCACGAAAAAGGATGACTCATTGTCCCGTTACGCCCATTGCCCAGTTACGCTCATTGTCCCATTACGCTCGTTTGTTTTATGTTTTGTTATGACGTTGTCACCGTAAACCAACTTTACAGACAACCAATTTTTTTAATTAATTATTATTAATTACAAGGTCGTAAATTAATGTTTTTGACGAGACAACATCTAATAAATTGATGAACGCCGGCTACATGCACGAAAAAGGATGACTCATTGTCTCGTTACGCTCATTGTCCCGTTACGCTAATTGTACGCTTGCGCCGCATCAATG
This sequence comes from Dryobota labecula, assembly GCA_947523025.1. Taxonomy (NCBI): domain Eukaryota; kingdom Metazoa; phylum Arthropoda; class Insecta; order Lepidoptera; family Noctuidae; genus Dryobota; species Dryobota labecula. The sequence goes on along the minus strand of OX383300.1, from coordinate 8,389,792 downwards.
TTTTGTTATGACGTTTTCACGGTAAACTATCGTTCGTAAACCAACTTTACAGAAAACCATTTTTTTTTAGCATTTTTGGTACTTAGCTTATGCATGTAACAATCTACCGGGATTCAATCTATTATTAGTACCTTAATCCACTTGGTTTTTTATAGGAATGTTTCAAGTTTTTTTTTACTTATTTTTGACGTGACAACGTCTAATAAATTGATGAACACCGGCTGCATGCACGAAAAAGGATGACTCATTGTCCCGTTACGCTCGTTGTACACTTGCGCTGCATTAATGTTTTGTTATGACGTTGTCACGTTAAACTATCGTCCGTAAACCAACTTTACAGACAACAAATTTTTATTAGTGTTGGGGAAAACCCATCATCATAAAACCTACTTTTAAAATCTGATATAACGTTTAGTAAATACAAATAAACACAGAGTTTAATAAAATAAAAGTATGTCCTTTATTATAATTTTTTAAGTATCTCAAATCCCTGTTGAAGGTGTTGTAAATTACTTGGCAGATTTAAACTCATTATTACTTATTATTGTTGTTATTACTGTCTCCTGAGATACAGGTTAACTACCTAGTACAGGAGGCAGAGCTTTTTTATGTAACAGTGACTCTTGTTTGCAAATAAACGAATTTGTTATTATTTATTATTATTTTTATGTTTTTAACATATCTCGGGATCCTGGGGTCCCGGGCCTTTAAAAGGCGTACGAGGGGCCGAAGCCAACTCGCAGAGGCCCGTTACACGCTTGTAATGAAATGAGGCACCAACCGACGATTATCCCTGTACGCACTATGCAAGTGCACCCAAGGACAACCCCTAGTTGGTATAGGACTATTGCAGGATATGGAAACAAAAATACTGAACTATAGGTTTTGGGTGGTTAAAATGGACTGGTTACTTAAACTATGGAAGGACTATGGCCCCTGCCTGATCAATGTTTTATTATACACGGATAAAATGGCAGGGGGTGACTTGCACACTCAATAATGGGCCCCCGAAAACGGTCGCTAGCACATAGTGACGTAGCGACAAGGGAGCAACATGTCCTGAGGTGCTCGAGGAGTGGAGAGGTATTCCACGGCTCTCAGAACAATCCCAGAGCCCGGAAGATGGTCAAGATCCCTACAAGCACTTACTGGAATACTTCCTTCCTCCGAGCACGTTTGCTCTTGCGAATCTCCACTCAAGCCGGCCAATAAAGGCAAGAATGAGGTGGGAGCTCAGTTCCTCGTCAGTGCTCACTCCAGCCGGCCAATAAAGGCAAGCCAGAGATGAGGAACATGACTTCTCCCGGGAGATAGGGTCCGTGGGGTCGCAAGTGCCCAACAGCTCGCCACATGCTGCCCTGCGGGTTTCTGTATCTCTCTTCGTCTGGCTCCTCACTCTAGACCTGTTCCGGGAAAGTAAACTCTACCGGCACAGACCCAGAGTTCGGAGCGCGCAAGCCCCACCACGACGTCAACGTAGAGATACGGCGGTGGGGTTATTATTATTATTATTTTCTTATGTATTATGACGATGGAAGATAATTACTTTAGAATGGATTTAAAATCAATTACCGCATGTGGCATGAGATTATAACGTAATTTGTCAATAGCGAATTTCGTCGTTGCGACCTCTTTAAGACCTCTTATGTGTAAAATTCAATTTTATGAGAAAATCGATATTTTAAACACCAACAAGAAGCACATTGTAGATCTAGAAATTGGTAAAGAAATGACGATTAAATCGTCGTATACACATGAGAGTTTTTGCATTCGATAGAGCTTCAAAATGTGAAATGGATGCTGTAAAAAAATGATTTTGCCAAAAGTGACACATAAGAGGTCTTAAAGTCGCAACGATGATTTGTTTTCTTTTAGTACTCGTAGCAGACTTTTTCAGATTAAGATTCAGATTCAGTTTTATTTATTTGCCAACAATGTAGGTACAGGTATAAGATGGTACATCACTAGTGTTTCCGCTACATTCTACCTTACGGCATGCAAAGTCATAAAAACAATAAAAAACAAAAAATAATTTTCAAATAAATCATGCAGTCTGCATGTTTTGTTTTTGTAGTAAAAAAAAATTGCTTATTCTACAATTTTGTTTTAGCCACACAACGAAAACCTCTCAGAGTATCATTGTTATGTTTTATTGTAATCCTTAAGACGGAACTTAGTTGCCACTATTTTCCTTTTTAAGAATTACAATAAAACTTAACGATGTAAAACTACTGTTTGTAATAATAATAAAGTATAGTCTTGTGGAGCACAACGTAACATGCTTATTTTCTGCATTTTCATTCTAAAATAAAATAAATCAAAATACAAACGATGAGGGCTCCACTGCGCGCTCGGTACCTAATAATACATACATAAGGAGAAATTTTGTGTAAGGAAACTTTTGATGTTGTGTATAACGTTTGCAAGTCTTCTGGAAGTTTATTAAGAAAAACAGGCACTAAATATTCTGCAACCCTCATCCCGTACACATTATAAAATTTTGGTAACATGTATTTTTTAAGTGGTATCGTTCCAGAAATTCAGATCAAACTCAAACTCAAATACAAATCATTTATTTCAATTAAACCATTTACACGCACTTTTGAATTGTCAAGGAGTCGGTCAGTAAGAAAAATTAAGCTACATGCCCATTCCAAAGCATAGTAAGTACCTATGGAGAAGAACGGGCAAGAAACTCCATGGACACTCTTTTAAATTAAATTATTACAAAAATATTAGTTACATCTATAATGTTGAATTTATAACTAAATGTGAGAACGATGTAATAATAAAAACGTACACGTAAAAAGTGTCCAGAGTTGTCAAGTCTACTTATTCCTAACAAAATAAAAGATAAAAAAGTAGACTTAACAATTTAATGACAAGGTAAAAAAAAACAATATTTAGAATTATGAATATAAAAACCTACCTATTATGCACTCTCAAGGCAAGAAAGGAGGTAAATTTTAATTACTTGAAGTAACTCCCAGCTCCACGTCAGGACGTCTTGAGGGCAGGCAGCTCCCAGGAACAGAAATCGTAAGTGCAGACTCCGCAGTGTCGAGAAGAATTGTAGGGGCGCGTCAGAGTGTCGGCGACCCCAACTTTAGTAGTACAAACACGAGATATATATATATATGTGATAACTCTCCAGGAATTAGGCAGTACCTTCTGCAGTGAAGATAGTTCACTCAGAACCGAGACGTTTTATAGGAAAATCGGGACGTTCTTGAATATTCTGTTCTCTTCGAAAAATCCATTTTCGATTTCAAGTTTATGCTGTCCTCTGTCCTGCCAGTTATCTAACCAGCCAGGTGTAGTAGGCCAAGATGTATAAAACCTCCTGATCAAATTCTGAGAGTGCGTTTAAGAAACTTCTAATTATAATAATTTAGAATTTAGTTATTTAGTAGACAACGTATTTAAGTATAAAAGAAATTTAGAATATCCAAAATTATATAAGTAAATGATTTTTAGAAAATACAAACTTAATGCAACCTTCATTGAATAGGCTGGTAAGAAAATCTATGAAATAAGTAGACTTCAGTTTGACACTTTTGACGTAAATGTCATTTAAAGAATAAAATTGTGTAATATGATCAAAAACTAATAAAAAGTATGATGAATGGAAAGAAAAACGTAAGTAGAGTGATATATTAATCATATCTGTAATAAACAGATACTATATATACAACAAATACAAAAAAAAAAAAAAATAAGCCATGGCAGCTAAGAGATTACCAGTCCCAACTGACGGCGCCCGTTCACGAACGACTGACTACCTACTGACTTCCGCAAGAGTAAAAAAATCATCTTTTTTTAACACATCCATGGCATTGAAACGTGAATTCAGTTGTATGCTAACTATAGTTAGGTACAGTTATAGCTGGCCTGTTATTAAATTATTTGAGAACAAACTGTATTATTGTTTGCAAAATTCCATCAAAATTATCATTTTCGATTTATTAATGAAGCTCATTCATGCGGCATTGTACACCTCATCAATAAATCCTCCACCTTCCAATTGATTTTCAACCTTAGCTTTTACACAATAAGGTTAATAATTCTAAAAAGTTCTGAATTTCGAGAGCTCTTCCCGTGCATAGTAAACATAGACGGGACATAATCCTCTTGATGGAACCACAAAATAGATAGGTGCAGAAGGTCGGCTGCATACACCGAGCACACACAGTTCTTAACATCTTATACATATAGACGAATTGAGAACCTCCTCCTTTTTTCGAAGTCGGTTAAACATCATTTATAGCCAGAGTGCATCTCATGACAATTCCAATAAACCCAAACACGGCTAGGATACATTGTTTTATTACGGAGTTCCATTGCCTACCTTCCGGCTTCATCATCAGATCAGTTTGATGGTACCATTTTGATCATCATTTATTTAAATTTGCTTCGTCATAGTCGCTTAACTATCTTAATCGAGATATCTTATCGCTACCCGTGAAACACGTATCATTGACGAGTTCCGGTGGCCATCTGTGGTCTTCTTCATCAGTTTCGGTTCACCAAATGATACTTTCTGGATGCAAATGCTTGATATGTTATTGAAGAAATAAAAATGCACTAGTCGCTACAACAATTTTTGAAGGTTCTCCTCGATTTCTCTGAGATGCCATCATCAAATCCTGGTATCCTTTCTTATCATGGTACTACCCTTGGGATATCTCCTTTCCAACAAAAAAGAATCATCAAAACCGGTTCATAAACGACGAAGTTATCCGCGAACACACAGTCATTAAAAAAAGTGTATCTATTCAAACACGAAATATTCACCTAAATGTGGTAAAGAAGCCATGGAAACGATTTTTTTTTTTTTATCTGAGTATATTATTTAAAAAATTAAATAATTAAAAATTACTTGATATGATGATTAATTATCAAAAGATTAAAAAAATTAGTAATTAAAGGTTTTTATGCAAAATTTCTGAAGCAATTTTAAAATTATAATAATTATGTAAAAATATAAAACACTTACATAAAAAAAAAATGTCGCTGCTTTTTACCACTTATAGATGTTTCTCTTAAAATATTTCTTGTATGAATAGATACACCTTATATATACGGTCGAATTGACAAACCTCTTCCTGTTTTGAAGTCGGTTAAACAATAATAAATACCGCAGCACTGGTATTCTGATAGGGCCCGAAAAAAAGTGTGCGTGCGTTTTCGCTCGTTGTATGGAGCTGATATTCTGTGTGTGTATCTATTCTGTGGTGGCAGTATTGCTGCTGACGGATCCTAATAAGCTGGGCGATGGAGTGCCATAGTCTAGTCCTTACGAAAGACTGACGCTGGAAGGTAATTGATCCAGCGTAATAGCCTCAGGGGATTTACCAGGTTTTTGCTTAGAGTTAGGTGCCACTTATTTGTTTGACAGGTTGCTGTCTTTTGTAGTTAATATTAGAACGCATTGGCGATACTTGTTTACCAAGCGGGTGGGGCGGGCCCTTTCAGAATACCAGCGCTGCGACACTCATTTTTAAATGTTGCAGCATTATGCTGATATTGGAGCCTGTTGGCCACGTACAGGACCTCAGTTTTTCTTTTTTTTCTTTTTGTATATATAAATTTTTAAATTCTTTTATCATTGTGTGTTTAGTTTTTTTTATGAACTTCCTGAAATACTTTTCCTTTCTTTACTATTTTATTATCTCGTTTTGACTTTTGCTCATTAGTATTCTGAGATTAGTTGGAAATTCTCGAAAATATGTTAGAAAAACAATCTTATCTTACAATATTTGTTGAAAAGGCACAATTTGTTATTTGTTTACTTAAATTCAATAATTTTATCAAAGTATAGCTGATGCACGCTTTTTCTAAAATAAAAGTAGCCTAAATTACTTCTTAGAACATCGACTATCTGCCAGTTAAAGTCCCGTCAAAATCGGTCTAGCCGTTTCGGAGATTAGTCGGAACAAACAGAAAGACATACAAACAATTTAAAATTGTTTTTTGTTATAGGTACCGTATATACTTTCATATGCATTTAGTAAACAGCTGTTATTTTGTCATAACAAACATACACTTTAATTTATTTGTATAGATTTCTTCAGTATCACCTACCTACCGAAAAATGATAAGCCTTTTCTGATGACCCCTCTACTTTATTATTGCTGTCTTGCCTTTTAAATAGTGATCTTATTTCACTTATTTTCAACTTATACAAGTACGGTCTATAATTATGTAGCTATATTTCATTTTAGTATAGTTATGGCCAAAGAGTACTTACGTAAAAGTTTTTTTCAAAATTTCCAAATATTTTTTCTGTAACAGTGCTCTGTTGGGAGCTGTAGCAGTTAGTTTTATTTCGATTTAGCCCCGAGCATGAATCTGAATACAAACCAACGCGGCCCGTTACCACGTTCATCAACAATGTTGGTATTTTTGGAAAATTGAGTTAAAATTTTATTTCCATTTGCATTCAAATAGGACAAAAACCATTCGCTGTTACGCTTTCAAAATACATACATAGGGTTTTAAAAAACACTTCCTGGCTAAAATAACAGCATACTATTGCCGTTAGTAGACCCTTTGAATATTCTACAAGGACCTACATGGAATCATAGATAGATAGATAGAATACTCTTTATTATGTACACCATACAAATTACAGATATAAATGTAGAACTTACATAAGGTGTGTGTGGGGTGGTGAATCATCATCATCGAAGACATCCACTGCTAGACATAGGCCTCCCCCAAGCACCGCCACTTCGACCGGTTCTGTGCCTACATGGAATAAAAAGATAATAATAATAATTTGGTACAAACAAGTATACAATTCTTCCTGCAGCAAGTCACATAATTATCATTGAAAAAGTATATACGAGTATACCTAACTAATAATAGAAAGAAATAAATAACAATCTTTAAAAGCTCACGATGACATTGTAATCTTTTTAAAAACCAACTTCCTCGAACTGACTTTTCATTTATAAACTTTCTGTATCTTTACATTTTATTGTCTCCATTTTAATGGATTTAAAAGCTACAAAAGTTGTGTCAGTTTTCCCTTTTTTTCCTCTAACAACATTGTAGCTAACTCTGTCCTTCTTTTAAATGCAGTCGAGGTTTTTTATACCCCAGACTGCAAGTTAATCCCTTGTAGGTATGATCTTTCGTGTAATAAAAGCAAAGAATAGCTGGTAGAAATTTAATATAGTTTATTAAATAGCTGAGATCTTTTGATGTTTTCTAAAAGGACGGACATTGTAATATTTTCTTTTTGTTTGAACTGACGTTTTTTTTTTTTCCTCATTTTTAGGGTTCCGCATGTCCGAATAAAAAAACTGAACCCTTATAAGACGACTCGTGTGTCTGTCAAACTTTGGTATATTTGGTGCACTTATCAATCTCTGTGACCCAAACACAGACATCTTACGTAAATAAATGAATTTTGAGTATGGGGGTCACATTGGACGGCAAATTAAAAAAAAAATGCACGCTGTACCAATGAAAGGGCTTACTGTGAGGATTTCAGGTTTATATATATTTTATAATTTTTAAATGAATTAATTTTACAGTTATTTTAGAAAATAGAAGAGCCATACCTCACCGGGACGCCATGGCGAAGTAGCCAGGTCGCGCTGCAAAATAAAAGTTTTTATTTTTTATTTTTTTTGTGTACAGCTATATAGTGGGTGGCTCACCTGGTGTCCGCGTGGCTACGCAGTCAACCATACATTTTGTTGGCGACGCGACCTGGCTGCGCCGCCATGGCGTCCCGGTGAGATATGGCTCTTATCTCCGAAACAACTGAACATTCAATTTTGGAAAAATTACAGAAAATTGTTCTATACTAAAAGATTACAGGAAAACCTATAAGAAGTTTATAGTCTTAAAATAACATGGTGAATCTCGCAATATTGTTCGTACAAATGTAAGTTACATTTAATGAATGGAATGTATGGAAGAACATGATTTTCAACCACAATGTTAATTTTGTTCTTAGGATAAATTCATCCCAACTACGGAACCCTTCATTGTGCGTGGTCCGACAGGCACATGGCCTGTTTTTTCTATGAAGTCCTTACTTTGAAAAAGTGATTCTGTTTTCCGCATTTTTCCTGAGAAGTTACATAAAACCGGGGTTAAAGTGTCTTGCTTATCATTAATGTTTTTTAGCGACAATCGTGGTTAATCCAAAGATCTTCATCAAAGGGCTTGAGGTCTTTTAAGGTGGGTTTAAAAGGGCTAACATTAACCTAATCTTTTCTTAAAATTTTCCTCTTCCTCGAAATAATTTTGCATTTCTGGCTATAAGTTTTGTGCAGACAAACTAATAAAACAACCAAAAATAAATTAAATTTATTTGTATACTAATGAATAATTAATAGGTAAGTAATAAAATAAAAATATAATATCATAACCTACTGGTTCTGTGCTTCCCGCATCCAGCGGATTCCTGCGGCTTTCACAATGTCATCGGTCCACCTTGTGGGAGGCCTTCCCACACTACGTCTTCCGGTACGCGGTCGCCACTCCAGAACCTTTCGGCCCCAACGGCCATCTGTTCTGCGAGCAATGTGCCTCGCCCATTGCCACTTAAGTTTGGCAATTCTTCCAGCTATGTCGGTTACCTTGGTTCTCCTGTGGATCTCTTTTTGATTCGATCACGTAGGGAAACTCCAAGCATAGCCCTTTCCATTGCCCTTTGGGTGACTTTTAGCCTTCTAAAGACGGTCTTCTAGTGGCGGTACTTGGGGGAGGCCTATGTCCAGCAGTGGACATCTTTCGGCTGAAATGATGATGATGATGATCATAACCTAACCAAAACTATTAAAAAACACTAAAATATGGCGTCGAAAAATTCCTCCGCATCGCTGTCGACTGATGGTAATCTACCCAAAAGACTAGCAGCATTACCACGTTGTATGGCAATGGTTCTGGCCAAGGTAAAAGCCAACCCTTGGGTCACGGGAAGAGCCAAAAAAAAAAAAATACTCGTAAACTATAAAAATAATCGCTAAACATACATGGGGTGTTTCGGAGAGCTCTTGGTAAGAAGCTTCTACGATATGGTCCAATCACTGTAATCGGGCCGCCCCGTACTTGTGTGCATTTTGTAGATATATCCACTACAGGAATATTGTTGAATGGCCTAACAACATCCTCTCATAGGTACCTAATAACGCGTTTAGGACGCTGGTGGGGCTGCCCCGCTTCTGTAGTGCGTCGGGGATGTTCGCTGATGCGCATGTAGATTGATTCTACACAACCATGCGCAAAAGGTGCGCGCACTTCCATGGTGCACAGAGTGTGGAGCAGCACCAACAGTATCCTAAGTATGATTTCAAGTCGCTTAGACTGTGTTTTCGTGGGTTACTGTTGTGCCATCTCACATGGGTTGCCACAGCGGTGATCCACTACTATTTGTTTGTTTTTGTGAAGTCTCAATTGTTACTAATATACGAGTAGTTGTAAGTCTTAATAATCGTTTTTGAGTCTTGATACTCGAATAAAGATAATTCTATTCTATTCTATTCTGATAACACCGTTATTTGAAAATGTAAAAACCAATTATTTAAAAAAAGTAACCGTGGAGTTTCTTGCCGGCTCTTCTCCATAGGAAACGACCAATTGGAACCGTGCACCTAACTTCTGACGTTTCATAAGTGCCCATGTAGGTTTATGTGAAATAAAATATTTAGATTTGATTTGTTTATAACATATCTACTTTATTTCTATGATCTGTGGGTTGACATTTTGTTGTCAGAGGCGAGTGCAACGTGACGACGCATTCTGGTCAGTTGAGCAATATCACATCGGTTGGTTGTGCACATGCGATTTATCTCGCATCACTACGATATAATCTATAATTCTGCAGCAGTGATTTTATTGAATAACTAGCTTTTACCCGCGGCTTCGCCCGCGTAGATGTCGGCTATAACGTAAAAAAGTAGCCTATGTCCTTCTCCATATCCCAGACTATATATCTGCCAAATTTCATGACGATCGGTTCAGCGGTTTAAGCGTGAAAACGTAGCATACAGACAGATAGACAGAGTTACTTTCACATTTTCAAATAAATTAAGAATTCACGGTAAATCACTAATATTCGCAACAAGTTTTCCGAAAAATTACGAGAGACTGACATTTGATCATCATTCTACAAGAAACTACTTTTGATATTGAACATTAAAAAATATCATCAACATCATTATATGGCCTACTTGCATATGGCTGAACCACTTTTTTCAACTTCCATACAAAATATAGCAGAAAAATAATATTGAAAAAACTTTTTTTTTTTAAACCCCGTCAGTAATATTTTTTTCCTATTATTTAGAAAGTCGTATCAAGAAATTTTAAAATCAGAAATTAGTCTTCAGCTATCCTTAAAATATAATCAAAATTTTATTCAATGGTTATACAATATCTTCATTAAGTTCATCAACAGCGAAATAAACTATATTTTGGAGAGCACAAAAATGATGAAACTATTAACAGCTGCTGTGACTGACACGAAAAGTTTAACACCATGAAAACTGTACTTTTATAGTCACTTAATATTTCGATTATTTCAAGTTTTCTCACAATCAGATAAGAAATTGACAAAAGAGAGTTTTTTTCGTGCACGGAGCCTTAAGTGATGAGGGCGAGTACTAATTGTTTCACAAGTTAGTTTTACTAATTTTTCCGACCCCAACATAGTAGGGAAAAGACTTGGGTAATATAGATAATTAAAAAAAAAAGTTATACCTACCACTACCTATTTCTAGACTAAAAACACTACACACATGTTTACCTTCAAAAGATAAAAATCTAAAACTATAATCTTGCCCATAATGAGTATTTTATCTAGTAGAGAATCAGCTAATTCGTTTGACGCCATATTGTTCTGACAAATTATATTCATGTCTGACGAGGATATTTAATGTTTATCTGTACTTATTATCTTTAATCACAAATGTTTTTCTTGTATTTCGAAACTGTAGGTGTGTATAACAAGATTCTCTCTGATACCGACATTGGACATTAAATCAAATCACACAAAATCTAAATCGGCGGGGTTATTGGTAATACACTTAACAATCTCTCAGGGCCTCAAGTCTGCTATTACAATAGTGTCAGAATGGTCTCGTCATTTGACAGTGTTTGTATTGCAAATCTGTCAAAAACTCACAATGGCGAGACCATTCTGACACTATTGTAATAGAAGACTTGAGGCCCTGGACTATAATATTTCTAACATTATAAACAATCACTTTTGTTTTATGACTTTTAATATTCATATTCATATTCATCAGATTTTAATTCATCAGACTTTCATACAAAAATAAAAATATTTAAATTCACCGCAATTCAATTAAATTCAACTAAATCTTGAAGGTTTGTTTTTGGTATGTTTTGTTAAAAAAGATTTTCTGTTTCCTACATTTATGTTCACATAACTCGTCAAAATGTAGGGAATAGCTGATTTTTATTTCGAGATTTCAGGGTTGGTTCCGTAGTGAAAGTAGTTCATAATAATGAGTACAATGACCCCTTAAGAGGATGCCCATGAATACAATTTCACCCTGTATAATAGAGTATGGATGTATAATACAATTCCAAAGAAATAAAGTACAATCAAACACATGTGTTAATCTGCAAATAAAACAAAGCTGCCGTAAATCCAATAATAGTTGTTTGATATTCGAGTATTGAAAGATTTACACCGTGACATTAATCTTAGTCGGTGCCATCGCCGTTGCGTTGTGCGTACGTGTACCGGAGACGGAGACACTGGGATGGATACACGGGACTTTCTTATTTACTAGTAAACTTTTTTTTCTTTAGCATTTTTATTTTGTTTTCGTATATCTAATATATTTAGGTTTGAATGTAGATCCTTGCTACAGGTATTAATCATTGGTTAGCGTTGAAATTATTTTTATTTGTCATGTTAGCACTAACTTGCTTCAGCCCCGAGTTCACGACAGAATTAAGAGTGGTAAAACCTTTTTTTGTCGTACATAATATTCAAATCCGGCGCTGTCTAGTTTTAGAATATTGGCCAAAAAAATTACGTGTAAAGGGGCTTAAAAGATTTACGTACAGAAATAAACATCATTTCATTTCATCAAATAAAATATAGATAAAATACTGTTACAAATACAAATTAATGTTTAACCAACTTTTTAATTAATTTATGAGACAATAAAAGTTCAAAACAATTTTTAAAATAATCTGAACCGAACCAGCTAAACTCCATTACCTATTAAAAACCCCGAAAAACAGAGCAATCTAATAAAGCTTCGAAACGACACTAGACCTCACGCTGTTTTTTGTAAACAAATCGCTGGAGTGTTCGCAAATAGTTGCAAATTGATATTTATTCGTTACGGTACGGTGTCACTGCGGCCCACACGCTGGGCATCGGCCGTTTGATTTATATCGACGTGAATTAGTTAACATCTTTTTTTTTTACTGTACTATATGGCCGATTCCAGTTCGTGACCGTATTTGTATAGTGTTTAAAGGAAGGTTAAATTAACGGTTTTGTTTGATCTTTGACCTACTTGTAATGATTTATGGCTGATTGACTGACTGCTTAGGTCAGCATAAAAAATTAAAAAAAAATGAAAAAAAAATTTGGATGTCTGTAAAGTCGGTTTACGGATGATAATTTTACGTGATAACGTCATAAGAAAGTATTGCGTCACAAGCCGAACGCTTAGGCCGAACGTGCCTCTCTATCGCTTGTTCCGCGCTCTCGCTTGCACACTCGGTTCAGGCGGAACGTGACAATGAGTAATGCTTTTTTGTGCGTGAAGCCGGCGTTCACCGATTTATAAGACGGTATCACGTCAAAAAAAACACATAATCCTACATGGGCACTTATGAAACATCAGAAGCTAGGTGCACAGTTCCAACTGGTCGTTTCCTATAGAGAAGAACCAGCAAGAAACAAAAGTCAAAAAGTCAAATCATTTATTTCAAATAGGCACGTAAAAGGCACTTTTGAACATCAAAAATTACAATAGTTATTTGTTATACAAGAGTGTGAAGTTGCTTTTTAACCGCGTGCTCAATTTTGATGACTGAGCAAGCGAAGGATTCAAAAATTGAATCACGAGCGCAGCGAGTGATTCAAAATTTAGAATCCTGAGCGTTAGCGAGGGAATCAAAAGAGCACGAAGTGAAAAATCTTTGCACTCAAGTGCAACACGTAACTTTTCATCCCACCTCAGCGAGGAAATGACTAAATGCAAAAAAAAAACATTTACAATCACAAGATACTTTTATTTCAGTTTAGGTATTAACTACTACGTTATGATAGGTAAGTATTACAGAATAATTTTTAAATTATAACAAATAACACTTAGGTATAATTAAGAAAAATTTAAAGTAACGTTGCTACAGTTACTTAAGTTGAGTGTAATATTTTTGTTAAGTACTGTAATATTGGTGTTAGTGACTTGTGTACTGTTTTTCGGTAAAGTATCTGTCATACTTAATCGTTGTACCGATTCATCGGATTCCCTTGGCGTAAATATTGGCGAGAGGACGGAGGAGAGGGTTAGGTGTTTCGTAATGGCTCATATTTGATGTAGAAGGATGGAAAGGTGTGAAAATGTATGTCTTTTTTATCTTTATTGTTGCTTTTAGCATTGAATAAAGAAAGAAAGAAAAAGAAAGAATAACGTTTATTTGGTCACAGTTCGTGAAACACAAAATACAAAAAAAAAAAAGTGAAATAAAAAATGTTATAAAAAAATTGCTGTGTGCCTCACGGCTGGGCCAAAAAGACCACTCCACTCCACTTCATAGAGCGCTTGATTTCTTGGTCTCGGATAGTTAAATAAACTATGGCAACAAAACGTTTTCTGAGAAAGTTTTGGCTCCTTTAGCTAGTCGCCACGTGTTAAACATATCGTACTGTTTCAAATACTTCTCGCGTGATTGTTGCGGGAGAAAGCTCATTTGCGCATTATTAACAGTTTCAGTCAATTCTCTTGGCGTCAAATAAACTTCCTCGTCGCTAGAATCACTAATTTTAGGATTTTCATTTGTTTTCAATTTTCTTGTTTTTAACCTAAGGTTTAACATATAATAAGTCAGTGTGTGAGTTAAATTATATTAATCACAGAAAACTCCACAGTTACTCTTTTAAAAATAATTGTAAAAGAAGGGAAATTTCCGATACGTCTATGTCTATGGTACTCCACGGAAGTGAACACAGCAAGAGGCAGGAATATTGGAAAACACGGGCAATACAATAGCTTGTAGTTCAATATTCCAGGCAAAACGAGACGGTAATGGTACAAAACGACTACTTTGAATAAAGCTACAATACCTGCTATTGACTTAAATTGAAATATCGTGTTCTTGGCTGAGAAAGCGGCCAAGTGCGAGTCGGACTTGCACACGAAAGGTTCCATCCAACCGTACCATGGGGCCTCGACTCGAACAAATTATAATTAGTCTTGAAGAAAATTCATAGATGGCAGCCAATGTAACAATTATTAACTATTTTATGCATCAGCTATTTTATTTGATGGATTCAAGCAAAATTCCAAATGATTATCGATATTGATAAAAAAAAATCGTTGGTACGGACTTCTCTTTCCGGGTGACCAGTTTTGTATTTTGTAGTCGCTACCGCGTCCCCCGAAAAAAGTGACAGACTTTTCTGTTCAGAGTATTGCGTTTATGCCTTCTCCAGTGTTATATACTTTAAGATTGCAATTTTTATTTTAAATTTTTCTGGTTTACCCCGCAAAAGTGAGTATTCAAAATTCATTTATTTTTATATTAAAACACTATTATTCTTATGTGCTATTATTAAATTAATAAACGTAAACAGCGCGACGCGTACGCGCAGCCCTGAGCGTGACCACTGTCTGACTCTAGCCGGTATAAACCGGTTTCTCTCCGTACGCGTAAAGCCCGTTTCCGTGTTCTTACTGTTTTCCAATTCTTTACTCATGTACCAAGCCAACTTTTCTGTCAAAGGCGACTTTAAAACTTGATCCTCAAACAAACAAACAACCAAAGTTAAACTTGCGAGTCATCGTTCAAACTCTACTCATACGTAAAAACAATTGATCATCGCTATAGAAACAGTTATCACTATCATCGATGATTATGACGTCACAGATGTAATCGTATCAGATCAACGACTAAAGATTATGACGTAAAAAAATTTCGTTAGATGACGCAAAAAAATCCTAATCTATTCAAGAAGGATTTCGAAAATCGTGTAAACCATCACATAGTTGGGTGTTTACGTCGGATTATAATATGAAAATCAATGAAAAATAGAATACCTACGTCACCGCGTCAGGTCTTATCGTACGCAAAAATGACGCTTCGATGATTTTTCTGAACGATTGTTTATTGCTATGCACACTTACCCAGTCTGATATAATATTTTCACTTGATAACTGATGATTGGTATTTCATATTGTCTACCTACATATTTATCAGTTGCATTTTATGACGAATGTATAGTCAACCTCGACAACATCGTATTTGCTTTAGGTTCCACTTTTGACAACAATTTCCATTAAGGCCTAGCGCGCAATGATCTAGCCTGTCCCATCTTGCTGGACTGGGCTTAGGGCGTCGATGGGGGAGGCCCCCATCGACGCCCTAAGCCGAGGTCCGTACCCCACAGGGTTCCCTTAGCATGCAGTCGCTTAGTAATTAATAAATAGACAAAATGTTGTCTTATAATAAAGATTTTTAACTTGAAAGGTGATTACATAATATTTAATCTTGACAATGAAAATCGCTTGCAAAGAAAAGTTACTGAAATATTCACAAATCCTTTTAGATTTTCCGACGACAGTGAGAAAATATAAAAGATGAAAAGGATTTATGTTTGCCATATTAGGGTTCCGTGGTCAACAATGAACCCTTATAGTTTCGCCATGTCCGTCCGCCTGTCCGCGGTTAACTCAGAGACTCTTACTAGTGCTATAAAGCTGAAATTCGGCATGGGTATAATAAAATCTTGAAAATTTTATAATAATAAAATCTTTTTTTAGGAACGATTTTTTGGCTTATTCCACAAATCCCCCCTGAAAAATCCCTCTTAGGAGGAAAAGTGGAACATATAAAAACCAGTCCAGAATTTACCCCTGCTTATTTCACTAATCCCCCAGAGTAGGGAAAACTGAACCCTAATGTAAAAAAATCCCTTTCAGGGGGGTCTTGGAATAAGTTATTTTTTATTTTTATTTCTAGTTTTCCCCCCTAAGCGGGATTATCAGGGGTAAATTCTAGACGGTTTTTTATAGATTCCACTTTTCCTCCTAAGGGTGATTTTCAGGGGGGATTTGTGGAAAAAGCCATTTTTTTTTCATATATTTTATTTAAATTAAAAGGTAGTTAGATCGTATAGCATAATTCGTTGAGTTTGTCTTGATAAAATGATCAAAATAATTACTATTTTTAAATACCTATCAAATGCTCGAGGCAACCACTCGCGACTTCAAGAGTCTACTTATAATAAGAGATAATTAAAACATAAGTTTAATTTCCCTGGGGGCCTAGACGAGTGACAATCTTTTTCAAAGTGTTTCGTATTTTTACAAGGACTTTCAACAGGATTCACTTTTCGGTATATAATGTCAGTCCCATACATTTTAGGCATTTCCATCATCGTTAACGCTGATAGAATGTCTCTTTGTTTAGGCCTTCTGTACTTTCTGCATTTTAGTGTAAAGGCCTGAGTGAAAAGGCGTGCGGCGCGCGGCGGGGCGTTTTGCGTCGCGTGCAAGCGGCGTAAGATTGTTCGCCACGCCGCGCCGGTCGCCGCCACTCAGGACACTCGCGAGGGATTGTATAATATGTTTAACATGAACGCCGCACGCGCCGCTCCGCCGGACGCTCGAGTCGAGCGTGCACTCAGTTCAACACTTAGGCCCGTATTACAGAACGTCACTCAATACTCAAGCATTACTTAAAACTAGATTCCAGCCATTTGATTGGTTGAATCTAGTTTCAAGTAATGCTTGAGTATTGAGTGACGTTCTGTAATACAGGCCTTAGAGTTCCGTACCAAAAAAGGAAAAAAATGGAACCCTTATAGGATCACTCGTGTGTCTGTGTGTCTGTCTGTAGTCGGATTGAATCTACTAGACCGATTAAATTGAAATTTAGTAAATATATGAATTTCTGTGACCCAAACTCGAACGTGTCACGTATTATATGAATATTGAATATGGGGCTCAATTTGTGGAAAAAAAAGAAAAGAATTTGTGTATCAGCTCCGACCCACGACTGGAGTTTACTCCATAATACGATTGCCTTTAAATATTATGCAATAGGCCAAGAGGGTAAATAAACTCATGTCTTATAATATTGAAAGCATGTATGTATTTTTATTCTATTCACATTTTTCATATTGATTCGGTAAAATATTATACATGAATCATGTTACATAATAGTACATTATGATACTAGTGTGTTATGTTAGTCATTAAACTCAAGGCGGTATTACTCGCGCGAGCCGCAGGCAAGCGCTCAAAAATTGGCACACGTCCGACCAACACGTTTCGCTCGGGACTAAAGGCCACGCGGCGAGCGCATGCAAAGAAGAAAACACTTGATTTTGGAATTAGTGGAATAGGTATTTTCATATTTCACATTATTTCGATCGGTTTATACCACATTTTTACGACCTTTATTATGGTATAACTTTTATTATTCAAAGCCTAATATAACTCAAATGAAACAATAATTAGATCATAATTTAGACTCGTCTTTGCGATTTAATTGGATGCAGTAAAGTGCAAGTAATCGTGTATCGCACTAGCGAAATATCTAGATCGAAGTGTGATATGTAATATGTTTTTTTTTTTTTTTTCAAAATTTTAATCCGTGTTATTTACGAATAACACACAATACAAAACGATGTTTACCTGGGTCAGAAAAACTTTTGAGTTAACGCTTGTGTATAAATTTCACTTCTCACAAAATTTCCATACCGGGGGGGCCTTACCTATGTATATGAAATTATTCGGAGTAAACTCCAAAAAGTTTTACACTGTACCGTATGACATATCAAATGAAAGGCTTATTCCACTAATCCCCCTTGAGAGAACCCCCCTCAGTGGAAAAAACTGAACCCTAACGTAAAAAAATCACTTTCAAGGGATCTTAGAATAAGTTATTTTTTGTTTTTTCAATTCTAGTTTTCCCCCCTTAGCGGGATTATCAGGGGTGAATTCTAGACTGTTTTCAGATTCCACTTTTCCTTCTAATGGGGATTTTCAGGGGGGATTTGTGGAATAAGCCAAATGAAAGGACTTATTATGAAGATTTAAAATATAATTTTAAAGTTATTAAAGAAAATTTATGAAAATCGAACACTCCCCCTTTATCTCCGAAGCTGCTTAGCGTAAATAAAAATAGAAATACAGATAATAGGTCTATTCTTATAGATTACAGGGATACTTATAAGAAGTCTATGATCTTAAAATAACATGGTAGATCACTCAATTTTGTGCGTACAAACTTACATTTGCAGTTGGAATGTATAGGGGAAATTCATTCCAATTACGGAACCCTTCATTGTGCATGGTCCGACACGAACTTGGCCGGTTTTTTCTCAGGTTTTCATTAAGATCTTGTTTGGAAGTAAATAAACAGCCTTCTTTTGTATGCGGCTTCGAATTTCTTTAAGAAAGCTCTGGGTAATATGATATTTGAATATTCAACAGTTGAACGTTTTATTATATTCACTCTAGCTAAGTTCTGATTAACTTAAGATGAAACCTTAACAAACAAATTTAAAATTACTACACTGTAGGGTAAAAGACTAACAACCTTGCATCACTGTATTCCTAACATCATAAACAACAACTTTTCTTCTATGACTTAAAAAAAAAAACAATATACATTTACCAAAAACAAACCTTCAAGATTACTTTGTTCTATCTCATCATCATCATCATCATTCAGCCGAAAGACGTCCACTGCAGGACATAGGCCTCCCCCAATTGGGGGTTTGCCATAATCGCCACGCTTGGCAGGCAGGTTGGCGATCGCAGTATGGTGTTAAAAATGCATAGAGAACGCTGCTGCCCATTCTCTAGTAAGTCCCTTAGTCGCTTTTTACGACACCCACGGGGAGGAAATGGGGTAGTGCTATTCTTTACGTCCGGCACCACACGGCACCTTGTCCTATCTAACACATTTCAATACTGTATTTTGTTGTCCCTACCTACGCCTCCCGTGCACTGTCGCTCGTAAGACACGGCAGTTTGTTTTGCTACGCGTAAAGTTCGTAACATTTAGAGCGTTGATTTTAAATATTATTATTTTTGTATGAAAATCATAGAACAAAAGTTGTTGTTTATTATATTATTATTAGTAACTCGCTTACCCGACAGACTTCGTTCTGTCAAAAGCTACAGTATAAACTCCACTACTCTACTAGGGTAGAGTAATGGAGTTTATACTGTAGCTTTTAAGCAGGTAGGGTAGGGTAGGTAGGTAGGTAGGTAGGGTAGGGTAGGCCCTACCCTACCTACTTACCTACTTACCTACCCTACCTACCTACCTACCCTACCCTACCTACCTACCTACCTACCCTACCCTACCTACCTACCTACCTACCCTACCCTACCCTACCTATCCTACCCTACCTACCCTACCTACCTACCCTACCCTAACTACCTACCTAAAACTATCAAAAAAAAAAAATATATACAGGGTGTTTGGCAGAACGTTGAACATACGAAAATGGTGGATAGGTGGGGTGATCTGCTACTTACTCAGGCCTAATTTATTTGGCCCTGGCCCCCTGGATATTAAAAAAATTTTTTTTTGCTTTCTTCTAGTTTCGCCACTTTCTTAACTTTAAAGTGTAATTTGTATTAAAAATGGGTAAAACAGGCAATATTTTTATTTATTACATCTCTCTGTAAGTTTGAGGAGTCATAACTTTTTTTCTAGCTAACATCTGAATAAAGCAATAATTTTATAAGAATCTGCCAATATTAAAGATAAAAAAATAAACTAAAATATTGCCTGTTTTACCCATTTTTTATAAAAAAATACATTTTAAAGTTAAGAAAGTGGTGAAACTAAAAGAAAGCAAAAAAATTTTTTTTTTAATATCCAGGGGGCCAGGGCCAAATAAATTAGGGCTGAGTAAGTAGCAGATGACCCCACCTATCCACCATTTTCGTATGTTCAACGTTCTGCCAAACACCCTGTATATGTATAAATACCTATTCTCAAACCTACCAAAATATGTACATAATAAAATTTCATCAAAATTGGTTAAGCCGTTTCGGAGGAGTATGGTAACGAACACAGTGACACGAGAATTTTATATATTAGATTTATAGTCTTGAGAGGTTATTAATGTTTTACCAATGACCCTGTTTATAGCAGGCAGATATCACATCACACTAATATTATAAAGGCGAAAGTTTGTCAGTGTGTGTGTATGTTTGTCTCTTCTTCACGCTCAAACGGCTGGACCAATTTTGATAAAATGTTGTATAGAGGTAGCTGACACCCTGGATTAACATATAGGCTACTTTTTATCCCGATATTCCCACGGGATCAACACTTATGCGGGTGAAACCACGGGGCGCGATTATAATCACAGCCGAGTCGTTGTCGGATTTCAGTAGACATACACGCACATGAATTTCAGTTTTTGATTAGAAAAGTTAGTTCTGCAGTTATTTGTGAGTTAATTTATTTATACCTAGCAAATGCGACGTTTATTGCTAAAGTAGAGAGTAGTAGGAGTTCGTGGCTAAGTAATAACAGCCGCTCAGGGCCTCAAGTCTGCTATTACAATAGTGTCTGAATGGTCTCGCCATTGTGAGTATTTGACAGTGTTTGTATGGCAAATCTGTCAAAAACTCACAATGAAGAGACCATTCTGACACTATTGTAATAGCAGACTTGAGGCCCTGGTCGATCCATCGGTATGGGTGACCATATTTACGTACTGAGACTCCTCCGTGCCTCGGAAAGTTCGTTAAGCCGTTGGTTCCGGCTGACATTTATGGATGGATCTTTGACAGTCGTTACGGGTCGTCGGAAGCCCGAAAGTCTGACAACCAGTCTTGCCAAGGGGTATAGTATTACCCAGTTACTGGGTTGTGGAGGTCAGATAGGCAGTCGCTCCATGTAAAATACTGTTACTCAGCTGCACCCGATTAGAGGCTGATTGTAAAAGAAAAAAAAACCTCAACTCTAAACAATAAATATTACGATCGACCCACGCCTCACGTTCCAACATTACCTAACTATGCTGTAGACTTATTGTCTATTATTATTATTATTCTATTATTATTATTATCACTATTGTCTGCAGTTAAATATTTTCCCTTTACATCCCGGAACAAAACACTTCTTTTGAGTTGATACACCCAAGCACATACTAATATTAAATATCAGAGGAATAGGAGATATTCCTGTAATGCCACTTTTCATTAAACGTCTTTTTCCTTTAATGTAGCAAACAGCCAGATGTTTGAGCCACGTCATTTGCATTGCAAATGTAGAATATAAAAGCGCATACTGTTGGTAAACTCACTTTGTGGTTTCTATTTAGCTCTGTAAGTCCTTTAGCTTAATGCGATTTATTCTTTTTATTTTATTTTTTCCTTTATTTGCAATCTGAGTTACTTCACACTCACCCTCACTCTCCAAAGAACGTAATGGTAATTTAAACTCTTTTTTTATTTTATTTTTTATTATTACTCTTGTATCTTAAACCTGCCTTTTTATGCATGCCATAACTATAACGTATCTCAATTTTGTCTGTCGCGCTTCTATAACATATTCCCTGTAAATTGAGAGGTCTGGCTCTTGTGATACAGGAAATCCTAGTACAAGAGTCAGGGCTACACAGATGTTTGTGTCTTGAAGTAAATAAATAAATTTATTATTATTTCCTTTATTCAAATAAATACATATAAATTATATTTTTAAATATTAGAATATAAAAAATATAAAAACATTTAAAAATATAAAAAATAGTAGCCCACCGGTATCGGGAACAGGGTCCAAGCTACCGGCGGTCAGGGCTCCAGAGAGAGGAACCTCCTAACAATGCGAGCCGTGTCCAGTAGTACCGCCCTCTGAATCAAGCCCTTGATCCAGCTGCCCAACGAGAGCCTCCTTAGGTGTTGGTCGAGGCTCTTGGCAATTAAGCCATTGGCTGATACGACTATCGGCACAATGATCGCTGAGCCCACATCCCACATGTCGACAACCTCGCGAGCCAAGTCAAGATACTTGATTTGTTTATCTTTCTCGGCTTTTACGAGGTTCTCGTCATGTGGGACTGTTATGTCAATAATCATTGCGCGCCGCTCTATTCGATCCACCACCACTATATCAGGCTTATTGGCAGCAATTTATTATTATTATTATTTAATAAAACAATATACAGCACGGATACTAACAATTGTAATATATTACAATTCGTAGTGTCCGTGCTATTCTTTTGAAACATTAGCAAAGTGTAAATAGCAGTGTTTGATGAAAAAAAACTAAGTATTAACTTTTATTGCGTTAACCTAGAAGCTCGATACAAACTCAAACTCAAAGCATTTATTTCAATTAAACCATTTACAGGCACTTTTAAATTTTCAAAGAGACGGTCAGTTAGTCAGAAAGTTGAAGCTAGATGTCCATTCCAATACGTAGATCACTATGGAGAAGAACGGACAAGAAACTCCAAGGACACTCTTTTAAATCAAGATATTACATAATCCTGGGTACATTATTCTTGTTGCTTCTATATGTGAGACAATGTAAAAACTAATAAAACAATTCAAAATATAAAATTACAAATTAAAAATAAGCCCTGGCAGTCCCAACTGACGGCGCCCGTTCACGAACATGACGCATGGATCAGCACCATCCAGCTCAACCATTTTGTAGGGAACCGAATGATCCAACACACGCGCCACCATCAGTGAGACATTTAAGTGAGCATGACATACTCTCAACTGCCATGCTCTTTCAAGTCAACATAAATCATAATAACATAGTAAACGGCTCTATGGTATTCACATTTACAAAATTGACAAAATGCTGCTAAATTATACAGAGCTATAGTTTGCAATGTATTTGAGAGATGAATAAAACTTTTCTACCAAAAAAGAAAGAAAATAATTATTATCTATTGGAGTACCTATTCAACAATAAAAACATGATTATGATGCATATTATGATTTTGTTGTTCCTTAGAGCTCTACTCCAATGAACTGTAGACTTACGTATTTGATATTAGTTTCAACTTGTTACCTCCATGAAAGAAAGAAAGAAAGCGAAGTGATGCTATAAGGGTTTCATTATTATTATTTTTTCTTTTGACATACGGAACCCTAAAAAAAGACAGGAAAAAATAAAGGTACCTACAAAATATCCTATTAAAAAGTCGGTTGACTAAGAGTAGCCAACCTTTCTAAATTATTAGGAACTAAATAAGTAGGCAAAATCCCGTAAAAGCTGGAATACAGACGCCACGTCAATTTATTATTTAAGTATATACTAAAGAGTCCAATTGCCTAAATCTTCAATTTGGGACATCCCTAAAAGGTACTCATTTACGGCCGGCTGGCGCCAAAGTCCATTTCTATTCGATCGCATAATTATTTAAGGGTTCATTCTGATCACATTACTGTTAAGCAAGGGTATTTTGCCTGTTGAATAAATCGACACCATAAGGTCGTATGCAAGTCGTATGTTTAAATTTGTGATTTTTCAGGACAGAGATTTTTAACGTCACTTTGTGTTTATCAGCCGCAAAACATAATATCGAACTCTAATTTCCTTAACGTCACTAAACAAAATATACACATTTTCAGTACAAGCGTTTAAAGTTTTGATTATTTTGGAAAGGGTATAAATAAAAGTAGAGTAATTATGTCGGTCATATCTTTTGTTATTCTAGTGTATTAAAGCCAGTGTTTTTGGAAAAAATAGGGAATAGTTCATAGTATAGATGGCGTTACTTAGCTCAAAATTGATAATTTTTGTTTAATGACGTTAAGGAAATTAATGTGCGATATGATAAGACTATTAGCGGGTTAAAAACTCTGTTTTTAGTGAAAATATGAAAATATCATTTTTAAGAATGTGTAGTATTTTTATAATAAGTATCATATTATAGTACTAAAATCTCATTTTACTAAAAAAAAACATGTTACGACTTTTTGCGTGGGAGGTATCGAAATGTGGTTACACGTTAGGTATTAATAATTTTATTTGTGTTAAAAATCTCTAACACGTAGATTTAGCACGTATGACTAAAGATATCGTTTGTAAATATGTGAGCACCATGTATCTAACGCATAATTAGCTATTCCGATTTTAATAAAAACTTAAAATCGGAACAGTACTGGCTTTATCTCCAACTCCCCACGACCGTAGTTCTTTAAGCTGAAGTTTGAGCTGGCTGGCATTAATAAGTGACAGTTATTGTCACATACTTATTATAAAGGTTAACTTAGTATAAGTGTTTGATATAAGGAATTAATTATTTATGCGGTAATCCCTTAAAGGCTACCGTGTATTGTTTAAGAAGGAGTATTCTTGTTAAATATATGTAATTTCAAACAGTTTATTGTTTCCTTGTATTTCGATACGTAACCACCTTGCATGAAGGCTTTGTTCCAATACCTCTAGAGGGACAAAATCTTTTATGTAACAGTGGCATTGCTTCACTTTTCATTATTTTTACCTATTGTGCTATAGTAATTTTATTCTAGGTAAGTATGTCTTCACATACTTATAATTAATAATTAATGGATAAAAATATTGTTAACATTTTAAAAGAGTAAGTATGGAGTTTCTTGCCCATTCTTCTACATACGTAACTACCTTTTGGAAGGGGCAACTAGAATCAATTTCTGTAAATTAATCTAATGAAAATGTAATCTATTTTTGTAATTTTTTACGTTCAAAAGTGCCTTTTATGGGCCTAATTGAAATAAATGATTGGACTTTTTTTTAATGAATTTCAAAGAGTTTTTGAAAGTGTCCGTATGTTGGTATCAAAGTCTTAAAAGCTTCTGTATTTTGGCATAACAATATATGTATATTTAATCTCTAGACTAATCTGGGAGAAAATGCCCCCGCCAAGTCGAGCAAAAACAAACAAAGGCACAGCCGGTACCATCTTTTCTCGAAGCCATTCACGACATTTTCGACCCCCCGTAGCTTTGTTGTGGATAAAGCTATTTATTGACTAGTGAACGTTGATTGAATAGTACGAGTATATGTTTTTAGAGGGAATAGAACGAAAATGTGAGACATAAAGTCTGGTTAACGAGTAAATACCTAGTGACCATTAAAATCGTAAATTAAATTATACTCTGGCAGACTAAGCACATAATCCCACCTATAATGTTATTACTAGAGATCGGATAATCGGATGCATATTTACCTAAAGTTAATTATTAGCTATGAAAGTATGGAAGCGGCTTCTTAATTAATTTAATTTTTTTTGTAATAAATTATCTCGTGATGCCAGGAATACCGGCAATGCATAACTAGTCGGGTGTATAGTATGGAAGCGACTTCAAAAATATTATTAATTTAAAAAAAGAAATACCCGGGATTCTTGGATTGCATAACTATTCAGATGCATATTTATTTACAATTATTTTAACCTCCTATGTAAATATATGTATGTAGGTAGGGTGTAAGAATAGGGGTGGTGTGTGTTAGTTAAAATAAAAATAAAACACCGGAACCGCGGGGTTTATTCGATACAAAAGCGCTTTTCATAATAGCAAACATCTCAACTTTAGGTGAATATGCATCCGAATTTCCGATCTCTACTCATAACTGTGTGACTAGGGTGGCCAATTTTTGTACAAGAAATAAAGTATATTCACTGAAAGAAATATGTAGCCTAACTACTTCGGCTATTCAGGAATAATCAAAGTTTGACAAGACTTTATAAAAGTTAACTTGATTTAATAAAAGTGTTTGTTTGTTGGTTTGTGTTTATAAAATACAAAACAGACTTTTGGTTTTGGTTACATGTTGCATAAAGTTATGTGGTCACTTTTTTGTGTTACATGTTGACGAAAGTTTGTTTATGTATAAGTAAACATTTTGTTTCTGTGTTATGGTCAAAGTGGGAAAATAAACAGTATCTCGGAAAAATACTTAAACAGTAATTCAAGTATAGTTTAAATGTTTTAAAATTAAATAGATACGTATAATTCGTTGGAGCAACTCGTGCAATTCATCAATTTAACACTAATTTGAAGGCTATATACACCGTGACATTTTAGTCGTCTTACAAAGACAGCCCACTTCATGTATAAAATGACTACTAATCATTCATGTATTTTTTTTTTTTTTAACATTTGTTTTTTTATTTTTTTATTATTAATTATGACGCATGACATAGTTTAAAATACCCTGTTACGAGTGCAGTCCGAGCCTTGTGATACAAGAGTATAATTAATAAAAAAAAAAAATGTTACAAAAAACTAAAAAAAAATACATGAATGATTAGTAGTCATTGGATACATGAAGTGGACTGTCTTTGTAAGACGACTAAAATGCCACGGTGTATAAGCCTCACCAAATAGAAGAGGAGCTACTTTTTAAATTAAATGTAGCTCTATTTCTGTCCTCCCATTCCATCCATTTAGCATTAATCAATGAAAACATTCATTCTGTGAATACTGAGGTGGCACAATTAACTATAATACTAATATCTAAAAGGTATTCTGGTAACAATATTATTTATCTACTAATTCCTGAAATTCGAGTCATTAACAGTTTCATTCTGAAATAAAGGCTAGCTGAACCAAGAATTTTTATCCAATTAAGATCTAATACAGGTCAGTATTAAAGTTAATCCATTCATAGCCGTTCAAAACAAAGGCTAATAAGTGTCAATTATAGCCGATTTGTGGCCATTGTTCTCGTGACTTGAGACTGCTCATATCTATTTCATTATTAATACGTGCCATTATTGGCTTGAAGCAGCTGTCTGTGGTCAAATTATTGGTTTGAGGGATAAAATTATTTTAATAAAACGAGTTGAATCTTGCCGTTGTCAAAACTTATAACTTACTAGCTACTGCCCGCAGCTTCGCCCGCGTGGCTTTTTCTAAAATAAAAGTAGCCTAAGTTACTCCTTATAATATCAGTTATCCACCAGTGAAGATTAGTCGAAACAAACATAAGGACAGTAAAAAAAGATTTTTTGTTTTAAGTATATATACTTTCATATTTAGTAAAAAGTTCTTATTCTGACATTAGAAAGAAATAAAAAAAGTATTTAAACGGACTCATACAAGAGGATCACATTTTAAACTAAACACACTCATAGTAAACACTGATAAAAAATAAATAATAAACAAAAATAAAATAAAAACCAAAACCTGTACGGGGCCAAAAGGCTCCTATCTCAGCATGATGCTGCGATATTTAAAAATAAGTGTCGCAGCGCTGGTATTCTGATAGGGCCCGCTGTGATGTCACGGACAGATACAATAATAAAAAGTAAACAAAATAAAAAATAATATAGGTATGTGTGAAATAACATAAAATAAAATATGTATTTAATAAAAATCATTGTAATCCGCGAGTCAGTACCCGACGTAACAGCAGTTTCTTATCTATCTATGAATTTAGTGTCTGTGCCATTACAAACATACACTTCAATTTTATTTATTTGCATAGAAGATATTAGATTTTTAACAGGCTTACTGGCTACTCCAAATATATTATAGCTGGTACTTCATCTAAAAGTCTAAAACACATAACTTCACGATAGTATCACAACAAATGCATCAATCTAATATCGATTCAACCACAAAACAAAAGCATTTTAAAATGTTTGCTCTAATTTTCTAAATAGCTCTTCACAGCTACGGAACGTAAGCCATAATCGGATCAAAGAGGCACTCACGCGGTCCCGCAGGCAGTCCCCCGGGATATCCCGGAATCTCCCTCAGGAACACTATCCCGGTATCCAGTAATACGCCCTCATTCCCGCAACCGCGCGAGATTACCCCGGGGCTTTCTTAAGGCAGATGCGAAGCGAGTACACGACTGTCCTAAATAATGTTATAGGCTTCGTAAGTCGACAAACTGGCTGATAAGGTGGTTATTTCTGTGTTTTTGATACAAACCATACAAAAAAGATACATAGCAATCAAATAAGCAGGCAGTTTTAAAATTCTAGAAATAAATAAACATCTCGCTTGTAGTCCCCGAAGGGTTGACCTATAGTACCTACACCCACTTTTCGCCATGGCCTGGCCACGACCTTGCCGCTACCAGCGGTAGCTTAGCGCGGGGCGGCGAGCAGTAAAAACAAATAAACAAAAATGAATGAACCATGCCACGAATGAACCATGCCACGAGGCGGAGCGGCGCTCGCAGCGGCAACGCGAGCGGTTTTTGTCGAGCGGCGAGCAGTAGCGGCGCACGGCTTGAACAAATGTACGAGCGAATGATTGAGATGCCAGGGCTCAGAGCGGCACGGACAGAGGCGGCGGCGTTGGAGCGGCGGACTAAGCGGGCTTGACGATTAAAATATTTTAGACGACTTTGTAGCGGAAAATGAACTCCGAAACGTTTATTACAAAAAATTTAAATCGACCGCCTACATAGATATCAAAACATCCTCAGCATAAATTTAAAAATGTTATTAAGAGCGTTGTCTTCGAGCGTGAAGGAATTATGAAAAACGGCTCAATCAGCGACCTCGGTAAGTGTGTCTAGAATGTTCTAATACCTTTTATAAAGTTTCATATTGAGACACGAAGCAACAAAATACGATCTAGAGGAATGTGGCCGTTTTTCTATAGAATTAATTTTGTTGCTTCGTGTCTTAATAATTATGAAACTTTATAATAGGTATTAGAAAATTCTAGACACACTTACCGAGGCAGCTGATTCAGCCGTTTTTCATAATTCCTTCTCAGTCACGAGATAATATTTTTTAAAGGAGTGGACTGATATATGCGCTCGTAAGAGTTAATTAAACTGATAATTTATAAAAGTACCTACCAGGTACCTACTAATATGTTAAAATAGGCCGATAGAAAAGTTGTCAACAAAATATTATGAAAAAATAAAAAAGATCTTTTTTTACTAAAAATAAATTTCACAACCTTCCACAATTCATGTAAGTAATAAATAAGCAGTAAATGTAGTGAGTGTTTTTTTTTTTTTTTCATTTAGTACTTATCGGTACTTAATATATAATGGTTGCTAAAACGAAACTGATTCACTCAGTTCCCCGTACTAGTATAAACTGTATTATGTACTTAGTTTTGATTATTTACAAAGTTATTTCGGAACTGCCGCTACTGCTACTGAGCAGTACATGGCATGGACAACGCCCCGCCTGCCGACACCGCGCCGCTTGCCGCGCCGCCAAAAGTCGTGGCCAGGCTCTTATTAATTCTCTTATTATCTGCCGGGTCAGCGGGATTGTCCGAAAGGGGTACCGCTGCCCCGGAACATAAAGGGCCAAGGAAGGCACACGGATGGGTTTTAGTCGGTAAGAGTCTGACACTTCCTTCCGCTCCACCCAGAGCGGGAGGGGACATTTGATAATTTCCCATCCTCAATAAAAAAAAAGACTCTTATTATGGTTTAACTTCCATGTAATAGGGGGCGAGCCTATTGCCATCTAACAGGCACAAATCTAAACTCCAAGCAGCTACTGAGTAAGTCCTGATGGAAAAACCCAATAACACTTTGCCCGACATGGGAATCTAACCCAGGATCATAATGCTCAGCAGTAGCGTTGTGACCACTAAACCAACGAAGTAGAAATAAATATTCATCAAATAAAGGTCTAAATTTATCACAGTTCACCGCTAGGCACGGACTAAGTACCTAAAACATTTCAGGTAGGTAGGCAACAATCTCGACACAGTATAAATAAGTAACAGTATTTCGTCTCCGCAGTGACCTTGAAATAATGAGGACTATCGCACTTGAATTCGCCGCTAGAGGCGCTAGTGTAGAGTGAGGTCTTTAGTCTCTAACAAATGTCAAATGTGAACCTGAACATACACCGTTTGCTGGATTTTCTGTCGCAAATTGTTACAAATTATTATAACTGGTGAGCATAAAAACCATAAACCGTTACCATAACCGTTTATAAAAAACATATTAAATAAAAGAACTGACAGGACCTTTCCTGTCAGTTCTTTTATTTAATATGTTTTTTGAGCATAAAAACCATAAACCGTTACCATAACCGTTTATAAAAAAAAAGAACTTCTTAAATAAAAGAACTGACAGGAAAGGTCCTGTCAGTTCTTTTATTTAATATGTTTTTTATAAACGGTTATGGTAACGGTTTATGGTTTTTATGCTCACCAGTTGGCGCCACTGTTGAGTAAGGACTCAACAGTGGCGCCAACTGGTGAGCATAAAAACAATAGCCCCTATTACTTACGGCCGCTCGGTAGATAAACCTTCCGCGTCCGAGCGTAACTGCCGCGCACTCAAAGCTGTTGCGTAGGCACTGAGATTTCGAAGCGCCTCGTTTCGACCGTTTTCTATGAAAACGTAATACTGTTACTTTATTATACTGTAATTTCGATATTATCGCTACTCTTCATTTTCAAATCAATCTTGTTATATTAATAGAAACAGAAGCCACTTAATTTAGTTAGATAAGGTATCTTAAGTACTACAAATTAGGACAATTAGTAGAGCAAAATATTAATAGTTACATAAAATACGAGTATTTTAACTGCATTATTTACACAATAATCAATGAATACGAGTACCTAGCAATGTAAAAAAATTGGCATGTTTTCTTAATCTTCTTTCTTAAAAGTCCAGAGTGCATGAACTAATGAACATTATTATTAGTAGTCTAGTGGTAAGACTACCTGTCTCAGACTCAGAGGTCCCGGGTTCGATTCCCAGCGTGGGCAAAATTTTCTGCTCAGTTTGGTTTGTGGTAGGGCTTGTTCTAAGTCTGCCTGGCCAGCTACCACCATCTTATCTAAGTCTGTCTTCATAACAACAATGTTAACAGCATTTGTTTTGTTTCGGCAGTTAGAGGTAAGATAGCCAGCTCCTCTGTGGTTAAGGTTTCCGGGTGAAGCTCGCTTCCACCTTATCATCACTTACCATCAGGTGAAATGACAACCAAGAACTTACTTCTATGTTTTTTTTTAATCACTTATTTCGAAAATCTCAGTACGTCCTTTTAAAGAAGTATTTAAATTCCAGACTATACTACTCACATCTGTATCACTCGACCCATTTGCCTGTAATTCAGCATGTTCAAGGCAATTTGATTGATCGAATCGACGCGAATCAAATGACGCAAATAAAAATCCCGTCTTAACCTCTCGCCTACGCAGAATATTAACTGAGCATTATCAATACGTACACCTACATCTTGGGGTCGACCTTGACCTTGGAAGTTAAGTATAAAAGGGTGGTTTAAAAGGTCACGATCCTTTAGTAAATCATATGTATATAGGATGGCGAAAAAAATAGAGAGGTTTAAATATGAATGAAGTGCAAAATATTTATGATATTACTCAAGGTTGTGTACAAATAATTTTGACAACGGTATTTTGTTTGCATAGTTCTTATAATTAATTCACTTTAATTTTATCGATGATTATTAACAAAAAATTTAATGATTAAATGTTTTGCACCACTGTCCTGTCATTTTGACAGTGACATTTCTTGACATTACTATGTTTACATAAATTATCTGAATTAGAGACTTTGGGTATAACACATAATTAATATATCCGTCATTGCTTAATTTTTTATTGTTATTACCTGTTGTGGAATAGTAATTTTATTCTGGGTACATCGTCTTCACATGTAATGATATAATTAATGTATACAAACTATTGTAAAACAGTTTAAAAGAGTAACGGTGGAGTTTCTTGTCCATTTTTCTCCATGCGAAACTACCTTTTGGAAGGGGCAACTAGAATCAATTTTATTTCCGTGTAAATTTTGACGTTCAAAAGTGTAATTTGTCCAGAAAAATAATAATAATAAGTTGCGAATAAGCCTGATATAGTGGTGGTGGATCGAATAGAGCGGCGCGCAATGATTATTGACATAACAGTCCCACATGACGAGAACCTTGTGAAAGCCGAGAAAGATAAACAAATCAAGTATCTTGACTTGGCTCATGAGGTTGTCGACATGTGGGATGTGGACTCAGCGATCATTGTGCCGATAGTCGTATCAGCCAATGGCTTAATTGCCAAGAGCCTCGACCAACACCTAAGGAGGCTCTCGTTGGGCAGCTGGATCAATGGCTTGATTCAGAGAGCGGTACTACTGGACACGGCTCGCATTGTTTGGAGGTTCCTCTCTATGGAGCCCTGACCGCCGGTAGCTTGGACCCTGTTCCCGATACCGGTGGGCTACTATTTTTATATTTTTAAATGTTTTTTAATTTTAATATTTAAAAATAAAATTCATATGTATATTAATGAAATAAAGGAAATAATAATAATGAAATAAATGCTTTGACCGTCCGAGATACGGGCGAAGACAGAAGTGTGTGTGTGTCTTATTTGCTGACACTACTCATCTTCACACACTCATTCACCTCATGTTTGTACACTTGGTTACCATAAATAAAGTGCGCGTCTCTTCGTGTGATAAAAATGCTGCACATGGAATTTAAACATTACTAACTAAAATAATGTAAAAATGCTGCACATGGAATTTAAACATTACTGACTAAAATAATGTAAAAATGCTGCACATGGAATTTAAACATTACTGTCTAAATGTAAAAATGCTGCACATGGAATTTAAACATTACTGACTAAATGTAAAAATGCTGCACATGGAATTTAAACATTACTTTTAAATGTAAAAATGCTGCACATGGAATTTAAACATTACTGACTAAATGTAAAAATGCTACACATGGAATTTAAACATTACTGACTAAATGTAAATAATATCAGCTGTCTACCTACTTTCTTCTTCAAGGAATACAGGCGAATAAGGGAGCATTCAATTATTACGTAACGAATTTGGGGGGAGGAGGGGGTTTTGTAAAACGATAAGATGCGTTACAGGGATGGGAGGGGGTTTGAATTACGCGTTACGTAACATTGTAATTTTTTAACCCTTCAGAACGGTCGCGTAGAGAGATTCTCTTACGGATTTTTTTATACGTTTTTATCAGTCAAAATAGGACGGTTTATACATTTTTTGTTGGTGGTGGTATCTATTAATGGGTTTTTGTGTGACGTCCCCGAGTGTGGAAATTGTGACTACATTGTTGTATTGGGTTCCCACCTGTAAAAACAAATGTAAGTGGTAATAATAAATAAATAAGTATTTTCCCTCAAAATTTCAAATGGAAAATTTCACACCTAGTATATTAACGCGATTAAAACAATAACAAAGGTATTTTGGTGACTTTCCGGTACTTTACGCCACATAATTGTGACTTTTAGGTAAAAATGGTCACTTGTTGGTTACGGAACATTTTACTAGGGGGGACAGGGGGGGTACAGAAAAACGTTACGGCGTAGTACTTGAACGCTCCCTAATATTCTTTTGTACAAGAACATAATATACCAATTATAATAAACATAGAATCAGCGTCGGTGCATTACATGAGGTGCTGCATAACTTTCCAAGAATAAGAAATATGCGACCTTTCCACCGTATGAAATTAAGATTGTGACGCACTGACTATAAAATAATGACGTATGTACTGTGCTCGGAGAAAAGAGAATATGTACGTAAGAATAAACTAATTGCATACCAATACACAATAGAAGTACCTATAGAAAAGATATAAGCAAAGAAGTTGTCAGAATAATCCCAGTCATGATTTTATTTTATTTTATTAGATACAAAAGATAGAGAGCACACCGCATAGCAAAATAAAGTCACATTGTACTGATTGTACCATTTAATTTAAATTAAACAATTGTCAACTAATTTAAATTGTCTAGCGGAACTCCCATGAAAAGGGTACAGTTATTAACATTATTGTTCTTCTAATTTATGTGCGAAATAACTTTAGTCACTGCGGTTTTCTCCTCATCCTATCGATATTTCTCCTGACAAAGTCTATTCTGTATATATATATATATGCATGCATGTATGTATTACTATTTATTCTTTTTCGAGTTATCTATCCCCTAAGTTGCTCATGTTTTGTGTCTGCATCACCCTATTAAGGTTGACTGGTAGAAAATGCCTCAGGCATTAAGTCCGCCTTTGTACAGTTTCTAAGGTTCCGTATCAAAATGGTAAAAAGGAACCCTTATGGTGCGACTCCGTCTGTCCATCTGTCTATCACAACTGAATATCTCAAGAACTACTATTGCTTTCAACTTGAAATTTGGAATAGTTTTAAATGACGTTTACCCAAATATAACACGAAGTTTTCCGAGGGACATAAAAAAAATAGTTGTACTGTACGTACGTTTACGTTTTCTGTTTGCAGTGTATGTATGTAGGTACATGATCGCCCAACTACTTATGTACCTACTTTTTCTGCTTATTTAAGCAGAAAAACATACACTGCAAACAGAAAACGTTACCATTCAAAAATGTGCCCTCGATAGTCTGATTTGTTGTTCTCTAAAGAGAAATTAGAATATTATGTAATGATTATTGCAGGTTCTAGTTACAATCAATTTGCCTAGCCTTTTCCCAACTATGTTGGGGTCGGGTAACTGGGTAATACAATACCCCTTGGTAAGACTGGTTGTCAGACTTTCGGGCTTCTGATGACCCTTAACAATGACAGCCGGGACCAACGGCTCAAGATCAACGGCCAAAGGCTCCTCCGTGCCTCGGAAAGCACGTTAGCTTTCCAAAGCACGGAGGAGTCTTGATATTTAAAGATGGTCACCCATCCACGGAACAACCCTGGCAAGCGTACGGCTGTTATAACTTAACCAAGAGCAGGCATTGCAGGTTCTAGTTTAAAACTATCAAAATATTCAAAAGCGTTCCGCAGGTAAAATAGTCTAGGTACGACAGGCCAAAGTACACATAATGGTTTGCTTGGCAACAAATAAATTCTCCCACGTAACGTAAGAAATGTAAATATCTATTCAATTTGATACTCTTTGACATTTACGTCACAGGTATCAATTTCTATAAATACCAGTCATAAGGACTGCCGCCAGAAGTGAAAACACAAAACTTTGGAATAACTGTTCTTTTATACATATAGCTCATGGAAAGCGTTCGGTGACGATGACGCGAGTTCCATGATTTTTATTCACCCAAAAAGTACACATACATATACACAGTATACATATAGCTCATGGAAAGCGATCGGTGACGATGACGCGAGTTCCATGATTTTTATTCACCCAAAAAGTACACATACATACACAGTAGGTATACATATAGCTCATAGAAAGCGTTCGGTGACGATGACGCGAGTTCCATGATTTTTGTTCACCCAAAAAGTACACATACATATACACAGTATACATATAGCTCATGGAAAGCGATCGGTGACGATGACGCGAGTTCTATGATTTTTATTCACCCAAAAAGTACAAATATGTACACAGCATACATATAGCTCATGGAAAGCGTTTGGTGACGATGACGCGAGTTCCATGATTTTTATTCACCCAAAAAGTACACGTATACATACACAGTAGGTATACATATAGCTCATGGAAAGCGTTCGGTGACGATGACGCGAGTTCCATGATTTTTATTCACCCAAAAAGTGCTCAACGCGCCTAAAGAAGTTTTCACTTCATAAATCTTGGTACATAGGTAAATTGATGTATACTTGTATAAGTATCGCCTGCTTATTTCTTACAAAGTCTTCTCCAAACATTATTATCCCGGTCAACATGTATTAAATCATGTTGTCCGGGCTTCCCAAGTTCGTTGCTATGCGAAGTTGAAAACTGGTCAGTATTCAAGTATACAACTAACACAATAGGTAGGAGATGAGCAAATATACCTGAAAACTTGACACGATACAAAATATTGTACGAAGTTTTTTACTGAAATGTAGACTTTGATAAACTGTTTTTTCTACGCCCATGCTATAAATCCTCTATAAAACTTTCTGAAACAGTTAGCTTATTGCCAGCATTAAAACACCCAGTGTCATAGTAACCATAATAGCATCCAAACGGGAGTTATAATGTTGTACTGCATTTCATAATGTAACTCCTTTGCTTTTATGAGGATGATGATCCCTTCCTTACTCATCTGTTTGATGATTAAGGAAGGGATCATCATCCTCCCTTCCATTCTCACTACTCAATTCGTGGTATCTTTATGAATTTCAAAAAAAGAACATTGTCACGCACGCGCGTTTCACTATACTATACCATAGCGTCGTATCCCGCCATTTTTGTTCGATATTAGTATTGCAAAAACTGTTTCAGAACCTTTTATAGAGGATTCATGTCAAGGGTGTAGATAAAGTCTTGTATGCAACTGTAATAATTAGGTATTAAAACACTCATGTACACACATCACCCTATTATCAGAGTGTTTTAATAAATAACTATGTATTATGTAGGTAACATTCAACAAGATGTGTTATTAATTGCAGATTCTGTGTGGGTACAAAACAATAAAACACTTAAAGGAAATAAGTAGATACAATTTTTTTTAAACGGTTTCGCCAAATATAGATTGTGCAATATCATTTTCGGTGTTATTATTATTAGTTGTATTGTTTTTCTTATAAGTTTATCGGCAACAGCAAGGATTATCAGAATCTGTGGTAGCTATTGTAAAGTGTTTAATGTTAAGTAAATTTAATGTTAATGTATATTACACAGAAGTATCTCTTTGCAGAACAGGTCGCCGCCGCCCGCGCACATCCCCAATGCTATGCTGTACTCGCCGCCGGAGCCGCTAGAGGTGAGAAAACCACTTTATATTACTTTTTCATACTTATCGGACTGTTAATCACGGAAAAAAGTGAAGCATCCTGAGGGCACAGCCTAGCCTATAGACACAGTAACATTCTATCAGCAATAATGTAGATGGAAAAGTTAAAAATGCATTAAATTGACATAAAATATCGAAAAGTGACATTTTGCCAGCGATAACTATGATGGAAAAGTTAAAAATGTATTGGATTGACATAGGCTACTGAAGACCAGTGACGTAACTACAGGGTGGCAAGTCGGCAAATTGCCACGGGCCCCCAGCTAAAAGGGGCCCCCGGTCAGTGGAGAATCCATTAAAAAAGATAGTATCGTCATAATCGTAGAACAGTGACGGATCTGAAATTTATGTTGACCTCTGCCGCGCGTGCAATAACAGAAGTAAGTATAAGTAAGTATAACTTTTGTCCAAATTTAGTTGAGCATTGATTCGGAATCAGCTCATTGCGCTGATTCCGAATCTATGTTTGACTCTATTTGGACAAAAATTATACTTACTGCTGCTATTGCACGCGCGGCAGAGTTCAACATAAATTTCAGATCCGTCACTGTTCTACGATTATGACGGTATCTCGTTTACGATCCTCTTTTAGACACGAAATAGAAACTTACATGTGAGTTTAAATTAATGTTTGTAAACGCACCCACGATACAGGAGAAATTCGTAGTGTGGGGTAACGTTTAAAAAAAATCTTTATATGGCATCCGATGAATTGGGCACGGGCCTCGAATGGTATAGTTACGCCACTGCTGAAAAGTGACATTCTGTCAGCGATAACGACGATGGAAAAGTTTAAAATGAATTGGATTGACATAAGCTGAAAGTGACATTGTGTCAGCGATAACGATGAAGTAAAAATTAAAAATGTATTGAATTGACATAAGCTACCGAAAAATTATATTCTGCCAGCGATAACGATGATGTAAAAGTTCAAAATATTGGATTGATATAAGCTACCGAACAGCTAAAGTCAATTCTGTTGACAGTCGTTGTAGAAATGCAAAACGCTTTGAAAGAAGTTGTCTGGGTCCTCTGGACTTATAATGGTCTGAAGTCACCAACCTCCTCTAAACAACGTGGTGTTTATTTTCATTTCTTTTCTTTCCATGAAGTGGGACAGTTATCTACTGTTCGGTATTCCATCGTATTATAATCAGCTGCGTCCTTAGTGCGACATAAATATGAGCTAAAGCCAAATATGGAATTCTTCTTCCCCATATAGGCTAGCAACAAGCTTTACGAGAATAGCACATGTCTAGTATAAACACTTAAGGTAAAAGCTACAAGGGTAGCCCGCGAAATTCAAATTTTCTTCCTTTTTTGCATTTTGCTGGTCAGTGAATGTTGATCAAAATATAATCGCGACCGAACAAATATGTATTTACAGTAACCATTAAAATCATCAAAACCTACAACTCTAATTCAATTCTAACTAGAGTTGTATTGATGAGTTTAATGATTTTAATTATTTATGTTTTTTTTTTTTTTTTTTCTTGTTCGAAAATTTTGTTTGCTCAACAACGTTGATAACGCAAAGAATGTTTTTGAACTGTCAAAATTAAACCCATTGCTGAAAGTGTGTCACGCAATTACCCCGTGGGGTTAGCTACTCCTACTCCGTATACGCCCAACTTAGATACTTATTATTACTTAGATAATAATATCGTCAGTTTCGAGATATTATTTTTAATCCGCTCATAATAATACCTAGTTTATCTAGGTCCCTGAATCTCTTTAGAGAGAAGATTTGCAAGTTTGCACAGTGAGTACCACAGTTAGAACGAACTTAAATACAGCCTCATGTTGGACAAAGTTCAAAACAAGTTTGCTAAATTTCTTTACCGTAAACAGTACGGGGTATATTTGGGCAAAACCTGCCGAGATTCATTCAAATGGCACAAATTATTCTTGAAAGAGGTCTGATATTATAAACGTTGTCATGTTTATAATAAAATTGATATAATTATTAGTATTTAATTCTTTGTAATTCTGCTTGCGGGTATTTTTTTTTTTTTTTCTCTTCTCATGCTCTAAAAGTACGCCTACGAAGCGGGACTAAAACAACTTTAGTCTCTAGGGAGTGAAAAGTAATTAGTTTTTTAATTTATTTCATGTGACATAGACAAACTTAAACAGCCAGTACGAGCCAGTACTACGAGTATTATCTGTAGAGTGTGGACCATCTTCATTGCGAAAATGTTGAGAGATTTAGTTTCATGGTTTTTCCGCAAAGAAGGTGGCGTGTTTTAAATTGTTAATCTGTGACTGGTTTAGAAGAAAAAACTGACTGCGAACAGTATTTTTGTCGAGTGTAAATTTGTTCGGTTTTCAATAAATTTGTCAAGAATGTCCAGTGACAGTGAAGAGTTTGACGTCGAGCAAAGGCAAAAGACATAATAGATTATCTTTTGCTGCCAAAATCGCGGAATATTTATCTAAAAACTTACGAAAGTTTTATGGACTGGAGGAATAATATTTATTAAATGTTATTGTACTAAACTAAACTCCAACTTAATATACCCTCGGTTTCATTGACTCCCTCGCACGCTCGGGAGTCAAACCACCTCTGGTATATTATGGCTTCGTTTAGGCCCTCGATATAAAATATACTATTGTTTTTCTGTGTAGACATTGTTACTTATAACGTCACATTGGATTAGTCTGTAAAGGTGGTATAATAATTGTGATTTAAATAAATAATAAATGTAAAACCAGTTTCACGACAAATACCCCATAAAATTCTGAAAGACAACTCTCCAATTACTACTAACGGTCCGTAAAGCCGCGTGTTAACAAAATAGCTTGCTTGATTAAAACGTCTCGTTGTCGGTAACCGTCCTTATGTAACAGACAGGCATCAAATATTCATGTTACAATTAAAACTAATCACCATAAGATTTCACAAGATTGTTGTAATATGATACTGTGGATAAGTAGGGGCGCGCGTGGTATCAGCCGTATCGGGGCCCCCAAGCTACAGGGATCCCCCATGCGCATGCGCGGCTTGTATTCATTTAGTAAAATCACACAGAAATACTAACCTATCGAAATCAGGGTGCTCCAATTTTTGAGCTCATTTCGGCCATGCTCGTTTCATTTTCTTATTTCAATCGCCATGTAAACTACCTACGCTGCTTTGGAGCTTCGCCGCAGTCGGGTAAAGAGGCCCCCTACAAAGTTTTGATACAGGGCCCTTTTAAGACTAGCTACGCCACTGATATAAGAGTAGGTAGTTTGGGTTCAGTAGATAAAGGGAGTTCCTGAGTCTATTTGTGTAGGTATGTTTTAGGTAGGTAATGGAATTTTTAATAAGGTATTTTTGTAAACTAACCTCAGAAAGGAGTCATAGAATTTTAAAGAAACAAATAAATCAACGCAATAACAATATTTATTATAAACTAACTTTTGCCCGCGACTTCGTCCGTGTGAAATTTCTTGTTCCCCCGTTCCCCAATCCGTTCTCGAGATATCATAGAAAAATGAATTTTCTTGATACATTTTTTTTTCGTGAATTTTCCAATGTTTTAATAGTTATTCTGCTATTCTGGGCGGAGACAAATCCAACAAATCAAAGATCATAAAAATCGGTCCAGCCGGTCTTGAGTTATAAATTACATTTTCACTTCTCATGCTCTAAAAGTACCTACGCCAATATAGCCCTACGAAGCGGGACTAAAGTGACCACTTTAGTCTCTAGGGAGTGAAAGTAATTAGTATTTTAATTTCCTTTATGTGAAATAGACAAACTCAAACAGCCAGTAAATATACTATTATCTGTGGAGTGTGGACCATCTGGATCTCATTGCGAAAATGTTGAAAGTTTTAGTTCCATGGTTTTTCCGCAAAGAAGGTGGCGCCATGTGTTTTATTGTTAATCTGTGGTTTAGAAGAAAAAACTGACCGCGAAACTTTCAGAAATTTTTACGAGTGTAAATTTGTTCGGTTTTAAATAAATTTATTAAATGTCCAGTGAGAGTGAAGAGTTTGACGTCGAGCAAAGAGCAAAAGACAAATTAGATAATCTTTTGCCGCCAAAATCGCGGACAGATAACAAGATTGCGGGTTCCGATTGGCCGCCGAATGGCCATTCACCAATCGGAGTGCTAAACGCGCTCGATGCGTAAATTCGAGATGGTTAAAATAAACTCACACTAGGGCCTCTGGTATATTATGGCTTCGTTTAGTCCCTCGATATAAAAAAATACTATATTTTCAATTCAGTACAATTTACATTATTTTTACTAAACTTACAAATTGTCACTCCGGTCCCGGTGTCTGGTTCAAGACTGAATTATGTCGGCGACGTATTCAACTGACAATTAAATTTAATGTCAACCTACTTGATAACTGACAGTGACTTTTAAAGGTTTCAAAATGACATAAACGTAACTCGACTTTATCAAGAATTATCCATGGACTATTCACGATAATATATTATATCAGATAAGTTTAACATGTTGATTTCCTACGGAAATACTAACCTAAGGAGTCCCCGAAACTATCAATTGCAATTGATTAATTGCCATTAATTTGTATTGTAGTAATATTGTCAATCGCTTCAATTGCATTTGGTAGGCGATCAATGTGTATCAATCACGTAAAAATTGACAACTGCAATTGATCGTTGCGGGAAAATGAAACAAAAACGCATCGTTTATTTTTTATAAGCTCGTTGTAACAAAATTCCCTTTATAGTGTACACTGCAAAAGTATCGTAGCTGTGTTACCTTCTGCCATTAGCAATTAACACTGGCAACACCGTTAATTAAAATATTTTAACACAATCTGTGGCAACGCGCGATGCGGTACCTTTTAATTGGACTAAAAGTACAAAATGGCCACGTTTCGGAGTATACTGACTTTTATATTTTGTGTTGTGTTGTGGAATTGCGGAAACTGCACATGGAAACGTAAACGTACATGTGTTTTTTGGTCCTATGCGGCTTTTTTTTTTTTTTTTTTTTCAAAAGACTGTAGTTTTTGCTTTTTAGCACGGCAATAGCGGTAATTGCCCTTTCCCAAGCCTATCCCTAATATATCTCCGTAGAAACCCAAACAATAAACTATGGTTTATCGTAATTGAAACATGTTGATAATCACGATAGATATTAATTCAGGACGTTAACGGACTATATTTATTTATTTAACAGTTTATGTACACACATACATATAAGACAGAAAAATACGTACAAAGGTTATGCTTATTTCTAAATAAATCTCTTCCAGCATAACTGCGATAGGAAAGTAGATAAAGAGATATAGAAAACATGTGTAAGAATAAAAGAGAAAGCAAAATACATTAAAAAAAAACTATTCACATATTTAAATATAAACATACAATATCAGAATATACTTGCATTCTTATTTCAGTTATGAAATAAAAAAATGTAAAAAATGTAGGTGGGTTAATGACCTCTATTGCCATGCAAAAAACACGACAACTATGGTACACTTTCTTTGTCTTGAAAAGTTATCTCAATGAAGATTCGGTACATTTTTATTATTATTATTTTTTTTTTACTTGTGCATAAAGTTAAAACTTTATGCACAAGTAAAAAAAAAAACTGTACAAAGGCGGACTTAGAGGCATTTTCTACCAGTCAACCTATTATTATTATTATTGCTATGCATCGGCCCCATTCACATCATTACTTGCAAATCGAATCGGATGAATTGTGTCTTTGTAAAGGTTTTTCATAGGCGGCTATAACAATCTACAATAATTTATTCTTTATAAATTATTTCTTTTGAAAATTACAGCTCTATTCAATGGCCGCTTATTTGTTATTCTTTCATCCATTTACCGGTTTTTCAGTGTAGATTTCGAATAGCAGGGAGTCCCTCGAAATATTTCCAGATTTTTAATTTTAATATTCAAACTCTTCATATTTTTCTTTTACCAATAGGTTTATTCAACCAACCGCAAAAGTTAAAAGTCACTTCCAGTTTTAGTAAAATGAGTTTCAACGTAGCTATCCAATTTTTTGTGGCATTCATGTCAAGTATTGTGTCAACATAAGGTGACTACTTATTAAACAATTCAAAACTCTTGGATTCTGCAAAAAAAAAACTTTCCTCTAAAAAGTGAAAGGAACAAAAAAAAATTGGCACAGAAACACGGGCATATAAAAAAAGACAAGTTAAGGGGGTTGTTTAAGTAACCTCCACACGGATTATCAACAGGGGCCAAGATAGTTCTCTTCTAAATCGCGTTCTCGGCATTTTCTAATTGATTTACGTCTTCTAATGACTTTTCCACTTTTAGGACCCCAGTATTA
This sequence comes from Dryobota labecula, assembly GCA_947523025.1. Lineage (NCBI taxonomy): Eukaryota > Metazoa > Arthropoda > Insecta > Lepidoptera > Noctuidae > Dryobota > Dryobota labecula. The sequence continues at coordinate 8,346,671 of OX383300.1, read as the reverse complement.
ATCAATACCGTCACCATAGAAAGTTGCTGAATGGTGTTAACGTTAAAGGGGGACACCAAAGGAAAGGCCCTTCTAAGTATTTTTTTAATAACACGTTTATATTTTTTTTCTTTATACAGGGTTATTTGTAAAACACCAACAACATCGCAGAAGTAGAATACTAACATCATAAACAATAACATTTTTGTTCTACGACTTTTTAGAAAACAGGCAAAAAAAATCGACTTTACATAACAAACTCGATCAGCTATTCTGTAGAGTTGTTTTTTTTTTTTTTTTGTCTGTTTTCGGAAAAGTCGTAGAACAAATGTTGTTGTTTATGATGTTAGTAATCTACTCCTGCGAGGTTGTTGGTGTTTTACAAATAACCCTGTATAATGGAAGGTGTGTTTTATTAATACATACATCTAACGTGAGACGTGTGATCCCACCTCTTTGGATCCCACACAAATCTAAAAGTATAGTACAATCACTACGACGAAGCAAGGATTTCAGTCAAGTGGTAATTAAGGCGTACGTATAATTTTTTTTTTTTTTTTTTAAATATGATTTAGAATGAGAAAGACTATAGTGTTGAAGTAGGATCGATTTGTTTTTGCTATACTCCAACAAATGGAATTGAAATGAATAAATACATACCGCTGACATCGCTATTATCGCTTAGTACTCAGTCACGAGCTAAATGCTTAAGCGACATGCGTCTTGTAACAGCGACTACGAAGGAAACAAATAAAATAAGTTGGTTATGGTCTGACCGCTACCACTTTACCACGCCTTTCGGCCTGGCCACGACCTTGCCGTTACCAGCGGTAGCTGAGCGAGGGGCGGCGAGCGGTAAAAACAAATATACAAAAATGTATGAACCATGCCACGAGGCGCCGCTCGCAGCGGCAACGCGAGCGGTTTTTGCCGAGCGGCTCGCGGCAGCGGCGCGCGGCGCGGTGCGCGGCTTGAACAAATGTATGGGCGAGTTATTGAGATGCTACGGCTCAAAACGGCACGGACAACAGCGGTGGAGCGGCGTACTGAGCGGCGGCTTGACGATTAAAATATTTTAGACAATTTTGTAAGGAAAAATGAACTCCGAAACATTGATTATTACTTAGCTTGAGTATTATTTACCTAGTTTGGATTTATTTCGGAACTGCCGCTACCGCTACTGAGCAGTACGTGGCATGGACAATGCCCCGCCTGCCAACACTGCACCGCTTGCCGTGTCAGCAGGGTTGAGGGGTGCGGTACTGCGCAGCGAGTAGCGCACTTCAGAGCCGCCATAACGTTTGACGCATACTATAATACTCACGCGAAAGTTACAAGTAACGCAAGAGCGTGTCGCTTGACGCAAGTCGTGTTACAAGTCGCATCGCCCGAGGGCGTGTACGGGGCCTTATTACAAACCAACTGATAAACAAACCAAAACAGTACCTACTAAATACGTTTATTATAGTTGTACATCATGGCACATTGTCGGCACTAACAATAGAAACCTGAAGGCCTATTCTGACAATCCCAATACATTGAAAATACGCCATGAATGAAGAAATCGTTCATTGAATGAACTGAGGGACTGTGTTTGTGAGTGAATGAGAATAGATGCAAAACAAAGACTGCCTGTGAGCTTCGTTTGGGACTGAAAGTGGAACAAAAGGCTCAAAGAAAGAGAAGCCTATTATAGAATTGTTTGAACATCAAAGGTTGTTACTCTAAAAAAATATAAAATTGGTTTACTAAGCAACAAAGTGACTTTAAAAACGAATTTAAAATAAAGACTGCAAAATGAAGCTATACTTCTATAATATAATAATATAATTATAATTATAATATAATATTATAAAGAGGTAAAATTTGTTTTAAGTTTGTATGTAGGGGGTAATCTCTGAAACTGCAGAACGGATTCTGAATATTCTGTCACTAATATGTAGTTGCTTTATCCCTGATTGCTATAGGCTATAATTTATCTTTTTTAAACGCAATCACAATTTTTGTCAAGCAAGTCGGAACATAATACCTCTTAAAACAGGATTATTTGCATGCGCTACCTAAACAGTTGCTTAGAAATGAAAATAATATATGGCAATCTGATCCGCTATAAATACACCTACAAAAAAATCAGCAACACCATATTTCTATGTATTATACGAGTTAATATAGCAGTTAAAGGAAGAATTATGTTTAAAAAAAAGAGCTTTTTCAACATACTTATGTTTGGATGATTATTTAAACAAGAAAATATTAATCCTTATCAAAATAAATTATTTTGTGACCACAAGGATATCATAGAGATAAGATTTGCTCTTAACAGTACGTCAATTGGTTGTATAGTTTCAGAGATAACATAAAATTACTGAATCGCAAAATGCCGCTTAAAGTTTGTAAGTTTGTATTTAGTGTATCTCTAGAACCAAAAGTCGGATTAGAAAAATTATTTTCGCTTTTGATAGCCCAATTCTTGAGGAAGGTAAAAACGCTGTGAGCTGAGTAAAAGAAAAAACTCTAAGTGAAAACAAAATAAAATCGCGGGAGGGCTATGGGACTGGGGAACAAGATATTTCATTAGGACGAAGTTGCGGGCAGAAGCTTACCTCAGTTTTTGTAGAACCCTCTTGGGTAGCAATAAAATATAAAATAGTTATTTCAGTTATAATATAATTCAGCAGCCACAGGAACAGTGCGTCATAAAATAGGAAAAATTAAATGAGGGCGCCACTTTCTACGTAACTGTCACATTTTTTGACGTAAAATGCTTAAACATGGCAACAATTTAGTATGGAATTTTTTTAGTTCCATTTTATTTAATTTCTACTATTTTATGTCGCACTGTATAATCTTTATAACTGCACAAGCTATAATTTCACATAGTATTATTTGTCGGCAGTTACTATGCGTGTTTCCGGAGCGACAATCGCGCGTGTGCGCGGCAGCATGTGGGGCAGTCGCGCGGGCTGGCGGCGAGGCGCGCTCGGTACGAAGCGCTCGCGACGCGCTGGACGCGTTGCGACGCGACTCCGATACCAAGCAGCCGCACGTCATCGTTGTAGACGCGCGAGTACCGCAGTCGTTGGACGCGTCTCTCCTAGCCAGGTTGGTACTTAAACTTATTTTTATTCCGGAAGGAAAATAAAAATGTTCTTTGATATTTCTCTTGAGTGTCCTAGGTTATTCATTGCTGTCTGTGCTAGATGAGTTTTGTTCATAATAGATAAAGTCGGAAATACACATCGCAGCAATTTAATTTATTAGCCGTTTCAACAGAAAAGAATATTGAAGTCTGTAGGTAATCTAAGTTTCGTCGCGGCTTTTTAGTAAGAAGTGTTTTTTATATAGAAATCTAGGTTCTCTAAAGGTTAATTTTCGCACGTTAGTATTACTGACACGCGGATTAAATAAATATTTTATCTTATTTGTTAACATTTTACATACCTAATTATTTATATTTAATTTGATAATTGTTTATGTATTTCTGTATCTGCCCGTGACACCACAGCGGGCCCTACCAGAATACCAGCGCTGTGACACTTATTTTTAAATATCGCAGCAGCATGCTGAGATAGGAGCCTTTTGGCCCCTATAAGACTTTCTGTTTTTCTTTTTAAATACTTTTATCATTGTGTGTTTAATTTGTGATATTTCTGTGCGAATCACAATAAATACTTTGTATTTCTTTCTTTCTAAAAACAGTCAAATACCAAAATCCCCACAATGACAGTCGTCAACAAAAGTTAATACCATCCACAGTCAATCTCCATTACTATCATGAGAGCAACTTGTGTGCAGCGTGATACGGAACACAATTTGCGTCCCGTCCGGCGGCCAAGTTAAATTGGACGTGGTTGTGACATGCACCACGCACCGGCAAATTGAAGTGCATCCCTGTCCGCTTGCAAATAAACAACCTTCTACGTCCTATATTTGAACTGTGGACTGTAATTTAGTTTAGCTTTTAACGTCCAAAAGGACATGGATGAAGTTTGGCCCAGCACAGACAAAGAGTTAATTATATTTAAAAAAAAAACTGATAATATTTGAAATCCTACCACAGCTTTCGTTAGTTGGCAAAATTTTGCAAGAGATATTCCAATTTAAAAGATTATTATTTTGAATCAAGTATTCAGGGAGATATTTATGTTGCCAGTTTTGGAAATAAGGTGGTAACGGTTGACATGCACATTGTAAGAATGGATGTGATTTCACGAGTATTTTTAGACTATAAAATATTAAAACTGTACTTAAAGCGCATTGAATAATAGCTAAACTGTAATGAACATGTTATTTAATAATTGATTAATGTATCAATTTGCAAGACGACCAGACAGGTGTTGTGTCTGGTGGGCAACTCCCCAACGGTTGATGTCGGGATGTTGTATATATGCTAGTCGCGTGGTAAACTCTGATTCCGACCGATCACCATGTTCGGCAAGCCTATCCCTTGGGAGAAGCGAGCTAAATATCTGGGTGTGATTCTCGACCACCATCTCTCCTTTTCTGAGCACCTAAAGAAGGTACGCGCTCGCGCAGCCTTCGCTCTCTATAGGCTCCACTCCATCCTAAATGCAAAAAGCAAATTGTCACTCAAGTGCAAATTGCGCATTTACACCGCGTGCATCCGTCCCATCATGACCTATGCGAGTCCAGTCTTTGCACACGCAAAACCCCATCTCATCCATAACATGCAAACCCTACAGAACCGGGTCTTACGTAAAATCACGGGAGCCCCCTGGTTCGTTCGTAACACTAATCTCCACGTAGAACTCAAAATCCCCACGATAGCTCAATTCATGAAGCGCGCTTCAAAGCGCTTCTTCGATTCAGCAGCCACTCATCGCAAAGCTCTAGTTGTGAAGGCCGCTAGTTATGTCCCCTCTAGAATTAGTTCGACCCGCCGTCCAAGGCATGCACTGACCGACCCAGACGACCCCACTACTCTCCTCCAGGAGAGTCGTAGGGAAACGAGTACAGTTCGCAAGATAAGAGCACACAATACACGATCGTCATTCCGACCTCGCCGCCGAGGCCCCGCGCGAAATCCCCGACTAACGAATAGTCCTCCCCGACCCTTGACTGTGAGTGAAGCGCCAGCACGCGTTTTAGCTGAGCAGCATGTATTCCAAACTCCCCAGGATAATTATCAAAACACTGATTTTATCCAGCCACCGTCGGTCCCTTGCCACCCTCCCTCCGACTCAGCTGCCCTAAGCCGAGGTTCGTACCCCACAGGGGGTGCCCTTAGCGAGCAGCAGTCATTTAGTTTGTAGTTTTTTACGCCCTGGCTGGAGGCATTAAGTTTCGATAGGAGCTTAAGGCAACCACAGGAAAGTCCGGTTAAAGAGTCGGAACCTTAGTGGTTACACTCTGAGATGCCCTAGATAAAAAAAAAAAAAAAAAAAGCTCTGCGCGATGCAGGATTTGTGACGTCAGGTTTTTGATGCGTAGTTCGCATTTGGCGTTGTAAATACCGCCACACGCAATTAGGGTGCTATTGTGTGACTGATAGAAGCTTCTTTAGGCGTATTTTTTTTTGCCATGGGACCTTGTCTTATGTTAGGTTACACGAGCTATTCACTCTAGATAGATAGATAGAATACTCTTTATTTCACAACATTAAAATTAGAGATTTATATGCAGAAATTTTACAAGGGATGACACGCGGTCTTATCGCTAAAAGCGATCTTTTAAAGACAACCTTTGTATTGGATCGGATTAAGGCGATCCACTAGCGTAAGCGTTCGGTCCTTCTCTATGCCATCACAGCGGGGACGCTGTGTCCCGCTCCCTGCCCACGCCGAATTCACACAATTTTTGGAATTATTTTAATAAAAAAAGAAGAGCGATCTTTTGAAATTAAATAAAACGTGAATTATTAATATGTATTTTTAAATTATCTATCCATTAGTGTAACTCTCAAATTAATGGAACGTCAACTTTAGCAAAAGATGCATGCAATCAATAATTTTAGTACTTTTTACACGGAGGTTTCAAATGTAATTTCAACACATAAAAATAAATAAAAACGTGCAATGTGATGATAGGATATCGTTCATTAATAATGTGTTTTAGATGTAGGTTATTTCTCTTAATTAATGAGTTATTAGCTTCTGAAAAACGCGTTTTGCTCGGGATAACGCCTTAAGGGGGAAAGAGAAACAATACTGCAGGTAGTCTGTAGTGTACCATTTACATACGGGGTGGATTTTTAAGACGGGGCAGTAAGGGTAGGTGCCTTATCCGTTGCAGTTACATAAAAACGGTTTCAGGAGACTGTCCTTATTTTTTTGAGAAATTTTGATATCCATACACAGATTCTGGTCATTTCTTAGCTGCCACGGCTTATTTAAATTTATTTTAATTTTTAATTGTTTTTTATTACGGACGCTTCTAACGTGCACGTCTTTCTACATTGTTCTCACATGTATAACTTCAACATGAAAATGTAACCCATTTTTTGTAACAATATTTTGTTTTAAAAGAGTATCTGTGCAGTTTCTTGCCCGTTCTTCTCCATAGGAACCTACTATGCTTTGGAATGGGCAACTAGCTTCATCTTTCTGACTGACCGACCCCTTGACAATTCAAAAGTGCCTATAATTGGTTTATTTGAAATAAATGCTTTGAGTTTGAGTTTTGAGTTTGATTTTCAAAAAAATGTACAGTCAGTAAGAAAATAGGCCATTTCGACAAAAATTTTTTTTTTAAAAGTAAGTATCATAATTTAAAAAATGAACAAAGATTGAGCACGTCTTATCGACACTGGCAAGGCAGACTGGTGAATACAGAATTACCCGCATTTTTGGACATGTTAGGTAATATGATAGTTCTATAGGTTAGGGTTCTATTTTTGAGCTTGTAAACGCCACCTACTGATTTTATTATCCCGGCTTGTGTACTAGCCTTGTGTGGCCGGCAAAGCTAGTACGTAATCGGATTATTTTACTTCACAGCCTACGTATTTCCACTAGCATAGGGTTGCCATAGGACATTGTTAACGATGTTTATTTAGTTTTTTTTTTTTTTTTTTTTTTACATCCTTGACATAATCTTTTCATTATTTACCTAGAAATCGAATTCCAATTCTTTATTAGAGACTTTTGTGGACATGATATTTATTCAGATATGTTACTGTAGTTGTAATTGCAATCATGTCATTATTCTTTTATATACTTAGATTATTTTCTATTTTGAGAATGTGATAACGTTGTAAGCCTAGTAGAGTATAGATTTGTTGGCACTTTTCTATTTTGTTAAGTACCTGGTAATTGTTGCAAGGCCTACACTGTCCTCCCATACCTATTATCACTGTTATTTGATAATATTGTAAAGCCAATTATTTTTAAAAGAGTAATGGTGGAGTTTCTTGCCGGCTCTTCTCCATAGGAAACGACTAATTGGAACCGTACACCTAGCTTCTGACGTTTCATAAGTGCCCATATAGGTTTATGTGAAATAAAATATTTTGATTTTGATTTTTGATTGATTAGCAGTAAGTGACTGAAAACATCCAATCAAAAAAAAAAGAAACATATTTATTACCTTCATGTACTTAACAAATCAGCTTAAAATTATTAACAATACGATTCTACATGAAACACTAATTGTTACTATATTTTTCAGATTCTTCACCTTCTTTAGCAGGTCCGGTTTGCTCATAACATACTTATGAAATTCTGAACATGTCATTTTGAAATTGAACTGGCATTGAATTATGCTTTCGACCGAGTCTACGTGAAGGCGATTACGTTCTTTGGTCCACTGTGCAGCAGCTAAAGAAAATATTCTTTCCACATTGGCGTTATGACCAGGGTCTCAAGTCTGCTATTACAATAGTGTCAGAATGGTCTATTATTGATTTCATAATTGTTGATTTTGACAAGTTTGGTAATCTACTAATATAATGGCGTCATTATGACTTTCCAATGGTCAGCCACTGACACTCCATTGAAAGAATTGGTAATATCGTACATAATGACAAATGAAACTTCTTACTAAACTTCCAACTTCATCAGATTGCTTAAAACACTAAAAAATAATATGTAAAAATATATATAAACGAAATCTGGCATGAATAAATGTTCAAAATGCCATTGTAATACAATTCTATTACGAGACCATTGACCGACCAATGATCGACCATTATGAATTTAGCAGATTACGAACTTTTAGCAAAATGACAATGGGATCGTGTTGGAGTGACGAATTTATAAAAATAGCAGAATTGGGCCCCAGGGATGGCGTATAAGTATTGGCAGATCAAAATTAAAGTCTGTTTCCTTTCGAATATATCCGTCTCTTAGAAAAAACTTAACCATTTTTGGTGCATGTCTTTTTCGTCCCAAGATTCGTTACCTCATCTTTACGCCAGTGCCGTGCGCGTATTACACGTTATTTAAATTGAATTACCGGGACATTTTGTAGATTAACCGGGGCGACCGGGACAGAAGTTCTAGACCGGTGACATGTCCCGGTGTACCGGGACGGATGGCAACCCTATACTAGCATCGTGTAGGTAAACCACTTAAGCATCTCCCAAGCCAGGATAATAGTTGTTTGCTATCCTAGCTTAGCTTAGCTTAAAAGACTAGGCCTGGTAACCCGGGCATTAAAGTAAGTAGAAGACAAACATATCTGTACTTATAAAATACTAGTTTCTACCCGCGGCTTAGCACACGTGGCTTTTTCTATAGCCTCTCCTTATAACATCAGTTATCTGCCAGTGAAAGTGCCGTCGAAATCGGTCCAGTCGTTTCGGAGATTAGCCGGAACAAACAGACAGACAGACAAAAATTACACACAAAATTAAAAAATAGTTTTTTTGTCATAAGTACCGTAAGTATCAGGGGCGTAGCCTTCATACAATACAAAAAATAATGAAAGACAGGCTTTATTTATCTACTCAATGTGAGTAGGTATATGAAGTGACTATCAAAGTCAAAGTCAAATCATTTATTTCAAATAGGCACTTTTGAACGTCAAAAATTACAAAAATAATTAATTGATTTTAGTTGCCCCTTCCAAAATGTTGTTACGTATGGAGAAGAATGAGGAAGAAACTCCACACTTACTCTTTTAAAATTTTAACAATATTTTGTATACATTAAATATAATTATATGTGAAGACCTGGACATGTATTTAGAACAAAATTACTATACCTACCACAATAAGTAAAATAAATTAAAAGTGAAGTAAAGTCGGATAAATTAATTATGTGATTAATTAATAAGCATATATGGTGCTCACATATTTACAAACATTATAAAAGTAGAATGTTAACAATTAATAAGTCAGTTACAGTAATCACACTATGTAATGTCATAAAAATAATAACTTATACAACTAATATGACATGTCCTTTCAGAAGGAGACCTCTAAAAGCTCTGCTTGCAAAATATTCTGAAAATACTGGCATCAAATAACTGATACAAATATAAATAGTAATAAGTACTCCTTACATCGTCGCATATCCTGCGCAAAGTTTGCTCTCCCAATATTTTCCCACCCTATATTGATGTTTACTCAAACATAAAATGTTGACAACCCCACCCGTTTATTTTAAGTTACAGGTCCCTGATTCGTTCACATATTTTCCTTTTGCATAATGTTTACTTTGGATGATATCGATCAGTGTTGGTTGTGATATTTTATCGAGTTGCGAAAAAGGAAAGGAAGTTCTCAATAAAAAAATTCCCTGTTTTTTTCTTTTTGGCTTTTGGTTTTCAACTAAGCCATACCCGTGTGTCTCGAAAAATGTTTAATAGAGAATGTTCCTTTCAGACTATAATTTCTTCACGTGTCTTGGTCACCAATCCGTTTGCTAATTCCTGTGATTTTGACACTCATCTGCCTTTTGGAAGGGGCAACTAGAATCAATTAACTATTTTTGTAATTTTTGACGTTCAAAAGTGCCTTTTACCTTTTTGTGCCTATTTGAAATAAATGATTTGACTTTGACTTTGGCCTTTTCCGAACTATGTTGGGGTTAGCATCCAGTCTAACTGGATCTGGATGCAGCTAAATACCAGTATTTTACATGGAGCTATCTGACCTCCACAACCCAGTTATTGGGTAATAAGATACCCCTTCGTAAGACTGGCTGTTAGACTTTCGGGCTTCTGACAACCCATAACGACTGGCAAAGATCCACGAATGACAGCCGAGACCAATGGCTTAACGTGGTTTCCGAGGCACGTAGGGGTCTTGGTATGTAAAGATGGTCACCCATCCACGTACCAACCGCGACAAGCGTAACTTAGCCTGATCGATCGATCCATGTGGGTGTTATTACTTAGCTACAAGCCCCTCCGCCCTCTGCCGCGCTCTGGGCTTTTGACTCAACATTTCCAACAATGAAGTGAATGTTGGATGCGATAACAGATGCATGAAAGTAGAATAAATGCTGTGGAAATTCGTTCCTTGCGAAGCATGTGTGACGTGCCTATGAATGATAGGTTGAAAAAGATCAGTGTTTTTCAACGTGTGGGTCGCGCCCCCTAGGGGGTCGCCAAGCCTCTTAAAGGGGGTCGCCGTTATTTAAATATTTAAAGCTCATAAATATAAAACCATACTAGTTCAAAATGTTATATTTATTAAGAAAAAGTTAATTTGTTTGTTAAAAAGTCACGAACAAACAAATACCTACAAATCACATAAATCATTAATGTGACGAGGACCAAGCGTACCCGTTCACGTTAAAATGTTGGTTACTCCTGCAATTTATCAATGTTTTATGATTAGAATTAAATCGTTTTTTAAATTTTGGCGATTTCTTTGTTTGCCTTTATTTGAGCCATCGGCGAAAATTGCACAAGTAGGAGGTTCCAAATGGAATGAAACACTTCAAAGCTTCTGTGGTTAATTATGGGTATTCTGTTTTTCTGTTTAATCAAAAGGTACCTAAAGAACTTAAGCCTAACCTAAGGTATCTAAGATACTTGAATTTCAAGGTAGAACAGAAATTTAAATTTCAAGGTAGGGGGTCGCGAAATATTTTTCTATACTAAGGGGGCCGCGTTATGAAAAAGTTTGAAAAGCACTGGCTTAGATGGTTTTGTCATGTTGATAGGATGAATGAAAGGCGACTAACAAAAGGTATCTACAAGGCAGAGGTGAGTGGAACGTCGAGAAGGAACGCCCTAGAAGGACATAAATAGTGACCTAATTGGTGATGTTCTTCAGAAAGGTCAGATGCGTAGTACTCGCAACCAGTGTGCGTGTATGCCCAGACGTATGAATGTAAACGAAGCCAAAGGAGTGTGTTCTGACCTGATCACTCTCCTCCAGGAGAGTCATAGGTCTACTAGTACAGTTCGTAAAAGAGTACACACTACAAGATCGTCATTCCGACCTTGCCGCCGAGGCCCAGCGCGAAATCCTCGACTAATCAGTCCTCCCCGACCCTTGCTTTCAAACGAAGCGCCAGCACGCGTTTTAGCTGAGCATTTAGTCCAAACTCCCCATGATAATAATCAAAATAATGATTTTATCCAGCCACCGACGGTCCCTTGCCACCCTCCCCCCTCCTCCGACTCTGCCCTAAGCCGAGGTTCGTACCCCACAGGGGGTGCCTTTAGCGAGCAGACGGAATTTATTTAGCTTATAAGTATGCCCCTGGCTGGAGGCCTTAAAATCCGTTAGGAGCTTAAGGCACCACAGGATAGTCCGGTTAAAGAGTCCGAGCCCCTCGTGGTTACACTCTGAGATGCCATATATATAAAAAAAAAGGAGAATGTAAGGAGCGTAGCAGGTGGCGTTCTAAAGTTTGTGCCTACCCCCATGGGAAGAACGCGTGAGTGTATGTATGTATGTATTCCAAACAATTTCTATAAAATTAGGTATGTATCTACTAAGTTCCTAAAATTAGACGTAACAAACTGTTGGGAGAGTCGATAAGAGATACTTCTAAAGCCTGAAGGGCATAGTTCGTTGTGCTAGTGTCATTGAGATGTTTATAGAAGGTGGAACCAATTCTTGGCACAATATCAAAACATGAACTAACTTTCTTTTAGTTTAAAAGAGTAACAGTGGAGTCTCTTGCCCATTCTTCTCCATGCGAAACTATCTTTTGGAAGGGGCAACTAGAATCAATTTGAATTCCGTGTAAATTTTGACATTCAAAACGCGTCTTACCACCTTGCCGGTGCTCTGCCTTGAGCGCGTTTTCTTTCCACCCGGCCCAGTATCATAAGCCTTTCCATACCATGCTTAGGTGAACGCATAATATATCCGTAAAAGATGAGGGCTCCTGGCATATTGCAGATAGTCGCTTGGTGATGTCGAGTTCTTCCAGTATGGATTCATTCGTCATCATGGCGGTCCATGGTGAAGGAGCCTCCGCCAACATCGATCGAAAGCATCGATCTTACGGCTCTCCCAGCAAGCATGCTCTGACTGGAGTTCTTTACCCCAAAAGCAAACATTGGTCTTTGTAACTTTCAATAATCATAATTGTTTGTTTTCTTCCTTCTTAAATCCTTAAAGCTCCATTTACACGGTGCAAGTTTATTGCCTGTGGCGTACCATAAAATTGAAGCAACAATTAACTGGCACAGTCAACACGTTCAACATTGTTGCACGATACGGGCAAGTTAGTAGCAGTTCAAAACTGGTATAGGTGTAAACAGCACGTGTAATAAAATCGCACGTCTAATAAAATCACAGTCAATTCTGACATGAAATTTTTCTATCATTCAAACACTTTCAAACATGAGCGAACGGAACAAGATGAAAAAACCTTGAGAAGACGTTCAATAAAATTAATATTTGGCAGCGCAAATACGGATAATACACACGGCTACATATCAAGCGGAACGTACGGAAATGCGAGACCAGCTTATACTGGAAATGTATAGCTTGCTAAGTAGCCGTGTGTACAAGGACGTGCAATTCTGTGTTTAGACGAGTCAAAACTTGCATACAATAATTGCTTGGATTTAAACAGAAGTCGCATGCAATTAAACTTGCATTCAATTATTGTATGCCTTTTTATGGAAATCGCATACATGTAACCATTCAAGAATTGCATACAACTGTTTATACAGTGTAATTGAATTCCATTTCTTGAATGGCATTAATTGAACGTGCATTATGACCTGCGATTATTGCTCTTGATCGTTCCAGAAACTTGCATCGTGTAAATGAGGCTTACTGTCGTACATAACCCTATCTGCAAGGTTTTTGCTGACCATTCTTCCCATTAATTCAGCTTTTCTATAAAAAGTACCGGCGCCATATGGTTTACGACGTCATCAAGCATTTATTGCCCAAAAATCTTCCGTATAACTAGCGTATTGATTATTGCTTATTGCCTCTTAGTTGGGTCTAATTCGGGACGATTGGCCCTGATGGAATAATGAGCCTGTTGTCTGTACTCAACCTTGATATGCTTCGGATCGTATGCCATGTTGGAATTATAGTCCCTTTAAAAAGGAAGTGCATGTGAACATTATTTCGAAGCTTATTTTCTGAAATAAAATATTTTGGGTAAATCAAGATTGGTCAAAAAGAATCCTATCTCATTTCAAATTTAAATTCAAATGTTTATTGCTCAACACGGTGTACATTATCATAGATTTCTAGATGTCCAACTGAATGCGCAGTCCACTGTGTTGCACCAATTCAGGCATGCAAAATAGTATTAAAGTTATACGATAAGCACCATTAAGTCCAGTTCCGTTCAGTTCGTTCAGTTTTTTTCCAGTTGTATTTTCTTAACAAAATGTTAATGATAACTTTTAGCTCAAACTACGAAAGATTACTGATTATTTTTATATGCATTGATATTTAAAAGGTTTTTTTTAATCCTATATGTTTACGTATTTGATTCCGTCTCGAGTAGACTATTCCCCTACATAAGGTAAAATAAAAGAGCTTTTATAGGTGTGTTCATCGTGTTCTCCCCAATATTTTGTATTCCCCACACTTCTCCACACAAGATTTCCATTAACGTCGCCAGAGTACTCGTATTATCCCCTTCACGACCTGGTATCCGAGGGTCCGGAATTCAATTCGCATTGAGGACAACTTTGTTAAGTCCAACCTGGGTGAAGATTACTGGCAATTTCTTAAAAGGACTATGTCTAAAGAACACGTTTCTGGTAAACAATAAGTCTGTTCGCATTATTGCTTAAAAACCATTCATAACTTATTCGAAAATAACCAGATATTTCACAACTTTCTCTTCAACATTGCTTGCAATAAAAACTATTCAAACTAGGTACTCCATTCTCCATTTATCCGTAGTACCTAAACATGAAATATTCAGCAGAAATCTCTTAGATATAAACTCACATACTCACATATCACATAAAGGCATTACATTCAACAAAATATTCCCTAACTCGTCGGCAGAAAACGCCGCCATTTTGGACGGAAAATACATTATGTCCCGGCAGTTATTTCAAATATTATATTTCATTTCCCTACATTTTTGTACTGCTTCATTCGCAGGGACATTGGTAGGAAATTGACAATGACAGCAAACGTTTTTCGCACGGAGATTCGATCGCGGTCACTAATGGTGATAGCTTATGATGTTGATTTGTTTATGGGTCTGTAGCTATGGCCATACTGAAGGCTCCTACAAACGGGCGCGACACGCGACGCGACACTAAGGTGCGAAAAACACGGCGGGGTGGGGCAATCTTTTGACCGCGAAGCAATAAAGACCACAACTGACCGTCGATGCCCACGGCTGCCCTCACCGCGAACACAAAGCACACGAGGAACGGAGGCAGTTAGTTCACGACGTTCGTTCTAGTGAAGAGCACGTTAATTGAAATGAAGACCCAGAGAATTCGCGGACTGAGCTAGCCGCCCCACGCCGCTGTCTGCGTTACTGCATACAAACTGGTTTGTGTGATCCATGGCGGGTAGCCACGGATATGCCGCGCCGCCAGTGCACGCTGAGCATCGGCGGCGCAGTCTTTTTGCCCTCTATGTGCGTTGGTAGTATAGGATTCCATTTGCACTATCCTTCGCGGTCAAAGTGACCGGCCTGGCCCGCCCCGCCGTGTGTTTCACGCCTAAGGCCATGCTGTTGTGTCGCGTCAACTCGTGTCGCGTGTCGCGCCTGTTTGTAGGAGCCTTAACGCGGATCCCGCGTCGGTCGCGTCTGCATGTGTGTACCAACAAAACTGACCAAATAGTAGTCCCGTTTAAATCTCAATTTTAATATGATATACTAAAATTATCAGGAAATTACATATTTCTGCGACAGGGCATTATTTGCTGAAAAAAACAGGATACTAATAAAAATAGGTGCTTACTTATGAAACTATTTGACTTGCATTTTTATCGATAGAAAAGCCAACAATCGCACACCCACAACAACATCCTGAAAACCATAGCTGATAGGTGGGACAGCCCCATACTGGGACATTGGATACGCCTACATGCCACTATGGCGTAGTAATTAGTAGTTTGTTGTTTTTATGGTAGATGTAAGTTCTAACACTAGTTTCTAAGTTGTGTGTACACTAACCAAGTGGACTATATTTGTGGGTCCGAAATAAAAGATTTTATTATTTTTATTATTTATTACTACATTCTTTCCGCTTTTTAGGGTTCTGTAGTCAACAAGGAATCCTTATATTTTACCATGTCCGTCTGTCTGTCTGTCCACGGCTTAGCTCAGAGACTCTTAATACTAGAAAGCTGAAATTTGGCATGGGTATACATAATATAAAAAAAAGGTTTTTAGGGTTCCTCCCTTTACGCGTAAAAATGTTTTTTTTTTTCTCTCTCGTCTATCCCATGATGTGGAATATTGTTGAAACCGTTCAAAAATATTGTGGGTTTGTTAAAATCATTTATCGATTCAGGGATCCGTTTGCGTAATATTAAGTTTTAAAGTGATCATTTTATTTAGAGTATAGGTGTATCTTATAACGAAGTTAAAAGAAACTATTGCACAAAAGTAGTCTTAAAAGATAACGAGTAATAGTCACCAACTTACATTGTCAGTTTGAATGTATGGGAGAACATGTATTTCAACTAGAATGATAAATTCGTTTTTGGGATAAATTCTTCCCAACTCCGGAACCCTTCATTGCGCGTTTTTTTATGTTGAGATAATGAAACCAAGCCTTTTTAGAACTTTTTTAGAAAATATCAATAATCTTAGAATATTTTTAATTATTTATTGGTCTTCTGAGATCAGCCACCCCATTCCTCAAAATGTTTTATCTATTACAACTTTATGTGATTGGTTAACATTCTGGCTACTCCTTGGTAATTTGAGTTTATAACACTGGTTATCTCTTTCGAATATCGTCGTGGACGATGGGCTAAGCTCAGACTAAATAAAAAACCAAGACAGAGCGCTGCGAAGCATGCAGTGAAGCATGCTAAAACTACACCTCCGCGCTGTGCGTACACGCTCACACGCACACTTTTACAACCATTTACAATCAAACTACGCCTCAGTAAGTGCACACATGTTTACGAAACCGGCCTCACATTACTGTTGACAGCGCTCTGTCTTGGTTTTTTATTTGGTCTGAGGGGCTATGACCTCGGACAAAACTGTTAATTATTTCCAGAACGAATTCGTCCCACTTACCCAAAGTTAAGAGAAGAGAGAAAACCTTTTAGCACAGCTGTTGATATGAAAAATTTATAGCAGCAGTTAAGGACACTTTTCGGAATACTTTTGAAATATTAACGTGCATTTTGAATGGCTGAAACGTCGTCATAAGAGGATTTAGAGATTCTTTCCTGTCCTCCTTTAATTGACGTAAAACTTTTCCTTGTCAGAAACATAAAATTCATTTCTAATTTATTCTTTCGCAATATGACTCGTAATATGCAAGGAAAATCGACGCCCAAACTGTTACCATTATTTACCTGGTTCATGACCAACCATTGTAACGTTACAAATAACCCAATAGGGGCTATTTATAAGTTGAGAATAATAATAGGTCTTTACCTATGAAATTGCCGTTCTGCCGTACTGGCTATTACTAGACCAATTTTTTTCTTTTTTCGCTAAGAATTCTAAGTTCAAATTATTTTTATTTTTTAAATATGGAATATTTTTTTGAAAATTAGTCTTTTGTTTGATGGTTAGCGTTCTGTTTTCATAGCATTTGTACGTTTTTCGTCATCATGGATACGTTAAAAATTCGAGTGATTATGGAGTATGAGTACCGTCGTGGCAGTAAAGCGGCAGAAGTGGCACTCAACATCAACGACTTATACGGAGCGAACACTAATATCGATTGCACCACCCGTTATTGGTTTGCCCGCTTCCGTTCTGGAAATTTCGACCTAAGAAATGAACCCCGTGGTCGACCGAAAAATTAAGTCGACAATGACGAATTAAAGGCGATTGTGGAAGCTGATGATTCTCAATCTACAGCTGAATTAGCAGCAGCTTTCAACAAAACAATATTGGTCGATTTGCGTCGAATTGGCGAGGTAAAAAAGAAAGAAGACGGACCCTTGGCCAGTGAATACATAACTCCAAGTTCATTCCGGTAACCCTCCAAAGCGGCCGGAGCCCTGCACGTGTACTGTAGAAATCGTCCAGGTTCAGTGTCCGTGAGTGCTCAGCCGATAGCTTCCCCTGTCGCCAATAACCGGGTTGTGGTGATCAGGTAGGCAGACACACCCTCGGGCCTTCCGCAATGACTGTCAAAGACTCACGTATGACATCTAGGACCAATGGCTTAACGTGCCATCCGAGGCATGGAGGAGACTGATCGGCCACACTAGCAATCTTTAATAATAATCAAACACTGACAGTAAAAGTATATGTTATAATATAACCCTGAGATATAACCATTAAAAAATACAATCAAAAATTCAATGTCAATCCCTGACAATGGAAAATATATCAGTACAGTTCCTAACAAGCCTTTCAAACTTGAGTCAAGATAATGTTTTTGATTGCCATCCAGGAGCAAAACAGTAGCTTACAATTTTGCCCTGCCCAGCCATATTTAACAAGTTTTATAAAACTACAGTGAAGAATTGACTCTAATTTTATACAAAAGAATAAAGAAATCTTAGCCATATTACTCGCCTTACAAGAGGTTCATAGACAATACAGGACTAGCATAAAGAATTTACAAACAAAAGTAAACTGAAATATGACTATTCATGATAAATATGTCAAAGTATAAAAATATTATAATAGAAAAACTAATATAATTATGTAGTTTTCGATGCAGAAACAACCAAAATAATCGAATGTATGCATAATTATGTTGGTAGTATTCATGAAAATGTAAAATGTAAATTGAGTGAGTGTAAAACGATTTCATACAAAAAACACAGATTAGTTATAGAACGTCAGCTCCTTCTATACTATGTATGATGCAGCGTTAAAATTATTTTACGGTTAATAATTTTTACGCTGGGGGGTCTAGAATCATGTGCTGAATTTATGGTAACATATAACGCGTTGATGCCCCTTGAACCCTCTATACTTCGTATGTTTTGTGCAAACACAATAAATTTCCTATTAAATAACGGAGTTCTGGAAAATCCCACAGTAACCGCGTTTGGACGTGCACCAAGTTTTTTATATTTTCATTTAAGGCACTATGATCTAGCCGAGACTGAAAGGGTCGCGAAATCGCGACCCTTTCCTACCTACCAAATGCGCGGTTGCCTCGGTATTTAATTTGATTTAATTTTTTTTTTTATTTCTTAAGAAAACAGCTAGGATACAGTTAGTGAAAGAAGACCAATTACAAATGTTCACTGACAATATTAGGGTAGCACAAGAAACAGTAGCTAGTACGAGCAGTATTTAAACATGGTAATAAATTATTTTAATCATTTTAATATGACGAGCTCGGCGAATTGTGCTAAATAATCTTCTACCTTTTCATTTATATAAAAAAAAGAAAAAAACCATCTGTTTTGTAGTTATGAAATTCAATAAACATTACGAAAAAGAGGTAACTTTGGGCTTTTTTTTTTCTATCCAGCAAAGTTAATTTAATCGTGTTATTTAAAGTGACTGCATGTACGCCAGATCCTTAAATAAGATAATCTTTTTTTCAGAATGTTTTAACATTGCTGCATTCAAAAAACTACCTAGTAAGTGCGGTCTCTACCGGATCATACCGCCTTAATATAAAAAGCCGCACGCGATTTGCTTGGCTGCAGCTATTCGAATGCATGCGACCGCATCGCGACATGCAAGCGCACGGCACCCACCGGTCTGGGCGTAATGCCTGTGATTAGTGCTGACTAATACAAGTGTCAGTTGGTATTATTCTCGTTGTTTGTTGTTATACAAACTATATAGACAAGCTTCTCTTAAAGCCTCACAGTCAAATGTTTTTTTTTTTTTTTTTTTTACTACACGATTTTTGTTATTACAACAAGAGTGTTCTTTGAATTTCTTGCCCGTTCTACTCCATAGGAACCTAATATACGTTGGAATGGAAACTAGCTTCACCTTTTTGACTGACCGACCCTTTGCCAATTCAAAAGTGCCTGTAATTCATCATCATCATCAACATTTCAGCCGAAAGATGTCCGCTGCTGGACATAGGCGTCCCCCAAGCTCCGCCTCTTCGACCGTTTCTGTGCTTCTCGTATCCAGCGGATTCCTGCGGCCTTCACAAGGCCATCAGTCCAACTTGTGGGAGCCCTTCTAACGTTACGTCTTCCAGTACGCGATTGCCACTCCAGAACCTTTCAGCCCCAACGGCCATCTGTTCTGCGAGCAACGTGCCCTGCCCACTGCCACTTAAGTTTGGCAATTCTTCGGGCTATGTCGGTTACCTTGGTTATCCTGCGAATCTTTTTAATTCTGATTCGATCATTCAGAGAAACTCCAAGCATAGCCCTCTCCATTGCCCATTGGTTTCCTTTTAGCTTTCTAATAAATAGCCTCTCTGCTAACACTTACTTATTTCTAAAAGTACTAACTTATTGCCCACTGCCACATAAGTTTGGCAATTCTTCAGGCTATGTCGGTTACCTTGATTCTCCTGCTGAGAGCTATGCTTGGAGTTTCCCTACGTGATTGAATCAGAAATGAAGAAAAATGATTTGAATTTGAGTGGAGTTTTGCACAGGTATCTGGTACCTGTGCAAAACTCCACTCAAATAATTTTCTTCATTTTTTCAGGTACCTTTTACTGTGGGGAAATCCACTTGGATATCTTGACTGATAGCATAGTAAAGAAATCGTATCAGAATGTGCACTGATTTGTATTTTACTTCTGTTCTCGAGTCGTGTCGGCACGAGCTATCTCTCACGCCGTGGAAAAGATAATTAGCCAGTCAGTCAGCACATTTAAAGTGGGCCGACTATCCAGTGTTCACCGGGTAGGTGCTTAATTATCGTAAGTCGCGAAGGCTCTTTTAATGCACACCGATTTTCAGCCAAAGAACCTGGCAAAAAAGTAATTATCAGAGTTCATTCTAACACGCTATGGTAATTATCGAGCCCAATCAGTTGATCTATCTTGTAAATAAGTTTCTAAACATGTCAAGATCACAAGCGAAGTTAAATTCCAAATAAAAACCACAGTATCCTTAAATTTATGATCAGAATGCAATTCATTTCAATAAACAAGTATCCACATTTTAAAATACCAATAAATATGGTTGGCATTTCATACCCAGCTTAAATTAAATTCAGATGAAATGCGATTTCATTTTTAAATCGACCGTATATAAAACTGTCATACGTATATCACACTGCGGTTTTAATCGCTGGGAAAGTCTTTTAACATATTTATGAATCAATTAAAACTGTACACTGGAACGATTTGACATCGCGTTCCCCATAAAGTTCAAAGTTATACAGGTTGGCGGGTGCGGGTGACGCGAAACCATGGATTCAGTACATGATTCTGGACCCCTCTGCGTGAACTTTTTCGTCGGTTATTAAAATGCTATTTCCTAAATAAGTGCGGTACCTACCTACGCGGTCAAAATGTACGGGACTGATTTTTTTTTTTTTTTAATTACCGACGATGTTTAATTTCGCCGCAGGGGGTATCCAGAATCATGGACTGCATCCATGGTAACAAGCTTCGCGTCGATGTCCGTTTATGAAATAAACACCACCCTTGGTTAACTGGTAGAGAATGCCTAAGTCCGCCTTTGTACCTTATTTGTGTGCAAGTTTAAACAAATAAATAAATGGATAAAATATTAGAAAGAAAAAAAGAAAGAAAGAAAATACATTTATTTGCGGCAAGCATGACGCAGAGAAACAACACAAACACGAAAATAACAAGTTGGCGGAAAATATCCACGCAAAACGGCCATCGCTCAGCATAATGCTGCGACCCTATGCGAGACAGAGCCCCAGCGCTGATTTTCAGCAACAGCCGAAAATGTTTTAAATTAGCCCAACGTCCAAAATATTCAATTTGAATTCTCTAATCAATGATTCCCTAACTCCTACTCCATCAACGCACATCTTCAATTTTGTTCCATATTTCACAATTAGTTGATTTGAATTTTCGCATTAGGAAAACAAACTTTTTCGATGGATACAAAGCTTAGCTTCTTAAAATAACGTATTTGTTTACATTCTACCTCATGCTTCAGTAAATATCCAGATATCACCCACGAGTTTCCCACAAAATTTTACAAAAGCGATTTTAAAACTGACATCCATTTTCAATTCAAGTTTAATTACCATCAATAGTAATCGATGACCCGTCATATCCCTTAACGGGCTTATAACTGCAATTTAATTGCTCCAAAGCAATTTGCGTCTTAGCCACTGGAATTTAGATTGAATTTCTTACGACAGACGATCGGTCATAACATTTTATAGGGATTCATTTTCATTTTGCAAGGTAATACGTTAGTTGGACGTCGTTTGCAGAATTTGATTTTGAAACTTTAATGCGCCATTTTGTAATAAGATCGAAGATTGATGTTGAAGTGGAGTCATGTTTGTAGAAATTTTAATTAACAAGCTTCTTTTGGCCAAAATTCGTAAAACAATTTTTTATTACAAAGTTAATGAATGCTGATGACGTCACGAAAAATAAAAATGAAATTATAGAGATTGTAAGTACTACATAAACATATGACGCATAATAATTGATAGTGTATAATTTAGTAATAAGGTACCCAGGGCCGAATTCGAAGCAGGGCAACGGGGCCTCTGGCCCTGGGCCTCCACAAAGTTTTTTTTTTAATATAAGAAAAAAGTTACATCCTTTGTTTCCATCAAAGAGAAAAAAACCTTTCTGACCTTTTTCTTTTTGCTCGACTCCTACGGGTCGTAGCTTGATGTCAAATAACATTCGTCTTCATCAAGAATGGGCTATCAAATACAAAGACAATTTTTCAAATCCGACTGGTAGTACCAGAGATTACCGCGTTCAAACAAAAAACTCTTCAGCTTTATTATATTGGTATAGATTGAAAACTGTTACTGTTTTGTCGCCTTTTCCAAAAAAAGTCGTGGCCTCCACCTCTTGGTTGCCCCAGGGCATCCACACCTTTAAAGCCGGCCCTCTTTAAATCCGGCCCTGAAGGTACCTACTCGATTACAATACCTTAATATTAAAATGTGATTCTACTGATGATAACTTTCTAAGGAATCTTTTCGGTAGCAAAACAAATTATTGTAACTTTATCCTCTACAAAACATTCCTGCAACGTTCAGCTGACCCATTTTGCATTTCAATTACTTTCACATAGCAGTTCAAATAACACATAAGGTATGGTACGGTTGTTCGGTTCGTAGGAATTCGACCCCACTGACAATTGAAAAGACGCGGGCGCATTCCTGAACAAAGCACTTTCGGTACATACTCGTAAAAGTAAATTAGACATCACATGCCCTGTTCGCATTCTTTACTGAGTATCTTTACGGTTATATTAACATGGGAATCTGGTAGATTACTTGGAAAGGCAGTGGATATGTTTATTTTAATGTCAGCGAACAGTTTTCTCGTTACAGTATTTTCGTTCTAGCATGGTGAGGGTGACATATATTATGTCAGTATAGCGTGAGTGAGTCAGTGACGAAATCGGAGTTTTTAGATATCAATAAAATCTAAAGTATAAGAGCTATGCAATTGAAACTTTTTATGTTTAATAAGTCCACTTTTGGCATCATATCCCGAGAATTTTGTTTATCTGGAATAATCCAAACCCAAGCTATGAGGTTTCAAAAAAACGACGAAGGGCTTCGAGAAAAGGTAGGTAGTGCCCTTGCGCTTCGCTTGGCTCGTCTTGGCGGGAACACTACCGTCCCCCAGATTCCCTATGAATCCGAACGGATCACACAAAGTCACCTGCACTTACTGTCGCCTTAAGTAAATATAAATCAATAGGTAAATTACCGTTTCATTCAACAAAACAAACTCAAGTTCCAATCAACCTTATTAAATCTATTCAAATTGCATTGACTTCAAAGTATTCCGGAGCAATGGCACGGACACTTTGACTTTGTAGTCACTCGAAGCACAAAGTTATTTCAATCATTGCCTACTAATTGATTCGTCTCAATTTACAAACTTCAATGGTGCAGGAATAAATGATTTGTGAATTTTAATACCGACTTATCAGATTTGAAAAAGAAGGAAATTTTTCATCCGATTACATTTTTTATACCGGCAGTATTTTTGAAGTATAAAAGGGTTAAAGTTTCAAGTTAGGTTTTTACCGTAAAATAAACATATATCGCTATATCTATGCCATCAGACTGAAAGTACGCTTTCGTATGCTTTTGCATTATTATGGAGGCCATACACGTTAGGGTATGCATGATGGTTTTAGCCTAGCGTGCATAACCGACAGGCAAACCCTAGCATGCGTAACCGACAGGCAAACCCTAGCATGCGTAACCGACAGGCAAACCCTAGCGTGTATGTGATAAAACTGTACAGTTTTATCACATACACGCTAGGGTTTACCTGTCAGTTATGCATGCACGACTAAAACCATCATGCATACCCTAACGTGTATGGCCTCCATTAGCAGCATATTCACAGCCTATAATCGTTTTCACTGCTGGGTCACAGAGCTGTGAGAAGGAGTGGACCATAAAGAATCCTACAAACAGGCGCGAAACGTGACGCGACACAAAACCACCGCTCGTCGCGCGACACAAAGTGCCTTTGTGTCTTGTCGCGTGTCGCGCCTGTTTGTAGGAGCGTTAAGGCCCAGATATCTGCCAGTGACCTTGAGTGGTTAGCTTGCGTGTTCCGTACTGAGCTCACGCAACACGTCGTACGTCCAGCCAGTAATAGGACTCGCCCATCCAGGAGCGCTGTCCCAAATAAGACGCATTATTAATTTATTATACATAAAACAAAAGGTATTTTAACAAAACACGTATACTAAAAGATCAATAATTACATTATCTTTAAAAAGGTGAAGGTTTCAGAAAAATACACTTGTTAGATTTCGCGTGATTCTCAGTTTTTTATCCGCGTTAGACATAAATTTACAAATTAATTTCACTATGTAATATAAACATTATCTAAAATATTCACATATTAATTTATTAAGAAAATGCTCTATTTTAACATATATTTTTTCCAAATCATTAACACTACTCGTTCAGACGTGATCTTCAGTATAAAATCATTAAAAGTCGGTTATCGTCGCCTTAACCCACCACGCGGCGACGGGCGCCAGTACGGGTTGGCGCATGTCTTTGACGTGTTTTTCATTACAAGCAGAGTACCGAAAGGTAAATAGTATCGTTTAATTTGAGATAGAAACAAAGCAATCAAATACCAACACTTACCTAACTCCTAAGTTTTCACACAAGCATCTGATACCTTTGTTATCTTAATTCACAAAGTTCTACAATTCACTTTAATTAGTAATCCAGACACCTACGCTCTTCTCCTACAATTCTATCCACACAATAATAATCATGGAAACTTTTAATATAAAACGCAACGAACATAAACTTTTCTTTTTATTAAAACTTTACTATTTTAATTAAAACCTTTAGTTTTATACTGTAGGTGATACGGAATAGAATGTATGGAATAATAAAATTTTAGTAACATTTAAGGCGCTACCACGAACAAAACCTTGCGATAGTGCGTTTTTCAGAGGTCATTAAGTCATTAATTAAGAGAAATAAACTACATCTAAATGCAGATTATTAATGTACACATCACATCCTTCATCACATTTCACGTTCTTATTTGTTTTCATACATTTATAATCACTTTGTAAAAAAAAAAACTATATTTTAGTATAATGTGACGTTCTATTAATTTGAGGATTACACTAATAGATAGATAATTTCAAAATCTAAATAATTCACATTTTATTTTATTTCAAAAGATCGCTTTTCTTTTTTTAATTAAAATAATTCCAAAAATTGTGTGAATTCGGCATGCGCAGGGAGCGGGACAGAGCCGTCCCGCCGGGGCGGGACAGAGAAGGACTAAACTAATAATATTAATAATAATAATTAGTAGAAAAGGTTACCCTTGTTCACTCGCGGCTTTGGGTTTATGTGGCTGCTTGTGAGTTTCTGAAGTGAACAAGTCTCCGGTCAGTAAATGTACGTGTGTGTATGTGTAACAAGGCCAAAATATCAGCTAATGTGTTTTGTTACAATTATTACAGTAATTTTATCGATCCAAATAATCGACATTTTACTCACCGTAACATATATGAGAACTTAATGTGTGAGTGAGTGTTCGTCAAACACAGTGTTTGCGTTAATGTGACAACCAATAGCAAACTCGCGATCTTAGTGCATGTGGTTTATTTGTGTGCGTAATACGCGTATGTATTGGTATCTTGCTTGTAGTGGAGTTAGAGAGTGGGAGACTAGCGGCGACACGCGTTTTAATACAAGTCAAGAACCATTTCCTCCACCTCTTTTATCTGTTCTGTGGTGATGATGATGATGATGGGGCTCCCTTTTCCGCACATAGACTCCCATTTGGTCCGTTGTGCGTGGGGATTCTGGCTAACAGAGCCAGCCTAGCTCCACCCAAAAGCACAGAAGCTTCCTGGGAGCTTCACAGGCTTCACGGAGCGACCTCACTGTTCCAAGGATTTCTTCACGTTGTGGAGCCACGGCCTCGCATTCCAGGATGACGTGGGCGGCTGATTCCTCGGCGTCAAGGCAGCCCCTGCAAAGGGGACTGTCTGTGGCGCCTATGTTAAAAAGATGTTTGTTAAGGAGATTATAGCCCGTAATTGTACTTATTATTATTCTAAGGTTATTTCTACTTAAGCTGAGGAGTTTTTTGGTTAATCGCGAGTGTAGCATTCGTAAAGCCAATTTTAACTATCTACAGTCTGTTACCCGTGACCATCTGTTGTTATGGAGTTCGGTAGATCTTTGGCGAATCCACGCACGAAATGTTGCTGTTCTGTGGTGTAAACACATCACCGAGTGCTCGGCCAAGCGCTCGGCCGAGTTAAAGGGCGAGACAGTTACTCGGACCCTGTTCTATTGACTAGACCGAGTGCCCACCCCTGCCCTTCCCCGCTCTTATTCGCTTGCTCACTGGGCAGATATAATTCAAATTTAAATTCAAATAAAAAAAAATATCGAGCCAAGACTCATATAGTAACATTCTCCTTAAAACTCATCACGATCGTTCTCAAGGCAAGTATAAGTGACCAATACATAAATTGTACAGCAGTGCCAAAACCCTCGGTAAGTGAGGACTGGCGTGTTGTAAATTCTCGATACTGAGCCCGTCATGACAAGGGGACTTACCTCTAGTCAAAGACCTGACGACCTTGACCACATCCTTGGCACTGAAGCGTGTGCCCAGCTTGCCACAACGAGGCTCAGCATCCAGTACCACACAAGAGCACCCTAGCGGAGATTTTAAATCAAAATGATTTTTAAAAGGTTCGCAATATCCTTTGTATCACTTACACCATTCATACTAACAGGCAGGCCTGGCCAAATATTCAATTTATTAGTGCACTGCCAGAAGCTGCGAAAATCACCGAAATCACCGAAAATTTATTTGTTCCTCGTGGTTCTGACACCATTTAAACCGCGACTTGAAAAATGCCCTACTTTCCCGCATCTCATCGTACACTGGGCCAGTTGATGGTTTTCCACGCGATAATGTGAGCGCAACTGACGTGCTTATACCAGCCTGTGATTTGAGCCTTTTTCCTACGATTAACAAACTTATTTTCCACACTACAAATTGATGACTCACTCAGAGCGCAATTTCAAATAAACTTGCACTCGGTGCGCACTCGCCACTCGGCAGACTCACGTCGCTCGTACTCGTAGCATGCTATCGTTTCCCGCAATTTTTTACAACTGACTGTCTTGGTGCCAAGTTAAAAAACACGTGTAAACACCTACTCGTCCACCCAAATCTCTCGGCCTAGTATAATTTTTCTGTCTCGCCATCTACTCGGTAAGTGTGATCAAGGCATAAGTCAGTTTCTCCAGTGACAGTAAAATGTAGTTGTTATTTAAGTTCTCATGTTCAGTCAGAGACAGTTACAAGTAGATTTATACATAAGTAGATACTTAAATATTACAAATTTAATAATTTTTCTGTTGAAAATTAGGTTTGGATCGATGAAGGTAGGATTAACTTTTACCGTTTCATTGGCTTCACGATTTCTTAGAAACTCAACGAGATGCTGATTTTGTTCATAGTGATTTGATTTTGCAACATTATATTAAGTACTTACGTCGCAAAACATTATGGGGTATCATGTTTTTCGACGTAGCTTAGGTATCTTTTTGTTTTAACTAACACATATTGTTGAGTTTTTGTTTTTGTAACTTTTAGAAATAAGTCTTAGCAGAGTGACTATTATTAGAAAGGTAAAAGTCACCCAAAGGGCAACGGAGAGAGCTATGCTTGGAGTTTCCCTACGTGATCGAATATGAAATGAAATGAAGAGATCTGCAGGAGAACCAAGGTAACCGATAAACTGACATAGCCCGAAGAATTGCCAAACTTAAGTAGCAGTAGGCAGGGCACGCAGAACAGATGGCCGATGGGGCCGAAATGTTTGAGACCGCGTACCGGAACACGTAGCGTTGTAAGGCCTCCCATAAGATGGACCGATGACCTTGTGAACGCCACAGGAATCCGCTAAAATCATGAGTGGCTAAATGTTACACGATCCCTATTTAAATCAAAACATCAGCAGATTCTTTAAATGGTTGGCGCAGAAATAGAACCCCACCTAATGAAAACTAAATCCTTTACACCGAAACAATCCAATTCCAAAAACCTTTAATTAACAAATCCTTGTTGAACGAATCAATTCAACGTCAGGACACAATGCAGTCAATGACTCGTGCTAAAGGAACCTCAAGTACTCATTAACTTGAAGGACACAATATATAGGTAGGTAAAGAAGGTCGACTCCATAAAACGAGCGAAAACACACGCACACAGATAGGTACAGTGTATTGTCATTGCACGGCAGACAGACATACGTACAGCAAGTGCAAGCACACTTGCACCTTTGACATCGCCGTACGTAGGTACGCGTCTGTGTGCGTGTACCTGTTTTCGGTGTATGGATTCGACCACAGAACAGATTAATTTTTCTGTTCTGTGAATTCGAAGTTCTGTACCTATCTATTCTGTGGCTGGAGGCAATTCCGAAGTCAGGGCTAACCCTTTGACAGGTAACTAATGAAATGAGGTGGCCCTGTGTTTGCGCCGCAGTCAACGCTAAAGGGTAATTTCAACCTATTGGAGTTTTGTTTGGCTTGTACTAGGTAATTTTCCGTATAAGATTGGTGCCTGTTTCGCTCCTGTAATTTGCGGCGCGGTTTATTATGTTTTTGAACAGAGGTAATTTCCGTATAAGATTGGTCCCTGTTGCGCTCCTGTAGTTATTGGCGCGGTTTATTATGTTTTTGAGCCGAGGTAATGTCCGTATAAGATTGGTACCTGCTTAGCTCCTGTAATTTTTGGCGCGGTTTATTATGATTTGAGCAAGGTTGCCCAGTAGTTACAGTCCAAACTTACGAGTTGTAGGTCGTGTAGGTTCGAACCCAGGCAGGTTCTTTACTCTGTGTACATAATTGAATCACCATTGCTCTTAAAACGGTAAAGGAAAACATTGTGAGGAAACCAGCATGTCCAAAAACCAAAAAATTCCAAGAAGTGACATTTACCATCCCGTGGGCCCGCATGGTAGATTACATTCCACTCCCTCTCGAAGAGAGGTCTGAGTCCCAGCAGTGGGAACATTATAGGCAGATTATGCTTTATTATGTTTTTGTACTTACTTTAAAAGAGTTGTCGGTTAATTCTTAACCGACAACCGTTTGGTTTCTTCTTAGGTCTTGCTTTCTTGTTGCTTGTTGTTGTTAGTTGTCTTTAATGCTGGGAAATAAATAAACTCAAAAAGGCTCGACTGTCTGTTCACAATGGTGCGAACAACTTATGTTTACGCTTATGTATGGAAGTGATTGTTGGGTGTGGCAAAAGAAGCATGAAAGTAGAATAAATGCTGTGGAATCGCGTTCCTTGCGAAGCATGTGTTGCGTGACTGTGAATGAGAGGTTGAAAATGATGTGATAAGACTACGGTGTGGTTTAAAAGAAGATGTAGTGACGAAAATTGAAAAGAGTATGCTTAGATGGTTCGGTCATGTTGAGAGGATGAATGAAAGGCGACTTACAAAAGGTATTTACAAGGCAGATGTGAGTGGAAACGCCGGGGGATGCCCTAGGAGAACATATAGTGACCTAATTGGTAATATTCTTCAGAAAGGTCAGGTGCTTAGCACTCGCAACCGGCGTGCATGTATGACCAGATGTATAAATGTAAACGAAGCAAAAGGAGTTTGAGGAGCGTAGCAGGTGGCGCTCTATAGTTCCTACCTACCCCCATAGGAAAAAGGTGTGAGTTTATGTATGTATGTAAATAAACTTATTAGTGTTGATGGTGATGGTTGGTAGTGTTTACTTATCAACAGAAAACAAAAAGCTCGATGACCCTTCGTTAATAAACAAATAATATGAAAAGTATTTCGTTTTCTGGAATTGATCGACAAACAATATTGTAGGCAAAAGTTACTTTGTAACTAAGAATACAATTTTAAAACCCTTTTAGGTGGGATCTATTTTAGTAGGCAAGTTACAACAAAACGTTATTTACACGGACGGCCACCCACTACAGAACTTTTCTGCAAACCATACGATACTTCAGCGTCAACAGTTTCAGAACATTAAAGTACAAACAAAACGGGCAGCTGACAGCCAAATATTTTACACAAAATGGCAAACTTCCTACCTACTAGCAAATAAAGTATACCAAAGTTAGTGTTCCGGAGCAATGGCACGGACCCTTTGTAGTCACTCGAAAAACAAAGTTATTTCAATTATTGCCCTCTAATTGATTCAAATGAACCTACAAACTTCAAAGTGCAGGAACAAATGCTGTATGAACTTAAACACCGAAAAAACAGATTAAAAAAAAACCGGCCAAGTGCGTGTCGGACCACGCACAATGAAGGGTTCCGTAGAATTTATCCCAAGAACAAACTTAACACTTAGTATTTGTGCCCCGAGCCGTAAGCGAGGATTGTAAATATGCGATAGAGATACACAATTTTCACATTATGGCCAGGTGTGACGTAAAAAATATTAAGCCACACTTCTCATCTTTCGCATAACTAAAAACTTAATTAATATTGTAGAGCCTTAGAGTTTCTCCTGCGGTATTGAGACTTCAGGGAGGTAATTATGAAATTCCGTGAGGCAACAATGTACCGTGTATTTACGCACACATGCGTACGGAAATAGTTATTTGTGTTTATTATGATATCAGTTACGACAAATTGTTTATTCATGAACGTTGGATAGTCATCTGTATAGTGTGTTGTGAGTTTATGAGAGCCAGGACTGTAATAATGTGTACGAGGTATTTTTAGTAACAAGTAGCAGGTTTAGTGTACGCAAGCGCTACTGCTAGGCGTGAGATGAGGTCCTGGGTTCGATTCCCAACTCGGGCTATGTGTTATTGGGTTTTTCTATCTAGGATTTCTCAGTAGCAGAGTCTGGATTTGTGCCAGATTGATGGCAATAGACTTGCCATGGGACTTAAACATAGCTGGGGTACATAATGTATGTGAACTGTAGGTACACTTCTCGGGTAATACAGGTGTCTATGACTTTTTTTAAACATAATACATTTACGTTAAACAAACCTTCAAGACTGCCTTGTTCTATCTAACACATTTAAATTCCGTATTTTGTTGTACCTACCTACGCCTCCCGTGCACTGTCAATCGTAAGTCACGGCAGTTTTTTCCTTTATGATCATGCTGACTAGAAATCAAAACGTCTATGCCAAGTATGGCCTAAACCTTATATTGACTAGGAAACACAATGCCTACCTTGCACTATGTCTATTATTTTAGGAGAAGAAAGGGAGTAGCGTGTCTTGTCACAGTTCTAACCTAACCTACAGTTCACAGGCCCTAGTGTGAGTTTATTTTAACCATCTCGACTACTTAGAAATTATTGCATTTTAGGCATTTTGCTTGTTAAACATTTTGATCTCTAGGCGATTTACAGCTTAGGCAATTTGCTGTATAGACCTTAATTTTAGGCATTTTGCTTCGTAGACGAATTGAAAGTTAAGACACTCTGATCATAAACCATGCTACGCGTAGAGTTCGTAAAATTTAGAGCGTTCCCTAGTAGCATTTTTATTGGCGTTTGGTTGGGCCACATACCTATGAAGTTGGCCCAACTAAATGCCAACGGAAAATGCTACTAGGGTTGAATTTAAATATTTTTATTTATGTATGAAAATCTGATAAATAAAATTTGTATGAAGTCTTAGAACAAAAGTTGTTGTTTATGATGTTAGTCGTATAGTCCTGAGAGGTTTTTTAATGTTTTACTAATGACCCTGTACAATATCCAGAGAAATCGAAGCGATGATTTAATTTGTTTCCCCCCGACGAACGAACGATGAAACACACACACAGAAACAGACAAATTATCGCCCTAGTTTTGAAATAAGTCTAAGTAGTTTCTTCCTGTCACTACAATTAAGTTACTATATTTATTTACTAATTACTACCAAGTAAGTTACTAAGTTATTTAAAACCACATTATCTCACCTAAGCGTTATCACCTGCAACACACGGTGTTAATATCACCGCGCAACGAAAACAAGGGGGGGACGTAAACCTTATTTAATTACGAAGCGCATGCCCCGGCCCATGACCTGATTACCAGGATTATAGTAAGCACCTGAAATTAATTTATGATGAATACTTTATTTTGTAATTAGATTTCGGTTTTTGTTGGGACTGAAAATCTAAAATTTTGCTCTACTTTATGCAGCTTATCTGCTAACCAAAAATAGACCGCAATTTTAATACCTATTATTAATGCAATTCAGCTTACTTTACGTATTTACCTCTTTTTTTTTTTTTTTTGAATACGTTGCCCCGCACTAGGAATTTCGCCTGTATCGTGGGTGCGTGTACAAACATTTAAACTCACATACACAAACAGCCAGACCCGGAACAACTACTTGTAGGTCATACAAATATTTGTTCCGTGCGGGAATCGAACCCGCGACACGCAGCGCAGCAGTCAATCGCTTAACCACTGCGCCAACCGTGTCGTCGCCTCTTTTTCAAAGGACTAGCTTTTTTCCGATTTTCTTGTTTTCAATTCAGAGGGCAGACATTTAAAAAAATATTATCTCGTGATTGAGAAGGAATTATGAAAAGCAGCTCAACAGCGACCTCGGTAAGTGTGTCTAGAATGTTCTAATACCTTTTATAAAGTTTCATATTGAAACACGAAGTAACAAAATACGATCTAGAGGAATGTGGCCGTTTTTCTTAAGAAGGAATTTTGTTGCTCGTATCTCTATATGAAACTTTGCATGCATGATGCATGCATTACAGCATGATGCTGCAATATTTGAAAAAAAAAAGACATTACGCACCACTTGTATCCTCATATCATCATCATCATATCAGCCGAAAGACGTCCACTGCTGGACACAGACCTCCCCCAATAGGGGGGGTTTCGCCATAATCGCCACGCTTGGCAGGCGGGTTGGCGATCGCAGTATGGTGTTAAAAATGCATAGAGAACGCTGCTGTCCATTCTCTAGTAAGTCCCTTAGTCGCCTTTTACGACACCCACGGGAGGAAATGGGATGGTGTTATTCTTTACGTCCGGCGCCACACGGAACTATATTCTCATATAGTGCGCTGTGATTTCACGGACACACCTACAGACATCAAACAAATCCAGTGGAATTTCCTCTAGTGAGAGGAATAATAATAATATTTTATTGACATAAAAGTATGTTACATTTATATGGAAACCCTGACTCCTGCGCTAGGTGTAACCTGTGTTACAGGAATCAGTGTCTTCTCCCAGTAGTTTTACACAGATATTATGCAATAAAATTTAAACAATTTTAAATTATACAATTTCTGCTCCATGCGTATGTGTGAGGGTGGGTTTGTGTGCATGTGTGTGTATATGTGAGGAATAAAATAATAATACATAAAATAAACAATAAAATATTTATAATAAAAATACAAAGTAAATGAAAACCGGCCAAGTGCGTGTCGGACCACGCACAATGAAGGTTCCGTAGTTGGGATGAATCGATCCCAAGAACAAACTTTACATAGTAACTGCAAATGTAAGTTGGTCGACTATAACTCGGTAACTTGTAAAGCCTACTTAGCTGTGATAATTTTCCTTTTAACTTCGTTTACTACTGCCGCATGCTGTGAATATTTTCACACATCCAAATACAACCATTTAGCTGACAGGTGGAGGGGACACTTGACTCTGACAAAAATTGGCACTATAAAACTTTAACTGATCGGAACCAAAAATATCACTCGGCAAAATTAAAAAAAAATATTGAAAGTGACATCAACAACCGTCAAGCCCCACTTAATAACCCCACAAATATGACTCAAGTGATTGCAATCTCTATTTCTATTTTAATATAACGCAAACGTATCCCTGAATCGAAAATGGTCATCACAAACACGCAATATTTTTTGGACGGCCTCCCCAACGATTCCCCATACAATGGGATTGACGAGAAAAAAATATATCATCCCCACTTTACGTGTAAGGGAAGTACCATAAAAAAACAAGATTTTATTTTATCACTTTGCCAGCGTGATTAATATGTATATCCAATTAATAATTTCAGCCGAGAGACGTCCACTGCTGGACATAAGCCTCCCCAACTGGGGGGGGTTTGCCATAATCGCCACGCTTGGCAGGCGGGTTGGCGATCGCAGTATGGTGTTAAAAATGCATAGAGAACGCTGCTGTCCATTCTCTAGTCCCCCTAGTCTAGTCTAGTTAGTCCCCTAGTCTAGTTTCCCTTAGTCGCCTTTTACGACACCCACGGGAGGAAATGGGGTGGTGCTATTCTTTGTGTCCGGCACCATACGGCACTAATATATCCAATTATCCATGCCAAATTACAGATTTCTAGTACTAAGAGTCTCTGAGCTAAGCCGCGGACAGACAGACAGACGGATATGTCGAAACTATAAAGGTTCCTTGTTGACTGAGGAACCCTAAAAATTATCTCCATTTCCATTCTTCCCCTACCCCTTAGCCACGAGCCACACGCTCAAGTGACACGTGTCTTGCGACGGCGACTACGGCGATACCAAATGAAAGAATTTGTTTAGAGACTGTATGTCAAGTCA
Organism: Dryobota labecula; assembly: GCA_947523025.1. Lineage (NCBI taxonomy): Eukaryota > Metazoa > Arthropoda > Insecta > Lepidoptera > Noctuidae > Dryobota > Dryobota labecula. Next base: position 8,312,077 of record OX383300.1, on the reverse strand, counting down.
CGACTCAACACGATGCGATTTGCACAGCGAGGGACGGAAACAGGGTCGCGCGTGTCGCTTGACACAAGTCACATTGCTCGAGGTCGTGAACGGAGCCTTAAGGCGAAGATCACGTCTAAACAAGTAGTGTTAATGATTTGGAAAAAATGGACCCAGTTAAGCAGAAAAGATCCAGCCAACGTTTCATTACTTTTGAGTAAATGCAGTTTAAAGTTAGGCAGAGAATAAAAAAAGCGTATGATACTGTACCTATTTGAAAGTTAGTAGTGTAGTAGGCCATTACCTATACATTATTTTGAAAGTAGTATATTGTACATTTTCATATGAAGAATATCTGTAATTCCTGAAAAACTATGCGTGGATCTTTTATGCAAAATACAATATTACAATAATAAACATTGGTTTAATGTGTGGTTCATTTTAGAAGGAAGGAAATTAAAATCTGTACTTATATAAAAACAGTTTAATGAGCTAAACTAATTCAAATTGTTGCTTTGAGATGAAAAAAAATATATAAAAAAATGAATCGGCAATCACTGGTTGGTTTTCCAATTTATTTAAGCAATATCGCTTTCCTCAGCTTCAAACTCTACCTCAAAATCGGTTCGACACCAAATCCATCAATGTCGTCTTCTACATTATTGTCGCCCGTTAGATTTTTGTAGAAGGTGTGAGCATCTCGTGGAATTAAATGCATAAGGCATTTGATATCGCTCAATTTCGCAGCTGCTATAGGTTTACCATTTGGCCAAAGCATATTCATCATATCTCTGGAAATTAAGCGTTGTCTTCCACGTTGACGTTTTTTCAGATCCTCCTCTTCATAATCATCCTCTAAACTTTGTCGCATAAACAAGGAAAACATTGCTTCCTTTTTCAATAAAATTTCTTTTGTTTTAAGCCAGGATATTTTCTCACCAGTAATAGATTTTTTTCTATTAGTGATTGTATTCTCAAGATTTGCTGATCCAAGAAAATCTTTGGCTTCCATTCTGTGCACTTGAAGAGGTTTATTTTTTTTGCAGGTTCTCATTGTGTTCATATAATCTTCAGGTAGGTAAACTCTTTGTTGGTGTTTCAAAGCACATTCTATTTTTCCGAAATCGGTGTCGTTAGGCAAGAAGATGTGTCCAGACTCTAAAAATCTAATACAAATTTGTTGTAATGTTGGGTGATCATTTAAAAAAGCTTTAAGCATAAGGGTGAGCTTAATGTTCCTATTTTGGCCGCCGCAGGAATCGCTCCACAAAATAAGATTGGTCACTCCTTCTTTCGATCTTTCAGATAGGTGCTTAATAAGACAAGAACCTACTTCCTGGGAGCCTCTCCCAGCTTCACTTTCTACCCAGATGTTACAGTGCCCTTGATCATCTGATCCCGTATGTATCCCCATATTGTACACCCATACCTGCCTTTTATAAAATACAATATAAGTGGGAATGCGTGGAAGTGGCAACGTTTTCTCTAAATCATATGTAATCGTTTCTGTGTAAGGATCAGTTTTTGCGAGAGCCATGTCACTTTTCAGTCGTTTTTTAAGATCTTCTGCGGTTTTAAGATGGGCATTATGTTCCTCTATAATCTTTCTCTTAGCTTCTTCATACGTAATCAAATTCTTTTTATTTTTGTAAAAGTCGCATTTGTTACAAGTATCTTTATTTAGGGGTTTGGTGCGAAGATTAAATTTGGTTAAGAAAATCTGTTTTACTTTTGGATATGACAAGACATTAATGCCTGCTGAATGTGCTTCTTCAGTGTAGATCTGGTAAATTTTAGGAAATGTCATATCTGATCTTAAAAATTTCGCAGCTCCTAATTTCTCACGACAGTAATGCGAAATGTACGTAGGGAGCTTTTTTTAAAGTTTAAAAAAAAAATCCCTGTCTATATTTACCGGGGACAGAACGTGTACTGCTACTGCATTGTAGAATTCTATTCATTTTATTCCAACAATTCTTGTTCGACATATAAATTCCGTTCCCTCTTACTCCAATACCGAGACCGATCACATGGAAATGTAACCGAGTAAGCAGGCAACATGAAGCCGGGTACCCGGGTAGGTAAAATGTACCCAGGTAGGCAAAATCAGTCTCGAACGAGGGAATCCTTGAAACCCGATGTTGCGAACAATACTTATGAAAAAAAATTCGCTTTCCTCATTAATTTTATTGCGACCTCCATTAATTCCACGTTTGTCCGAAATAGAATCCGACCTCATCTTTTTAAGTGCTGTATCAATCCTTTTTGGAGTTGTGTGAATTGTTTTTACAAACATTTCCCTACATATTGGAATACCTTTCAGGAAATACTGTCGTGAAAATGACCTGTTCTTGGAGATATTTTGTGATTGTGATACGTAGCGTCGTTTGACTGGAACTTCTTTTCTTGAAATAAAGTGAGGTATCTATTATGCAAAAAGATCCAAACTGCGTGGTATGAAAAGTATACAACAATTATTGAGACTTTTTAAAGTTTTAAATAGATCCATGCAACATGAATCTTTAAAAAAAAAAAACTTATTAATATCTGTGTCCAAGCAACATGGTACTTTTTGCATTTTTCAAAATTGGTGATTAGGGGATGGTATCTTTGACACAGTATAACTTTTGTTAGGTTAATGTGATCAAACTTCCTGGATCTTTTGTGCATATATGAAACTTGATGAGTACATTATGGATACGTAGATAACTCGATTTTACAAAATTGTGGGTTGGATCTTTTCTGCTTAACTGGGTCCAAATATGTGTTAAATTAGAGCATTTTCTTAATAACGCAATATATGAATATTTTAGATTATGTTTATATTACGTAGTGAAATTAATTTGTAAAGTTATGTCTAACGCGGATAAAAAACTGTGAATCACGCAAAATCTATCAAGCGTATTTTTCTGAAACATTCACCTTATTAAAGATAATTTAATTATTGCTCTTTTAGTATACGTCTTTTATTAAAATACCTACTGTTTTATTTAACAAAAATAATAATGAGTCTTATTTTGGACAGCACTCCTGGATTGGTGAGTCCTATTACTGGCTGGATGTACGACGCGTTGCGTGAGCTCAGTACAGAACACGCAAGCTAACCAATCAAGGTCACTGGCATATATCTGGGCCTTAAAAACATTAAACGAAGCTGAGGCGGTTCGTTTGTAGTTGTTTGTCAAACTCAGCGAAGCTTCGTAACTTCGGCCTATATCAACATCATATAGTTACACAAACTTACGTATATTTCCGCCAATTAGCTACCCTGACTGAAAGTAAGACCCGACTCAACAGTAATATTTTGAAACAAGGATAGTGTTGTCATTTTATCCTATTTCTGAACAAACAATGTCGATATAAGCTCCTTTGTAAAATAATATCATAACAAAGCCTCCTTTCTGGGCAGTTGCCTCACGTGGGAATAAATAAAGTCTTTTCTCTTTGTGAATGTTGTATTTACCCGACTGCCCCAGAAGGAGGGTAATGTTTTTCGAGAGTATGTATGTCTTTTTTATTATTGTTTTTTCGACACCTGTCAGTTTCATACAAAAGATTATGGTGGTTTACGAATTTAAACTTTGTTATACTCCATTTAAAATGAGATTAGACATTTTTTTTCAAACCTTTTCTACAGTCCGTTCAACCGATTTTGCCCGATTTGTACTCCGTAATCCTCCATCAACGTTTAATATTTACAATATGTACTTGTGTAGTGTAGGTACAAAGCGAATTACGTTCGCAACATCGGGTTTCAAGGATTCCCTCGTTCGAGACTGATTTTGCCTACCTGGGTACATTTTACCTACCCGGGTACCCGGCTTCATGTTGCCTGCTTACTCGGTTACATTTCCATGTGATCGGTCTCGGTATTGGAGTAAGAGGGAACGGAATTTATATGTCGAACAAGAATTGTTGGAATAAAATGAATAGAATTCTACAATGCAGTAGCAGTACACGTTCTGTCCCCGGTAAATATAGACAGGGATTTTTTTTTTAAACTTTGCTCCGTACTAGGAATTTCTCCTGAATCGTTGGTGCGTTAACAAACATTTAAACTCACACAAACAGCCAGACCCGGAACAACTACTAGTAGGACATGCAAATATTTGTTCCGTGCGGGAATCGAACCCGCGACAGGCAGCGCAGCAGTCAATCGCTTAACCACTGCGGCAACCGTGCCGTCAATTTGCACCCTATGTCAATTTGCCGTATTGCAGCCATTTTATATAACTGTCAAAGTATTACAGCCGTGATTTGTAGATACAGACAATCCCTTGTTCGACGAAGCGCCAGCCAGCGTCGTAGCTGAGCCTCTAGCTTTAAATTCCCCTGATAATAATCATAACCAGCCACCGTCGGTCCCTTGCCATCGTCCCTCCGGCTCTGCCCTAAGCCGAGCTTCGTACCCCACAGGGGGTGCCCTTAGCGCGCAGTCGTTTAGTTTATAAGTTTTACGCCCTGGCTGGAGGCTTTAAGTTTTTAGCGCCGTATCCCAGTAGTTCCATTCTCTAGTTCCATTATGGGACTACTTGGATTTTTTTCTCCCAATAGTTCCATGGAACTGGCATACAGGATGTTGCGTAAATAGTGGTCCGGCGTTAAGAGGTCGATACACCGTATTCTTCAGCTATCTTATACCACAATCCTTGACATAATCTTTTCATTATTTGACATTATATACCTACAAATCTAATTTCAACTCTTATTAAGTAGTAAGTAACTTTTGTAGACATGATATTTTATTCAAATTTTTTACTCTAGTTGTAATGGCATATATTTTTTTAATATATTTTATACTAGCTTTTGCCCGCGGCTTCGCCCGCGTGGATGTCGGTTATCGCATAAAAAAGTACCCTATGTACTACCCTCTCCATATCCCAGGCTATATCTCAAAATTCTAACTTAATATTAATTTTAATGTGACTCACTATGTGTTTATTACCGAGCTGGTAATGAGTTGAACTATCTAACTAATGTGCACACTAATAGGGTTGAAAATAAAACCACAATAGTGTACTGATCTAAGCTGGTATACTTAATTAAAATTGCGAGACCCCAACCAAATCGCGGTAACGAAACCATAGCGAGATCTATTTCGACGTCAACGCCATCTATCGAGCTTGACATCAAACTTTTAACATTTCACAATAATAACTATGGTTTTATGGTTTCTTCATGAACACTATGTGAATAGAAACCGAAACAAATGATTTAATATAGTAAAAGTACTTATGTTCTGAACGTGAATGAGTCTTTACCTAAAGATAACAAACACAAAATCAAAATACGAAATTTCACTCAAATTCTTAAAGCAATCAATTGTACCAAATACAACACGAAATAAAATTGCGACACAAATAATAATTTTAGAATAATTCACGTAAGTACTAACTTTTCTCAGGGTCACGTTCGCAATTGGACGAAATATTAGACATTTATTTTGTACTTGCAAACACGATCTGGATGTAGAATACGATTAATCGACTAATAATTGACCGGTTGACATTTTAGCGGGAACACCACTAAACGAACGAAAAAAGAAAACAAAATACGTCTATACTCTGTGGTCGTGTGGCGGTGTGACGCGATGCTTAATGTAAACATTCATCAAGGTTTATACGTGCGTAAATTAATGGATTCAATGAGAAAACGGTTTAATCTTAGAAGAATCTTATACAGAATTACTGAGAAATAAGTGTAGATTTCGTATTGAGTGTTAGTTTATCGAAAAGTGATAAATATGTCAGTGAAAAAGTAACGAAAGTTTTGGAATGCACAAATTTTGATCATAAGGCCGCCGTGTTTAGTAATGTTTTTATGATAAATATTCTTGTATACTGTTTGAAATACACGTAAGTAGCTAGCTTATTTATCTACGAACATAATTTGGCTTATAGCTACTGATATTATAGCGTATTGTTATCGTAATCGTATTTCCAAGAGTAAAATTCGGCAAACAAATACCTACAAAAAGTCAATAAAATGGATATAGTATGTTATCCTTAAGAGATAGACATATGCCATCGCGGACTTTTTTGAAGACCTTTTTATGATACACAATTCCACCATACATTATTTTGTTATATCTCAAAGGGTTTAGACAGCGTTTTCGTTGAAAGCTCCCAGACGGCTTATTTTTTTCCGACACCTCCAACAAATATCGTTAATTCATACAAAAATGCATACAAAAACATAACAAATTATATACTAAAACCTTCCTAGAGAACCAAGCTATCCATTGGTGAAAACAGCATGAGAATCGGTGCAGCAGTATTTGAGTTTATCGCGAACAGACAGACAGACAGACAGACAGACAGACAGACAGACGCGGCGGAGGACTTTGTTTTATAATATGTAGTGATAGGCTCTTTTCTATTTTGGGAATGTTAGAACGTTGTAGGCCTAGTAAACTATAGATTTGTTGACAATTTTCTATTTTGTTATGTACCTGGTACTTGTTGAAAGGCCTACACTGTCCTCCCATACCTTATATTAACACTGTTATTTGAAAATATTGTAAAAGCCAATTATTTTTAAAAGAGTAACCGTGGAGTTTCTTGCCGGCTCTTCTCCATAAGAAACGACCAATTGGAACCGTGCACTTAGCCTCTGACATTTCATAAGTGGCATGTCGGTTTATGTGAAATAAAATAATTTGATTTTGATTACACTTTCGGATTCGCGGTAGATTCATAAGTCCTTGCAGGAGGAAGAACTACACTTGAAATCACAGAAAGATGCGCTACGAAATCTGCTGTTTTGTGACACGTGTCTTACGGTTTTTTTTTTTTTTTTCGGTTTTCATATCGAATTCGATTCGATTTGTAAACCGTTAAGCTAATTGTAAGCATACACACAGAGAGTACGTTCAAAATACAACGCGCGCTCTTTGGCTATACTGAACTGTTGGGAACTTTGAGTATCGTGGGTGGAGAGGAAGTGCATATAAAATTCCAGTGTTAAAGATAAAGCGGTTTATTTATAAACGCCGCTTAAAGTTAAGTTATGATTAGCGACTGTTTAACCATACATTTATGACGTTTGAACGTCACTTAACTTTAAGCAACGTTTATGAATAAACCCCAAAGTCTATTGACATTTGGCAGAAGACCATGAATATTAAGCACAGTGATACTTCTTACATAAGTTATCAGAACACAAGTTATTAACAACTGACTGCTAAATTCTATGCACGGTGATTATTGCATTTTGCATTATTGTTACCTGTAGTTCCTATACGAACCAGGTTTGCCAACCTTTAATATAAGATTTATCGTAGTATATACTCATCAAATTCCACCTATTGATATAAAATTATGTTTGTTTCAGGGCGATACGGGGAACTAAGAACACACAGCACATCATTCTCATCGCTGTCGTCAAGAAGAGGTATGTTTTAGTCTAATTCACAAAGAAACGTTACACATTAAGCTTGTTACGATCGTACTTTGTATGTTCTTTTATGTGAAGCGTTTTATTTATTGTGATAAGTTCTTTTTTTTTTAAATCTACAACCGGGAAGCTCTTGGTCTCCATCTCACCTGATGGTAATTGATGATAAGACCGAAGGTGGAAGCGAGCTTCACCCGGAATCCTCAACACAGAGGATCTGGCTATCTTACCTCTAACTGCCGAAACACAAGAATGCTGTTAACATTTTTGATATGGGACATTTTACACATTTCCGTGGCATATTACGTGGACGTTTACGTTTAGTCCACTCTCGCCCCCTCGACTCCTAGAAAAAGATTTGTTTATTTGTTTTCTCTCAACCCTTAAACATAGTTCACACTCGACCCCCAGGGGGTGAGACTAAATTTTCATACAAAGGACAGGCATACCTCGTCTATTTTCAACCCCTAGTTCGGTAAGTATCTAAAATTAATATTTTGGTATAACAACCGGCACGAGTCGTGAGCACAGATGGGCAGTAGTGGGGGCAAGCTCGCGCATGTACACTTTCGGCTACATAAAAATGACACGCGAGAGTCCAATAGACGACGAGTATCGACTGACGAACCAATCGCATGCAGCTCGGTGCCCCCCGGCTTCTTCATTCCGCCAAAGAGACCTAAAAATGAACTAATGCGCAGGTGTTAGTTTGTGCTCACGACTCATTCCGGTTACTATACAGGTACAGACTAAAGGCAAAATTCAGGAATTGATATTCAAAAAATAAACGAGCATTACTAGAGAATACTTAAAGTAGAATTCTTTATTTATGATCTGCAATAACTCTTTACTTTTACCATACAAGTACCTATACGATCTTAATAAATAAACAACAAAAAAATCTAAACAAAGACTTACTGGTATTTCAAAAAAAAAATGTAATTCTTTGTTTTGATGACCTTACAGAAGCAGTACACGTCCTCCTCTCTGGGAAGTTATAAATTTTAAATGCGCCCTACTATCGTATACATCTTGTGCATGCACCAATCACTTGATAACTACTAAAACGCAAATGATTGAAGTATTATATAAATTATATTGAGGGTATTGTTACCCGCCACACAAGTTTAAGTACCACTAGCGCCATCTAGTATCGAATAGCAGAACTAGTGACCACTAACGCCATCTAGTATCGAGTAGCAGAACTAGTAGACCCGAGATTCTTCTAGAGAATTCGATGCTAGAACTTTCTAGAACTTTCGAGATCTGGTCAGTAGGGGCTGGTATGTACTCGAACATTCTAGATGTTTCTACAAGGTTCTGGAACTTTCTAAGGACTATATAAGGCCGGTAAGGACCCCGACTCGAGACAGTCGAACGACAAGTACGATACAAGCGATCTTTGAGTGCGATCAGTAGTGCAGTTGTGTTTTATAATTAGTGTGTTCGAATTGTTATCAGTGTTGATTAATTAAAGTGTCATTTTCGGTTTTTAAATCGGCAGTTTTTATTGTCACGAACCGCAAGCTCGTAACAGTATTATAGTTAAAAGCATGCAACTATAGGGTAGACTGATGACTGTACTTTGGGGTTCGAGAGGAAACTAAAACTTGGCTGGAAAATAAAATCCACTCTCGACCCCCAAGGGTCGAGGATAAACTACAGTTAGGGATCCAGTGGACATATTATTTATTGGGGGTCGAGGGGCCGAGAGTGGACTAAACAGACGTTTATGACATATTGCGTGGACAGTGAAATATGAGGCGCATTTACAGTTTTCAAGTAGGAAAAGTTATAAATGCCTCTTTGTAGCTATTTCTCAGATGTTTCGATGAAAAATTACTCATAGCTTTTGCCTTTTCTGTATCGACCATAAAAGTTTGCTATCATTTCATGGATCACATCAAATAAACTACTTGCACAATAATTACGAAGTTACGACAAACGAAAACACAAAATAAAACTCTAAACTTCAACTAAATATCAAAATGTCTGCCATGTCAAGGTCGGCCATGAAATATAAATATATTTGCTTCGAACACAGCTATGAAACCGTCACATTCAGCTCAACGTAAAATGTACGAAGAGACATTTATTGAGACACCTCACGACCTTCACAGGTGTGCAAGGACGGGATAAATATGATCCATTTTCTCCACATCAAAGATATTTGATACATTCTAATGCATACCTACGTATATAGAAATTTTCTTTGAAATCCAGACAACGTGCTTAGAAGACTGCAAAAGATTTTCGAAGTTTTTAGACAATGTGTACTCAAACCTACTCATGGTATTTCTGTACAAAATCATCTTAGGTAGCAGAATTTGATACTGATAGTAACAAACTGCATCTGCGGACACAAATCCATTTGGCACGAATGGTAACAGCTCATTTTCTCTTAAGATTGCGAATTGCGGGACCATCATTATCATCATTTCAGCCGAAAGACGTCCACTGCTGGACATAGGTCTCCCTCAAGCACTACCACTTCGACCAATTCTCTGCTTCCCGCATCCATCAGATTCCTGCGGCCTTCACAAGACCATCGGTCCACCTTCAAACGCTACGTCTTCCGGTACGCGGTCGCCTTTCAGCCCCATCGGCCATCTGTTCTGCGAGCAAAGTGCCCTGCTCACTACCACTTCGGTTTGACAATTCTTCGGGCTATGTCGGTTACTTTGGTTCTCCTGCGGATCTTTTCATTTTTGATTCGATCACGTAGAGAAACTACAAGCATAGCCCTCTCCATTATCCTTTGAGTGACTTTTAGCCTTCTAATAAGGTCCATTGTAAGCGACCACGTTTCAGTGCCATAGGTAAGCAACACCCACTGATCAAAGACAGGCTTATCAGCCTCAAGTTACATGCAATATTATTGTGACTGTTATTGCTGAAGAGTCGAAATATGGCATCGCATATGCATAATTACGAATATCGTACGAATGTAGTCAGATTAGTGCAAAGAGTCCATAACACAACATCCTCGTGGCTTGAAATTATTCACAATTCACATATTACAGTACTCCCTTAGTTTATTTTCGATGGAATATAGCGTTCGCTGAATTTCAAGCATTCGAAGAATTGTATTCATGCAATTGGTAATTCATTCTCGACCGGAAATTGTACAGACATTTTCAGTTATGCATTGTTGTAATATTGCTCTGGATCCTTCTTGATTCGCAAAGCTATGTATTATTAATATATGAAGCCGATGATTGAAATGGCGATATTATTATGTGTATTCGCATTAAATAGCTTGATTTGTAGCCGTTTGTTTTCAGTATAGCTGACTTCTCATTTTACGGAAATCCTATACAATGCGAGATCAGTTTATACTGGAAATTAATGGCTTGATTTGTCGCCGTATGTACAACAATTTTATGAAAATTCACATTGAATTCGTATTATAACTTTACTTGATTGGTACATCAAAAGCTTTCAATAATAATAATATGCTTTAACAACCAGCCATTTATTACACTAAATAGATTCAAAATCACTGAAATATTTCTCTCTGACATCGTAACATCAGACCCTTAGCTTCATTATACAAAGGTATCTTAAAATTAATAAGCTGGGTATTACATCAGAAAATAAGAAAGAAAAATATATTTACCTAATTTATTAAGAAGTTCTTTGGGGTACCTTTTGTAAGGCGCTCCGTCCTTCGCTCCCGGTCATCTTTAGAAGTTAAAGTTGGGTCGGACGCTACATTATTAGCCGAAAAACTGTCTTAGGTAGGCTGCAGTTGATATACTTTTTGTAGGTTTGAAAATCGGTAACCGATTCTGTAGAACGTTGTTGTCACCGACTTTTCAATAACGTACCCACAGCATATACTTTTTCGTTGCAAGTTTGATTACTTACTCGTTAAATTCAGACGATATTATACTTCCTACGATAATGTAATAGCTGAAAACCTCTTAAGACTTCATTGTACTCATCAGTTTGAACAACTTTTACTATAGGATCAACGCTGAAATCGTGAAAAAACAATCACCTGCTCCATTCATTTTGTCGAGTTACGCGAACATACTCGTTGTCCTATGTGCTAATCCAAGTTATAAACTACTAGCTTTTGCCCGCGGCTCCGCCCGCGTGGATGTCGGTTATCGCGTAAAAAAGTAGCCTATGTCCTTCTCCATATCCCAGGCTATATATCTCTGCAAAATTTCATGACGATCGGTTCAGCGGTTTAGGCGTGAAAACGTAACATACAGACAGACAGACAGACGGACAGAGTTACTTTCACAATTATAATATTAGTATGGATCTGTGTGCCACCAAATTTCATCCAAATCTGTCGTTCAGCCGATTTTGCGTAATTAAGTAACAAAAATCTAAACATCTAAACATCCAAACACAAAAACATTCACTAAAAATAAAATTGAAGTGTCTGTTTGTAATGTCAAAATAACAGTTTTCTACTAAAGCCATAAGAAATTATACATACTTTTTAAGCTATTGCATAGCTTTTATCGCGGGCCTTGAGCGCGGGGACCGAATCCAGAAATTCCGTAACGAAAAAACCTCACGCTCCCCATTCCGACGGGCACGGAGGTGTGGCTTGAAGGCCGTGCATCGTCTAACGTCGTTTCAGTTCGGCAGTCTTCGACACGGCGTTGTGTGCGTGCGATTAGACGTATTGTACGACTCTACGAAACTCTGTGGTGGATTTACCGCGCAACGCAACGCCATCTAGTAATCGCAGGTAGAACTAACTAAATAGAGGTGACATTGGCGTGGCTTGTGATTCGTAATCGAGACAAGCGTTGCTCTGTTGGTGGTCTCAGTTGTGTTTTGTTGTCGGTTTTATCCACTAGATGGCAGGCATCGTAATTCAAAAGTTTTTGAAAGGTTGTTGAGGTATGTGAGCAATTTATTTATAAATCAATAATTTTACTCGTGTTTATGATTCTCCTAGCTAGAATTAACATTAAACATTAACGTTCTTCATAGCTTATAAAAACCATTTTTAAACGGTTCTCCAAAGTTCTGGGCCGATTATGGATTGACTTTACTTTCTTATCGGTCACCACGCTCAAAAAGTGTAACTTGAATTAATATCAAAGAAAAAGAAATACTGCATAAATAAAATAAATAAATAATTATAATTGCATAAGTTGATACAAAATGCTATGCAATAGCTTTACCGCGGCAGTCCCCGAGTGCCACACGTCTTTTTTTTTTCTTTCTTTCTGTCTGTTTGTTCCAGCTAATCTCCAAAACGCCTGGACTGATTTTGACGGAACTATCACTGGCAGATAGCTGATATTATAAGGAGTAACTTAAGCTACTTTTATTTTAGACTAGTTGCTTCCCGCGGCTTCACCTGCACGGCATTTACTAAAATAAAAGACAAGCTACGATATAATACACCATTTAAAATATAATTGTACTATAAATATTATAGTACATACTTATATTTATAGTATTAGGAGGATAGGACGATAGAACCTACTTTTGTGGGTCATATAACATATTTCGCTCGTGTAAGCACAACTGACCGATGACCGTTGGGGTAGACGTGTTCTTTCTTGAGCGGAGACCGCGAATCGGCAAACGTAAGGTAGGACGCCCTCAGGCTAGGTGGAGCGACGATCTCCGCAGGGTGGTTGGTAGCAGCTGGATGAGAGTTGCCGAGAATCGAGCTGAATGGCGTGCAATTGGAGAGGCCTATGTCCAGCAGTGGACTGCTATAGGCTGATGATGATGATGATGATGATGAAGCACAACTGTTCAAGAATATTAGCTCTTAACTTGATAAAAGTTGGTTGCGACGATAAATGGGTGACCGATTTCATTAGTTGCTTTTTGTCTAAATTCTCCCTTATTCACAGAACCCCAAACACTTTCTTCATACCTTTTATACCAAGTTTGAAGGTAAGGTTACTTAAAAACTTCTCGTATTACATATACATTGCAAATTCGCCGAGTTTAAAAACTTTGTTGGAAAAGCGAGTCTGACAGCGCGAATCGATATGAGCTTTGTAAACCGTCTTCTCAAATGCTTAAATTAAGTAACTTTTAAAACTGAGTTTATTGGCTATTCGTTGAAGAGGCCGATGTCCTTATTTATTAGCTGTATTGAATTTGAGATTGTTTGTCGACTTTGTCGAGAATTCGTCGAGGGCCCTTATTTATAAGGAGATTTTGTAATAATACTTCTTTGTATTGGAATTAATTCTTTGATAATTACTAAGCTATCAAACTATTTAATATCTATCCTGTTGCCAAGAGTTGTTCAAATACAGTGACTTTAAGTTGACTTAAGAAGTGTTGTACATATTTTATTCTACTATAGGTAAAGCTACTATTGACTGGATACGTCTTACGTTGACTTGAATGTGGCCCGGCTGCTGAAAGTATGTCATGCTCACTCTAATGTCTCGCTGATGGTGGCGTGTGTGTTGGATCATTTAGCTTCTTTCAAAGTGGTTGAGCTGAATGGTGCTAAACCACGCATCACGTTCGTGAACGGGCGCCGTCAGTAGGGACTGGTCACCTCATATCTACCACGGCTTATTTTAATTTAATTTAATTATTGAATAGTTTTTTAAAATCGCGCTTTTTAGTAGGCGTTTAGTCGAGTCACTCGTTACATAATTTTGAAGAAATAACAAAAAAAATGAACGCGTCTTGACGCGTCCTGTCATCTGCGCCTTCAGTTCATAGCGATTTATTGGCTTTACAACACAGGGCCCATGCTCATATACCGGGATGTACATATAAAGCATGGAATGTTTGGGCCGGGTGGGACTCATCATCTTCGAACGAGACGGCAACGAGTATAATTACCGTCGACCTTCACTTACAGGTAAGTTCATTTGACTATTCAATTATACTCGTATCCGTCTCGTTCTCGATGATGATTAGATACAATGGTAGATGTTCAAAGACTAGTTGTAAAAACAATAAATCTTAATAAAATAAATAAAAAATAACAAGGATTTGTTATTTTTAACATACATTCAAGGTACCTACCAATGAACTTGTATAGGTACCTAGTAATTACATTTATCATTACATAAGAAACAAAAATATTTATTTATGTTTTTTTTTTATTACGGACGCTTTTAACGTTCTGAATCGTTCTCACATGTTTAATTTCAATATGAATGATGTAACTAATACTGTAAACATTGATTTAAAGAGTGTCCGTGGAGTTTCTTGCCCGTTCTTCTCCATAGGTACCTACTACACTTTGGAATGGCCAACTAGCTTCATCTTTCTGACTGACCGACCCCTTGACAGTTCAAAAGTGCCTGTATGCTGTGTAATGCTTTGAGTTTGAGTTTTGATAGTCGGTAGTAACCTACCCTTTTACCACCTTACACACCTAAAAGGTAAATACCTATGTTTAAAAAGCCATGAAATATACGTAATATTTCATTAGCTAGAGACAGAAATAATCCCTGACATATATCTTACTTAAAATCTGAATAAAACATAATAACAATTTATTTATTTATAAAAACTTCTCGCACACAATAAGGTACAAAGGCGGACCTAATGCCTTAGGCATTCTCTACCAGTGAACCAAAGGTGGCGAAGAGATAAGATGGCAGGTGCCCTGTTTAAAATGAGATAATAATAATAATAATTAAAATATTAAAAGATAACAAATAAAATAGGTTCACAAGTTCACAAAGCAATTCATACCACGCGACGTATTCTTTTCCGTAATGAAATGTAATAGTTTATGCTTTAAATAGGATATCGGAATCACTTTTACAAAATACGAAGAGTCGACATTTTCTATCGTACCCATGAGAAGAAATGGCGAAACATACTCAGGGGTTAAAGTCTCTATTAAAGTCCAGACTTAATCTTGGTCAGATCATGTGATGACCATGTAAATCCGTGTCTGAAATGGTTTTTTGGGGAAAGAACCACACAATATTGAGTAGACCTGTCCAGTCAGTGCAAACATTTTTCAGTAATCCTGTAGCTCAACTCAGGACTTAAGGAGCTTAACGACTCGACGAACAATATCAAAGAAAGGACATTTGGATAGGCCGCTTACAGTACCCAAAATGCCAGACAATCATTATAACTGAGGGAAAAAAAAAACATAAATAGTGTTCAATAATTACAGATTAAGTAATACTTTTTACAGTAATTTTTCTTACTTTTTATAATATGATGGGTACTTGATACCCCTTTTTGTCTCTCATTTATCAGTAATCGAGCAGCTCAGCTCAGTACTTAAGGAGCTCAACGATTCAACGCACAATACCAAAGAAAGGACATTTCAAGAAACAAAAGTCACTTGGATACGTGGCAAAGTTGAATCTCAGCACACTTCCTTTTTTAAGGATTTATCCAAGTTTGTTTCAAGTACACTCGGCTGCTTTGTATGCTAATTTACAGAATGTTTGAGTATGTTTTATACGTACCTACCTACTTATAGTATCAAAAACGACTGTTTGCATACATGTGATGAGATTTTGTATGAAGTGTGTTTAGGCGTCTTATTTTTTTTTTTTTTGTGTTGTGTTCTTTTTTTGCGTCATGTTTACCGCAAATAAACGTTTTTTCTTTCTTTTCGTTCTTTCTAAACGTCATTTAAGGTTTCTTTTTATTTCTTTTCTACCGAAAACATGTTATAAATTTAATAAAAAGCGTATGGTTCGTTTTAAAACCCGAACCACTGAAATACTTTATTTCGCTAAATATCACATAACATTTCAACCTTTTAATAATAGGGATGATGCCTGGGTAAAAAAAAAAGAAAAACTGTTTAGTCCGTCAATCAGATAATAAAAAAATATTAGACACGTATTTTTTGCTTTATCATATAAATAAAAAAATGACTTAGATAAAACACATTAAACTTGGGGAGTGGGGGCTCGTTACGTCACAGCTCATTATAAAATCTAATGAGAAGTGATGTCATGCCACATTTGAACTCAATGTATCGCCGTAATGTTTTGATTACGTAAAAAAAGAAAAAATACGTGTCTAATATTTTTTTATAATCTACATGACGGCCAAAAAAATTTTTTTATTCATCATCCCTATTGCGCAAAATAAACTCTAATCAAATTCTACAAAACTGAATCTAAACAAACCTACCGACGGCATCTACCTAACCATCCATTTTGCACAGAAATCAATCTTTGTGCACAACTCAGGTATCAAATTCCAATTTCACTATAACTTCGACGTCGACGGTCAATGCACAAACTTCTGTAATACACAAGTACAGTCAGCTTTAAAAAGATGTATATATCGACAATAATTCATGTACGTGTTGGAGTACAGCAAAAACAAATCGATCCTACTTCAACACTAAAATCTTTCTCATACTTACTCATAAATATTATTTTTGTTTACTAGATTTTCGAGCCCACCCTTACCGCTTAGCTGAAATCCTTACTTTCTCATAGCTAGCCTTGTGTGGGATATTTTTTGTCCTAGTCTGCTCTAGCCCACTCCTGGGAAAAGACCTCCACTCCTTCCATATTTCGCGAGTACACGCTTTCTCCTTGCAGTTTAGACGGAACCTATTCAGTTCGTCCCGCCATATCCTACCTGGCCTGCCGCGATGCCGTCTGAATGTCTCAGGGTATATTAGGCAGGCACAATTTGTAAACAAGCATATTACAAATTGTATTATATCCAAGATACGAATGCTTGGAAACATGCTGGTCCTGCTCCATAGGACAATTTAAAGTCTAGACAAAATCAAACTGGTTGCAAATTTATTTTTATAATTTTTATGATATAAATTTTATTTTCTATGATTAATATACTTTAACTCACACACTGACTCATTATTTGTAAAATTGGGAAAATCATCTACTTTTACAATGTTTGTAAATATGTGAGCACCATGTATCTATCACATCATTAATTTGTCTGTCATTACTTCATTCTTTTTACCTATTGTGGTATAGTATTTTATTGTAGGTACATCGTCTTCACATATAACTATTAATTAATGTATACAAAATATTGTTAACATTTTAAAAGAGTAAGTATGGAGTTTCTTGCCCATTCTTGTCCATACGTAACTACCTTTTGGAAGGGGCAACTAGAATAAATTTATTATTTATGTAATTTTTGAAAGTACCTTTTATGTGCCTATTTGAAGTAAATGCTTTGACTTTGACACCAGTTCTGTGCTATTTGTGCCCCATAGGGGGATACAGTATTATACAAATACATAATACTGTATACAAGATGAATTAATTCTCATCGATATACATATTTTTGATTCCGACTGTACTAAGGTACTTACTTACCTGTAAGACGTCACTGCACGTTCACAATAACTTGCCACTACCTAGCCTGGGATATCGAAAGCAAATCAAAGGGCCATCATTTTCAACGATTCAACCCGACGTTCCGGTAAAACCGTGGTTTGGCAGGGCAAAGTTTGGCAAGATGGAGACCTCCGTTCTTATACGGATGAGACTGGGTCATGTTTGCTCTCCAGCCCATCTTGCCAAACTTCATAATCATCGACGACCCCATTTGCTCGTGTGGCACAGACGTAGGCGACTTAAATCATATTTTTTTCTCCTGTCCCTTATACGACCGTTCTTCTTTTCTTAGTAACCTCTTGTCCCTTCGTACCCATTTTCCTACCTCAATACTTTCCTTACTTTGTACAAATAGCTATCCTGTATATAAATGTATAGTCTCATTCATTACCTTAAATAATATTAAGTTGTAAATATTCATCATTGTAATTTGCTCATTATTCACTCCTTTGATTCTTCCTTTTCCTTTTTATTCTGATCCTATATCCGTCCTTTCCTAAATTCCGATCTAATTAATAATAATAATATTTTCGTTTCCCTAACTTTGTCTCTTCGAACTAAAAAACATGATATTGGCTAATGCACATATAGTGGGAACCCAAAAAAAAAAAAACTTGCCACTACCAGTAACTAGGTACATTACCGTCAAAACTTGTGTTATACGACCAACGTGAACTACAGTTTCGATGCAACGATTCGACTTCGTAGCGGTTGTAGATGTTCTGAAATATCCATCAGGGTATATGTAATAAGGGTGGGTGCCTTTACGGCGTGGTGTAGAGCTAGCTACAACCACAAATTATTGTCAAGATTGATTGATTATGTATATTGTATTTATTTACGTATTTATTGGATCTCCAACAGAGGCTACACAATTACAGGATGCAAGTATACAAAAAATAGGGTCAAATACAAGTGTGCGTTTCCAATTATAGGAGGTCACGTCATCATTTACTTATAATCTAGGTAAAGTCAAAATCAAAATATTTTATTTCACATGGGCACTTATGAAACGTCAGAAGTTAGGTGCACGGTTCCAATTAGTCGTTTCCTATGGAGAAGAGCCGGCAAGAAACTCCACGGATACTTTTTTTTAAATAATTGGCTTTACAATATTATTAAATAACAGTGATAATAGGTATGGGAGGACAGTGTAGGCCTTTTAACAATTACCAGGTACTTAACAAAATAGAAAAGTGCCAACAAATCTACACTCTACTAGGCCTACAACGTTCTCACATTCACAAAATAGAAAATAATCTAAGTATATAAAATATTAATGACATGATTGCAATTACAACTACAGTAACATATCTGAATAAATATCATGTCCACAAAAGCCACTAATAAATAATTGGAATTCGATTTGTAGGTAAATAATGTCAAATAATGAAAAGATTATGTCAAGGAAGTATGTAAAAAAATTATTATAAATTCTAAATAAACATCGTTAATTGGGAGCAGTTAATAGACAAAGGTAAAGTAACTTACTTCACCTAGATTATAAGTAAATGATGACGTGGTCAAGCTAAAAATATTATACATAACACGAAAATCATACAAAGGAAACAAAGTGGATTACATAACAAATTAATAATAATAATACAAATTAATAAGAAAAAAAATAACCATAAAAGACAACAGACAAAAATAACAAAATATTACGACTTGGATACTGACACATTTACCTATGTCTTTTTTGAACTTTGATGATTTGCATGTAATATCCAATTCGTTGTGCTTCGATACTTCGTTACATTCATTACATTCATGTCCCCGCTCCGCTTCTGTGGACATGGCTACAGAGTAGGACGGAAATCAGTTTATACATTTCAATCGCGGGATGTAAAATTGAATAAGGAATTTCGTATACAGGCAAAAAACATATCTTTTCACAACACTGTCAATATTTGTTTATGTGTGAGTATAACTTTTTCTCTTCTCATGCTCTAAAAGTACGCCAATATAGCCCTACGAAGCGGGACTAAAGTGGCCACTTTAGTCTCTAGGGAGTGAAAAGTAATTAGTTTTTTAATTTCCTTCATGTGACATAGACAAACTCAAACAGCCAGTAAATATACTATTATCTGTGGAGTGTGGATCATCTTAATTGCGAAAATGTTAAGAGTTTTAGTTCCATGGTTTTTCCGCAAAGAAGGTGGCGCCATATGTTTAAAGGTCTCTGCACACAGCGGGCGCGGCGCGGCGGGACGGGACGCCGACGCGACGCTGAGTAGTTTTAATGTACTAGATATTACGGACGACGCCACACAGAGCCGTCCGGCTCGACGCGACGCTCTGTGTGGCGTCGTCCGTAATATCTAGTACATTACAACTGCTCAGCGTCGCGTCGGCGTCCCGTCCCGCCGCGCCGCGCCCGCTGTGTGCAGAGACCTTTAAATTGTTAATCTATGACTGGCTCTATCTGCCAGTAAAAGTCCCGTCAAAATCGGTACAGCCGTTTCGAAAATTAGCCGGAACAAACGGACAGATAGACCAACCGACAGCAAATTTTAATTAAAAAAATTGTTTGTTTTTTAAAAGTACCGTATGTATATATAGTACTTAAATAACATATAAACTATTTTTCTATAGAACAACGAAATGATGAAGGTTGTTTTTGGTAAATGTATTATGTTTTGTCGCCGTGTGGTACCGGACGTAAAGAATAGCATCACCCTATTTCTTCCCGTGGGTGTTCGTAAAAGGCGACTAAGGGACTTACTAGAGAATGAGCAGCAGCGTTCTCTATGTATTTTTAACACCATACTGCGATGGCCAACCAGCTTGCCAAGCGTGGCGATTATGGCAACCCCCCCAATTGGGGGAGGCTTATGTCCAGCAGTGGACGTCTTTTGCGCTGAAATGATGATGATGATTATATTTTGTAAAAAGTCACAGAACAAAAGTTGTTGTTTCTGATGTTAGTAATACAGTTCTGCAAGATTGTTAGTGGTAACGCCGTCTCTCGATGTTTCTAAAATTTAATTACGCTCCTGAATAGTTCTTTCATTTGACGTCACTCTCCGAACAGGCGAGCGATCCCTATCTCTAGGAACTAGGAGAACAAGGTACGGTTAGTGTTGTACCAATAACCCTTTAGATAAACCTACATGGCACTTATGTAACTTCAGAAGCTAGGCGCTCGGTTCCAATTGTTCGTTTCCTATGGAGAAGATCCGGCAAGAAATTCCTCAGAAACTCTTTTAAAAATAATAGTTTTTTACAATTTTGGAAAATAATTGACGACTCAGCACACTCACAACATTGTTTCCTTTCAACTACGTAGTAATGTTGTCATTAATCACTACAAAACCGATCACAAAGGACGTATTTTTTGCTTAGAACCAAAACAGTGCAAAAATTTTATATGAAATCTCATGGTTGCACAGTTTTTCTTTAATGCACTGTTTTTTATTTTTTATTTAGATATAAAACCTCAGAGGTTTAATGTCTCTCATTAAGTTAGATCAAAAAGATACTGGCTGAAAATAAAAATCGGCTGAATAAAACCGACTTGGTGAAAAAACTTTGTTTTCATTAACTTGAGTTTTTATTTTGAGTCGGTATATTTTATCATAGTAGGTAGATTGGTAGTTGAAAGAAAAGTAGATTACGCACCTTGCTAAAGTCAGTTATTAATGCACGAGTGTCATCTCGTGCATTAATAACTCACTTTGCGCTCGATGCAACAATCTACTATTATATACGTCATAGAGGACTTAGTAATACGACCTCACTCCTTTTCAGTAGACTGGGGCCCTCCACTACACTCCTACGCACTGCTCCTTCGCTCTTCCCCGCTTACATCATCATTTAGCCGAAATACGGTGACGACCGGTCTTGTACAGCACATCAAGCTTCATGAAACTGTCAAATTTCTCCAAACGATTTTAAACTTTAAAATGTTGGTGATTAAGTTCGAAATCGAAAGAGAAAATCTGACAGTTCCTGGTAACTTGTTGTGCTGGCCACCGTACTTATTTATTTATAAATGTCGCAGCATTGAGCTGAAATAGGAGCCTTTTAGCCTCGTATTATTATTTTCTTTTTACATAATTTTATTTTTTATACTTTTATCATTGCGTTTAGTTTAGTTTGTGATCATCCTGTGCGAGTCCCAATAAATACTTTTTCTTTCTTTCTTATCGTTCCAATGAACAGGCAGCCTAAAATTGAAGATTCATCAGCGCGTAGGTTTTCTTGTGCTTTGCTAATGTGTACACCGCTCACATACATTTTAATGTGAGTTTCAAAGGAGTCGGTGAGTCGAATACTCTCAGTTTGTAATTAATGGGAACTCTTTTGGATTCAACATTGTATGCTAAAACAAGAGAAATTTCGTTTTGTAATGTGTATTGTGTAATTGCTTATTCTTTTCGCATTTTATTAATTCGTTTAGACGCTGATTTCAATGAAAATACGAGTACAATTTTTGTTTGGGTTGCGTTTTGTCAACAGCCTATAAGGAAAGTGTACATGTTTTATTACTCATTTCGATTTTAATCATAATAAATTAAATCAGAAAATGTGTTCTAAACATGGTTTAAAATTGATATTTAGGCTCCTACAATCAGGTACAATACGCGGCACAACACAAAGGCACCGCTTGTCGCGCGTCTAGCGGTAACTTTTGGTCGCGTCGCGTGTCGCGCCTGTTTGTAGGAGCCTTAAGTAATTGAAAGTTATAGCTATTCCTTTACCTCATTTCAGGTCGAACATACCTATAACTAATAATAACAGTTCCTCCGTACATCACAATTTGAAGGAAATGCACAGGAAAAGAAGGGGCAACAAAAAAAAATATTCCGAGATAATGATCAAATAAATATTCAACATGTAATTATTCTGTCAAAAATCTGCACTTATATTTATTATTTTATTTGTCAATTTTATATATCACATATGTATGTATCTAGTGCGTCTGTAATTACCGGTATATTATTTATTTTAATTATTATTATTTGAGCTGCTAGGGTCCTTTTGGTCGTTTTTGGATATTTTTGTTTGTGGATTATCTTTACAATGGGCTCTTTTTATACTACTGCTCTGAATAAACCAATGAAAGGTCCGCTTATAATGAATCGAATGGCATAGTTAGATTTTACGAAATATGTCGATGAGCCCCTTCTTTTCCTGTACCCTTCATTTATTAAGTTAAACAACCAAATGCAACTCCTATATGAATGTTACCAACCCTAAAAGACAAATTCAAATACGGGTATTTTTCAGCTATCTCGAGAATGTAAAACCGTGACGGGCAAATAAAAAAAGCCACAGGGTTGATTCTAAAAGCGTTCCATCTGTCCATCGGTGCACACGACCAAAAATACCATTTACTCGTATTGGATGCCATCGGGCTAATATCCACCGCCCAGCCAAACACTGAAAAAAAATGCACTCCAATCAAGTGACTTTTTAGCTTGATTGACGATATCTTGTTTAGATTAATCAAAATCTTAGTTAAGTTGATCATCACGACGTGATTGCAGGAATACTAGTTCAAATGATTGAACGCTCAAACAAGTTTCTCGATTACCCTTAACATGACATCATTGTAGAAGAAACAAGTTAAAAAAATGTTAACTGTAACAAAGTAAGTTAGTTGTGTCAATCAAGCATTTTGATTACTTCAATAAAGATTATTGAAACTTGAATCTAATAATCTTGGTTGGAGCAACTATGTTTTGACTTGATTGCTGCAAATAGGTTTTGTGATAACTCCAATCAAGATCCCGTTTCAAATCTCAATCAAATAAAAGTAGTAGCTGTGATCATTGTGTTTGATAGGCTCAGATGCAAACAAGTTACTTAGTCAATCTAAACAAAATCTTAATTGTGACAAGAACTTTTTTCTTTTTTATTTTTCAGTGAGTATTTACTGGAACAGCACTAGTGGTCTGCCATTTTTGCTGAACTGGGCCTATTTGACACACAGTACGAACTGTTTTTAGAATGAGTATCTATTATTCTGTCTTTGTGGCTAAGTCGCACGGGTCAATCCATCAGGTTAAGCTATCCTTGCCATTGTTGTCCAGTGGATGGATGACCATCTTTACATACCGAGACTCCTCCGTGCCTCGGAAAGCACGTTAAGCTGTTGGTCCCGGCTGTCATTCTTGTATCTTTGACAGTCGTTACGGGTAGTTAGAAGCCCGAAAGTCTGACAACCAGTCTTACCAAGGGGTATCGTATTACCCAGTTACTGGGTTGTGGAGGTCAGATAGGCAGTCGCTCCATGTAAAATATACACTGGATAAATATAGACTGGAAGCTGACCCCAACATAGTTGGGAAAAGGCTAAGCAGATTTTGATTCTATCTTTATATTAACGTTTTGTATCAAATAAAAAACATTTCTATTCGATAAGCCTTTGATTTTTAGAAAGATATTTATTTTCAATATCGAGCAGATTGGGCATGTAGGGCAAATCGGGCACGCCGGGAAAATTAGACACGTCGGATAGATTTATCCGAAACGAGTAACAAAAACGATATTTAGTTAATTAAGGTGGGGGAGGGTTGACAGAGAACTTCCCGGATGTGACGGTAATACAGAAACAAAATGTGAGGCTATATATATATATAACGGGTATATACATTTATATAGTCCATGTCCCACGTTGAGAGGACAAAAGGTCATCAATAAACTCCGGAACCCGTTTTTTTTTTTCTTAAAATACTGAAAAAAATATGTTGGGAGTGTGAAGTTTTTCCAGAAAACATCCCTAAACACACAATAGGAATCTCACAGAAATGGTTAAACAAATATATGGGAATATAGAGGGAAAACTTAGCAATAGAATTCCAAAACTATGATAAATGATAAATGATAAATGATTTTATTTCTGTAAGTAGGTTTTTACAAACACTTTTACACGTCAATCATATTTTAAAACTAGATGAGGTCGGCATTTCGTATCTGACTACTCTTGTTACTCCCTACTTTTGTTATTCCCTAAGGAGAAAGGACAATATTAAAACATACTTTCACAATAATATTGTATTGTTTATGATAAGAATCTTAAATCTGTTACAATTTTCTTTTTTTGAAAGGGCTCGATAAAAAAAATCCAAGATTTTTTTTTTCACACTTTCCTATCTTCTTGTTAAAAACCTGCTAAATAAAAACTCAAGAGATAAAAATCATAAGTCTACTTCCCACCACGGCAAATAGTGACCAAACCACCATGTTCCTTTTTTAAACCAAGTGGGAATTGAAAGAAAATAACTGCAAACTGGCTGAAATGAACGAAACAGAGATAATTGAAAATGAAAACTGTAGAGATGCTTCCGATGTTTCTTTTTCACAAAATATTGTGCCAAGAGGAATAATATAGACGAAAGTACGACATTCCTGAAACAACTAAGTACATGGTTTGAAAAGTTTTCTCTCGTACACAGTCCCTTGACTTTAATAATCATTACTATTTCAAATGCTTATATACCAAATATAGCACAGCTATTTACCTACACTAGGTACTAAATTAAATAACTAACTAACTATACCAATAAATAGGTACAAAACAAAACGACACTAACACTGTTCGTCCACCACACCGTCAATAGGACGTCAACGAGAAAGGAGATTATTCGGACCGAACGTGACGTCCCGGTGGTGCTATGCGGGATCACGCGGCGAAAAGTCATTTATTCAAATTAGGCTGAGAATCAGCACTTTCCAAACGTCAAATTACGTATCACAGTCCCCCAAAAGCCCGCCCTTCACCACTTTCTAGTGCTTTAGCTGTGAAGAAGAAGTGGCGCAACAAACTCCCCAGCAGCTGTCTGTTCAATTAGAAATACTTGATTCTATAAAATAGTATATGCAAAGTAATTACCATTACGAGACACAGAACAGTTAATTAAAATATTTGCCATATGTCAGCTAGCTCACGCCAATATACAAATAGTAAATGTATACGTATGTATCGCTACTTAGCGTCGGCGCCGTCATCTCATTGCTCGTTGACGTCTCGTTGACGGTGCGGTGGGCAAACGACCATACGCTACGTTCACACGGTGACTTGCTGGAGACATGCCGGATCTCATTTTTGCAGGACCGTATCCTGCAAAAATGAGATCCGGAATGTCTCCATGTGAAGGTAGCGTTAGTCGTCGAAGTACTCGTCCCGCATCGCTGTCATCCGAAAACGTACCCAGAAGACTAGAAGCATTGGAATTATTATTTAGTTCGCAATATTTTGACTCTGCTGCTGTTGTGTAGGGCATAGATATACAAAGAAGACTTTGTAGGAAAATAAAGCAGGCTCTCACTCATCTCGAAAATGAGGGCTATTCGCGAATTTTAAAAACAAATTAGCTGGAATTTTGCATCTAAACAAACTAATATTAATTTTTTTTCTATAAAATCACGCCTGTATTTCTCAAAGGGATGGGCCACTGTGTACATATACACCCATATTTCGCAAATTATGTTTAAGAGGGTATACAAGGGTCCACTAACCCCACTCCTTAAAAAAAATATTATCTCGTGACTGAGAAGGAATTATGAAAAATGGCTCAACAGCAACCTCGGTAAGTGTGTCTAGAATTTTCTAATACCTTTTATAGAGTTTCATATTGAGACACGAAGCAACATAATACGATCTAGAGGAATGTGGCCGTTTTTCTTTAGAAGGAATTTTGTTGCTTCGTATCTCAATATTAAACTTTATAAAAGACTAGCTTTTGCCCGCGGCTCCGCCCGCGTGGATGTCGGTTATCGCGTAAAAAAGTAGCCTATGTCCTTCTTCATATCCCAGGCTATATCTCTGCCAAATTGCATGACGATCGGCTCAGCGGTTTAGGCGTGAAAACGTAACATACAGACAGACAGACAGACAGAGTTACTTTCACATTTATAATATTAGTATGGACATTAGAACATTCTAGACACACTTACCGAGGTCGCTGTTGAGCCGTTTTTCATAATTCCTTCTCAGTCACGAGATAATATTTTTGAGTGGCGCTAGTATTTTCCGCAGAGTATTAAAAAGTTTCGTACATTCCAAAGTAACGTTTAACAGAGTTATCTTGAAGCAATTCCAAAGCGGTAAAGTCCAAAGTTTGTATAAGCGAGTTCAGTTTGTATTCACTTTTGGCTATTAAAGTTTCACATCAAGTTTGTATGGAAGTTTCTGTCTTGTATGTATATGACCTGCCTGTACAGGTCATATACAAGACAGAAACTTCCATACAAACTTGATGTATAGCTTGATATGTAGTCGTATGTACCCTGGTACACACGGATACATATCAAGCTATACATTTCCAGTATAAGCTGATCTCTCATTGTACGGAAATCATATACAAGCTTATACTGGAAATTTATAGCTTGGTGTGTAGCCGTGTGTACATCAGTTTAAGTTATAAGTTAGTCTAGAACTAAATGTTATTTTAGTCTTTTGTCATTTGAACTTTGTTATAGAGCAATTAGGTTTGTTGTTTCTTCAAAAGTTACTCTTTAAGGCTAGACAAATGCTTTTCTATAATTACCAAAAGCTCTATGTACATAGGTAAACTAATTCAAATAAACACGGAATAAAGTTATGCTAGGTATAAACGTCAAAAAATGTATGGTTATACTGAAGTTATTCCTAGGATAACTTTATTCCGTGTTTATTTGTTAGGCCCCGAAAGTTTTATAGTTCTGGTAGTGGTATGTAACCCACACATGCACACAATCTTATGAGCTCAAGTACCTATGACGTCTCACGTCTACTAGTTCAGATACAGTATTCGACGACGACAGACCAGTCGGTTACTTACGTCATTCGTGTATTTTAAAATCATCATAATTTTAGTTAAAATTAAAATCATTGTGTAACACTTAATGAACATTTAATTTCATCACACTATAGAACCTATACCACGTCCCAACAAACGTTCCATATATAGGTCTGACATGAAGTAAAAATTCCAATTAATATATTTTTTATTGTCAAAATAAACAGTAACATAATCTCTTGATCTCCTACAAATAATAAACACAAATAAATATCATTAGGACTTATCTCGACGATATTCTTTGGTAACGATATAACTCGATAAAGTTACCGAAGTAATGTTCCACATAGTGCCCCGTAACGTTGAGGCAAAAGGAAACACCTTTAAGAGATATAAAGAAGTCATCATTACGATCGGAAGTTCGTGACTGAGACCGGGCCAGGGCTGTCCAAACCATAACAAAAAAAAAGTTCGTTAATTTATTGTTTTGTCTGCCTTGTTGGTCTAGTTGTCGCAAGTTTTACTGCTCACCATGAGGTCCTGGATTTGATTCCCAGGTCGGGCAAAGTCTTATTGGGGTTTTCCATCAGGAATTACTCAGTAGTTGCTTGGAGTTTAGATTTGTGCCTGGTTGATAACAATAGACTCGCCCCCTACTACATGGGTCTAATTATCCATAATTTTTCAAGAATTTTCAGAAAAAGGGTGTGTAACGTTTGATATAATAACAAAACTTCTTATGATCATAAGACCTAATTTCATTTAACATAATTTTTATTTAATATTTCGATCAAATGATATAATGAATTATTGATATGATTTCATTTTACCTAATTTCATATGGTATAATAAACAGTTTATATAATGCACATTTGGAATAATATTCAAAATCTATGTAACGTTTAATATAATTTGGAAATGTCTACATTTATTTTTGCAAAAACTGATTAGATTTAATAGTAGTAGTTAATAGGTTGAATCTGTTCCAAAACCGAATCGGGGCACCCCGACTTTACGTAGTCTTTTGGCTCCTACCCTAGAGTGTATATAAAAACCGGAGGCGCGGAGGGAGAGGCGCAGCTGAGGCTGGTCGCCGGAGGTGACCAGCAAGTCTAAACTGCGGAGGTGAGCATGGGCGCCTATCCTTTGTTACGTAAGGGCGAAGGGGTTGCACTTCCCGCAGCGCCGAAGACGATGCAGAAGCAACTTTAATGTTTTGAAGTTAGGTTACAATATAATTTGCTTTTCTCAAGAACGATGCGTTACCTTAGAAAATTAGTTAATATGAAAGTTAGGTCTAATAAAACTTATACAAAAAGAGCATTATACAATTTGAAAATTATATGAAATGAACGTTATACTAAATGAAATTAGAGAAAATGAAAATTATATCAAATATAACGTTAAATCATATGAAATTAGGTTAAATGTTTTATAGCACATGAAAATTATATCACATGAAAGTTATGTCAAATGAAATTAGACTATTTGTTATTATACCAAACATTACACACCAGTTGCAAGTGATTTGCTTTAATTTACACTGATTTCCAAGCAAATATGCTGTTTGTGCAGCTTCAGTAAAAACAACAAGAAAATAAAAATATAAAGACACTGAAAAGTATATTAAAAAGAATACCCACACATTTGAAAACCTTTTAGTGAGCAGTTTCCTACCATAGTTTTACGTTAAAGATATTATTAGTATTTGCTTGTAATGGTTCCTGGAATAACTGTTACGGTCGGGACGTCAAAGAACGCAAATTAACTGATTTTAATTACCAATTTTCATCCTTTATTGTTTGCTTTTTGGAAGCAACGTTAAACAAGGAAATTGATCATATTATATTTTCAAGACCAACTCAGCTACTTCTTGGCAACCCTATCATCAGAGAGACGAATAAATGGCGTACAATTTATGTGACTAATAAGTTTTTGTTGTTGTACCCTCGTAGCGGCCATCTTAATATTTGCTACGTGTTATACCGTAACTAAGTTGTGTTAAGACGGTTACACACCTTTTGCAGCGATTCAATCGTTACGGAATACCGATAAAGTCGCTAACCGACAGACGTGCTTGCTTTAAGGCGCTTCCCTTAGCAAACAACCTTGAGCTTTCGGTCCTTCTCTGTCCCGCCGCGGCGGAGACGCTCTCCTAGCCAATTGGAAACGTGCAACTAGCTTCTGATATTTCATAAGTGCCCATGTCGGTTAATGTGAAATAAAATAGTTTGATTACGCTTACACTTTCGGATTCGTGGTAGATTCATAAGTCATTGCAGGACGTTTAAGAACTATATTTGAAAACACAGAAACATGCGCTAGGAATTTCTACGGGCTGCTACGAGTCGCCACGAAATCTGCTATTTTGTGACACGTGTCTTCAGTATTTTTTTTTATGATTTTACAAATCGAATTCGATTCGAATTGTAAACCGTTTAGCTAATTGTAAGCATACGCACAAAGAGTACGTTCAAAATACAGCGAGCGCGCGAATTTTTTCGCGATTAAGATGTTGATCCCATGGAGTTTATTAAGTTTGACGATCTGTACCACACCCTTAGAATTGCCAGAAGGGGCTTAGCACAAGGTGACCCCTTGTCGCCACTGCTATTTAATATTGCGACCATTCATATCTGTAAAGCAATACCTAGCTCCGTGTCTGTCTCGCAGTACGCCGATGACTATGTACTTTATATAACTTCTCGTAACACTGATCAAGCAGCTGCTGAGTTACAGGAAGCGTTGGATATCTTATGTAGTCAATTTGATACACTAAATCTAAATATATCACCAATTAAGAGTAAAGTTTGCATTTTTAGCAGGGGCTTTAGGAGACTTTCAGTTGATTTGTCAATTGGATGTAATAGATTGGAGGTTGTTGACACGGTTCGATACCTTGGTGTGTGGTTGGACCGTTCTCTCAGGTGGGGAAAGCATATCAATGAAGTTTGCGAAAAGGTTCTTAAATTCATTAAAATTATTAAAGTGTTAGCCGGTTCAACTTGGGGTGTGCATCCAAAATATTTAAGAAAACTTTATATATCTTTAATTAGAAGCCGTATTGACTATGGAAGCTTTTTCTATGACAACAGTGCAAAAACTCACTTGGAAAAATTGAATAAACTACAGAACCAAGTTATGAGAGTAGTGGGTAGTTTTATTAAAACAACACCCATTCACGTTATGGAGAGCGAGTTATGCCTACAACCATTATATCTTCGTCGACGATTCTTGGCTAGCAAATTTTGGCTTAAAACGAAAGCCTTGCAAGCAAATACTGGAGGTATCAACTTACTTTCCGAGTTATCCACATTGTGTAATGATTCTTCATATTGGCAAAACAAAAGAATCCCCCTGTTAATCTTGGTTCATGACTCACTACATACTTTAAAAGTTCATTGCAGTAATAAGTTAGATATGTTTTCCCTGAATACATGGGTTAGTAATATAGATAGTAACAATTTTATAAAACACGACGTCAGTTTTATGAGTAGACCAAAAAGGCAATACAATCCTGTTAGCTTGAGGAATTTATTTATTAATTACATTACTTCCGAATACTCGACTTATTTTAAAATATTTACAGACGGATCTAAGGATGGTGACGGTATGGGCGCCGCCTTTTATGAGTCTGAAGGAAACACAATGAAATTCCGAATTAATGTCAGTGTATGTATTATGGAAGCGGAACTGATTGCGATCGCAGAAGCTCTGTCGTATGTAGAATCAATCCATCAAAACAATATTGTCATTCTCACAGACTCCAGAAGTTCGCTCCAACACTTGGCTCGGTGTACCTCGACATTTCGAGGAACACCGATAGCCTACACTATACTGAACATTATTTTGAAATTACAATTTGATGGAAAACACATAGTTCTTCAATGGATTCCATCACATATCGGAATAAGAGGCAATGATATTGTTGATCTACTAGCCAAGCAGGCCATTTGTGATGGAATTCCAGTAGATTTTTCTCCTTACTTTACTAACTTTATACCTAATATCAAACAGGATTGTTATTCGCTTTGGAAGGAGTACTTCAATAAAAGATCCCAAGAAAAAGGAATCTGGTACAAAACGATCCAGCCGCATCCCTTGAATTCACCGTGGATAGATAATCAGCTGTTGAACAGATGTGATACTGTTATCGCACTAAGACTTCGTTCCGGACACATCCCGTGTAATAAGTTCTTATACCTAATGGCAAAATCAACATCGACTAATTGTGATTTTTGTACTAATTCTGTTGATGAGGTTTATCACATTTTAACCGAGTGTGTCCGCAACGAGGAATTTAGAAATAGCTTAGATAGGAGAATTAGAGAGGTAGGTTACTGTAATAGTGCTTTAGCTGTGCCATTGTCTGATGCAGCTAAAGTACTTTACAAATTAGCTATGCTAAGGTTTTGTTAAATTGCAATTGGTATGATTTTGTTAAGTTAACCAGGGCGGCATAATCGCATGTGCGACAAAGCCCTTTCAAAAAAGAAAAAAAAAAAAAAAAATAAAAAAAACCACACCCTTCAATATGCACCTTTCAGTTACATCGCTGCAGATATTCGTCGTGTGTAACCGCTCTAATGTCAATTTATGGGCCTATGAGACGGTTTTAGCTTAGTTCCTTACGTGTTGAAGACACATTACGGCTCATTTTATCTAGATTCCTGATAAAGGTGGTGGATGCCATGAAGTAAATTAGGAGTTTAGCTGCATTTCCGCATGCGACGAGACTTTTGCAAGGAATGTTAGTGCCTTGACGATTTGCTATCTAAGCAGATATCTGTTGCGCTATTTCTTCCCAGCTAAAGCACTAGGAACTAGTGAAGGGCGGGCGTTTTGGGGGACTGTCTTATGTAATTTTGACATTCGAAAAGTGTTGATCCTAAGCCTTGTTTGAATAAATAACTTTTGATTATGATAGGCACTTGCGATTAGTTTTAACTGAGTTGAAAGTGTGCAAATTATCTAACAACTTAAATTGTTCTTATATTCAGATGACAACTGTAATTCTTTGGGAGTTGTATGAAATGGCTAACACACCAAATTGACGTGAGGTTTCAATATGCTTAACAACTAATTTCCCTGTTTGTACTGACAAGTTACTATCGGACAGTCAATACTTCTTGCAAATTTTTTTGCACTTGGAAATGCGGGTGTAGAAAAACAGTCTTCAGAAAGATTATCTCTATATCGACGCTTGAAAGGCAATATTGACCAAACGACATGTTGGCAACTTTACACTAGAGCATTTTAAAGAATTTTTTCCAATAAAAAAAACCTTTAAAATATTTTATTTTTATTTTATATACATTTTTATTTTTTATTTTTTTATTTTATATAATTTTTTTATTTTATATAAAATTTTATGTAAAATACTCCATTTTAAAGTTCATTTTTATTTTATAATACTTTAAGATTCTCTAGTTTAAAGTTGCCAACATGCCGTTTGATTAATATTGCCTTTCAAGCGTCGATATGAAGCGAAATGGAAACTGTACATTGAATATTTTGAAAAAAAGTAATTTCTGCGAAGTCTGGGAACGACTCTAATGCCTAAATATGTTTTTTAGAGTTTGTCTATTTTTTTTGTTTATTTGTTCATCTGTATGTATGTTCCAGCATCACACAAATACTACTGGATAGATTTTGTTCAAATTTTGCGTAGATATTCCCTATAAGTCTGGTCAGTTTGTAGGCT
The DNA here is from genome assembly GCA_947523025.1 of Dryobota labecula. Classification (NCBI taxonomy): domain Eukaryota; kingdom Metazoa; phylum Arthropoda; class Insecta; order Lepidoptera; family Noctuidae; genus Dryobota; species Dryobota labecula. Next base: position 8,278,997 of record OX383300.1, on the reverse strand, counting down.
ATAAATTATTTATTTATTTATTTATTTAAACTTCATGTACAATAGTGGTACATAGGTGGACTTAATGCCACAAGGCATTCTCTACCAGTCAACCTTTGGGTTAAATATATAAACATAGTGATAGGGTACAAAAATAATGTCTAAAATACTAACTTCTTGATTACGAGAATGTATATAATTTTATTGATACTAATACACATATACAAATAAAATAAACTAATAGATATTTTAACAAATACCACCTAATAAGAATTACTATGACTAGACTATTATTTAAGAATATTTAGTCGTAGAGAGTTATTTAGTCTGACTTATGTAGTGGTTACGAACTTTTCTTTTAAAAGTAAATTAGTTTTCAGCTTATCACGTTATTTGCTATGGGGGATGAGCAATAAAAGTGACATATGCAAACAACGATGGCACATTCGCGCGACGATCGCTTTTAAATAACACGCGGCCTAACATTGTTTGGGCAAATTCGATCAAACTGGTATACCTCGTATTTTCATGCCAATATGTTTTGAATATTTGTCAGTTTTCTATACACCTGTCAGTCGTCCATTTTATTCCACGGAAATAATATATATATTTGGTTAACCCTTCATATATGTGGATCCACGCGAGACACAATAATGTTTTAATTGTGTCTGTAATAGGCATGCAAGTACACTCGGCTGCTTTGTATGCTAATTTACAGAATGTTTGAGTATGTGTTATACGTACCTACCTACTTATAGTATCAAAAACGATTGTTTGCATACATGTGATGAGATTTTGTATGAAGTGTGTTTAGGCGTCTTATTTTCTTTTTTTGCGTCATGTTTACCGCAAATAAACGTTTTTTCTTTCTTTTCTTTCTTTCTAAACGTCATTTAAGGTTTCTTTTTATTTCTTTACTACCGAAAACATGTTATAAATCTAATAAAAAGCGTATGGTTCGTTTTAAAACCCGAACCACTGAAATACTTTATTTCGCTAAATATCACATAACATTTCAACCTTTTAATAATAGGGATGATGCCTGGGTAAAAAAAAAGGAAAACTGTTTAGTCCGTCAATCAGATAATAAAAAAATATTAGACACGTATTTTTTGCTTTATTAATAAAAAATGAATTAGATAAATCACATTAAACTTGGGAATTGGGGGCTCGTTACGTCACAGCTCAAGATAAAATCTAATGAGAAGTGAAGTCATGGCAAATTTGAACTCAATGTATCGCGTAATGTTTTGATTACGTAAAGAAAAAATACGGGTCCAATATTTTTTTAATAATCTACATGACGGACAAAAAATATTTTTTAGTCATCATCCCTATTATACGAGAGGTTAAATCAGCCCTTAGAAGTTTATAAGTAATTATTTTATTCTTACCCTAAATTAATAGCAATTATTAAGTAAAGTTTGGTGTTTGATTGGAGTTTTAATAATCATTAACTAATAACTTCAAAGTTCTTTTACAAGATTTTCCTCATTTAACTTCATTCTCATATTTAATGTAATGACGTAACAAAGTAGCTGAGGGGTATTTATGGCGCGCTGTAGTGACGCTTTTAGCCTAGTTCCGTAAGTGTTGGAGATGTGCTTCAGACACATTGTGGCGCTTTTCACCTACATTCTACAGCACCTTTTTTATGAATGAAGTTAGAATTGTGATTCTAACAAGACTCGGATGACTACAAGTGATTACAAAATATGCAAGTCAAAGTCAAATGCAAATCATTTATTTCAAATAGGCACGTAAGATGCACTTTTGAACGTCAAAAATAACATAAACAGTTAATTGATTCTAGTTGCCCCTTCCAAAAGGTAGTTATGTATGGAGAAGAATAGGCAAAAAACTCCATACTTACTCTTCTAAAATGTTAACAATAGTTTGTATACATTAATTAATAATTATAGGTGAAGACGATGTACCTAGAATAAAAATAAAATTACTTACCAGAATTGGTAAAGAGAATGAAAAGTGAAGTAATGACAGAAAAATTAATAAATGCGATAGGTGCTCACATATTTACAAACATTGCATGGGATTTTCCAAAAAAAAAAAAAAAACATATAATAAGTCAGTATGTGAGTTAAATTATATTAATCACAGAAAATAAAATTAATATCATAAAAAAGGATCGACTGACTCGCGAGCAACTACTGTTCACGCGAAACCCTTCTCCACGTCAGTCCTCCAGGGCCTCGCTGGAGTATTTGCTACTACCACCAAGATCTGCACCGACGAAGGCTCCAGGCGGGCTCACGCCCAGTATAAAGCAAGCAAGGGCCGTATAATGAGTGTATATTTATTGTAACTTAAAATGTTCTATTAGAACAACATTTACATAATTTAAAAGCTAATTGACTTAAAATAATAATAATAATATGTACAAGTGTATAAAAAAGGGAGGGGAAGAATCAAAAGACATCAAAAAATTTGTCCGCATCGCTGGCAACAGGAAAAGTGCCTAAAAGGCTGGGAGCATTACCACGTTGTATGGCAATGCTGATATTCTGGCCAAGAAATAGGCCAGCCCTCTGGTCACGTGAGCAGTTGACCAACCGCTTGGCTATTATCATTATTTCTTTCTTTCTTTCAGACTATATACACATACAAGTACACACAATCCATATGGTATTAGTAACAATGACTTAAAAACTATGTTAGTAACACTTACAAACAACTAAAAGTTACGTGGCCCAACACACGTTGGCACGTGCCTCCGTACCCAGTGCCTTATGAAGGGACTGTCCACCTTGTCTAATAATGTTTTTAGGATGCTGTTGGAGCTTCCACGCAACCTACCATTATTGACGCTGATCTCTTCCTCATAAGGGCATGAAAATCGTCAACACGGGCTTCCACGAACATCTGCGAAGCGCTGCAGTAGCGCGGAAGCCCCATCAACATCCTAAATCCATTAATATATTGTACGCGCAGGACGCTGTAGGCTCTTTGCGTATATTTCACCCACAAGCTGCACGTGTAGAAGGTCTGACAGTATGCCTTGAAAAGCGATACTTTTATGTCTGCTATGTCTCAATAAAATTAATGATGAGTTGGTCTATTTTTATACAGCTTCTTTTCTATTATTTTCGAAGATACTTCGATTTGTTGACCACTTATTATTTTTTAAGTTTTACGTTTTGTTATGTACCTAGTACTGGCAATACACTGTCCCCGCATACCTATTAACATAGCACCTAATAAAAAAACATCGTAAATGCCAATTATTTTTAAGAGTAGGCAACCGTGGTTTTTTTTTTTTTCGACTCTTCTCCATGTAACCAACACGGAATTAGTATTTAGTATACAGGGTGAAATTGAATTCATGGGCTTCCTCTTAAGGGGTCATAAAACTCATCATAACCGAACCTGAATTTGCGAAAAAAGAATCGGCTATTCCCTACATTTACGTTCACATAGCTCGTCAAAATAAAGGGAACAGATTTTTTTTTTTTCGAGATTTCAGTGTTGTTCCCATAGTGAAAGTTGTTCACAATGATGAGTCCAATGGCATACAACGCCCTCAGAGTTCAATATAAAAATGCCTTCCGAGTGTTGTTGGGGCTTCCACGTTACTGCAGTGCATCAGGAATGTTTGCTGAAGCACATACAATCAATACCATCCTGCGAAAAAGGATGGCGTCCATGATGCGCAGGGTGCGTGGGAGCGTCAACGGCATTCTGAAGGTCATCAGTGAGAAGCCATGTTGCGCCATTATGGCGCATTGGGTGCATGTACATGTGCACGTACCCACTGTGTCAGGTGAGCGCAACAAATATATGAATTAAAATAATAATAATAATGGTTATTACGAACATTATTACTTACTAACATAGATTATAAGTGTGTATGTATTACTACCATCATATGGATCAAGGTCTGAATTAAAGTTTTTTTTTTTTATGACCCCTTAAGAGGATGCCCATGAATTAAATTTCACCCCGTACAACGACGAATTGGAACCGTGCGCCTAGCTTCTGACGTTTTATAAGTGCATATGTGGATTTAAGTGAAATAAAATATCTTGAATTGCGAGAAAAAGATGGAGCTTTTCAGGACGAATAAGTTGCGCGGTGATGCCTGCGAATTATTTTGTATTTTTTTTTATCTAATAATATTTATTTATATATCTGGTTGTAAAGTTAGATTATATTCTGAGTACTGTTTGTTTTATTTTATCTAGTTGCCTATTTATGTTAATTTCTTTAAACCTGAATTGGTTTCCGTATGTCTTTTCCGGGTAACCACTGAAAATCAGCGCTGTGCTGTGGGTCCCTCATAGCACAGCATCATGCTGAGTGGAAGCCTTCTTGTCACAGTCATGACGTGCAGCGACTATTTTGTTTTGTGCTCGTGATTGGAATATAGATCTATTTTGTTTTTTTTTTTTTAATTTTTCTGTATAGGTACCTACCACCTACTCAAGTTAATTATCTTTTTGTATGCACGTGTTTCTGTGACAAATAAACCTATTTTTCTTTCTTTCTTTTCTTTCTTTTCATGATTCGGCCCCCATTTTAAACTTTTCCCAATTTTGTACAAAGCTACAGCTTAAAGAACCTCAACTAACTACTTTCACAATTTAATTCAATCCTCAAAATCCGAGGTTTAGCTCCTTAAACCAAGTCTGCTTGTATATCAGTCTCAAAGGAGCCTGCAACGCGAGATAAGTAGGAGTCTGAAACCCAAGACGAAATATACCGAGGCTCGGGCCAATTAGTGAACGCTAAAAATACACCGTTGGCTTGCCTTAAGTATCTGCTCAAAATTGCTGGGTAAAACCGCAAATATTTTTAAGTAAAAGAATCTAATGAAGAATTAACCTAGTGCGTAAAACGAGATTAAGGGGTACCAAAGGTCATTTTGAAGTTTGTAATAGGTACCACTATAACTCCATTTATTATAGCATTAGACAAATAACGGCTAAATAACGACAGTTATTGTGTAATATTGTTGAAATTACTGCACTTTAGAGTTATTTTTTAAATGTAAATGGTAAATAGATTACAGTGCTTTGTATTTATCGTGAAATAACGGATTTGTCTAAATGGAAAATAATAATATTTTATAATATATAGAGGTAAAAACCTTTTGGCCAATACTAAAAAGGTTTTTAAGTGTGCAGGATAAGAAAGCTTTACCAATAAAGATTATCTGTGCATTCCGTAAAAACCTCGTGATCAAGTCGCTACTTATTTTTTTTTTTCTTTTTCTTCCCTCTTTTTTGAGACAATTTTCTGTTTCATACTTTGTGGATCCAATCCTAAGTTTTGCGTATTTTTTAACCAAACATTTTTGTAATAAAAACTTTCTAGATTAAATTGCTTTGTTTATGGACGCACGGCTACAAATCAAGCTATAGAATTCCAGTATAAGCTGACCTCTCATTGTACGGAAATCCTATACAATGCGAGATCAGCCTAAACTGGAAATGTATAGCTTGATTTGTAGCCGTGTGTACGCGGAAGAATTTTAATTATTCCCGCCGAAGCTCCACTCTTCCTAGTGCTTTGTTATTTGACCTGTGCAAGCTGACCTAAATGAGATTTCCGAGGATTATCTGCAGACTTTGTCGAATACGTTTCGACTTTCAAACAAGCCATCATGTATTTATTTATTATGTATAGTTTTAAACATTTTAGGGTATTGTGGTAAAGTAATAACAGCCGCACTGGTCGAGCGATCGCTACGCTTCCCGCGGTTGGTCTGTGGATGGGTGACCATCTTTACATACCAAGACTCCTCCGTGCCTCGGAAAGCACGTTAAGCCGTTGGTCCCGGCCGTCATTCGTGGATCTTTGACAGTTGTTACGAGTCGTCAGAAGCTCGAAAGTCTAATAACAACCAGTCTTACCAAGAGGTATTGTATTGTTACGAGCTAGGGGTTCGTGACAATAAAAACTGCTGATTTAATAACCAAATAGATGAAACAACACTGATAACAACTCAAACTATAATTATAAAACACAACTGCACTACTGATCACTCTAGTCGCACTTGACGATTGCTTGAATCGTTTGAAGTTTACTTGTCGCTTGATCTATATATGTATTATTATTTCTTTATGTGGTTTTTCTTCTGACCCGGGTCGGGGTCCATACCGGCCTTATATAGTCCTCAGATAGTTCCAGAACCTTCTACTGTAGAAACATCTAATATGTTCGAGTACAAACCGGCCCCGACTGACCAGATTTCGATAGTTCTAGAAAGTTCTAGCATCGAACTTTCTAGAAGCATCTTGACTCTACTAGTTCTGCTACTCGATACTAGATGGCGCTAGTGGTACTTAATGTCCCGATGTACCAGGCATAAATTGTGGCGCGCAACAGTATTAAAAATAGAATTGTGTTTTCACTGGGTTGTGGAGATCAGATAGGCAGTCACTCCATGTAAAATACTGTTATTTAGCTGTATCCGGTTAGACTGGAAGCTGACCCCAACATAATTGGGAATAGGCTTGGCAGATGATGTACCTACAGTTTTAAACTTAATGAGAAGCGAAAAGAACATAACATATTAGGTCCAACATCACCTCTGTTTTTCCGGAAAGGTTAAGCAGAGGTCACACTCGCCAGTTATGTTTTAGTCCCATGTAATATTGGCGAGCGAAAGGTGAAAGAACAATAATGATTATAATGGTATTTTAGTATCCGGGCGAAAATATTAGAAATCAAGCCTGAGAAAGACACTATCGCACAAGTATTCTATTTTATTTTTACCCGACTGCCCCAGAAGGTTAGTCAGTTATGTTTTTCGAAAGTACGTATGTATGTATATCTATTTCTTTAGCACGCTCTGTAACCTAAACGGCCCGATGGATTTTAACATATAAGGTATCGTTAGATTCGTCATAATTGTGAGAGTGACATAGGCTACATAATATTTATATATTACATCTGCAAATACCAAAACAGAGAGGGAAAGATTTCTTTTTAAAATAAATTACAACAATACGGGTACCAAATAAAAGCTATTAATGAGACAATTCCAAATAGAAGTATATAATTATATATAATAATTTCTCTTTTCAGTTATGTGTTTTTGCAGTCGGGTTTTTTGTTTTATTATATTATTTTCCTATTTCTCTATAGCAATGGTGCCGATGTCGACAATTCTGCCAATTTCAGATGCGTTAATATAAAACGTGCTGAGAAAAAGCATAAAATCGCACAAGTATCACCTACTGACAGGGTAGGCATTAAATATACCTACAAACCGATTTTTTTTACTCGATGTCGATATTCAGGCAGGTCCTCTGAAAGTATCCAAGATCTTTCGATAGTTTAGTTTGATACTCTATTTCGATCTCAATACTCTTTTACGCGTTACTATTCCAGGCACAGAATATCCAAAAGGGAGGATTGTACGACGCGACTAAATAGTCGTAAATGTATGCATAAAGAAAATAATGAATTCTGTGAAGGCTGGAAATAAAACCTTTTTGCATGAAAAAAATGAATATTGACATTATCATTTTGCTCTATGGAAACATTTAAATTTCAACGATTCCAATGTTCGAAATAAAAAATAGTTCCGTTCCATTTTTTAAATATTCATCGTTCAGCGAGCGAGAGCAAAAAGCTCAATCGACGAAAATATTTTTTGCGTCTCTGTTTGTGAAAAATATTCAGTTAATTGAGTAAAAAGCCATTAGTCTAAAAGGCTCATTTCACATTAACCACGATGTTAAATGCTAAACCACTTACTAAATTGGATTATAAACTATGCACTGAACTCTAGGCAAATATGTTAAACATTAAATATTTGACTTAAACCACTCCGAAACGGTTTCAACTAAACTGCGAGTTCCAGTAACTGTTCCAACCCAATTTGCCCTGAAGTTAATTACGTAGAAAAATCTGTTTTCGCGTGGCCATGGGAAAATTAAATCGTTTACCAAGCTCTGATCTGTTAATAGTGTTAATTTGTTTATGCATTGTTGCCTTGATACTTTATTAATTGGTTATTTATACTGAAAAATTGTTACCGTTACTGTTTATTTTTTTATTTATTGAGCAAGGCACACCAACGACATATTTACAAGGATAGTAACAATAGGTAATCATAAGTCTTCAGTACTCTGTAAATACTTCACTTATAGGCATGCCCAACATTGTTATAGATAGATGAACAAGTATCCAATTAAAATTTTAAATTCCTAATTCATTATAATATTAACAATAAAAATTAACTGTTAGCTTACATCATCCCACAGCTGTGCAAAGGCCTCTCCCCATGACTTTCAGCTATTTCGATCCAGGGGCCTTACTCCCGACAGCATCGAGTTTTGAACCAATCGAATTGGGTTCGAATTAAATGCCGATCCATACTTTTGAATCCAACACTAGCGCACGATCGTGCGGTGGTTCGAAGCGAAACTAACTTCGGTCAGTTTTAAGTTTTCAAATCGAGTTCGGATCAGAAACGAAATCGAATCGGAATCAAAATCAAACTCGAATAGTTTTCGGGAGTAAGGCCCCAGGGCTAATGTGGACCACTGGTCGTTTGTTTTGTCCAGCTCGCTCCGCCATCTTCTACGAAGTCTGCCGCGATGCCTTCTAGCTGTCTCAGGGTTCCACATAGTGATTATTTTGGCCCACAGCTCATTGGGCATGCTGTAGACGTGGCTAGCCCAGTTCCACTTTAACTTTGCGGCTTTTTAGGCAAAGTCAGCAATCTGTGTTTTGGAGCGCAGTGCGGTGTTGCGAATATGGTCAATTAAGTTAACGCCTAGAATACTACGCTGCATCGCACGTTGGCAAACCTTGAGTTTGGACTTTTGAATGTTTGATTTTTTTTTTACTTATCTTTAAAAACGTGTATACTTAACTAGCTTCTGCCCGCGACTTCGTCCGCGTTAAATTTCTTGTTCCCCCGACCCACCCCGTCGCAACACATTGCCTGCCCGTGCTTTTACTTCGTTTTCGCATAAACTTTCATTTAAAAAAAAATGGTGTTCTAGTTAATAGGAATGTAATTCTTCCTCAAGAATTGGGCTGTAAAATGCAAAAAGATTTTTTCAAATCCAACTCGCAGTTCCAGGGATTAGCGCGTTCAAAAAACAAAAAACCGGCAAAGTGCGAGTCGGACTTGCACACGAAGGGGTCCGTACCATCCATACAAATCCTTATCCATACTAATATTATAAATGTGAAAGTAACTGTCTGTCTGTCTATTTGTCTGTCTGTCTGTCTGTCTGTATGTTACGTTTTCACGCCTAAACCGCTGAACCGATCGTCATGAAATTTGGCAAAGATAGCCTGGGACATGGAGAAGGACATAGGCTACTTTTTTACGCGATAACCTACATCCAAATGGGCGGAGCCGCGGGCAAAAGCTATCCATACTAATATTATAAATGTGAAAGTAGCTCTGTCTGTCTGTCTGTATGTTACGTTTTCACGCCTAAACCGCTGAACCGATCGACCTGGGATATAGAGAAGGACATAGGCTACTTTTTTAGACGATAACCGACATCCACGCGGGCAGAGCAAAAAACACGGCAAAAAAATCATGTCCGTTGTATGGGAGCCATATATTAAATATTATTTTTTTTCTGTTTTTTAGTATTTGTTGTTATAGTGGCAACAGAAATACATAATATGTGAAAATTTCAACTGTTTAACTATCACGGTTCATGAGATACAGCCTGGTGACAGACGGACAGACAGACAGACAGACAGACAGACGGACCGCGGAGTTTTAGTAATAGGGTCCCATTTTACCCTTTGGATACGGTACCCTAAAAACTAACTCTTCAGCTTTAGAATAGACTACCTCGCAGAGTTGATCATTACTTTGCTGCGGAGTTATTATAAAACAGTTATATCTCCTAAGATATTCATTGAAATTAAATGATGTAAGGGCAACTTTGTTCAAAATTAAATACTTGTGATGAATAACGTATTTATTTGGATGAGGATTAATACCATGTTTATGAAAACTCCTTCGCAAATAATGCATTAATTTCGAACAAATTTGATTACCATAAAAAAGGTTATAGTGAGTTAATCTTAAAAGATAGACATATGCTGTCGCAGACTTTTTTTTTAGAAAATTTAAAGAGGATCAATTCCATCATACATTATATTTGCCTAACTTAAACCGTTTACGCAGCGCACGCAACGGAAGCTCTCAAAAAGAATAATTTTTCCCGTTTTTGCAACATTTTTCATTTATGCTCCGCTCCTTTTGGTTGTAGCGTGATGTTATATAGCCTATAGCCTTCCTCAATAAATGGACTATCCAACACAAAAAGAATTTTTCAATTCCAACCAGTAGTTTCTGAGATTAGCGCGTTCAAACAAACAAACAAACAAACAAACAAACAAACTCTTCAGCTTTATATATTAGTATAGATAATCTTTTGCTAAAAGGTATTTTTGTATCACGAAGCGACGCGCGCTTGACTTGTGATCAGCAAGTGTACAAATACGCTGTGAATGTGTGCGTGAAGATTTTTTTTTTGTTTGGCATTTCGCAGGTCAATCTAGGAGGTCTGTTTAACCAGATTTTCTTGTGGGTGCCACAATAAATTAAGGCCTCCAGCCAGGGCATAAACTTATAAACTAAGCGTTTATTCGCTAAGGGCACCCCCTGTGGGGTACGGACCTCAGCTTAGAGCATCGCTGAAGGATGACAGCAAGGGACAAGCTGGATCAGATTATGATTATTATAGGATGTGCGTGAAGACGAGTAGCGTCAGCACATAACACACACACGCACACGCAAACACACACGTCTGACTTCGCCATTGTCTGGGACGGTACCGAGAGTTCTTGCGGTTACACACACATTCACAGCGTGTTTTTACACGTGGTAACCAAAACAAAGCGCGCGTCGCTCCAGGAGATAAAAATGCTGTAGTTAGTAACCCGATTCGCGTACTTCTTGCAAATAGTAACCTGCTACGAGTATTTCTATACCTCCTGATTATTCGGGCTCAAAAAGGATTCCCTAAAAAACCTTTTCGTAATTATAATTCCAAATACTATGACTCAGATCAAAGGCAGTGCCGGTGGGTTATTTATTATGTTGAAAGGCTAAACCGCTAAAACTGAGAGCAATGGTAACTGTTAAATAAGGAAAGGACGAGTTGTAAAACAAGATGTAGATTTATGTTTTCACTAACTCTAGGCGGCACCTAAATGAATGCCTAAATAAAAGCGCGCTGTTGGAATTTCAGCTTTCGGTGCTTAGTTGAGCGTTGAAAATCTTACAGCGTGAAAACGGGCGTGAATCGTTATTCGGATGCCAGTACTAAAACTGGTATTATATTACTTTGAATCGGGAAAGTGAGGGTTTCATCTAATTTTGATTCAAAGGGTTTCTTTTGTTAATTTAATGTAGGGTTTTATGTACTTAAATCTGAGTTCTCAACGTAAGATCAAATTTTATCCATAAGTTGACTTAATTTCCTTAAAAAAAAAAATAAGCTCTATATAAAACTAGCTTCTGCCCGCGGTTCCGTCCGCGTGAAATTTCTTGTTCCCCAATCCGTTATCGAAATATTTAAAAAAAAAAGCCTTTTATTTTCTTCATAAGTTTTTTTTCGTGAATTTTTCGCATGTTTTAATAGTTATTCTGCTATTTGGGGCGGAAATAAATCCAACAAATCAATGATCATAAAAATCTGTTCAGCCGTTCTTGAGTTATACTCGTATAAATGGTGTAGCTAACGCGACTTTTTTTTATATATTAAGATTGAAACTGCGATTACAACGATAATATGTAAGGCTTCTAAATAGTCAAAAACAACGTGTGTAAAATAAACAAAACTACTAGTATATATTTCTGATGTTTAAATCATAAAACAAATAGGCATGACGTTTTCAACGCTGACCAATTAAGGGTCCGTGCACGAAAAAAACTCCCTTTTGGCAATTTCTTATCTAATTGTGAGAAAACTTGAAATAATCGAAACATTAAGTCTTTGTAACTATAAAAGTACAGTTTTCATGGTGCTAAACCATTCATGTCAGTCACAGCAGCTTTTAATAGTTTCATCTTTTTTGTGCTCTCCAAAATATAGTTTATTTCGCCATGGATTTACTTAATGAAGATATTGTATAACCATTAAATAAAATTTTGATTATATTTCAAGGATAGCTGAAGACTAATTTGTGATTTTTAAATTTCTTGATACGATTTGCTAAATAATAGGAAAAATATATATTACTGACGAGGTTTAAAACAAAAAAAGGTTTTTTTAATATTATTTTTCCTCTATATTTTGTATGGAAGTTGAAAAAAGTGGTTCCGCCACATGCAAGAAGAGCATATAATAATGTTGATGATATTTTTTCATGTTCAAAATCAAAAGTAGTTTCTTGTAGAATGATGATCAAATGTCAGTCTTGCGTCATTTTTCGGAAAACTTGTTGCAAATATTAGTGATTTACCGTGAATACTTAATTAACTAGAAAAATCCCTTTCAGCCACATGCAAAACAAAGAACACGACTTTTCAAATCAAAAATAATTTTGTTCAAATTATTTTTCCCTCACAACCAATGAACAAAATTGATCAAAATCAGTCGATTTCGTGCACGGCCTCTTAAAATTAGTATGTAAAACTGATTAACGAACTTCATCCACATAGTGAACCTATTCCAATTTCGAATGATTTTGAATTTTGAAATCAGCGAAATTGTCCCAAAGCAATCAAACACATGCAAATCAGCTTCTGAATCGTTTATCACAAAAACCGTTTTTATGCGTCGTGAAAAGCCGAAACGCGTTACTTGTTTTGCGTCAACGCTTTTATGCGATAAATAATAACTTTTTGATGTAACATCTTTATGTCGCATTAAAAATCATGATCGTTAACCAATACGGGCTATATTGCAGAGATTCCGATAATATATCGGACCACATAGTTAATAAAACGACAAGGTATATTATAATGGAAGTTTTTACGACGAACAAAAGTAGGTTGTTCAATTATTTCATAATAAACGCTCGTAATGGGAAAACTGTTGCTGAAAATGTAGTTTATTGCTAGTTCGTAAGTTTAGTTGTTGGTTTATTTAATGAAAGAAAGAAAATACGTTTAATTGCGGTAAACATGACGCAAAGAAAGAAAGAATACAAACACAAAAAGAACAAGTTTTGGGAAAATATGCGTCACATATTTTCGGCTTAGAGCATCGAATTTTTTCATTCCATAGATAGCATAACGGCTATCGCTCAGCATAATGCTGCGACCATATGCAAAATTGAGCCCCGGCGTTGGTTTTCAGCGACAGCCGGCGTTCATTGATTTACTTAAGGTTGGATAAAAGACGTCTGTTGGCAGTGAGTTTTCCAAATTAGATAGAAGATAGAATACTCTTTATTATGTACACCATAAAAATTATAGATATAAATGTAGGGTGTCACAATGTGCGGTCTCATCGGTAAAAGCGATCTTTTACAGACAACCTTTTTTTTTAAGCATACTTAGTACAGCCTCTAACTGTCCAACTGCAGGGAAAATGCCTCTTCTCATACACAGAAGGCACGAGCATTGATCAGTATGCTTGCTCAAGACGGATTGGCGATTTTTAGCTTATATCCACTAGCTACACCCGCCAACTAACCGCCGCTAACTTCTCCCGCGCGACTATTTCTAAAATAAAAGCTATCTGCCAGTTAAAGTCCCGTCCAAATTGGTCCAGCCGTTTCAGAGATTAGCCGGAAGAAACAGACAAACAGACGGAAAGTCAGACAGACATTTGTATCTTCTACCTATCTATATATCTGTCTTCTATCTATCAATCCATACTAATATTATAAATGTGAAAGTAACTCTGTCTGTCTGTCTGTCTGTCTGTCTGTATGTTACGTTTTCACGCCTAAACCGCTGAACCGATCGTCATGAAATTTGGCAGAGATATAGCCTGGGATACGGAGAAGGACATAGGCTTCTTTTTACGCGATATAACCGACATCCACGCGGGCGAAGCCGCGGGCAGAAGCTAGTACTACATAAATTGAAGTGTCTGTTTGTAATTTCAGAATACAACGTTTTACTAATGGCCGGTTGTTTCAAACGGTTAGTTAACGTAACATACGTACGTCAATTAATAATGATTACATATGATGTTTAACGTTCGTTGAATACTCGTACAAAGCGTTGTTTCACTGCATAAAAAACCGATCGTCAAACTTCAAATGTAGAAGAATAAAATTACGTTAACCAGTACTGTACTGTAATCGTTATTTTTTTAACGAACGTTAAGGGCATAATTTTGTGAAACAACGCTTTTTTTGGTTTGACGATAGTTAGCGCCATTTATGATGTATACGCGTGCGTCAAGTGGACGTGAAGGGTTGTTTCACAAAATTATGCCCTTGAAGTTCGTTAAAAATAACGATTACAGTAACAGGTGTCATACCCACTGGTTAACGTCATTTTATTCTTTTAAATTTGAACTTTGACGATCGGTTTTTATGCAGTGAAACAACGCTTTGTATTTAACGAAGATGATTTAAAGAACATGATATGTAATCGTTATTATTTGACTTACGTATGTTACGTTAACGAACTGTTTGAAATCACCGGCCCTAAGTACACAACTGTAACTTTGACGTTAGTTTGTCGTTTGTAGGAACGCTCACCATAGACTAAAGTATAGATTTTTTTTCTAAATACGTCGTAGAACGAGCGATCGATTCAGTCGTGTCAACTTGGATACCAACTTAAGGTCTCTGCACACAGCGGGCGCGGCGCGGCGGGACGGGACGCCGACGCGACGCTGAGCAGTTGTAATGTACTAGATATTACGGACGACGCCACACAGAGCCGTCCGGCTCGACGCGACGTGACGCGACGCTTTGTGTGGCGTCGTCCGTAATATCTAGTACATTACAACTGCTCAGCGTCGCGCCGGCGTCCCGTCCCGCCGCGCCGCGCCCGCTGTGTGCAGAGACCTTTATCGTTTTCTATAGTCGCTTACGACGAGGCGTCAACGATTGTAGAAAGAGATTCGATACGAAACGTTTGTAACTTGGCTAGGCCTTCTGGTCTCCGAGGAGATTGGTCGCCATGGCCGAAATTCGGTCTGGAGGACTATTAATGGATAGTGTTCATAATATAAATAGGTATTTCATTTTATCAATTACTACTTTTTAGGGTTCCGTAGCCAAATGGCAAAAAACGGAACCCTTATGGATTCGTCATGTCTGTCTGTCTGTCCGTATGTCACAGCCACTTTTTTCCGAAACTATAAGAACTACTAGCTTTTGCCCGCGGCTTCGCCCGCGTGGATGTCGGTTATCGCATAAAAAAGTACCAAACTCAAATCATTTATTTCAATTAAACCATTTACAGGCACTTTTGAATTGTCAAGCAGTCGGTCAGTAAGAAAAATTAAGCTACATACCCATTCGAAAGCGTAGGTACCTATGGAGAAGAACGGGCAAGAAACTCCATGGATACTCTTTTAAATTAAATAGTTACAAAAGTATTCGTTACATCTATAATGTTGCATTTATAACTAAAAGTGAGAACGATGTAAAAATAAAAATAATAAAAACTTACACGTTAAAAGCGTCAAGCGTAGGTAAAACAAATAGAAACAAAATAAAATAAAATAACCCGTGGCAGCTAAGAGATGACCAGTCCCAACTGACGGCGCCCGTTCACGAACATGACGCATGGTAATAGCACCATTCAGCTCAACCATTTTGAAGCCCTATGTCCTTCTCCATATCCCAGGCTATATCTCAAAATTCTAACTTAATATTAATTTTAATGTGACTCACTATGTGAATAGAAACCGAAACAAATGATTTAATATGGTAAAAGTACTTATGTTCTGAACGTGAATGAGTCTTTACCTAAAGATAACAAACACAAAATCAAAATACGAAATTTCACTCAAATTCTTAAAGCAATCAATTGTACCAAATGCAACACGAAATAGAAATGCGACACAAATAATAATTTTAAAATAATTCACGTAAGTACTAACGATGTAAAAACAAAACGAAATCCACCGAAATGTCGCATGGTACACCGTTTGTCCATTTGTCCTGAGAAAACGCTCGAAATGTCTAATGAACACCATTGGTGCATAACTTTTCTCAGGGTCACGTTCGCAATTGGACGAAATAGTTGACATTTATTTTGTACTTGCAACACGATCTGGATGTAGAATTCGATTAATCGACTAATACTTGACCGGTTGACATTTTAGCGGGAACACCAATAAGCGAACGAAAAAAAAAAAAAAACTTCTATACTCTGTGGTCGTGTGGCGGTGTGACGCGATGCTTAATGTAAACATTGATCATGGTTATATGTGCGTAAAGTAATGGATTCAATGAGAAAACGGTTTAATCTTAGAAGAATCTTAAACAGAATTACTGAGAAATAAGTGTAGATTTCGTATTGAGTGTTAGTTCATCGAAAAGTGATAAATATGTCAGTGAAAAAGTAACGAAAGTTTTGGAATGCAATGTTTTGATCATAAGGCCGCCGTGTTTAGTAATGTTTTTATGATAAATATTCTTGTATACTGTTTGAAATACACGTAAGTAGCTAGTTTATTTATCTACGAACATAATTTGGCTAATAGCTACTGATATTATAGCGTATTGTTATCGTAATCGTATTTCCAAGAGTAAAATTCGGCAAACAAATACCTACAAAAACACAATAAAATGGATATAGTATGTTATCCTTAACAGATAGACATATGCCATCGCGGACTTTTTTGAAGACCTTTTTATGATACACAATTCCACCATACATTATTTTGTTATATCTCAAAGGGTTTAGACAGCGTTTTCGTTGAAAGCTCCCAGACGGCTTATTTTTTTCCGACACCTCCAACAAATATCGTTAATTCATACAAAAATGCATACAAAAACATAACAAATTATATACTAAAACCTTCCTCGAGAACCAAGCTATCCATTGGTGAAAACAGCATGAGAATCGGTGCAGTAGTACTTGAGTTTATCGCGAACAGACAGACAGACAGACAGACAGACAGACGCGGCGGAGGACTTTGTTTTATAATATGTAGTGAAGTGATAGTGATACTGTTGAAACTTGGTAAGTAGATGTATTCTGTGAACCGCATTAAGATTTTCACACAAAAAAAAAACAATAAATATTGGGGGTTCCCCATACTTAGAACTGAAACTCAAATTTTTTTTTTCATCAAACCCAATACGTGTGGGGTATCTATGGATAGGTCTCCAAAAATGATATTGAGGTTTCTAATATCATTTTTTTCTAAACTGAATCGTTTGCGCGAGAGACACTTCCAAAGTGGTAAAATGTATGTCCCCCCCCTGTAACTTCTAAAATAAGAGAATGATAAAACTAAAAAAAATATATGATGTACATTACCATGTAAACTTCCACCGTAAATTGGTTTGAACGTAGTAAGTAGTTTTTTTTTATACGTCATAAATCGTAAACCGCGCTTGCTTCTACGGAACTCTTTATGGGCGAGTCCGACTCGCACTTGCCCGCTTTTATTATCACCATCATTCTCCTGCCCGTATCCCATTTTATTTGGTGTCGGCGCAATATATATTTTTCTTCCATACTTCTCTAGTAATCGTCATTTCGGTAGTACCTCCC
The DNA here is from genome assembly GCA_947523025.1 of Dryobota labecula. Lineage (NCBI taxonomy): Eukaryota > Metazoa > Arthropoda > Insecta > Lepidoptera > Noctuidae > Dryobota > Dryobota labecula. The sequence goes on along the minus strand of OX383300.1, from coordinate 8,261,422 downwards.
TTCCCAGCCATATCATCTTTCATACACTCCATCCATCGTTTCTATGGTCTTCTCCTACTCTGATAGCCATTCATATTCTTCCTTACATATTTAATACTTTCCACACCGTAAAAAAATTGTTGGTCAACATCGAATCGCATTTATGCGTTTGTTTCAGCAAAAAAACTCATGTTTTTAACTGCTTTCTAACTGAGTTATAATCCCTGTGTAGTTCATAGGCGTTTTAAATCCATGTCAGTTGTTAGCATTCCGCCACTTTTCCCGCGTCATACTCATAAACCGAATTAAACTCACCGCATGGATGATGAAGCGAGACCGCTAGGGTTGCTATCTAACTCACCATTGCCGCATTTGATATGGAAGAAAGAAAAAAAAAAAGGTTTAAGTGTAAAAGACAGAAATCACTTAACTAAAATTCATTAGGAAACCACGCAAATTAAATAGTTACAATTAATTAGACAAACATGCTGGTTTTGCTAAAATATTGCACAAACATGATTTGTAATGAGAAAACCATTACCAAACCAACCATAGAAATATTATATGTAGGTACTTACCTAAATATAAGATTAAGTAATACTACTTAATCCGTTTATTACCTTCTTTTTTTTTTCATTATTTTCAGCCATTGGTGGTATAGTACCACCCGCAAGGCCTCCCTACCCCCTTCCACTTATCCGTATCTATTGCTGTTTGTGGCCAATCCTTTAGAAAAGAGTCGATTTCGTCTCGCCATCTCCTCCTGGGCCTGCCGCGTTGCCGTTCGGGTCCCGCTGTAGTTATTTTAGCCCATAGCTCCTCCTCATGCGAGAGCTGTGGCAATTTATTATGACCAGACATTTTTTTGATGTGAATACGTCTTTAAATTTACTTCTTTATTGGGAGGTAATTCAGAAACCTGATGATAACAAAATCGGGGGATAACGTTTTGTGTTGCAGCTACATATCTATCATCTATATGCAAAATTTTATTACACCACTGGATAGCTAAAGAATCAAAGAATTAGTTAAGTTGAGTGGGACCAGTAACACATTGCTCGCGGCGGATGGGTAAGTGCCGCCATTTTGAGGTCCTTTCGCTGCGTCGAAATATAAATTTTAATTTTTCGTTTAGTATAAGTTTTCTCTCGGAGAAGCTACGACGTTCTTTTGAGTTTCGATCGTCAGCTCTCGTCAAGATCTATTGATTGTGCATATAAAAAATCTATGAGAAATAGTTATAATGAAGTTAATGGAGTTAAAGTTAAAAATAAAAATAAATAATGCAATGTCGTATACTATAAATACTCGACAAAAAATCCAAATCAAAATATAGAGATCGTATAAGGTTGGAAAGGGTTTCTCAAGAGCAAACCAGTGATATCCATAAAACGGCATATGACAGAGTGAAGCGGTACCGGGAATGTAAAAGAATGAAGGCTTTCGAGCGGATCAAGACGGCGCCAGTACAGTTTAGGCTGATCTCGCATTGTATAGGATTTCCGTAAAATGACAGGTCAGCTTATACTGGAAATGTATAGCTTGATTTGTGGCCGTGTGTACACGTATTCACGTAAAATACACAGCCGTGTCCACGACACGACCCCGATTTTCCTAAACACTCACGTGTTCATTAATTTAACCTACTTACATATTTTTTTCACCGCAGACACAACCCTACCCGGAACTGCATAGGGTCGGCATGAATTGTCGTTAGTGGAGACAAGCCAACGTGTAGGGATGAAACGCAATTTAATTTTGAGCCCAGATAAATTGGATCGGGGACGGCACCGCCACTAAATAGATTGTTAAGTGCAAACTATATCGGGAAAAAAGTTGCGAGAAAACCTTGTGTTGGATTTTTCTTTTAACTAAATTGTAAAGAAGTACCTAGTCGAGGCAAGTTTGTCAATCTTGCATCAATGTGGTTGTTGTGACGAAAAACGCTTGATAACCTAAATATATTATTTTTTATTATTAAATACTTCAAGCACCGAAATGTACCTACGGAGCCGGACTTAATGCCATATGCATTTTCTACCAGTTAACCTTTTGGTGATGCAGAGATTTAAAACAGTGGTCACGAAGAAACAAAATACGATCTAGAGGAATGTGGCCGTTTTTCTTTAGATCGAATTTTGTTGCTTCGTGTCTCAATATGAAACTTTAGAAAATTCTAGACACACTTACCGAGGCAGCTGATTGAGCCGTTTTAGACAGCGCTTTTAATAACTAAACATCATCGAGCAAAGCCACGCGTAGTTACTAGTCTACATAAACTATTAGGATAAACAATGTAAGGTTAATGATTTTAGGGACACAACCAAGATTAATTAATATCTATTTGATGGGTCATACCGTGTCATAACCTCGTTAGTTCACAGAGAGCGACTACAAAGAGAATTAACGTTATCACCTCTGTTTTGGCATCATTCAGTACCCACTTATGTTAATGATAATTATGTCAAACTGCTGTAATACTTAGGGCTAATTTCACCGATCGTTTCCAAAACTACGTTCAGTAAAAATGCGTTTACACTAATTGCGTTTAATATCAAAATTTGATCTCGTTTAACATCGATTGCATTTCACAGAGCTAAACGCCACGATCGTTGATTGCGTTTACGTAAACCGAGTTTACGACGTGTTAGAACGGCACCATCGCGTTGCATGTCCTTGCACCGAAACTTGACAAAACTATTGCAATATTTGTGTAAAAATACATGTAACAATACGTATTGTTTCATTTTCATTACGTTGTAAGTGGGGGCAACTTGTATTATGTTTGTCGTAATACGTGATAGATGAGTTTTCGTAGTCATCGTCCACTGACAAGGATGCAAAAGATTTTTTCTATACTTATGGTTATTTTGCATTGCTACGTTGGTTACATGGTTACGTTATCAGTTTCTAGTGAAAATAATTGTAAGTCAGAGTTGTTTGACATGGTAAATACGGCGCGAGTCACTCAGTTGTAGATTGAAGATAAGGATCGGCACAGATCGACACGGAACGCGATCCTTTCCAGCAGTCGTTCACAGTGCGACACAGTGCTGGTGGGCAGGGCTTACCGCTTATTCCTTCGGTTGTCGAGTCAATTGTCAACACGGTAAAGTGAGTGAGAATATTTTTAGTAAATATTGTTCGTTTTGCCCACGCAAACGAACAATATTTACTAAAAATATTCTCAAATTTTAATTTGTCGATTTTTATTTTATAGGTAAACTCGTGTTATCAGTAACTATGTATAAAAGAAAAGGAGACCCAGCATTTCAACAGTGAAAAGGTGCTATTGGTAGAATTGGCCGAAAAACATTCCAAAACAATAGAGTCCAAGAAAACATGCTGTGAGTGTTCTTCAACACAATATGGCCGAAGCGCACGGTACGTTATATAATACCACATGGTGGCGCACATAATCGCGTTTAGATCGTTAAACGGTCAAAATTGGGCGTTTAGTACAGTAACTGCGTTTAGCACTTAACTTGTTTAAATATTGTTGATGAAATGCGAAACCAACCTTTAAACATAGATTAAAACTAAAACGCCGTTTATGTTCAGTTGATCACGTTTTATTTGATCGGTAAAATTGGCTCTTAGCCACAACGATTTTGCTTTCAAAATCAACCAGTATGCGAGACACATAAAAAAAAAGATATTTCTATTCTTTCTGAAGACTTATAAAAGTTTCAAAGAATCTAAAAGAAAAGTGGAATAGAAGCCATGATTTGTTGAAAAGCTTCTTAGCTTTTTTATGATACTAGATCTCAACCTCGTCAACTCCTCGGAACCAGATAAAATTATCTTTTGTTATTAGAGGTAATTTTCTATTAAAAACTAAACTAATAGTGGTTTTACTTAGATTTTTTTTTTTTTTCATAGAACTGTCTTTTGCGTAGTTTTAAAAGTTTTATGTATGCAAATAAATAAAATTGAAGTGTCTGTTTTTAATGTAAAAATAACAAATTTTTACTAAATACATAAGAAAGTATAAACAGTACTTCAAAAAACTTTTTTTTTTTTAATATTTCTGTCTGTTTGTTCCGGCTAATTTCAGAAACGGCTGTACCGATTTTGACGGGACTTTCACTGGCAGATAACTCATTTTATAAAGAGTAACTTATGCTACTTTTATTGTAGAAAAAGCCACGCGGGCGAACCCGCGGACAGCGGCTAGTACAAAATAACTTTTAGAACTTGTTTATTTACTTTTACGTATATTAAGGTAAAGTATATTATAGATTTTACACTTCGATCAATAATATTGATCGAAGATTTTACATATGTGTGAACACCCATTTAAAGTTTTATTTGAATATAATATTTGGAAAGGGAGAACTATTACTTTTATATTGGTAGTTTATTAACATTGAAATACAGAAAACTAATATTAGCTCAAAGCTTAAAATTATACAAACACACACACTGACCGAGATAATTTCAACTTGTAATTACTATTGACTAAATCAAACACTAATTTGCAATAATATCTGGGGCCTTACTCCCGAAAACGATTCGAGTTTGATTTTGATTCCGATTCGATTTCGTTGAAGTTGAAATTTGTATGAAATACTCGAGTCTACAGTCTCTTTTAGCTGCGAAAAAATCACGCGATCAAAAGATATGACCGTTTATGTCGCATATTTTGCGATTTCACACGGGGATCAAAATCCATAAGGTACTTCCCGTTGACCTATATTCATGAAATTTGACAAGAAGCAATGTCTTACAGCACATGTATAGGAAAAAATCCGAAAACCGTAAATGTGTAGTTTAATAACAAACAAAAAAGCGAACTTACTATTACAAACTTATTATTTGACGCAGTTTGTACGGAACCCTCGGTGCGCGAGTCCAACTCGCACTTGGCTGGTTTTTTCTCACTGGACAAGTCATTCAATCATTCAGCCCTGTCTTAATTATTCATCGCCGAGAAAGTATAATTTAATTTAACTTTTATGCAGTCTCAGACATAATGGAATAAAATTAGTCAGGAAATTAATACTTTAACAGCATGAAAATTAATCTGCAAAAGGGTTTTTATTTTTCCCTTTATTTTTTTTACAAAATACAGAGCCAGCCATGAATTAATTACGAGTATCCCTGCCTACATTTTCTTTCAAGAATTTTTATATCTTTCGTTAAGCGAGCAGAGTGATAAAAATTCCATTATATTTACGAGTATTTCAAGATATACAGGATGGGTAAAAAATCGTGGATCAAACGAAACAGGGCGATAGTTGTTTTTATTTATATTTTTTTATTTATATATTAATTTTTTTCCTAAGATTTTTTTACTTTACTTTACTGCAAATAACCCCAACTATCGCCCTGTTTCGTTTGATCCACGATTTTTTACCCATCCTGTATAAATCAGAAACGTAATAAGAAATGAAAATCTCATTTCAAACATGGATGAAAGTCATTAATAAAGGTCATAAAAATCTAATATTAAGTATGCAACAACAGTTAAAAATGTATCTAAACAGATTTGTGAGATTGGGCAGTAAGGGCAGTAAGACCGTTGTAGCTACAGAAAAACGGTCTTAAGATACGCATCCATTGGCCCGCGCCGGACGCACCGCGTAACGTTCCATTACTACATAAATATAAATTCCATGCGTTAATCTCGCAAAAACTCGAAACATACTCGACGGATTTGATTAATTTTTTGTTTTATTCTCCTCAATACTGGCGTGGTTTTAGAAAAAAGAAAATTTGTAAAAGTAAAAACCTAGTCATGGGTCATCTAGTCTTCTATAAATCAAGTATTTCACCAAAACAATGCTTGACTTGAATTAATTTATAGTACTTTTTACAACCGGTACCGTTTGGTGCCGGACGTAAAGAATATTTCCTCCCGTGGGAGTCGTAAAAGGCGATTAATGGACTTACTGGAGAATGGGCAGCAGCGTTCTCTAGTCATTTTTAACACCATACTGCGATCGCCAACCCGCCTGCCAAGTTTGGCGATTATGGAAAACACCCCCAACTGGGGGATGCTTATGTCCAGCAGTGGACTTCTTTCGGCTGAATTGTTGATGATGATGATCTTTACAACTGGCCTGTTGGTATTGAACTAATACTAAAACAAAAAGACTGTCTCGTTGGTGTACTGGTCGCAAGCGCTACTGCTGAGCATGAGGTCCTGGGTTTGATTCCCGGATCGGATATACTGTTATTGGGTTTTTCCATCTGGAATTTCTCAGTAGCAGCTCGGAGTCTGGATTCATGCCCGGTTGATGGCAATAAGCTCGCCCCCTATTACATGAGATTTTAGCATAACTGGCGAAATATGGGTGAACTAACCGTTCGGGGATTACAAGCGTTATGTTATGTTATGTTACGTGTTAAAAAACAACGCAAAAAAAAAACACAGAAAAAGAAAAAACTCAAAAAAAGCTTGGAAAAGCTTTACTAATAAAACTACCAACCAAACATGTTTTTAAAACTGCGCTCTTCATAAAATAATTTACGAGTATAATGTTTTACTCAGCGTCCTACATTAGAGCTTATTAAGAAAATGTCCATTCTTCGTTGAATATTTTCCCAACACAACGTCATAAAAGTTGCAGCGGCGATGTAATTTCACGTTATTATTAAACTGCAAAGTTTTCATTGTAAAAGCCCAGTTAGCAAAAAATTGATGAGGAAGCCTTTTGCTTTGCATTGGTTTCAGTTTTTGTACTTTTTTGTTGTTTTATTCAAACATTTTACTAACAAAAATTAAAATTTAGATAATATTGTGTTGTCTCTTGGATATAGGTACTGTGTTTTCTTTAGGGCCACTTAAATCATTCAACTACAAAACTATCTGTGTGCCAAATTTCAACCAAATCCGTGCGGCCGTTTTTGTGAATCTGGAACATACATTCAGACAAACGGTCAAAAAATCTAAAAACGATATTTTCGGCATCAGCTTCACACACACACACACATGAGACACGAAGCAACAAAATTCGATCTAAAGAAAAACGGCCACATTCCTCTAGATCGTATTTTACTGTTTCGTGTCTCAATATGAATCTTTATAAAAGGTATTAGAAAATTCTAGACACACTTACCAAGGCCGTTTTTCATAATTCCTTCTCAGTCACGAGATAATATTTTTGACGTGACAACTTCTAATAAATCGATGATGCATGCACGAAAAAGGATGACTCATTGTCCCGTTACGTTCACTGTCCCGTTACGCTCATTGTACGGCTGAACGCCGGCTGCATGCACGAAAAAGGATGACTCATTGTCCCGTTACGTTCACTGTCCCGTTACGCTCATTGTACAGATGAACGCCGGCTGCATGCACGAAAAAGGATGATTCACTGTCCCGTTACGCTCATTGTCCCGTTACGCTCACTGTCCCGTTACGCTCATTGTACGGATGAACGCCGGCTGCATGCACGAAAAAGGATGACTCATTGTCCTGTTACGCTCATTGTACGCTTGCGTCGCATTAATGTTTTGTTATGACGTTGTCACGTTAAACTATCGTCCGTAAACCAACTTTACTAACAACCAATTTTTTTAAGGAGTGGCACTAGTTAACCGGTGACTGCCCTCTTAAAAAGCGACTAAATCATTGCGCGCCGTCATATAGATGTTGTTGATTTACCTGTACTATTGTGGCTTACTACACGTCTATTGTCTCCACCCGGGCGCCGTTCTGACATAATCCATTAGTCTCCTTTGTCAACACCTAGGAGATGACACGTTCATTAAAGAGTTCTGCTCTATGACTTTCCTTTGTCTTCTACTATTGAAGGCTCGTACAGACTAGTATGATATCGCGGGCGCGACGCAACACTTGTAGCACAATTTCTTTGTCGCTGCCTGTCGCGCCCGCGATATCGCGCGAGTCTGTACGAGCCTTTATAGGATGAGGTGGAAACAATAGGCGTTGCTATCAAGGACACCTTCTTCCCGCCTTGTCTTTTATAATGTTTTGTTCACCTATTTTCTTAAATAACTTTAACTATTTATTTTAAAATTATAAAAAATATACTTAATACCCTCACAGTAAGCCCTTCCATTTGATATGTCACACGGCACAGTGTGTAAAACTTTATTTTTTTCTTATTTGTCTCCCAAAAGTGGCCCCCACATTCTAAATTCATTTATTTACGTAACACGTCCGTGTTTGGGTCACAGAAATTCATATGTGTACCAATTTCAACTTAAAAGAAAGACAGACAGACAGCCAGACTGACAGACAGGCAGACAGCCAGACTGACAGACATACAACCAGGCTGACAGACAGACAGCCAGTTTGACAGACAGACAGCCAGACTGACAGACAGACAGCCAGACTGACAGACAGAAATACAGCCAGACTGACAGAAATACAGCCAGACTGACAGGCAGACAGCCAGACTGACAGACAGACAGACAGCCAGACTGACAGACAGAAAGACAGCCAGACTGACAGGCAGACAGCCAGACTGACAGACAGACAGACAACCAGACTGACAGACAGACAACCAGACTGACAGACAGACACACGAGTGATCTTATAAGGGGTCCGTTTTTCATTCGGACATACGGAACCCTAAAAACAAACAGATTAAAAGTCTCTCATCAATTATTTATCTGCGAGTATAACGAACGTTCCGAACAATGTTAAAAGCCCAAGAATTATGTATGTATTTAAGTATATATGCTCATATTGTATGTTTATATTATTTAAAATTGTGAATAGTTTTTTTGATTTTATGTATTTTTCTTTCTCTTCTACTCTAACAAACGTTGTCTACATCTCTTTATCTACTCTCCTATCGCAGGTATGCTAGGAGAGATTTATTTAGAAATAAGCATTACCTTTGTACATATTTTTCTGTTCCTTTCTTTCTTCTTATCTGTTTATATGTGTGTACATAAACTGTTAAATAAATAAATAAAACTATCGGATTAAATTCTCTAAATTACGTTGAAAACTATATCGAAATCCGTTACGTAGTTTAGAAGAACAACGCGGCTACACATTCAGACACAAAAAGCGACTTCAATTTATAATATGTACTAGCTGATGCCTGCGGCTTTTTCTAAAATAAAATAAAATATAAGGCTATCTGCCAGTGAAAATCCCGTCAGAATCGATCTAGCCGTTTCGGAGATTAGCCGGAACAAACAGACACAAAGACGACTTTTTTTTAATATTGTTTTTTTTTTCTAAGTACCGTATTTTTTTTGTTTTTTTTTAAAACGTTGCCCCACACTAGGATTTCTCCTGTATCGTGGGTGCGTTTACAAACATTTAAACTCACATACACAAACAGCCATCATCATTTCTTTTCCATCATGCATTTAGCAAAAAAGCTGTTATTTTGACATAACAAACAGACACTTCAGTTTTACGAGTATTTATTTGTATACGTGAAAAAAATATGATTTCATTTCTCACACATCCCTACTGCGTCCATTCCGTGCACGTGTTTCGGCAGTTTGTACTTTTTAATGTCATTCGTAGTGACTATTGTCAACCTGTGCTACGCGTGCTACGAGCGCTACGAGCGCTACGCCGTAGCACCTGTATTTGATTTGTTGTTTTTTGTTTTGTAGAATAAAGTGGATGGTTTATTGTTTTGAATTCTATTGCTGAATTCTAACTTTGCAACGTTGCGTTCTAGTATTTTTATTAAATTCAGTTTTTGCGAGGGCTTTCTGTTTTTATAAAAACCTATACTCGCATTTATATAACATTAGATTAGACAAATAACGGCTAAATAACGACAGTTATTGTGTAATATTGTTGAAATTACTGCACTTTAGAGTTATTTTTTTAATGTAAATGGTAAATAAATTACAGTGCTTTGTATTTATCGTGAAATAACGGAGTTTATTAAACGTTTACATCGAAATAACGAAAGGGTGAGAACAGTTATTTGTCTAATGTTATAATAAATAGAGTATAGTTTCATTGTAAATGTTGTTTTGAAAGACTTGAAAAGTATTCAATGCGAAATGAGAAGGTTTTTATTTCCTTTGTTGTTGACTTGTTTTTATTTGCAGTGAATTTCTTCATCTATTTGACTGGATGGAAGTCTGGAGCCGAATGTTTTGGACGAGCTAGATAACATAAGCAAAAAAACCGGCCAAGTGCGTGTCGACCACGCACAATGAAGGGTTCTGTAGTTGGGATGAATTTATCCCAAGAACAAACTTAACATTGTAGTTGAGAAACGTGTTCTGCCTTACAGAATGTATTGGAGAACATGTTTTTCAACTGTAAATGTAAGTTGGTCGACTATTACACGGTAACTTGTAAAGCCTACTTAGCTATTATAGTTTTCATTTTAACTTCTGTGTTATTTTTTTTTTTTTTCACTTATCCAAATACAACCATTTAGCTGGCAGGGGGGGGACAGTTGACTCTAAAAAAAATGAGCAATTTAAAGCAAAATGCAAACAAATTAAAGCAAAACAAATTACGCAAACGGATCCCTGATTCGAAAAAATGATTTCAAAAACCCGCAAAATTTTTCATCAGCCTATCCAACGATACCCCACACCAGGGGATAAACGAGAAAAAAAATATCATCACCACTTTACGTGTAGGGGAGGTACTCTAAAAAAATATATTTCATGATTTTATTTTACCACTTTGTCGACGTAAATAATATTTATACTATATATACTTATTTATAAATAATATTAATTTCTTTAAATAATAAAATAATATTTTTATTTAAAGAAATTATAATACAGAGGTGTTACTTAATTCTAAACTCGCCAAACTTTTACGTTTGATGGCGAGAGGCGCTCTTTTTCATAACAATGAACCACCTTACGTGCATAGCCACTACCTATATATTATACTGTTATGGTTTAATCTTATACAATGTATTTAGTCCTGTTTGCTATCCTGTAAAAAGTGTTTCAGTTTTAAGTGATCCTTTCTTTTTCTCTTAATAAATCTATTTTGTTAAACACTTTAGGTACCAAATACTTCGATGTTCTCTTACCATAATAATTAGTTATCTGTGGTTGTACCAGTCTGTTCTCTCTAACTCTCTCTTTATATTCGTCATTATAATAATATTCCAGACCTACCAAATAATCCACTTATCTATCGGCATACTTTTACTGGTGGGAAATAAACGACAGCTATAGCTAAGCTATAGCTAAACTACAGCTTTCTAGTAAAGCCCGAGCGAGGCGAGAGCGAGGCGTGTCTCTGATGAGCTAAGCCGCGTACAGACAGACAGACAGACGGACATGGCGAAACTATAAGGGCTTCTTGTTGACTACGTAACCCTAAAAACTGGTCCATTCTACCTTAGCCCTGCTTCTTTGTCACTCTATAACCTCCACCGCACATTTTAAAAGAGTAAGTTTGGAGTCTAAAGTTTTTTTTTTTTTTTTTCACCCTTACCTAGTTGATATTCCACCTACTCGCACTAAGCGTTTTCAAACGTCTTTTATAATGCGCACAGCAAAGGAGTGGAACTCTCTGCCTGCGTCTGTGTTTCCGAACGCATACAACCCTAATCTATTCAAAGTGAGAGTGAACAGGCTTCTTCTGGGTAAGCTCACTCCACCGTAGACTTTGTCTGTGTCATCCAGACCTAGACTAAAGTCAAGAGCAAACTCATAGTAGAATAAAATAAAAAAATAAAATAAAGTTTCTTGCCCATTCTTCTCCATACGTAACTACCTTTTGGAAGGGGCAACTAGAATCAATTAATGATTTTTGTTACTTTTGACGTTCAGAAGTGCCTTTTATGTGCCTATTTGAAACAAATTATTTGACTTTAACATTTGATTTTAAACGCAATTTCTAAAACCAACAAATTAAACTTCGGACACATAAAAAAAGAATAAATGCGATGCAATATTCTGTACCGATCCATCCCTTTAATGAAGCAATCCCTTTTACTGGCTATAAAGAGCGCGTCGACCCGTCCGAGCGACCTAAAATGTTATATACCCCTGTCAATGTATCTACTTTTAAATATTTTAACCATAAAACATAACATAAGGCCTGTATTTCGGAGTTTGGCAGAAGTTCATCTATAGTACACCCAGATTGCCTCTGATATGTTTCAGTCCCATGTGATACGGGGCGAGCCTATTGCCATCAATCGGGCACAAAAAAATAAAAAATAAAATAAAGAAAATACGTTTATTTGCGGTAAACACTGCGGTGGCGTGTGATGCCGGGCGTAAAGAATAGCACTAACCCGCCTGCCAAGCGTGGCGATTATGGCAAAGCCCCCTCAATTGGGGGAGGCCTATGTCCTGCAGTGGACGTCTTTCGGCTGAAATGATGATGAATGCGATAAACATGACGCAAAAAAAAAGAACACAACCAAAAAAAAAACACCAAGTTGGGAGAAATATTCTACTGAGAAATTCTTGATGAAAAAGCCCGGGAGCTCATGCTCAGCAGCAGCGCTTGCGACCACTAGACCAACGACGCAGTTGTCAATCAAATATGATATGTCTCGCAAGTCAACCTACAAGGTTGTCGTCTGCTTAACCGGACTTTTCTGTGGTTGCCGGAATAAATTAAGGCCTCCAGCCAGGGCAAAAAATTGGTTGTCTGTAAAGTTGGTTTACGGACGATAGTTTAAAGTGACAACGTCATAACAAAACATTGATGCGGCGCAAGCGTACAATGAGCGTAACGGGACAATGAGCGTAACGGGACAATGAGTCATCCTTTTTCGTGCATGCAGCCGGCGTTCATCGATTTATTTGACGTTGTCACGTCAAAAACTTATAAATTAAACGACTACACCCTAAGGGCACCACCTGTGGGTTACGGACCTCTGCTTAGGGCGTCGCTGGGGGAGGACCGCAAGGGAGGGGCTCGATTGGATTATAAAGTGGAAGTTATTACTACTATATTTTGCTTTAATTAAAAGAGTGTCCGTGGAGTTTCTTGCCCGTTCTTCTCCATAGGAACCTACTACGCTTTGGAATGGGCAACTAGCTTCATCTTTCTGACTGACCGACCCCTTGACAATTCAAAAGTGCCTGTAATTGGTTTATTTGAAATAAATGCTTTGATTTTGAGCTATACAAGGTGTTTTTTTCTTATAACCCATAACTCTAGGGTATGAATAGAGACCATATCAAAGAATCAACTGGCATATAAATTATTTTTCAATTATATTTATTTTTGTTTTGTTTTTCATACAAAATAATTCAACCAAGTGACGCTAGAGTTATGGGATATAAAAAAAAAACGTTGTATAATGTATACATTTATATTGTCAACTAAGTAACCAGACAACAGCAAAACGCCTTTAGATAGCAGAAATGTTACACATAAACGACAAAACTTCTTTCCAATACCACATCATCATCTGCCCAGCCTTTTTACAACTATGTTGAGGTCAACTTCCAGTCTAACCAAATGTAGCTGAATACCAGTATTTTACATGGAGCGACTGCCTATCTGACCTCCACAACCCAGTTAGTGGGTAACACGATATCCCTCGGTAAGACTGGTTGTCAGACTTTCGGGCTTCTGATGATCCGTAAAGACTGTCAAAGATATTCAAACGACAGCCGGGATCAACGGCTTAACGTGCTTTCCGAGGCACGGCGGAGTCTTGGTATGAAAAGATGGTCACCCATCCACGGAGCAACCGCGGCAAACGTAGCTTAACCTGAATGATCGACCCGTTATTACTTAGCCACAAGCCCCTCCTTTCAAATACAACAAAAGCCACCAAAAGCCACCCTTTAAAGGAACAGTTTACGTTGCGTCGACGCGACGTCAACGTCTGACGTATCCCGTGTCGGCCCAGATACCGGCTTTTGGCAGCGTACAGGGATCAAAAGTATGATCAAAACATACCTAAACGTAGTTTCCTTTTGTGAAACGCGTTGTTTATAATTGAAGTGTGCGCTTTTGACGTCGAAACTTTGAAGGACTGCGACACGCGGCCATGCGTATGAAGGTGCTTTTACTTTGTTTTTGTCTTGTTTTAAATTCTGCAGTACCAGAAGTTTTAGTTTTGTGTTAGGGTTTGGTTTTGTTTTCTTATTCTGTCTTTTTGTTTTTGCTTTGAAAGGTAACTGTGGAGTCTGTCTCTATTTTGGTTAGATGTTTGAACATTGTCATTGAAAAAATAAAAAGCCATATTGGAATTTGAGCTTTATTAAATAGTTTTTCATCAGCTAAAGTTCAGTTTTTTACTAACATCTATACTTAATATTATAAAGCCGAAGAGTTTGTTTGTTTGTTTGAACGCGCTAATCTCAGGAACCTCTGGTTGGAATTGAAAAAATATTTTTGTGTTGGATAGTCCATTTATCGAGGAAGGTTATAGGCTATATAATATTACGCTACGACTAATAAGAGCGGAGCATAAATGAAAAATGTTGCAAAAACGGGAAAAAATATTCCTTTTTGGGAGCTTCCGTTGCGTGCGCTGCGTAAACGGTTTAAGTTACGCAAATATAATGTATCATAGAATTGTTGCTCTTTAAAAGTTCAAAAAAAAAGTCCGCGACGGAATATGTCTATCTTTTAAGATTGACTCACTATAACCATTTTTTATGGTAATCAAATTTATTCGAAATTAATGCATAATTTGCGAAGGAGTTTTATCAACATAATATTAATCCTTATCCAAATAAATATGTTATTAATCACAAGCATTTAAATGTAAACAAAATATTGAAAGAACGCTAAGCGAAAACGAAATTAGTGCGCGGGCGGGCGATGCGATGCGACGGGGTGGGTTGGGGGCCGAAATTTTACGCGGACGAAGTCGCGGGCTAAAGCTAGTAAGATATAAAGTTATTAACGGTTAAAAGTTAGTAAGTTATAAAGTTAAAAATTCGAAAATGTTAATTAAATATATTTGTACGCCTCTGAGCAAAACATAGAGGACCTACCAATCTGTAACATCTCGCACACTGTTGTAATTTGACCTATGTTTACAAATAAAGCATTCTGATTCTGATTCTGATTCTGATTCTAACAATGCAATTAATTTTTTTAACAGTGCTGGCCCAGTGATAACGGCCCCAACTTACAAGTTGTAGGTCGTGGGTTCCAATTCAGGCAGGCGATTTATTTTGTAAATAAATTCATTACTACTGTAATGAAATTATTTACACAAAGTAAATCGCCTTGAGAGCAGTAGCTCTCAAAACGGTACAAGAAAACATCTTGAGGAAACTGGCATGTCCTAGAAAAAAAAAATCGAAGGTATGTGACATTTTACCAACCCGCACTGGGCCAGAGTGGTAGAACACAGCATTTACAACCCACTCCCTCATGAAGAGAGGAGGTGCTGCTGCAGCTGGGACACAGCAGTCTATCCATCATAAAAAAGCAAGATGGAGTCTTATTTTCTACGAAATGTATGGAAAAAGTTGTTTGAGATTTCTGATTTTTCTAATACTCAAAACTCAGTTGGTCGCATAGAATGTTTTGATCCGTATAAGAAACAGGATTGGTTGGCATCAAAAAAAGTTTTTATGAAAATGGCCCATTTTCTTGAAACTGTAATTTTTTTTTTTCTTTTTTTTTTTCAAAATCTGTGATCGGGTATCAAAATTTCTCAAAAAATTATGAACAGTCTTCTGAAACTGTTTTTCTGTAACTACCATGGATAAGGTACATATGTACCCTTACTGCCCCGTCTAAAAAATCCAGCCTATATAATACATACATAAATACTAACTTACACACACACTTAACCCCTGACTAAATAATAGTCCCCCCCGACCCTTGCTCGACGAAGCGCCAGCCCGCGCCGTAGCTGAGCCTGTAGCTTTAAATTCCCCTGATAATAATCATAACCCTGATTTTATTCAGCCACCGTCGGTCCCTTGCCGTCCTCCCTCCGACTCTGCCCTAAGCCGAGGTTCGTACCCCACAGAGGGTGCCTTTAGCGCGTAGTCGTTTAGTTTATAAGTTTTAAGTCCTGGCTGGAGGCTTTAAGTTTTTAGGAGCTTAAGGCAACCACAGGAAAGACCGGTTTAAGAGTCACGATCTCTAATAGTAATAATAATACTTTTATTTTAGAGATAATCAATTGTCCATATAATGTTAGTAACAAAGGTCTTAGAAATAATGTTAGTATACACAAAAAAAGTACAAAACACAACACAAAAATAGGTCATTGCGTCATCTCGTCACGTGAAGCTGAATAAGCCCAACACTGCAGACTCTGGCCTTTCTGATATCATCTTCAGAATTCTGTTGGGGCTCTCTCGGATCCTACACATCAGAGATGCTGCTTTTTTACGCATTATGACATAAAAATAGTCGACCCTTGCGTCAGCAAACATGCCTGAAGCGCTGCAGAAACGTGGGAGCCCCACCAGAATTCAGAAGGTGTTATTATATTGTACGCGAAGAGCGTTGTAGGCCCGCTGCGTGTAGCCGGTCCATAAAGCGCTGGTGTAAAAGCTTTGGCAGTAGGCCCTGAACAGTGTCACTTTTACGTCTACTGTACACCTTTCAAATCACGCACTGACAACGCTCTTCGCTCCCGCTCGATATCTGTCTCATCATTAAGGGTCTCAGTCACTATGTGTCCTAGGTACTTAAAGTGAGAGATATGTTCGAGAGGTACTCCGTTTAAGTATACTGGGGGTACATGCTCCGGTGACTTGTTTTTACCTCTAATAACCATAAACTCAATTTTCTTCTAATAAACAACTCTGAGATGCCCTAGTTAAAACAAAAAAAACACCTAACATACACACTACTTATTTAACATACTTTTGATTCATTTAAAAACAATAACAGTACCCAATTCACAAACTATCATAATATAACTTCCTACTGCCCTTTTAATTCACATAACAAACAATATTGTATCACATAAGTTATATCCCCGAGGTTCCTAAATATGAGGAATTCCACGTATTCCAATCACATAATCCCGGGGAAATATTTCGTAGAAAGGAAATTACTTCGGCAATTTCGCCTCGTTTCATTGAATGAGTCAATTTCAACAACTCGATTTTTTACCTAATTTCCATGGACATTTTCATTTTCAGGTTTTGTAAAAAAAAAAAAATAATAGAGCGCAACATATCCAAATGTTATATACATTTTCTTAAAGGGGATTATATAATTATATTACTGTGAGAGTTATTTGGACCACCGAAATTGGCGAGCCACAGAAATTTTATTATTGCCACCGAAATTGTATTGGTGACATCGAATCATTTTAATAAACATTTACACACACATATGGTGTACACATGGCCACAAATCAAGCTGTAGATTTCCGGTATAAGCTGATCTTGCATTGAATAGGATTTCCGTACAATGACAGATCACCTTATACTGGAAATGTAAAGCTTGAAATGTAGCTGTGCGTACTATTGCTTAAATCAGTCTTACAAAATTAGCAATCAAGGAACTGATTATGTTTTTTACCCTATGATGGGGTAAAATTTACTTATAATTATTTATCAAACTTATATTAACAACCTACACAAATTGAAACTAAACTAAAAAAAAAATTATTATCACTGCAAAAACAGTACAGTTTTAACTTAATAATATTAATAACAGAACTAATATCAAATCCTAGGAATGAAATAAAAAATTCTGATTAGCATATGATTAATTTGAAATTAATAAAAAAATCCTAAACAAATTACTTAAATATTTGTGGACATAATACAGTTTAGTTCTCAAAATCAAACAACACTTTTTATAATATTTTAAAACTCCATAAGTAATGTTTTCTATACACGGTCAATCAGTTAGTATTAATTTTGATACCTTGTACGTATCAAAATGACAAATTAACAACTAATTTAATAATCATAAGAGCAGCTCAATAAAAGCCATCGCTCTGAAGATAAACTATAAGAGAATAATGATGTTAGACATCAATCAACTTTTAGGTAACTAAGATATTAAGAAATATTCTATAAACGAAAATCTTCAGAAAATATTTTCATCATCACTATCAAAAATATTAAAATTATTTCTTGTAACTAATTCTTTGGAATATTCAATGTGAGCATCATTATCAGTCTCAATGGTTTTTTTTTTTTAATTTCCATATTATATCACCGTTAATATTTTCGAAAAATGAGGCTGATGGAACTAGATTGTCATAGTCTATATTGTCCAAGTCGTGTGAAGCGTCAGCTGATTTGATGGTCTTATCTTGAGGTATGTTCTTGGTTTAAAAATTTTGTTTTTTTTTATAACGTTCTCGATCTTTTCTACGCAACTCCTCAGCTTTGACAGAGTCACTTTTCTTTTTTTCTCTAATTTTTTGCTCTACAATCCTCTTCTTTTTTTAACCTTTCTTGGCTATCTTTTTTCTTTTTTAGATTCCTAAAATAAAAGAGGTATTTAAAATACTGTTGAGTCAATTTAAACTCTCACATTTGATTACGAAAGGAGGCATGAGCAAAATAATGGGATATAACAGACTATAATGGATTGGATAAGCTATCTCTGAGTAATCTATAACTAGGTTTGTTAAATGAGTTCTGTCAAAGTAAGTTCGGCATAACAAATATTGTTTCTTTTCAAAAACCTTTATTAACATTAATACAATAATTGATAGGTACAATTTCTGTGGAGTCGTGTAATTTCCGTGGACACCCAGATGCCACGGAAACCACAGAAATTGGCCCACAGAAATTGAAAACGAGGCTATTTTTTTTAAATTACAAGAAACTATCAAGGCTATGACTATTGTTTTCTGTAATCTTAAATGGTACCAAAGGCTACTTAGCATGCATAAAAGTGATACCTTTATTTCTTGAAAAAATCCTTTTAAAACCTGATCACCGAAATTGCAAAATTTCGTTCCGATTAAACTAAAATCACGTACTTACATTTTTGGCGGGAAGACGTGGCGATATGGTGCACTACCGTTCTCACTGTGCGTAAGCGCAAGGTTGTCTCTTGCCGGGCAGGGATTTATTGTTCGTTTAAACTCATTGGTGGAAGTTCAGGACGGCGAAACAAAATGTCCATAGAAATTAGTAATTTCGCTCGGACAAAACTACCGTTGACATGTGCTCATTAACTATGAGTCTAAACATTCAAAATTAATTAGCTTCTTGTAGGTCAATTATTACTTAACGCAATGAAAATACTTTTTCCTATATATGTTGGAGATTATCTTCCTGAGAGGTAAATGCTGTGTATGAAAGTGATTGTGGACAAGACACAGAAAGTGATAATTCATCATTTACTGATGTTTTTCTTAAAAAGTAATAGTCTTATAAAAATAATTTAAGTGGCTTCATTTAGATTCATGTCTCTTTAATTCTGAGAAAAAAAAATAGTTGCATTATTTGTAAAGCAGCACTGCGTTTTCAGCCTAGACGCGTAAATTTTTCGCCTGAGAAATTCACTCGAATACCGTATAAAAGTGTGTGACGTCAATCTTGTACTTCTAAATAGTTATTTACCCTTATGACTTTAACCGTTAAATTAGAAATTACAAACCGCTGCTCATTTTCTGTTTCTTGGCGAACGTTATTGGGGAACTCACACTTATTTAAATTGAGATAAGCAGTGCTATTCTGTAACTATCTCACCGTGAAAACATAGGTGGAGTGAGCGTGAAGTGAGCTGTCAATAGTGTCAATCCTAAGCATCAGGTGGAATTACAGCTCACTTCAAACTCACTTCACCTAAGTTTTCACCGTGAGATTTTTACAGAATAGCACTGCAGGTCAAGAGAATATTGATGAAAATCCGGTAATGTTTATCTCAAAAAAATCTAAATCAAAATATTTTATTTCACAATACAAATAAAAGGAAAAACAAATATATATAATATTTCATAATAATATAATAAAAATAAAAAACAAAAAAATATAATAAGCAAATACGCTGAGTTTAAAGAAAGAAAAGAAAGAAAAAGTATTTATTGTGACTCGCACAGGAAGATCACAAACTAATAAACACACAATCACAAAAGTATAAAAAATAAATAAAAGGAGAGTCCTGTACGAGGCCAAAAGGCTCCTATCTCAGCATGATGCTGCGACATTTAAAATAAGTGCCGCAGCGCTGGTATTCTTATAGGGCCAACTGTGATGTCACGGTCAGATACAGAAATATAAATAATTATCAATAAAATAGATATAATCGTGTAAAATATTAACAAATAAAAAATAAAAGTATTCGGTAACAAATAAAAATTAAAATATTAAATATATTATTAATATTATTATATTATTATTAATTTTATGTACCTTTTTATAGCTTTTAATTCAAATTGACTATTTTAAAACACAAAAATCCTCCTCCTTACTCGTCCTTCGTACTCAAATGTTATAATATGTCATATTTCTATCTAATAATCCATCGTACTATGAACACATAACTAATGAAACAAATAAACAAAAGAATTGCTTTTAGACGATTTGCGTATTCAATAGGTGGGTAGGTTTTTTTTTTTTTTTGTGGATTTTAATAATTTTCTGAGAATCTAATAAAAACATACATACATAACTAAACAAATATTATATTGTCTACTATTTGTAAAACAAAGAAGTACCCGTGCTATAAAATATGAGCTAAAATTAAAATGAAAGTTGAAACACTTTACAAAATATAATATATATCATTGGACAGTGAGATGCACCTGTTTACAGAATATTTGGCTCATATTTCTTTGACTCTGCCGTGTTCCAAACTTGTATTGCATTTTTTTTTATGGAATGTGTAAAGGCTTCTTCAAAAAGGCGCGACACGCGACGCGACACAGAAAGACCACTCGTCGCGCGGCACATGGTGTCTTTAAGTCGCGTCGCGTGTCGCGTAGGAGCCTTAAACCAATGTCATTACTTTTTCACCAGCTTGTAAATCTCTCAAATTGTTTTTGTGTCATTTTATATTTTCAAGTTTCACTTCGTTTGCAAGAATTCAGTCTATTTTATTCATACTCGTAAAAAGAATTCCAGCATTATTACAAGACTTGTACAAAATAAGATACCTAATAAACATAGCCTAAGCAGAGAAGAAATTACAGATGAATAAAAACCAACCAAGTGTGTTTCGGACTACGTTCAATGAAGGGTTCCGTATTTGGGACGAATTTATCCCATGAGCAAACTTAATAGTGTAGTTGAAATACATGCTCTCCCACGCATTCCAACTGCAAATGTAAGTTGGTTGACTATTACTCGTTATCTTGTACAGCTTACTTTTCTGTGAAAGTTTTCCTTTTAACTTCGTCATATATACTACTGCCGTAAATGTTTTCACATATCCAAAAACAACCATTTAGATGGCACACACAAACCACAACCATTCAGAGGGGACATTTGACTCTAACAAAAATTAGCACTTTAATGCTTAATATTACATAAAAGGATCCCTGAATCGAAAAATTATTTTAGTAACCCACAATATTTTTGAACGGCCTATCTAACGATACCCCATACCATGAGCTAGACAGCTTACATCGAAGTGGTTAACCACTGTGAAAAATCTTTGACTGGATTTTTGCTGAGCCATTTTCGACCCACTGAGCTGGAAAAGCTTCCACGTCCACTTTGTAAATTCCGATACGCTTTTTTTTCTTTAGACATGCTATAGGCGAAATGGATTAACATTTATGAAAATGTTTTCACAGTTAAGTATGAAGAGCTCCACTCTTCATAACTGTCTTTAAAGTGCTTGTTTTTAGAGTCCAATGTTTGTTGTTTTGGTAAAGAGAATAGGTAGCGAAACGGTGAAATTAAATTGTTAGCCAAAAAATTTTTCAAACAAATACTTTAATGTTTCATTCTATATTAAAATCATAGAAATGAATGTTTTTAGGGTTCCGTACCTCAAAGGAAAAAACGGAACCCTTCTCTCAGCTCCGAATGTAATGAACCGATTAAGTTGAAATTTGGTATACATATCAATTTGAGTAACCCAAATACGGATATAAATCGTAAATAAATGAATTTAGAATATTAGGGTCAGTTTTGGGGGGCAAACAAGAAAATTTAAGAAAAAAGTTTTGCAAACTGTACCGTGTGACATATCAAATAAAAGGGCTTACTATGAGGGTCTCAAATATTTTTTTTTTATAATTCTAAAATAAATTGTTTTAAAGTTATAAGTGAAAATAGGCGAAAATTGACCATTCCCCCTTATCTCCGAAACTACAGAAACTAAAATTATGAAAAAAAATACAGAAAATAGTTCTATACTTATAGATTACAGGAAAATCTATAAGAAGTCTATGGTCTTAAAATTACATGGTAAATCTATCGATATTGTGCGTACAAACTTACATTTGCAGTTGGAATGTATGGGAGATTACGTTTACCAACTACAATGTTAAGTTTGTTCTTAGGATAGATTCTTTCCAATTACGGAACCCTTCATTGTGCGTAGTCCGACACGCACTTGGCCGGTTTTTTGTATCGATAAGTATGAAAAAGACGCAATGAACTTTAAAAGCAAATCTACCTTTTCTATAAACACGGCGGCAACTACCAATGATTGACAATCCTTTTTTTTTTCTGGGTGGGAAAGTATCAAGTAACTTCTCCCGCTCTAGGCAGAACGGGTCAGAATTTTACTGACTAAAACTCACCCGTGTTCCTTCATTTGCCTGTGTGCCATGGCCACGGTAAACCCTTTCGGACAAACGCTGACATCTCTATGAGGCGCGCGTGGAACACAACGCGCCGTCGACCCGGGCCTGGTCCTTACCGAACGGCGAGCTGCCCATTGCTCGCCGTCCTGAATCCCGCGCCTACGGTGACCGGGAATCGGCTATCGTTTCCCGCCGCCCAGATGATCAACAATCCTTGCACACAATATAATTAAAAGTATTTTTTTTTTATCGTCCGTATACAAAAGGACCTAAAAAAGGGGCTGGGACAGACTGGATGTGGCAGGCGAAGGACAAAGTTGTGACGCAGCCTGGGAGAGAGAGGCCTATGTCCAGTGGACTGCGATAGGCTGAGTTGTAGCTGACACAATATCTATATGCTTAAATAGTTACGTGCAAATTATTGTTCGTGTACCTACATTGTTTGCTTATTTATATAATACTAGCTTTTGCGGGAACATGTTGGCGCGCAGATTTTTTCGTTGTACCGATCAGGTCAAAATAACCTTGTTTAAAGCGTACTGTCAAGGCCTGTACACGGGTAGCAATAGCATCCTGAGAGTCGTGGCTGAAGACCCAAGAGCTCCTGTACTGAGGCATCTCATGCGGAATCATTGTTCGCATGAAATGCCTCGTAAGTACATGACTCACTAACTTTTCACACAAAATTTGTTACTAATCCTAGTGTTATAAGTTGTAGTATCTAAGGTGTGTACTAACAAAATTGGATCCTATGTTGTTCTGAATAAAACAATTTATTATTATTATTTTATTTACGTCTACATATCTCGGGACCCTAGGGTCCCGGACCTTTGGAAGGCGTACGAGGGGCCGAAGCCAACTCGCAGAGGCCCGTTTGACGCTTTTTAATTAAATGAGGCACCAACCGACGATTATCCCTGTACGCACTATGCAAGTGCACCCAAGGACGACCCCCGGTTGGTGTAGGACTATTGCAGGATATGGAAAACAAAGATATTGGACTATGGGTTTGGGTGGTTAAAATGGACTGGCTACCAAAAACTATGGAAGGACTATGGCCCCTGCCTGATCAATGTTTTATTATACACGGATAAAATGGCAGGGGGTGACTTGCACACTCAATAATGGGCCCCCGAAAACGGTCGCTAGCACATAGTGACGTAGCGACAAGGGAGCAACATGTCCTGAGGTGCTCGAGGAGTGGAGAGGTATTCCAAGGCTCTCAGAACAATCCCAGAGCCCGGAAGATGGTCAAAATCCCTACAAGCACTTACTGGAATACTTCCTTCCTCCGAGCACGTTTGCTCTTGCGAATCTCCACTCAAGCCGGCCAATAAAGGCAAGAATGAGGTGGGAGCTCAGTTCCTCGTCAGTGTTCACTCCAGCCGGCCAATAAAGGCAAGCCAGAGATGAGGAACATGACTTCTCCCGGGAGATAGGGTCCGTGGGGTCGCAACTGCCCAACAGCTCGCCACATGCTGCCCAGCGGGTTTCTGTATCTCTCTTGGTCTGGCTCCTCACCCTAGACATGTTCCGGCAAAGTAAACTTTACCGGCACAGACCTAGAGTTCAGAGCACGCAAGCCCCACCACGACTTCAACGTAGAGATACGGCGGTGGGGTTATTATTATTATTATTATTATTTTGCCCGCGGCTCCGCCCGCGTGGATGTCGGTTACCGCGTAAAAAAGTAGCCTATGTACTTCTCCATATCCCAGGCAATATCTCTGCCAAATTTCATGACGATCGGTTCAGCGGCTTAGGCGTGAAAACGTAAACGTACAGACAGACAGACAGACAGACAGAGTTACTTTCACATTTATAATATTAGTATGGATAGGCAAATAGTGTTCGTACATGGATAATATACATGAATAATATTATAATAAGTAAATACAAGTTATATTTAAGTGATTAAGCAGTGTTCATATAGCGAATGTGGGTACCAATACAAAACATTTCTGGTTTAATGGTAAAAAACCAACATGAACCTGTATTAAGACTGTATGCATAAACAACAATAAAAAAGTAACTTTTTTTTTTACAAAAGCTTTTACTATAATCACGTCAGAAAATAATATACGCGGCGTACCCATTCTTCAAAATATGCTTCAATTCACTTCCTTTCTCCTTAAAAATCATCATTACTTAAAGTTCCTTGCTCTTGTTTCATGTTTATTATTGTATACAGGATAAGTTTTTAACCAGTGTGCAATATTTTTTTTTTTTGGTTCAGTATCAGTAATAGAACACATTTCCATTATTTGTTCAATACTTTTTTTTATCCTACTTGTAATCAGCATAATATGGATACAAACTATTCGTATTAATATCAACGGGCGAGCGCACAGCTGATAGGTACCTACCACTGCGTTCCGCTTCACTGACCGCGCCGCCGACCGGCCGCGGTGCCCGGCGCGTTGCGCGACGAGTATCCATTAAACCAGTTTCAAAATAAACCATTTTTCGTTAATGATAACTTCATTTTTTGTACTAAAACATATCAAAATAAGAAATAGGTGTATAATAAAACACGTTTAAGTTTAATTTGTCAAAATTTGCGCACTGATTACAAACTTTTCCAGTATATACATATATTTATATAGATAAGTATCTATATGCTTTATATATGTATGTATTTATTGTATATGTAAATGGTACACCACTCACTACCTGCAGTAATGTCTGTCCTTCTACTTTTAATCCATCCAAAAGTTGTCTGTCAGCGTTAAGACAGCCCTTTCTGTCACCCTATGTAACATTTTTACATTTATATCTGTAATTTTGATGGCGTACATAATAAAGAGTATTCTACCTATCTTCAATCGAAAGGAATCGAATCCCACACACTTCATAAACCAATCGAGACACCATCGTATTTAACATCAATCTCGTCATAACCAGCCAAACGTATCGAATGGATTTTCACTCAATATTTCGTTCAGAGAGGGTCGCTGCGGTGCAGTGTGGCTGCTACGCTTGCCGCGGTTAGTCCGTGGATGGGTGACCATCTTTACATACCAAGACCAATCTGTGCCTCGGAAAGCGTTAAGCCGTTGGTCCCGGCTGTCATTCGTGGATCTTTGACAGTCGTAACGGGTCGTCAGAAGCCCAAGGTCTGACAACCAGTTTTACCAAGAGGTATTGTATTACCCAGTAACTGGGTTATGTAGGTCTGATAGGCAGTCGCTCCATGTAAAATACTGGTACAATGCGTGCCACGAAAGATGAGACTTGACACACCACGTGGTTTGACTTGCGCAGTACACGATTTTAGGTCTCTTTAGCGGTATGAGGTCTGTGCGCGGGACGGGATCGGTCGTCATCGAGGCGATGGAAAGGGCGAGGGAGGTGCGGTCAAGTCTCATCTTTCGTGGCACGCATTGTATTCAGCTGCATCTGGTTAAACTGGAAGCTGCCCCAACGTAGTTGTGAAAAGGCTAGGCAGATGATGATTTCGTGTTTTAGACTGCCTCGTTGGTCATGTGGTCGCTACCACTGAGCATTATTTTCGATCCCCAGTTAACGCAAAGTGATACTGGGTTTTACCATCTGGAATTTCTCAGTGGCAGGACGGAGTCTAGATCGCCCGCAGTCTGGAGTTGTTCAGTCGTTACCGACGGAATGGAATGTTACCATTTTAAATATTATATTAATTTAAACTTTTAGAAGTATTGTATTTATTTTATTTCTTATTTTGTTATTTTTGTATCATTATATGCTGCACCGGGTGACATCATCACGTCAGCACCGGCTGTCGCTAAAAACCAGCGCTGGAGCTCTGTCTCGCATAGGGTCGCAGCATTATGCTGAGCGATGGCCGTTTTGCGTGGATGTGACGCATATTTTCCCCCAACTTGTTCTTTTCGTGTTTGTGTTCTTTCTCTGCGTCATGTTTGCCGCAAATAAACGTATTTTCTTTCTTTTCTTTTTCTAGATCTGTGCCCGGTTGATGGAAAAAGGCTCGCCTCCTATTACATGGGACTTAAATATAACTGGGTATACTATAGGGACACCTCTGCCCATCTCTTTGGGGAAACAAGGCGTAATGTTATGTTATTTCGTGATTTTTCCCAAAAAGTTATTACTGAATTGTGGAGTACATTCGATCCCTTTTGTGTTCTGCCCTCTTTACCCTGTGCCCCGAATGGGTAATCAATGGAAGCTTCGTACCCTTCAAATGTGTACTTCAGACAGCCAAAATAGCTTTTGTTCTGTACTCCCTCTGTATTAGGGCTTTCATCCCGGGAATCTCGGTATCGAAAGTTTCGAGAGTCTCGACGTTATTATGGTATTTTCGAGACTCGAGACTGATATTTTCGATCTCGGGAATAACGAGGCTTTTGACTCTTTAACCGACTTTCCAAAAAGGAGGACGTTCTCAATTGGTTTTTAATTTTTTTGTTTGTTACCTCAGAACTCCGTTGTTTATGAACCGATTTGGAAAATTATTTTTTTATTTGAAAGGATTTTCTTCCAGATTGGTCCTTTATTCTATTCGTGTCCTTGGTTATTTTCGTTATTTGCCACCGACTTCCGAAATGAAAGCTATCTTTCACTTAAGAGTTTTTTTTTTTTTGGGTTCGAGTAATTGAGACTGATATTTTTGGTCTCGGGAATAACGAGACTTTTGACTTTTTCTTCTTTTGCAATAAATTCAGATCCGCTCTGTCTGAAACTACATTAAACGCCCTTTGTTTCTTACGTGCCCACTATAAAAATGATAAAACCCTCATAAATATTTTTTTGATTTTATAATTTGAGTTTGTTACTGTATGTACTTGATTTGTAGCTTGTTTTGATTGCCTAAAAACCTAGCCTAGCTATAAGCCTAAAACCTACTATATAATCTCCAAAGTCTCCGCAAGAACGCATCGGATTTGATGGGTTTCTTTAGTCCCGAAAAAAAGAAAAACGAGGTTTCGTTTTTCTTTTTTTCGGGACTAAAAAATGCAGCGAGACTGAAAGCCCTACTCTGTATCGTGTAAGAACGCTCTTATATTGTATATCGAATATAATCTGGGTCTTTTACAAGCTATTATTTTAATTTGTTATATGTATGTTAGGATTAATTATGAACTATTTACCATTGACTTAACATGTTGGAACTTTGATCAATGTACTCGTTCCGTTACGTTGACGAAACATCCATTTATTAGAGATGACCTAAAGCTAGGAACGTCTCCATATGAATTAATGCTCTCTCACTCGAGTGAGTGAGAGAGCATTAATTCATATGGAGACGTTCCTAGCTTTAGGTCAGAGAGTGAGTACTCTCTCTCTCTCTATATATATATAGTACTAGCAGTGGCAGATTTACCACCAGGCTGAGTAGGCTGGAGCCTAAGGCGGCAGATTTTAGGGGAGCGGCAAATTTGCCACAATTTATTTTTATTTTTTGTCTTCTATAAAGAAAATAAAAAACACTATTAAAGACAATTTACTGCAGGTCCAAATTGATGAAGGTATTATTTATTGGGGAAATGTTCTGAAGAGAGTTGTTGACGTAGTGAAGCGACTGTGTTCAAGAGGCCTCGCTTTCAGAGGAAAAAATGAAAAGTTCGGTGATCCGCATATCGGAAATTATTGTTTGATTTTAGAACTGTTAGCGGAATTCGATCCTTTTTTAGCCTGCCATATTGAGTAGTACATGATTGAACTTTTCTTAGCTCTGAAATATAGCCAAAAACTATTTCTTGTGTAATCTTCACTAAATCGTGGCTAGTAAAAATAATCTAGGAACTGACACATCCATCGCCTAGTTCACAATACAATCATACTAATAACGGGAAAAAACTGACGTAATGAGGCCGATAGAGCAGAAGTTGCAATTTCATAGACAATTTTTTTTTTTTTTAATAAACATGATTGTGAACTAGGGTATCGAATGGTAGAGGTCAGTTGGGGCGGCAAATTTTGAATAGCCTACTGGCGGCAAATGTGTAAATCCGCCACTGAGTACTAGCTGCTGCCCGCGGCTTCGCCCGCGTGGCTTTTTCAGTTTGATTCCTGTACAGGTTTTTTTTTTTTTTCATTTGATTCAAACAGTACATATGTAGGTACTCATTTAGCCTATGACATGACAAAACACTTGAACTTTTATACTGTGAAGAATAAAATAAGAAACATCTTTAATCTTTTATTAGATGCTTTCACCTTAACTCAAGGCTTTCATTCTTTCTGCGTTTCCCGATTTAATTAACAGCTCCGCTCCGCCTTTCAAAACATCAAGGAAAATTGCGAAAATTAATTTGTTTTATTTACAAGCTTAAGAATATAATGAAGTAACTTTAACCGACAGGCGACAATTCGTCTATCTGAAAATTTTCTAAGATTTGTTCATAGTTTTCAGCTATATGAAACAGCACTTGACGCAGTAATTGTCACATTTTAATTGTCGTTACATTTCATTTTCAAAATGTAACGACAATGTAATTTTTTGACAAATATGTCGCATTGTGAGTTAAATTAAAAACACCAATAAACACAAACATCATCATCCACCCATACTATCTACATATACTGTAATTACTATAATATAATCCAAACTAATATTATAAATGTGAAAGTAACTCTGTCTGTCTGTCTGTTATGTTTTCACGCCTAAACCGCTGAACCGATCGCCTTGGATATGCAGAAGGACATAGGCTATGTACTTTTTCGACAAAGATGTTCTGTATGTATTTAGATGGTCATTAAGCCTTTATATACATATACAGGGTGAAATTGAATTCATGGGCATCCTCTTAAGGGGTCATTATACTCATAATTATGAACAACTTTCACTATGGGACCAAATCTAAAATCTGGAAAAAATTATCAGCTGATCCCTACATTTTGCTATGCGAACATAAACGTAGAGAACAGGTGATTCTTTTTTCGCGATTTCAGGTTTGGTCCCATAGTGAAAGTTGTTCATAATGATGAGTATAATGACCCCTTAAGAGGATGCCCATGAATTCAATTTCACCCTGTATATATTTTTTAAACAATTAGGACTTAGAGGCACTAGTGTGTTTCTTTTAACCATTTCGATTTTACGCATCGAGCGCGTTCGGCGCTCCGATTGGCCTCCGATTGGCCCTTCAACAATAGGAGTGCTGAACGCGCTCGATGCGTAAATTAGAGATGGTTAAAATAAACTCAGATAAACTTAAATACGTACAGTGGGCTGCATCAATTGAGTACTCCCGGTACCCCATTTGTATTAAAAATTGCTTTCAAGGAGGGTACCCACATCGAGACGCTGACTGTATACTTGACACGCATTTGTCACCTTCTTATTCTAAGAGCCGCTTTTTTTTTACTAGGGCATCTCATAGGTAACCATGAGAAGTTGAGACTCTTTAACCGGACTTTCCTGTGGTTGCCTTAAGCTCCTAACGAAACTTAATGCCTCCAGCCTGGGCGTAAAAACTTATAAACTAAACGACTGCGCGCTAAGGGCACCCCCTGTGGGGTACGAACCTCGGCTTAGGGCAGAGTCGGAGGAAGGATGGCAAGGGACCGACGGTGGCTGGATAAAATCAGGGTTTTGATTATTATCGGGGGAATTTAAAGCTACAGGCTCAGCTATAGCGAGTGCTGGCGCTTCGCTTACGGGCAAGGCTCGGGGAGGAATATTTAGTCGGGGATTTCGCGCGGGGCCTCGGCGGCGAGGTCGGAATGACGATCGTGTATCTCTGCTCTCCTGGAGGAGAGTCGTGGGGTCGTCTGGGTCGGTCAGTGTCGTGGCGCTGGCACGACAGTTATTCATATTTTGTTAGCCCAAAATTTCGCCACTTCCACGATTTATCCATTTTATTTATTTATTTTATTTATTTATCTAATCTATCACACACACATAATGATAATCGATATTATCATTATGTGTAATCTTAAGATAATACTAGAAAGTAACTACCAACTTACCTTACAATAGACTAGTAGTATATTCAGCTGTCGATCGAAGTACCACAACTCCTAATAAAAAGAGTTACACGTATTTCGTCATACTACATATTAAAAATATTTGCTCGAAGAAACTGTACACAAAAATAGTTTTCCGTTGCCATGACAACGTAACAAAGCACCCACGGAGCACCTTCCATCAAGTATGTACGACAAAATTACATAAATAAAATATTTTCAGGTAGAATTATAATTCTTATACTAATATAGTTATATAGCTTCCAACGTCTTCGAATCAACGCTGAGCACCTGTTCGGTCATAAAGTTAAACGAGATCTCACATTTTTATAATAATATGAATTGGGATGATGATTGATTTATTTTTGTCAAGTAAGAGTAACACACATTCTTCATAAATGGTTTAAAATGGCTTAGTACAATTTTATATTATATTATAAAGATAAAAGATTTGTATTTTTGTATGTTTGTATGTTATGAATAAACTCAAAAACTACTGGACCGATTTAAAAAATTCTTTCACCAGTTTAATGCTATATTATCACTGAGTAACATAGGCTATAATTTATAAAGATATCACGCGGCCGAAGCCGCTGGCGGAAGCTAGTATAATATTATACAGGTTGAAATTTAAAACATGCGACAAACGGACATGGGAGATTGTACTCCCATTTCGGTTTGTCGCATGTTTTCAATTTCAAGATCTTTCCAAGAACAGACAAATTAAGTTGGATGACCTTCACGTAAAACTTTAAAAGAAAAGCATTTAACAAAACCAAATCCAACTGCCAACCATACCATCTAAACTCTTAACTGTAAAACACAGCTTTATCTCTTATCAAGATAAATTTTTGTATGGAAATAATTAAGCCGACACAGTTTAATTTATTATTCACGAAGGACAAACGAGTACGTTGAGCCGTGATCACTAATCCTGGCAATTTGTTTTGATAAAGTGACAGTGACCAAAGCTGGGACGTTTACAGCCATTAGTGGTATGACACGAACGATTGTACAGTCAAGCAAATAAAGGGGTTTATTCATAAACGTTGCTTAAAGTTAAGTGACGTTCAAACGTCAAAAATTTATGGTTAAACAGTCTCTAATCTTTACTTAATTTTAAACAGTGTTTATAAATAAACCCCTATTATCGTGTTTTAGCAGTTTCATACAATTATCAAAGAATGTCAATTGTCATTTGCATACCATACAGACAATTATTACAATTACTGCCAAGAAAACAAAAGTTGCGGTGAGAAAGACTACTTTTATTCAGTTGAGAGAAACATACGCTTAATGCGTATGTTCCACTCAACTGTATAAAAGTAGTGTACAATAAAATAAACTCTATTTTAAATATATACCCTCTTACTAAAGCAAATTGCAAGCAAGTTCTCACCACGTATCTACTGAACCTTGACTACGATAGCACTGAAAGCCTCCTAATTGTTTTAAGATAAACTAAACCCACACCACACTACACTACACTACACTAATACAACACCACACTGCGCCACACTACACCACACTACACCACACTGCATCAATTTTTTTTTTTATTTATATTCTTTTTCTTCCTTTATTCTTGTTTGGTGTGTTCTCCTACCAAAGGTAAAAAATAATTTTTGTTAATAATTATCTTTAAGATTTGATACTCAATCACTGTTTTTGGGAGGGTTGGGGGGCTGGTAATCTGTGTGACAGGTTTTCCTAGTGCAGATACCAGTCTCCCACAAAGTATTTATCAGATGTTATATTATAATCTTCATTATGTTTAAGGCACCTTTATGGAAGAGAAATAAAAAGTTTATTATTATTATATTATATTATAAGTTGGTAGTTAATTTAATAAACAATTTATTTCCTTGACTGTATCCTTTGGGATGACGATGAGGAGCTCGTGGCTAAGTAATAACAGCCGCACAGGTCGATCCATCAGGTTAAGCTTCACTTGTGTATTGATGATTTGTATGATTTAGACATGTGCGAAATAGCTCACTGAAAAGAAAAAGATTGATTAGCTCTTCCACTCTCAAGAGCTATATCACTCTTCTAGCTCACTAGCTCTTCTATAGCTCAGTGACTCAATCGATTATACGCCGACTGTTAGCTCATTTGACTCAAGCCGTACGCGTATCGTATGTCATATGCTCGGCTCGCTCAATAATCAATAAATACATTTTATACACTTTAAGTACTTTGCATGCATGCCATTTCGTCAAAACAACCGAAAAAGTACAGACTAAGTATCTACTACTGTTTGTTTTTATGACTTTATTTTTTCTTATGATAAGTTTACATTGATGTATTGTGCCAAAGAGCGAACGATACCATCCGAAGTGAGCCGAATAAGCCGTTCGGTCGGTGACTTCGGTGTCTCGCTCGGTGAGACGTCTGCCGACAGCCGTGAGCCGAGAGCTACTGAAGTACTGACTTCCTGAGCTAGTGAGTCTGAGTGAGCTATTTAGCGAGCGAGTGAGTGAGCTAGAGCGACGTCAGTCGAAAAGAGCTAGCTCTTTTCTATCACTCACTCACGAGCTACCCAACTCTAGTATGATTATAATTCTATATATAAATATTAGATACGGCCGCGAATCATATTTAGAGGAACATATGTACAACCTGATACTGGCCTGCAAGTTGCTAAAAACATAAGTTAATTTGAATGTCGCGTCACCCCAATGCTTTCGCCGTAAACTGTAAATAGTTTTCTATATTCAGCCGTCAGCGTAACTTCTTTTCATTACCATAATACCTGTTGTTCTGCTTCCTACAATATTATTTAGACCTATGTCCTAGACTCGACAGCTTTCATACTCATTCAAGGCCGTTTCCAATTTAGCCTACGGGTCCCATTGTCAGTCGCCTGTCCCAGGTCCGGTTTCGGACGGAATTGTATAGAGTGAGACAATGTTCCCAGATAATATTGTTGAGAACTTACCGCTCGACCATTGAGGACGGTTCGTGTGTCTGAAGGATTGATGAATGGAGTCCAGACCTCGAATGGACGTTTATATACTGCGAAGGATTAGTGCAAATTAATTTATAGCCACCTTCTGTTTAAACGAGACATAGTTTGCTCACTATGGATTTTTTGTGTGGTTTTGGGTAATCTATAGTTCTATACTAATACCGTGCGGCGCCGGACGTAAAGAATAGCATCATCCCATTTCCTCCCGTGGGTGTCGTAAAAGGCGACTAAGGGACTTACTAGAGAATGGGCAGCAGCGTTCTATTGCATTTTTAACACCATACTGCGATCGCCAACCCGCCTGCCAAGCGTCGCGATTATGGCAAGCCCCTCCAATTGGGGGAGGTCTATGTCCAGCAGTGGACGTCTTTCGGCTGAAATGATGATGATGATACTAATACTATAAAGAGGAATGTTTTTTTTTTGTTTGTTTGTACCGAATAAGCTCCGAAACTACAGGACCGATTTTAACCATTTTTCACCAATAGAAAGCTAAATTATCAGAATGTAGTTAACATAAGCTATAACTTATTGTCACAAAAATTAGAGATCCTTAAGAAAATTGCAATTATGTAACCCAAAGTAGTAATTTTTTTCCTAAAAACCACGGAATTCAAACGTACGCGGGTGAAACCGCGGGGCGCAGCTAGTTATTTTATATTTTATGGTAATACGGCTTTTAGCTTTTACGAACCCTCTTTCTTTTGAACTCATTTGATTCGTTTTCGGCTCTACGATTCCTCGATTGATAATGGCTGCATTAAGCGTTTTATTAATTATCTCACCGTTACATGGTAACATTCTCTGGTACTTTCGTAAGTTTATGTTATATCATATCAAAATATTGTTTTTTTTTTTTTTAAGATGATTAAAGCCCCACGTCGTAACACAACAAATAATGAAACCAAGACGCAAGAGTTTTTACTCAGTAAACATTTTTCTAAATACTAAAACTTTCCTTAGCTATAGCTTAGTTATATTTGCTTTGCTTTGTAACTTTATACGTATTTCATAAAGAAGCTCCCTCACCGGAGTATTCGCCTGTAATGTAACAAACCAAGATTTGATTTTGAGCATTATGTCACAATACTGCCTCACTGACTGACGAGCATTAGACTGTAATGTAATAATCCAATATTCGATAACATTCGCATTCAGGTTACAAATTGTATCACGGATGCCCACCCACTAATGTTAGGTACATTACCCGAATCACCTCGGTGAATGTTATGTTAGAAATAGTTACAGGTTGCGCACTGTAATGCTCGGTTCTCCTCACTCACTGATGTAATGATCGAATCTGAACTGTTACATTACAGACGAATGCTCCCGGTGAGGAAGCACCTTTAGTTACATTACCCGAATGATACCGGTGAATGTAATATTGGAAACTGTATCATTACATGTTGTGGACTGTAATTCTCAGTTCTCCGCACTCACTGATGTAATGCTCGAATCTGCTGTTACAAAACAGGCGAATGCTCCCGGTGACGGAGCGCCTTTAGGTTTCTCGGATCCTATCACCGTGTTCGTAAAACTCTTCGTTTCTAAAGCAATATTATTTCCATATGAACTGCTAAAAGCCAAGCGCGTTACTCATTATATAAACATGGCATTTTCCAGTAACCTTTCACGCGTGAAAACAATATATAATAACGTACATATCCACTTGATTTGAGACGAAACTGTCACGACCCAAAAAAGTGGCAATTTTTCCTCGAATGTGAATAAATTATTTGTGGAAATTTGTTCTGGAGATTTAAAAATCGGAGACGTATAAGAAAAAGCATTTTCCTTTTACTGATATGGCCTAAAAATACCAATACGTTAACAAGACTACACACTTAGCAGAATTTTTACAAAAGAAGTTACAAATCCGCGACAAAAAACAACTATTTAAGTAGGTACCTACAAAAAAATACAGCAAATTAATCACGACTTCCTCAAGCTTTTAAAAATAATTAGTTATTCATCTCAAAAGCAATGCCAACGTACCTAAATAGAATACCAACGTATAAAGAGCTCCGTTGCGAGCGGAAGTTATTCATTGCGAATCGGAAAACAACTCGAGTTTCATGAAACTACCGACTACCGACCAACTGACGAAGGCATTCAGTTAAAATCAGCTAAATGCTGTGCCGTCGCACTGAAAGCTACTTTGCAGCGAACTATTCCAATGTTACTTAATATTATAATAACTGGAAACGATTAAAGTATGATATTTCTAGGAACGCTTTTAAATGTTACAAGTATGTATAACTCTATGAAGAGCAATCCTATGTAATCTTTTAGAATACCTACTTAGTAATTTTATTGATTTTATTATTTATGTACACACAGTAAAATACATAGAGATACGACATAATTATAATTTGAGGACGAAGGTACTGCTTATTTAGACTTTAATTTAAACAACAACCTTTGTTCTATGACTTCTCACAAAACATAATACATTTACCATAAACCTTCAAGATTTCGTTGTTCTACATTTCAATTCTGTATTTTGTTGCCTTTTTGATCATGCTGACTAGAAATCAAAACGTCTATGCCAAGTATTGCCTAAACCTTATATTGACTAGGAAGCACAATGCCTACCTTGCACTATGTCTATCTATACAGTATTTGAACTAAACCTTATTCTATGAACCAATGCCTACCTTGCAATATGTCTATTATTTTAGGAGAAGAAAGGGAGTAGCGTTTCTGGTCACAGTTCTAACCTAACCTACAGTTCACAGGCCCTAGTGTGAGTTTATTTTAACCATCTCGACTACTTAGAAATTATTGCATTTTAGGCATTTTGTTTGTTAAACATTTTGATCTCTAAGCGATTTACAGTTTAGGCAATTTGCTGTGTAGACATTAATTTTAGGCATTTTGCTTCGTAGACGAATTGAAAGTTAGACACTCTGATCATATACCTTTTGTTGTACCTACCTACGCCTCCCGTGCACTGTCGCTCCTGCCTTTTGCACTAGACACGGCAGTTTGTTTTGCTACGCGTAGAGTTCATTCGTTTGACATTTAGAGCGTAGAATTTAAATATTTATATATACAATTGAATTTCAATTTTAATGTTTATTTTTATTTTTTTCAACTCAGTTTTTTTTTCTAATCATGGTATGGCAGGTTGAGTAATTTATGCGGCCTGCCCAAATGTCCTTTCTTTGGTATTGTTTGTCGAATCGTTGAGTTCCTTATGTTCTGAGTTGAGCTGCACGATTACTGACAAATACGTGCACTGAATGGACAGGTCCACTCAATCTGTGTGGTTCTTTCTTCAAAAGACCATTTCAGACACCAGTCTACATGGTCTTCACATGATTTGACCAAGATTATGTCTGGACTTTAAAAGAGACTGTGACCTCTGAGTTTGTTTCGGCCTTTCTTCTCAGAATAGTCAGATACGAAACGCCGACCTCATCTAGTTTTAAACTATGATTGACGTGTAAAAGTGTTTGTAAAAACCTACTTACAGAAATAAAATCATTTATCATTTATTATTAATTTATTTGACAATAGATTAATTGACTTATTAAATTTTTACCAATGACCCTGTCTAGCTAAAAACAATTCTACGAAATGAAAGAAGTTCGACAATTCCTAATTTATCATCTCTTTTGTTCCAGCGTTTACCTGAAAGATGACTTTGCGGTGCTCCCATACCTGGATGCTGGATTCAACCGGGTGAGTTTCCTACTCACTTCTAAAGTAGTATTATTTTACTTCGGCGGTAGATAAGTTCGACTTGTATATAGAAACTGAAACTAAAAAGCTTTCAATATTAGGGAACTTTTAATCTCATTACCTCAGTGGTGATGGTCTTCAGAAAGTCAAGTGCGTAGTACTCGTAACCATAAAGGGGTATATAAGGATCATAGCAGGTAGCATTCTGTAGTTTCTGCCTACCCCATGAGATTTTTTTTTTTATCTAGGGAATCTCAGAGTTAACCTATAGAGGTCGTGACTCTTTAACCGGTCTTTCCTGTGGTTGCCTTAAGCTCCTTAAAACTTAAAGCCAGGGCGCAAAAACTTATAAACTAAACGACTGCGAACCTCGGCTTAGGGCAGAGTCGGAGGGACGATGGCAAAGGACCGACGGTGGCTGGATAAAATCAGGGTTATGATTATTATCAGGGGAATTTAAAGCTACAGGCTCAGCTATAGCGTGGGCTGGCATTTCGCTTACGAGCAAGGGTCGGGGAGGACTATTTAGTCGGGAATTTCGCGATGGGCCTCGGCGGCGAGGTCGGAATGACGGTCGTATATTATGTTTGTGAGCTGCTGTACTTGTTTCCCTACTGCTCTCCTGGAGGAGAGTTGTGGGGTCGTCTGGGTCGGTCAGTGTACCCCATGAGAAGAAAGCGTCAGTTTATATATCGTCGTATCCTACGAATAGTGCCCTAACGAACATAGGGGCTTTCTTTTTTTATTGCATAATTCAATTCTGCTCATCATACCACATATAACCAGTTCAACAAAACAATTAAAAACGGGATTTAAAGGTCAAAATGCGTATAAAATATAAAGATAATTTATTGAAAATATTCCTAGCCGAACCTTAAAATACCACTATACATTATAAGAAATCACCAATACATATTTTTTCATATTTAATTTAATTAAACACAAAAAGTGTCTCCTGAAAAGTAGCTATTATGCAATTACGCCCCTATTCGTAGGATACGACGATATGTGTATGTGTGTGTTTTACCTACACGGGCATAGCTTTAATGCAAGACAAACTAAAATACTTTTTGAATTAGTGATGCCCAGTAACTACCTAAGTGGCCATGTTAATAGCATCGTCAGTGGCTTTTATTAGACCTTCAAAAGTGCGGGTGTATGGAAAGGATGCTTACAAAAGCAGTGGCCCAGTGGTGACCCGGTGATAACAGCCCCGACCTATGAGTTGTAGGTAGGAAGGAACAAAATTAATAAATAAAACTAAATTATAACAATTCTAAATA
Source organism: Dryobota labecula (assembly GCA_947523025.1). NCBI lineage: Eukaryota > Metazoa > Arthropoda > Insecta > Lepidoptera > Noctuidae > Dryobota > Dryobota labecula. The sequence continues at coordinate 8,223,092 of OX383300.1, read as the reverse complement.
CAAACAAAAACAATCGTATATTCAATTATCATAACAATAATCATCATCATTATCATTTCAGCCGAAAGACGTCCACTGTTGGATATAGGCCTCCCCCAATTGGGGGGGGTTTGCCATAATCGCCACGCTTGGCAGGCGGGTTGGCGATCGCAGTAAGGTGTTATAAAATGCATAGAGAACGCTGCTGCCCATTCTCTAGTAAGTCCCTTAGTCGCCTTTTACGACACCCACCGGAGGAAATGGGGTGGTGCTATTCTTTACGTGCGGCACCACACGCAAAGAACAATTTGGTTCATAATAATATATTAAACCAAATTAAAATTTTATGAACAAAATAGTAAACAATACATATCATGTCTGAAACAACGTCAATACATGTTTTATACACTGCCTTTGAAGACTTGTCGAAAATAATTTGTTAGATACAAATTATATCTAACAAGCATAAAATTCCCCTGAAAATCAGTTTCAGCACCAATCTGAAGACCGTTTCTTCCCAGAAAGCAATCTTTGTAGCTCAAACATTAAAGCTTTTAAAGGCACGCTTCTCTTTGCCACTTTGTAAGTAGTATGATGAATCGTTCCTAGATATTAGATGTTTTACGCTTTAATATTGTTATAATAACGTTTGATAACTGATAATAAAATATCCATCTTAATTTATCGTGCAAACGGCTTTCTAGGAATAACGGTTTACAAATAAGTTAAGCTTTGGGCTGTTACTGTAAAAATAGTACATTGTGATACTTGTATTACAATGTACTATTTTTAAGCTCGTTTGCAATAACCTACACACCTTTGTATCACACGACGTTTTTCAATACAGTTGTGGGAAATAGTAAAAAACAAATCAAAGAATTAGGTAAATAAGAAAATTTAAAATTTTCAGAAATTGGCGCGTTTTTACAACTGGACATTTTTTTTACAACGACAACAGCCTATACAGCCTATTCGATTTGTGACAAATATTGATATGAAAATAATTAAATTAAAACTGATAATTAAATATATTAAACAACCATTTAAAAGACTAGAATTCAATGCTAAGACGTATACTATACGGACTCATTCATTTTTACTGGTATAAAATCTATCCCATTTTATTCTATGTATGAAAACTCCTTGCTACTAAACTTTTTAAATTGTCTCATAAATTTAAAACTCACCTGCACAACAAAATGATCGAGCTCGTAAACAAAAGTCACGACCGCGTAACAGAAAGATGCCTATGCAAAAGATTCAATTTTCGAATCATAATTATAGCCTCCGAAAGTACGCCATGTGTAAACAACTGTATTGAAATAGTATATTGTGATACAAGGGTGGGAAGTAGGTTATTGCAAACGAGCTGTCATTAACAAGCGCGAGCCGAAGGCGAGGGTTTTTAATGACACGAGTTTGCAATAACCTACCCACCCGTGTATCACACGACGTTTTTCAATACAGTTGTGGGAAATAGTAAAAAACAAATCAAAGAATTAGGTAAATATGAAAAATTTAAATTTTCAGAAAATGGCGCGTTTTCAAACGTTTATGATGATGTAATGTCCGTCGGGTTTAACATTGTTAATATCGTAAAACATATAGTTTTCAACCCAAAATTAACGAAATTCACGACACAATTTACTCTCGCCCAGCTGCCACCTCTAGATCAAAAATGCACGCTCGAAGAACCTCGCCTTAAAAGGAATCCGTAGAACTGAGCGTCGCAAGGAAAAGTTACGCAGAATAAAAAAAGCCAACGAAATCTTGTACATACCAATGTCGACAATTTTCAATTTTGGAAAACTAATAATAGACTACAAATAACAGGATATTTTTATATTTTGTTTTGAAAAGGAATCTGTAGAACTGTCGGTACATTGTAAAGGAAACTTGCTGAATGGTTGTTCAATTTTTATTGGTAACATAAATGAGCTTCATTCAGAAAATTTCTTCGGTATTATGAAATTAACATTGTCCCTATTTTCCGCAAAACATTCTTAATTGGTTCTGATAGACTTCCTTTTAACAAAATTCAACGAATTTCTATTATTCGCATAAGATTTTACTGGGCTAGTTTTTCTGCAAAGCTAAATTATTTAGTGAATAGTTTAATTTTGTAATTAAACATTTATTTTAAAGAGCAATGTCCTGTTCAGATATTTCTAAGCCTGGCCTCACATCTGTTTACATCTTAGCCATTGTTACACAAGCAAAAATACTTCAAAACAAATATCTATACATATAATAAAATAGTAACGAAGCTAAAACTGTAACTTGAATATTTTTAAGGTGAAGTGTAGGAACGAGGCTGATAACGAAAATTTAGTTTTTAGAATATTTTTGTTCGTTTGTCTGTCTGGATGTATATTCCGGATTGGCGCAAAACCGGCTGTGCGGATTTGGATGTAATTTGGCACATAGATTGTTTTTAACCTGAATTAACACAAAGAGTACTTTTAATCTCAGTAGTACGTTCCCGTGGGATGTTTTCCGACATCCACGCGGGCGAAGCCGCAGGTAAAAGCTAGTTTATATTAAAAACCTTCACTAAATCACAGATTAAGGCGAGGTTATTCAAATTAACCTCTAAGAAATGTAATTTTAATGTCATTTTATTTAGAAATGGTAATGATTAAACACGTGAAAAATTATATGTTGTTTTTGAGATCTTTCTGTAGGTACCTCGGGTACTCGTTACATAATTGGATAAAGTTCTCTCGATAGAAAAAAATCCAAACATACCCTTATTTTGTAGATTAAAATCATTTTATTTCAATATTATATCACATTATGTATTGAAAATCACGTCAAAATAAACGTCTATAATGATGTAATGTCCGTCGGGTTTAACATTGTTAATATCGTAAAACATATAATTTTCAACCCAAAATTAACGAAATTTACGGCACTATTTACTCGCGCCCAGCTGCCACCTCTAGAACAAAAATGCACGCTCGAAGAACCTCGCCTTAATGCAGATGGGACACTCCGCAGTTTAGCTATGAAGCTACAAGTACGCGGCGGGCCCATCTCACTGGACCAATTCAGTATAAGAGTTACGTGATAGAAAGAAAGGCAACTTGTAGGCGAATATAACTGTAGGTAATAAGCGTTGTGCGACCTGAATTACACTTTATTGTGTCGTAGCAAGAGTCGCTTTTCATTTAAATGAATTTGCGGAGTATCCCATCTGTATTAATCTGTGACTAAATGGACACAATAAACACAGCAAATGATGAACAACACTCAACATTAAATGCCTGTGTTTAGTCTTGTAAACACAACAATATTATCATCATAACACTGTTATTTAACATACCCTGGATCCATATTTTATCTAGTTTCCAGTCAATGAGAGCAGTCAAGAGGAACGAGCTGAACCAACGCGGCTTACAATGACTTCAGTGAATAGCAATGAGTTTATGTAAATGTGGGCCACTTAGCTCGAGCGCTGGCTTTAAACTGACCTAGTAATATGCCTGCCATTGTGTACAGAGTGGGCCACTACTTACCAGTTGTCGCCTTTAATTTCCCCATAGGAGGTTTAAATGGGACTTGAGGAGCGTTTTAGCTCTTTGTTTTCGCGACCAAGCCTCTGTAGTTTAATACATTTCACAAGCCTGTTATTTGTAGTCTCCGGGTTTATATAACTAAGGGCGTTTGTGCACTACAAGGAATTTTACTGTCCGACAGTCCGATTTTTTACGGTCCGATATGGCACGCCATAAATGTATATACTAGTTTGTGCACTATACGTAATTTTGCCGTCCGACATTTTACTTTTCCTCATTCCGGGCCGGTACTCTAACCGTGTACACCAGTCTACTCACTCCCTCGCTTGCTCACCTGCCTATACTCACTGAATAACTCAGTCGCTCACTCACTGTATAAATACTGTACACACCTTAATGTTACAGCTAGCATTTCATTTGGTGGTACACACAGCCTTAATTTTGTATTTTGCCTCTTGATCCACGCGCTTAAGCGGTATAGCAAAAATTCATAAGTAGCTATAGACATCCGATAGTAATTAAAAACAATTCTTTCGTCCTACCTCAATTTATTGTGATTTATGTAAAATGCACTTACAAGGGGATGAACCCAAAAATTATTTTTGTCTTCTACGTCTTCGCACGTAGAGTAATAAAGCAAGCAACTGCCAACGTTCCAAGAAACTCATCGTTCCTAGCGTAATTACGCGTGCGTGGCGTGCGTGTAGTTTCAAAAAGAGCTACCCTAAACTGCGCCGCACCGATCCGAGTAAAGACGTACAAGTGCACAGGCCAATCATCCGTTTTTTTCATGCCACATTGGACCGTAAAAATTGGGACTGCCGGACAGTAAAATTCCTTGTAGTGCACAAACGCCCTTACCCTGTATTGCAAGGAAATTCTAAATTGAATAAGTAATTATAATCATCATTATTAAGATACTATTTCAAGTCCCGTTTGCAGGTGCATATAATGCTTCAGAACAAAATTACAAAAAAGATTACCTATATAGAGGTATGATGGACAGGGTGTAGTGTAAAGTTTACTAATCCTCCATAGATAAGGTAGGATCCTCCAACCAGACGGGCGTTCCGTCGGGAACTGCCTCCCTATTAGTGTCGGGACGTCGTATACATTCTAGCCGCGCGGAAAACTCTGCTTGCGCGATGTAGGACTTTTCGTGACGTCAGTGTGATGCGAGGTTCGCATGCGGCGATGTAGATGCCACCACACCTACTTAAAACTATTAGTTCACGAACTTTACAACCCAATTTAAAACATACTTACGAGACATTTTGTTTTTCTTCCTACTTGTATAACCACCAGTTTAACATATTGCTAAAGATTTATAGTATAAGTTATAATAGGTGTAACTTACTAGTACAGGAATATTTTCAAAACTCAATTACGCAGACACGGAAAAACTACTAGAAATTTTAAAATAATATCTCTAGCTACCTACTCTAATATAAGTCTCTTCCTTTACCTAAATAATAATGGTGTCCACTTTATCTACTTTAATATTATTTGTTAATTTATTTAAACACAATATATCTTACATAATCTAGTTTTAAAGTAATACACCTATTATTGTCTTCTTTTTAAATGTTTGATGTAAATTGATGGCCTGAAACACAGGTTTTTCATAAACCTAGTTCAGGCAGGTCTACATTGCAGTTAGAATTAAATTTTCCTCGATTGTAATTAATCTAAATCATAAGTTTACTTTATACTAGATTTTTTTTATTCCAAAATGTCTAGACGCATACCCACAAATCTACCAAGATAGAGTAGTCTAGCTAAAAAAAGATGGTTGTCTCAACAACACGGTGGAACAATAGCTTCGTCTGAAGTTTGCTCCCTCATCGCTATTCTAGTAATGAGCTCCGAACGAACAACTTTGAGCCACCCCTATCGTAACACAAGTATCATATGACATCTTGTCATTAAATTCGAGAATGCCAAGCATGATTCCAAGTAACACAGGCTTAGGTAGTTCGGATAGTCTTCATTAAATATTTTGTTACTCAAAATATTTAATCATCCTTCAATTTTAATTTAAATATGTTTTTGAGAAAGATCTGTCATTAACACGTTAAACGCCATGGGGGACAACATATGAGCGTCACTTGTTTAGTAAAAGGAGCCAGGTTAAAAATACCCGATTGTTAAGTTATAGTCATATTTTTTACTAAAAACCAAATACAATCTAACTGTCTGCAGGGCCGTGGGGGTCATGTCAAATACATATTAGCTTCATATCTGTGCCCGACGGCCCATTAGAGGTGCTTAAAATTGCCTCTGACTCGCGGTCATATGGTGCCCCCCGCGGCCCCAACGGATCTATTTTATGTCGACCACGTGGTGTCCCCCACGGCTCTAACAGAAAGACTGAAAAATTAAAACGTCGTTCAACGTGTTAAATATTGTAGTTCTTATGCAGGTATTGTTAACTAACAGAAATTTACTACAACTATTACTTATTGTTGCTATTTCTTCCTAGAATTTGGAATTATTAAATGTGTTTTAGAACATTTTAAACACCCCAAGATCAAAGTTGACCAAATCATAAAAGTAACTAACGTTTGATCATAAAGACATACCAGAAACATTTAACTTCTTAAATAAAACTAATGTTTCATTCAACTTTTTGTGTTCGCAGTTAATAAATGCCAAACCTAGTTCAATTCGTTTTCAAGAGAACGGCGCCAAATAGTCGCATTGTTTTATAGACTCAAGCCGACACAGATAATCCTGGCACACTCTTTTTAGAGTTCCGTAGTAAACAAGGAACTCTTATAGTCTCGCCATGTCCGTCTGTCTGTCCGCGACTTAGCTCAGAGACTCTTAGTACTAGAAAGCTGTAATTGGGTATGGGTATGGGTATACGAATTAATCACGCCGACAAATTGGTAAAATAAAAGCTTGCTTTTTTTTTACTTTCTTATTTTTTTCTTACATAAGAACCTTCTCCTAACAATAACCAACACAACAAAAAAGTATTAGCGAAATCGGTCCAGCCGTTCACGCGCGATGCCGTGACCAAGGGAAATAGGGATTTATTTATATATATATATAGATAGATAGGTGACAGGTCTTTCATGAATCAATGTAATTAATAATTCTTGATTTATCTCCATTTTAAAACAAAATTAGCGTAGGTAAGCCGTCACGAAAATATTTGCCCGTGAAAACCTCCGGTGCCGTCGACAGAGTCCCCTAGACTGCCGTACGACACTGATGCAGAGACACGCGCATAACGGTGACGTTGCCGTGCCTTAGTGCCGCCGTGTCGTCAACAAGCTTCCATAGTGATCCATACAACATTGGCGACCGTGCGTACCTACACACGGCGAAAAAACCGTAGTTTTTCACGGCAAGAAAAACGTGTGTACAAAGGGCCTAATGGCACATTTTGTTCCCAATTATAGGTAGGTTGTTCTTCTAAGAACTCTTCCAAAACACCAATTAACTGATATCTCATATCCTTAACAGGTGATGGTGGAAACATTGAGCGGCACAGCTTGGTGCGCTGAAGTGCTTCAGTCACGTGCCGCCGGCGCATCGATGCGCGCTCACGTCGCCGCCGTGGCTGCGCTCGCCGCCGCCACCGACCGCTGCCGCGACCTGGTCGCCGTTACTGACGACCAGCAGAGGATACTCGTGAGTACATCTTTCGAAGAGTTGGATCTAGCAACTCGATTGGAACTGTAGTTGAGGTTTGCGAAACTAACGGCTAAGCTTTTGCGCGGAGTGAATACGTATATGGAAAAATGTAACGTCTGAGAAAGAGCTACCTACCTACCTATCTTACCCTACCTCACAACCCTGCACCCAACACACTTGCACACCACTGCGTTTACCCAATGGTAATCATACCCAGTCGCCGCTTGTGAGTCTTCTTAAAACCTCTCGGGGTCACTTACAAGTTCGAAGGCTTGGGATACTCCACGACAGCTGCAGGACAATATCCCGTGGTCGTTTGTACAAACCTAAACATCTACGAACTTCTCCCCGGTTTCCCTGGCCTCTTTTATCCTTCAGTTAGGACCCTCCAGTACCCATTCGGTAGGGCCTGATAAATTGAATATGATAGTTATCTAATTGTTTTTATTTATTTATTAAAATTATTGTTTACTGTTAACTTGTTTATTTTCTTTTTAAGCTAGGCCTCCTCCAGTTCTGATGATAGGTAGGTGGTAGTTCTTTCTCAGACCTTAAATTTTTCCCCTCCCGGAAAAATGTAACGTTACAATGTTTGGACGATCCCACGAAAACACCAGCAACGGGTAACCCATTCTCAAGATTGAAGAAGCAGATATCTAAAAGGTTGTTCCTGCATAGCTATTCAGAAGCATTCCTCCAGTTACCTGAGACCTAATTGCGTAACACACTATTAGTAGGAAACGGTTTCATTTTGACAATTCAACAACATTCATTGCATTATTTATAGTTGATGAGCAGACAATTTTTCCGAAATATGAAGCAATGGATTAACAATCTGCTTCAAAATCATTCAGATTTCGATTTATTGTGTGTTACGTGTACGACAGCAAATAGCGTTCGTCTATTAAGTTGTAAAGGAGATTATAGGAAACTACTTAAAATATATAAAATTCTACTAAATATCTTTTAGCAGTAAACCATCATGGTACCCAAGAGTATAGCTTAAATCACGTATTCAACAACCATAACACACGATCTATTGCTACTGACAGATTCATTAATGTACCCAGAGTCACCAATTACTTTGGTGACAGAACCCTAAAGAAAAGAAAACCATATCTATTGAATAGTCTACCGGCAGACATAAGGAGTGAAACAAATAGAAATAGATTTAGAAGTAAATTAAAAAAAAAAGACGTGTGGCACTCGGGGACTGCCGCGGTAAAGCTATTGCATAGCATTTTGTATCAACTTATGCAATTATAATTATTTATTTATTTTATTTATGCAGTATTTCTTTTTCTTTGATATTAATTCAAGTTACACTTTTTGAGCGTGGTGACCGATAAGAAAGTAAAGTCAATCCATAATCGGCCCAGAACTTTGGAGAACCGTTTGAAAGTGGTTTTTATAAGCTATGAAGAACGTTAATGTTTAATGTTAATTCTAGCTAGAAGAATCTTAAACACGAGTAAAATTATTGATTTATAAATAAATTGCTCACATACCTCTACAACCTTTCAAAAACTTTTGAATTACGATGCCTGCCATCTAGTGGATAAAACCGACAACAAAACACAACTGAGACCACCAACAGAGCAACGCTTGTCTCGATTACGAATCACAAGCCACGCCAATGTCACCTCTATTTAGTTAGTTCTACCTGCGATTACTAGATGGCGTTGCGTTGCGCGGTAAATCCACCACAGAGTTTCGTAGAGTCGTACAATACGTCTAATCGCACGCACACAACGCCGTGTCGAAGACTGCCGAACTGAAACGACGTTACGGAATTTCTGGATTCGGTCCCCGCGCTCAAGGCCCGCGATAGAAGCTATGCAATAGCTTAAAAACAAAATAAATAAGTGCTGAACGTCGTAAAAGTGTATAACTACGTAAACAAAGTCAAATACTATTCAAATATAAGCATAATAACAACTTTAAAATAGACGAAAGTGTTGAACCTAAAGTAATTTTAAATAAAAAAAGAGTGACAAACTGTTTTGACAGCGAAAAAATTCCATGTACATGAGTCATTTCCAACCGTCTAGTCCAGTTTAAAAATAGTTCAACTGGAATGGTATCAACTATTTGGCAAGCTTTAATTAAGTCATTGTAGCCTTGCGGTGCAACAGTGGAACTGAATGTACTCATAATCGACTGGTCGTGAGTTCAAGCCCCACTATCAACAATCTCTTTTTGTGAAGATCATAATTTTATAAACTAATATTTATAAGAATAAAATACGCAGTACACAGAAAAAGGAACTGCCAGAAATTATTAGATCACTAGAGGGTACTGGTGTAGTAAAATAACCATCGGAGTGGGGAGCGTGAGGTTTTTTCGTTACGGAATTTCTGGATTCGGTCCCCGCGCTCAAGGCCCGCGATAGAAGCTATGCAATAGCTTAAAAATATTTGGTTATGTAAGTGTGTTTAAGTATTGTTGTCTAGAGACTCACTGACCCCACAGTAAAACCATTGCAATGGTATTGTGGGGCTAAGTTTATAAGTTAGGTACTTACCATGTTATATTAAAATAAAATAAATAATAATATTGGTTTTACACTGAAATTCAGGTTTTGGATTTTTGAACATCTTTTAGAGTATTTCTTCGATAACATTGATTGCCGTTGTAAATAGCTATGCTGGTTTTAGTGTTAATTCGTATGAAAATTGTATATAAGTACTTATACTTACATACAATGTTCACGATGTTCGAGTAGGTAGTCCTAAATTTATGGAGCAAAAATTTTTATTGACCATACTTTGGTTCAAGTTTATAGAGCCTAGCTTCAAGGTGTAGCTGTCCATTACAATGAGCAACATACGGCTGTAAGTGCTACAATAAGGTCAGTATCGAGGTGCACGCGCATCAGTGCACACGCGCTTTTATTTTGATACATAGCGTGAAACTTATATTAATAGCCATTGATAATTTAGGTATAATTAAAATAAAGACGTGGTGAAATTGAACTATATCTTGTTCACCAGCTGGCCAACAAATCCTGGTGCAAGGTACTGGGCTGGCGTGTTGACGAGGGTCCGAAGCTGCTGTCTGAGACAGCGGGGGGCGAAGCGCTGCGCCTGGCTACCAGCGGCGCACGAGACTGGGAGGCACCTGTCACTCTGCGTCGCCGCGCCGCTCCCGACCCCATACTGCTGCCTTGCCGAGGAGCTGCTATTGGACTCACCAAGTACGTGACTTATTACACCTTTAAGAATTCGTAGGTACCATACACCGATCAGATTACTAAATAGTTACTCCGTCTGTCGACGTTTCTTGCAAAAAGTGATATGGTTTAAATTCAACATAACTTTGGAGAAATGTTGCCTAAGTTAGTGGATTCGTACATTGAGAATTTTTAAACCGAATAGCCATATCCACTAGTTCCTAGATACCATCTACGACTCCGATACTGGCATTACTTCTAAATTTTAATGATGGAATCGTTTAAACGTTTGCATGTCATAAATTAGCTAATTTTCTCGTTTTGTTCAGTCGAAATATAGGTGCATTATCTAAAACAAACAACGAATATTTGCCACAAATATATCCTCATTGTGACGTAGGTTGAATGAACGGTCGAAATGTTCCATTAATAACACAGTTACATAAACTAGGTACGTAAACTAAGTAAGAACAGTCGAAAAAAAAAGAACCGAATTGAGAACCTCCTCCTATTTTTAAGTCGGTTAAAAATAATAATATGCAGTAGCAAAACATACATGCGCGGCTCACATTCCTGTGGCTATCAGTGCTGACCACAAATGTCATGGTCATAACCTGAGATCAGGAGATACTCGACGAGTCATTGGAGTATGATCTTCCGGATATACTCGTAGGTACAGTTTCTTTTAAGATAGAGATGAATGTTCTTTCTAACCGACTTCAAACGAACTCCGTAACTTTTAAACCAATTTGGAAAATCATTTTTTTTATTTGAAAGGATATGCTTCCAGATTGATCCCATTTTTATCAAAGTCCAGTTCCAGTCCAGATATGATCTATGAGGAATTGGGGGAACTCCTCAAATATTATAGGCATGCAAAAACCAATTTTAATATTTTCATCGACAACTCAACCATTTGCATTCAGAAAGTATCATTTCGTGAAGTGAAACTGATGGAGACGACCACAGATGGCCACCGGAAATCGACAATGATAAGTATTTCACGGATGGCGATAAGATATCTTAATTAAGATAGTTAAACGACTATGACGAAGCAAATTTAAGTAATCTGACATCTCTAATCATCAAACTGATCTGATGATGAAGCCGGAAGGTAGGCACCGGAACTTCGTATTAAAACAATGTATCCTAGCCGTGTTTGGGCTTATTGGAATTGTCATGAGATGCACTCTGGCTATAAATTATTTTTGACCGACTTTAAAATAAGGAGGAGGTTCTCAATTGGTCTATATATACATGTATATATATATATCCATACTAATATTATACATAAATGTGAAAGTAACTCTGTCTGTCTGTATGTTACGTTTTCACGCCTAAAACGCTGAACCGATCGTCATGAAATTTGGCAGAGATATAGCCTGGGATATGGAGAAGGACATAGGCTACTTTTTTACGCGATAACCGACATCTACGCGGGCGGAGCCGCAGCAAAAACTAGTCCATACTAATATTATACATAAATGTGAAAGTAACTCTGTCTGTCTGTATGTTACGTTTTCACGCCTAAAACGCTGAACCGATCGTCATGAAATTTGGCAGAGATATAGCCTGGGATATGGAGAAGGACATAGGCTACTTTTTTACGCGATAACCGACATCTACGCGGGCGGAGCCGCGGGCAAAAGCTAGTCCATACTAATATTATAAATGTGAAAGTAACTCTGTCTGTCTGTCTGTCTGTACGTTACGTTTTCATGCCTAAAACGCTGAACCGATCGTCATGAAATTTGGCAGAGATATAGTCTGGAATATGGAGAAGGACATAGGCTACTTTTTTACGCGATAACCGACATTTACGCGGGCGGAGCCGCGGGCAAAAGATAGTTATACATAAATGTGAAAGTAACTCTGTCTGTCTGTATGTTACGTTTTCACGCCTAAACCACTGAACCGATCGTCATGAAATTTGGCAGAGATATAGCCTGGGATATGGAGAAGGACATAGGTTACTTTTTTACACGATAACCGACATCCATGCGGGCGGAGCCGCGAGCAAAAGCTAGTATATTATATATGTTCGGGCATAACTTATTTGTTTATGAACCGATTTTTATCATTCTTTCATTTGGCAGAGGAAGCTTGCGCGGTGGTCTTATATAAATATTATAAACTTTTCTTGGGTAGTTTTTGAGTCTCGGTGTATGTTGATGATCTTATAAAACTTCCTCTCACTGCTGTTTACATAGCAAGTAATGGTATACGAGTTAGTGTGGGGCAAGTACCAAAACTAAAATAATAATATATAATAATAATACTAAATAAAAAACTTTACGTCACACCTGGCCATAATGTGAGTTTTACGGTGAAGACGTAAAATTGTGTACTCACCACGGGCAGTAAAAAAGAATGCCCTCTATCGCATATTTACAACCCTCGTCTGCGGCTCGGGTCACAAATACCTGCGATTTCGGGCTTTCTATCAAATCAAATCAAAAATGTTCATTTGTTAGGTTATGGTACAATAGATGTTATAAATATTGGTTCCAGCATACCCTGCCATAGTATGGCGTACAAATATTTCCAAAAACAAAACCTTTTATTACTAATCTACTAATAATTATGAATAAAAATGAATTATAGAATAAAATATGAATGCATAATAGTTAATTAATTGTATTGTATTGATTGTATTGTAGTAATAATATTAATTAATAATGAAATTATGTCGTTTTTGCATGTAGCGGAATTAAAGGTTATTTTTACTTTATTATATTATTAATTATTTATCCTCTAAGTATTCTTGAACACTGTAATATTTTTTTTTCTAATAATAGTCTGAACAATACGTTCTTTAACAGCCCTTGGTAAGTAATGTACTATTTTTAAACGTGACTAAATGCACCTTTTTTGACGCTGATACAAGTATATTTGGTCTAACTTTAGCAAGGAAAATGGATCACGAAAACTTTTTTACAAAAGAAACAACAGAATTCCAAAAAAAAATACTTTCGGAACTCAAAATTACTTTGGTTTTGTATTATCGTTTTTTGCCATCGTAAGCTATTATTTTGACATTACAAACAGACACCTCAATTTTAGTTATTTGTGTAGATTTACTTCAAGTAGGCCATTAAAACAATGACGTAGGTACATCATTGCATTAAAAGGCACTTTTGAACTTCAACATTTACACGATAATTATTTCCCCCAGGAGCACTTCGCACATAGTTTTCGTGTGCGAGCCGACACACGCGATAGAAAACGAGCGTGGTCGAGGATCCCTGCACTCCATCCGGCGAGGGTCTCTGGATGTACGCTCAGTCGCGTCCGATGGCTTGCGACGAACTTCTCTTGCGAAGCTGCAAGGGCTGCCGCTTGAAGCTCCCATTACTAAGGTAAGTTTCAACATTCCAAAGTTATAGAAAAACAAATATTTAAAAAAGTACGCCGTCACGGGACGCCTGGCAGATATGAAACATCTATGTTAATATTAGAATTCATAGTTAAAATGAAAACCTATATGGAGTAAAATAAAGAGAAAAATATATTTTGTTACTAAAATCATTGTATTTTTCTTATTATTTTAATTATAATAATAATTACAGAATACATATAAATAGGGTGTATTCAAACACGAAATATTTTAAGAGATACACCTATAGGTGGTAAAGAAACCATGGAAACGATTTTTTTTTTTAAACTGAGTACATTATTTAAAATAAAAAAAACATTTGATATGATGTTCAATTTATCAAAAGGCACCGCGCTCGTGCCGCCAACGTTGCCACGTCCGGGCGGGATTTCACAGAATAAAAAAAAAAGACGTGTGGCACTCGGGGACTGCCGCGGTAAAGCTATTGCATAGCATTTTGTATCAACTTATGCAATTATAATTATTTATTTATTTTATTTATGCAGTATTTCTTTTTCTTTGATATTAATTCAAGTTACACTTTTTGAGCGTGGTGACCGATAAGAAAGTAAAGTCAATCCATAATCGGCCCAGAACTTTGGAGAACCGTTTAAAAGTGGTTTTTATAAGCTATGAAGAACGTTAATGTTTAATGTTAATTCTAGCTAGGAGAATCATAAACACGAGTAAAATTATTGATTTATAAATAAATTGCTCACATACCTCAACAACCTTTCAAAAACTTTTGAATTACGATGCCTGCCATCTAGTGGATAAAACCGACAACAAAACACAACTGAGACCACCAACAGAGCAACGCTTGTCTCGATTACGAATCACAAGCCACGCCAATGTCACCTCTATTTAGTTAGTTCTACCTGCGATTACTAGATGGCGTTGCGTTGCGCGGTCAATCCACCACAGAGTTTCGTAGAGTCGTACAATACGTCTAATCGCACGCACACAACGCCGTGTCGAAGACTGCCGAACTGAAACGACGTTAGACGATGCACGGCCTTCAAGCCACACCTCCGTGCCCGTCGGAGTGGGGAGCGTGAGGTTTTTTCGTTACGGAATTTCTGGATTCGGTCCCCGCGCTCAAGGCCCGCGATAGAAGCTATGCAATAGCTTAAAAATAAAAGTATTTAAAGGTTTTTTTGCAAAATGTCTCAATCAATTTTAAAATTATAATAATTATGTAAAAATATAGTATATATAATACTAGACAAATTTTTTTTCGCTGCTATGGCTTTTTTACCACCTATGTTTCTCTTAAAATATTTCGTGTATGAATAGATACGTACACCTTATATTCAATAGAGAAGCAACAAAGTGTATAAGTATACAAGAGAGAGACACAAGAGAGTCGAGAGGGCGAGAGTGGCGTAGAGTGTGCATCACTGCATGACGGTGGCATAGGAGTCGGTTTTACTGCCAAAGCGTGCCAATAGAATATGTTTCAAAGAAAAAATTACGTGTGTAGGTTCAAACCATTCCAGCTGATAACTAACGACGGTCACTAGCTTTGACGCGTTTGAAGTATTTTGGCGCAACTGACTCGCTAAATTGCAGGAGCTTCCATTGTAATGGAGTTTCTAAGATTTAAAATCTCGTTGGAGCTCGGTTTGCGATGGAGTTCCATTATTTTAGCCCTTGTGAGTTAATAGTACTAAAATCCTATTAGACGAGATCAAAAATTCACTCAATATTTTGCGCGCAAAAACTTGTAAAGCGATAATCTGAAGTCTCATACCAATCACTATTGTTATGAGTAATGTTTACAGCTACTAGTTAAGAAAAGATAAAATTATAGAGCATGCTCCATACAAAAGAAATTATTTTTTTATGTGACACACGTTGGCCACTAAATTTTATTACATATTTCATCAAACAACATTTCATACGATGTATTATGAGTCTCTTTATGTCCGTACGTATTAATATTATAGCGTTTGTTTCATTTATTTAGCTGCAGGTATCTATATTATTACCAACTTTAGCCTACCTTGATAAAGTTTGAGGGCAATAAATTTTCATATCCACTGATAGTCGTAATGAGAATATAGTGGTCTCGTACTAAACTTACTTTCGTAAAATACCTGGAATACCGTAGTCAACAAGGAACCCTTATAGTTTCGCTATATCCGTCTGTCTGTCTGTCTTTCTGATTGTCTGTCCGCGGTTTAGCTCAAAGACTCTTAGTACTAGAAATCTGTAATTTTGCATTAATACTCATATTAATCACGCTGACAAAGGCGTATAATAAAATCTTGAGAAAAATCTATTGTACGGTACCTCTCTTGCACGTAAAGTGGGGACGATATATGTTTTTTCTCGTCTATCCCATGTTAAGAGGTATCGTTGGATAGGCCGTTCAAAAATATTGCGGATCTGATAAAAATATTTTTCGATTCAGGGATCCGTTTGCTTAATATTAAGCTTTAAAATGCTAATTTTTGTTAGATTTAAGTGTGTGTATGTCCCCCGTCCCCCCAGCCAGCTGAATGGTGGTTTTTAGATATGTGAAAAAATTCATGGCAGTAGATAAAGTAATAAGTATATATGACGAAGTTAAAAAGAAAATGATCACAGAAAAGTAGACTTTATAAGATAACGAGTAAATAATAGTATATTAAATAGTATAGTCAACTAATTTTACATTTGCAGTTGGAATGTAAGGGAGAACATGTATTTCTAACCGCCTCTGTGGTCTATTGGTAATACCACCTGTCTCAGATCCAGAGGTCTCGGGTTCGATTCCCAGCGGGGGCAAAAACTTCTGCTCGGTTTGGTTGGTGGTAGGGCTTGTTCTAAGTCCGCCTGGCTAGCTACCACCATCTTATCTAAGTCTGTCGCCAAAACAACAATGTTAACAGCATTTGTTGTGTTTCGGCAGTTAGAGGTAAGATAGCCAGTTTCTCTGTGGTTGAGGATTCCGGGTGAAGCTCGCTTCCATCTTCGGCCTTATCATCACTTACCATCAGGTGCGATGAAGTTCAAGAGATTCCCCGCTGTATGAAAAAAAAAAAAAAAAAAAACAACAATGTTAAGTTTGTTCTTGGGATAAATTAGTCCCAACTATTTGCGTGGTCCGATACGCACTTGGCCGGTTTTTTATAATATGTCCTTTCTAGATCTCACCGTTCTGAGTCACACAATCCCTTTGTAATTTCACTATAAATTTACTCGTCGAATGATATCACTAAATAAGCAAACTTCCAACTCATTTTGTAGGCAAACAGTGATTGAGTTCATATTAATACATCCTTTACTTGATATACATAGATTATAAATAATGAAGCATCGACTGATAAAAGCTGTGAATCAACTGCTTTCACTTTGTCACATTCATCAGTTAATATGAAAAAGAACACAATGAAGCTTCCTTTGATGTTATTTTAATTTGATTAACTGTAATTTTTTTGAAAAAGTAACGGACAGAAACTTCAATTTTTTTTCTATTATTAGGTGATATCGCTGTTGTCCGCGGCAACAGAGGGTGCTCCTCCATCAACAGTAGCGTGCATCGACAGGGCAGTGGACATGTTAAGGACTTCTGAGCTGTACTTACCTCAAATGAGGGGAAACGATGACCCCAGAATGCGTGGTGTTGAAGACCCGATCGCCACTGATCTCATCGGAGCCTTACTATCGGTGAGTTTAAATCCTCTTTTAAAAGACACAGAATAAGCTTTCCACCAAATTGCAATAATTATATATTTCGTATATAATTCACAATGTGTACCAAGACACGTAATGATACCCCGCACATCGTATAATTATTACAAAATTAATAATCAAATTGATGTTGTCTGTTCACATAACGATATTTATAATGAATTCTGATATAAAGTCTATGTAGATGATATTATAATATTTACAAAAAACACGATGTTTGTATGATTTATTATTTTTATTTTTGATGTGATATTGATTGTAGATATTGGTTATTTATGCATGTAATGTTGTTTATGTACTAACGGTGGTATTTATTTGTTTACGATCCTGTTCGCGTGGGAAGAGGGAGCAAGTGAACACTAGCCTATTCTTTATGGTAGGAGGTTTGGAATTACAAGTCTGTCTATGTCTATACCTTCAAACATAATTATAGATAGTACATAGATCTTTGTGATTCATGCTTTCGTTTCTTTTACACAGGGCTCATTTTAGTATTTATTTATTTTTATTTGAACTATTATTTTTGTATCTTATATGTATTGTATGTATTACTGGTATTTATAAATATTTAATGATAAAACCGTTTGGCTTTCTAGAATAGCAACTAACACGTAATGCCGGTAACAATATTCGCACAATCTAACACCCTGAGTATACAAATGTGAATGTGTAATATGTTTTTAACTTATTATTACATAATTATTGTTTAAAAAAAAATATAATTAAATGAACCCTGGGTAACATAATTTCCGTCTTGGTCTCAATTCTATCCAGCCTTTCGGACTGTTTCATTATAATCTCGTGTTTAGCACAATTTTCAAAAATCCTTCTAAAAGTTCTTAGCAATTCATCATGTAATCTTTTAATGATATACAATACTAACTATATTCTTTAACAAGTCATTGTTTATTATTAACTAACATAGATGCTAATAACTATCTAATTTTGTGAATAATACGAATCTCCGAAACGCCATAGGTATTGCCAAAAACTTTAACAAAAAAACAAGATAAAAGTTAATTTTGAATCTATCTAAAAATGTGCCCCTAAAATACAAACATATTTTGAAAACAGAACAATGCATGCTTTCTTAAAATAAAATTACGATTACAAAATCTTTAGAACTATAATTTTTAGAGCATGCTTCGAATCTCGTAGAATACCTACCGAAACATCAAATGAACTACTCAATAAGTAGATAATTGATTTAAAAAATGGTAATTCAATTACAGCAAGGGCCGACCAACACTTTGTCCTCTCGACGAAGCAGCAACGATTCTACTGTCGTTAGATCGCAGACCAACAGGACAAACATCAAGCACAAGGTAACCCGACTATTGATATTTACGGCTATATTCACAGATTTTTTTGTTAGCCTACATTTTAGTGTCGCACTTCTGGGTCAAGGCCTCCCCTTTCTCCTTCCAAACCTCTATTTTCATTACTCAAATCAAAACATTTCAAACTTTAGGATTGGCAACTTTAATCATTGGATAAATATTATTCTGTTTTCGACAGTTTGAAAACGACTATGTTTGTAGGTAGGTACTTCACTATTTTGATCCTAATTCTGTATTAGCATTTGTATGATTAGTACGAGTATAATAGGAATCATTACACTCATTATGGGCAACGAGCTACATGAGTCTTATGAAAGCTAAACCGTAGTTCAAATTCTTATTTTAGAATCATTGCGGTTATCGTTTTTACTGCCATCAACTTTACCCTGAATTGAATAATATCAAAGAACGTTTTTAAAAGTTGCCTTTTTTCAATTCAAATAAGAATATTCAATAAAATCACAATATATAGTCAACTCTCGATAATTTGACCCTCAAGGGAACAGAAAAAAAATTCAAGTTACCAAGAGTTCAAAATAACAGGAGTTTAAATATACAATAGGGAGGGAGGAAAAAAATCAAGTAAACAAGAGTTTGATCAAAATTCGTGATTTATTATTTTAAACATTTGCAGTCCGTAATTTTCTGTTGAGTAAGCGACTTCAGTCTATCGCTATAATCTATCTATAGGTAAACGGTTCAAATTATAGAGAGTAGGGAAGCCTGGACTTCATATTATTGCATGTTGGCGGGCAACGTGGAATAGTATATTAAACTTCAAATTGCCGAGGGGACCAATTAATATTGTTTTTTTTTAAATTATCGAGTAACAAAATTCAAACTATCAAGAGATTCAAATTAACGAGTGTCCATTCTTATATTACAAGGAGGTTACACCTTAAAGGTTAACTTCACCCACGACACCTTCAAGCATCGTTACTCCTTGAGAGTTATATTTAGAAAACAGGAAAGTGTTCTTACAGATTCGTTAGAAACTTATTTATTTATTTTACCTTTAAACGCAACATGTCTATCAACCCACACAGTTTGCATGGATTTTAACATCTCTCGATTTTCTATAATAAAGTAAAAATGAGTTCTAATACTTATTTTTAGATCATTTTTATTAGATGGTTTTCTGTTATTGTTGTCCCGTTTACTATTAATTTCTTTTTTATTTTATCATGATTTTGTATCTATACCAGTCACATCTGTGAAGTTTGGCCAGTTAATTTAATTTCACAGAGTGTTTTCTGCAGGATCATCGATTTTGTATATATTACCAAAATATGTTGTCCCGTTTACTATTACTTTCTTTTTTATTTTATCATGATTTTGTATCTATCACCAGTCACATCTGTGAAGTTTGGCCAGTTAATTTAATTTCACAGAGTGTTTTCTGCAGGAGCATCGATTTGGTATATATTACCAAATAATTAGGCATTCCTACATTAAGTCGGTAGTAAGTACCTACCGTACACAAAATACGCGTTTTGACGTGGAGTTGAGGACACCAGCCCGTATTAATAGAGCTTTTTATGAGAACTGCGACCAAACTTATTTCTACCGTCAAGCAGCGTCGGTGTTTTCCTTTTAGTTTTAAAGGTCATGCGTGCCTAGTGTAACTAAATGCACATGACACAGGACCAGTTACCATTAATCCACCTGCTTAATATATGCCACTCAATAACGTCAAAAAACCACAGAACACACAACCACAACAAAACCATTTAATATTCACTTTCAGACCACAGGCCAACTCCGTGAGCTCCTAGATACAGCTTTAAGCTGGGACTTCGAGATCTTCAAACTAGAAGACATGACCCGCGGCCGGCCGCTGGCACACCTCGGTCTCGCCCTCATGGGGGGACGCTTCGACGTGTGCGCGGCGCTCGAGTGCGATGAGCGGACGCTACTGCACTGGCTGACCATCGTGGAGACCAACTACCATGCTGTTAACACGTATCATAATTCGACGCATGCTGCTGATGTGCTTCAGGTAACATTTTTAAATGCCGTACCTAAGTTCTTGAAAGGCTTGCGCGAATAAGTGCACAAACTATTAAAAAAAAAATCATGCATACGTACGAGTTTGTAAACTACAGGCAATCGGCATTCAAGATCATTAAAATACTGATTATAAAAAGTTCAAAACTAATTTCATTGAAGATTTAAGATTAGCCTTTCATTGCGTACGACACGATATTTTGTTTAAAGGCTCAAAGATAACATGGTATCTGTCAGGGTTCTATTCTTAGCCCCATTTTCGCTAAGAAATTTTACGTTTCTTCTCATACTATTTATATTCTTTACACCATATTAAACTATTTTTATTCCTACTTTCCAGGCCGTAGCATTCTTCCTGGAGAAGGACCGGCTCAAGTCAGTACTAGAGCCTCTCGAAGCCGCAGCTGCTCTAATAGCGGCCGCTGCACACGACGTGGACCACCCGGGCACGTCGTCGGCATTCCTGTGCAATGCTCGACATCCTCTAGCCGTGCTATATAATGATGTCAGCGTGTTAGAGTCGCATCACGCTGCTTTGACCTTCAAGCTTACGCTCAGTAAGTATTCTGCTATATCTATTCACATTTGCTCGCGACTCAAATATTGGTAAGTCGTAGGCTTTTGTCCAGTGATTATGAGTACGAACTGACAGTAACAATATTCCATAACGTTCTTTCTAATATAGAAGTACTTTCTCCCTTGAACAAATCCAGGAAAAATGCATTCAGACGTCATACCAGCAGCTTGACGATACTAAATGAGTGATATGTAGTATCATTTAGGTGAAAACAGTTAATGCCCCAAAGATAATATAAAACATCCGAAAACCCATTACTAAATGTCTGAAAATAATGAAATCCTAATCTAAGGTACCGTGCTCTTCTTTCAACTACTCATAACACCAACTTCTGTCCTCCACAGACGACGACCGAGTGAATATCTTCAAGAACATGGACCGCGACACGTACAAGCAGGTGCGCCACAACGTCATCGACATGATCCTCGCCACGGAGATGACCAAGCACTTCGAGCATCTCGCCAAGTTCGTCAATGTCTTCTACGCCAAATCTAACGGCAGCAAGGAGGATAATATGCATACTGATGTGAGTAACATGAATGTTCTACATATTTCGTTTGATATTTATTAACTGAATAAACGAGTTGTTACCTACTCGTGATATCGGTCGCTTTCTGGGAGATTTCCTCTTTGTAATTAGGATATGAGCAGTGTATGCGTTACAAACATCTTCACCAACTATCATGTCGATTTTTCAGTAAAAAGTAGTAAAAGTGCTAACCAAGGTCAAATTTTCCAAAAGACAGGCCAGCTAAAACTGCGTCTATCATTATTAAAATGATTTTAGTTATCCTAAAAACTGTCTAGAATCCCAGCCAGACTCCTACAATAAAAAAACGTAATTAAACTCTGATTTTAACCATTTTCAGCAAGAACCACTAGCACTGGATACGACAGCGCTCTCGTCGCCGGATAACGTGGTGTTAGTGAAGAGGATGATGATTAAGTGCGCGGACGTGTCCAACGCGTCGCGACCGCAGAAGTTTGCCTTCGAGTGGGCTAGGAGGTGAATACCATTACACTTGTATTCAAATATCATTCTCAAATCAAATTATTCCAATTCATTTGGGGTCAGCGCAGCATGTGTTATTTTTCCATCTCTATCAGCCGTGATCTGAGCATTCATCCCTTTTCAAGTCATATAATTTTTCACAATATCATCTATTTTTGTCGGACTTCCTTTTTATGGCCATTCTTATTCATTACAATGCGTGCCACGAAAGACGAGACTTGACACACCAGGTGGTTCGACTTGCGCAGTACACGATTTTAGGTCTCTTTAGCGGTATGAGGTCTGTGCGCCAGACGGGATCGGTCGTCATCGGGGCGATGGAAAGGGCGCGGGAGGCGCGGTCAAGTCTCATCTTTCGTGGCACGCAATGTACCTACTTTTATCTATCTAGTTTATATGTACGCTACGGTATACAACGAGTTAATGAATCCACTTTCCATCCTATTTCCATTTTTCTTTGATTTAACATGCCAGGTGAATCAATCCTTAATTATAACTAAAAACAATTGTTCTAAAACTAAGCCCCACATGTTCCAGGATCGCAGAAGAATACTTCCTGCAAACGGATGAGGAGAAGGCTAAAGAGTTGCCGGTGGTGATGCCCATGTTCGACCGCGCGACCTGCTCCATACCGCGCTCGCAGATCGGCTTCATTGACTACATCATCATCGACATGATGGAGGCCTGGGCTGGTGAGTACCTTTATAATATTAGAACAAACAAGCAGGCGGTCTAACCGATAGAAAGTGTTGCCATCTCAGACACAAATCTGGAAAGTCCGTCTCCATTTGACAACAGAAACTGGTATATTTTTCCAAACAATTTTTTTCGTTGAAAACTCACTGACATGAACTAAGTCTAAGCAAGAGAATAGGTAATAAAGTATGTTAACTTTACTATTCTCTTAGTGAGACCTCTAGGCTAACTGCCCAGGGTATGGGTACCGGACGAACTTGAACACCGTCACTCGGAGTCTCCTTTTCATTCAACCATATTGTTTCTTTCCAGCGTTCATCGACATGCCGGAGCTGGTGAACCACGCGCGCATGAACCACGCGCGCTGGCGCGAGCTGGACGAGGCGGGCGTCACCACGCTGGCCGACGTGCGGCGCGCGCAGGGTCGGCAGAACGCCGTACAGGGCGCGCACGCTACCGCCGAGGAGTAGGCGCACACCGGTTACGTACAGGAATCGAGCAGAACCATCCGCTGACGTCACAAGATGGCGGCTCGGGAGCAGTCGGGAGTGTTCGGAGTGCGCGCGGGTGGACAGGTACGGATGTCAACGTTATAAGTCTGAAACGGATCATAGGCAGATGCCTGACGGATGTGTCCGATAATACGCTTATTTTATACTTATATATCCGTGTTAGTGTGGATATCACTAATTATAATTGTTGATATCTACTTTTTTAAGTAGTCGTATTTATTAGGTAATATTTGAATGCAAAATATTTACTGCGTCGATGTATCATTGGATTTTTCATTAACTGTCCACAGATGGCATGATTTTGTCTGGCTTTGTGTGTACTTAAATGTTTTAACTTGTGTGATAGAATATGTTTACTAGTGATGTGCTGAATTATACATATTGGCCTTATCGTAGACCTGAACTATATCGTATTGAATATGTCGAGTCAGGTGTCCTCATGTAAGCTTATATTGTCCTATTAATAAAAGCAACTTATGACATGAATAGCAAAGATATAAAATATATGGCATACCTACAAAATAATACGTTGTGCTTATCCAAATATTGTCTCTATTATTGTGTCGTCTGTGGAATCATAGACAATTGGCATAATCCACTAATTGTTGTATTCAAGTTGCCATATACACGGGTAGGTAGGTACCTTAGTTACATAATATGTAATGTTATAATATTTTACAATGTCCGTGATATAAGTGCCATATTAACATGGCCATGTTTCATTCATTTAGCGGTGTTACGATCATTTCTCACTGCATGCCATGACAGTACCTTATCACCACACCTCACCATTTAGTTACTGATAGAATATGATTCGTGTACAGTGGGGGCATGTAGTCGCTTGACTTTTCAACCGAACTAAAATGGATGTAGGAAAACTTGCTTGTAATTGACAATTTCATCCATGGAGTCTGGAATTCCCTGTCAGCCAGCAACCTGCATCTTTAACGCCCTCACATTAAGAATCGCACCAAACTTGAAAAGTATTTCTCTACTTCTTATATTGTTATACTATTGAAAAATTGGTCCATTTATACACTTAGCTTTCAGAGAATTCCTATTTTTATAAAAAAAAACTTTTTGTAGTGCACACTTTCGGCCTCAATCATATCAAAATTCCAAATTTTTCGAATGATTTTGATAAAAAATACTGTTAAACAATAAATCTACCTAAACACTTTTGTTTCATTCCTGGGGAATATTTTATAACATTTTATACTTAACAATTATGAATGTTAATGTTATTTATTAATAGATATATTAGAACACTTGAATATTTCTTTAATAAAATAATTTATTGTATTCGAATAAGGTCTAACATATAAACGTAATAGCGATTATTGAATTATGTATTCGTCTATATGACGCTGGTATTTAAGAGTTTGTACTATAGTTGATACAATGAGATCATATAATAAAAATACGCTTCCTTGTGCTCAATGTCAATACATAGCGGTCTAATATTAATGTTATACATACATACCTACTTCAATATTCGTCAACTTTATACATATTATTACGTAGTTCAATTTGCTACTCCATTATTGTGCTGTATTGATTAGGTCGCGGTGTTCAATCTCATATTATATTATATTATTTAATAAATAATATGAACCTACCAAAACAAACTTTTTTCGCCTACTAACAAATTCTAATGATCAAATTAGTTAATTTTTGTTATAGTTAGCTCAATTTAATTAGATTTTAATGATTATAAAATCTTGATTTGGGATTGTCCTATGGTTAAAATGATGTCGTCCTCTCCCAGGGTTTAACTTAGTATCCTACAGTGGTTTGTACATGTTTGTGTTATTGTAGATCAAGAACTAATCCAAATGATTTCTATTTATATTGAGTTTAATGTAAGTTGGTCATGTTTGAGAAATTATAACTACCTATTAAGATACCGGGGGCTGGTCCCCATATTTAAATGTGAAGAATAGATAAAATTACTATGTTGTGAATTTTATATGCGGAGACGTGTGCTATGCATAACTTGTATAAGTACCAATTAATTAATGTTAATGTAAATGAATAAAGATTCAAAACACTTCGCAAAGAAGTGACGAAACATGACTGTTTTATTTTTCTACATTATGGTCTCTACCTCCACACGCGTGTTTTGTTGCGTGCAAAACTTCGAGTATGAACGACAATTATATTTAGCCAATCACAATATTTATGCAAAAACTTTGATTTATTTATATATATAGTTATCCAATATCCATCAATACATTCACATAAATTTAACACGTTGACTGTCCGTGCATTATCCGACTCAGCCATGACATTCGTGCATTACACGTAATGCATTAGGTAATACAAATTACATTGGCTTTTGTGAGTTGGACGTTTGAGCTAGAAAAAATATTTGTGCAGACGTATAGACAAGGATACAAGGAAATTAAAATAACTAAAAAAAAAAAAAATACGTTAAAAAAAAATCGAAAGAAATAATACGGACGTCTCGTGGTACGTAGTAAATTTTGCTTGAACAGGCAACGTGTTAATATCTTACTAATTGCCTAGTCTATATTCTCGAACTCATCCAAGGATGTTAGCATCGTTTCTAAGTCAGTGTTTATATTTCTATGCAATAATTCTTCCACTTAAGGACGCCCAAACCTCAAAGAAATGGAACTTTTAAAAGGTACATTTAATCAAAGAAGCAGAAAATTTAAAGAATTAACGCATGATTTGTAGACCACGCTAGGCCCGAGCGTATACCGCAGACCGATGCAAATGAAACTTTGTTTAGTTTGAACTAAATGAGAATACTTATTTGATTATATTTGCAAAATTTTGTAAGTCTATGTAAAGTCAACTTTAATGTAAATATGGGTACTGTAAATCTTTTGAGGCTTAGCACGAAAAAATAACCAAAGTATACATCAAATAAAAGTAAAAAATACAACTAAATAGTGAAACATACCTTGTACTTGGAAATCCATATCACAAACACCACTCACAAACAAAACAATGGAAATCACAATTGCACTAACAAATACGGATGAGTCACTGATAATGGCGAGTATTGGCGAGTGCAAATGTAATGATGCTTCACTTCACAATGAATTTTCGGAATTCACTACGCGCTCGTTAGGGTTTCGTGGCATGCGGTGTCAGGGCTTCGCCCGCTGCCCGCAGATGGTGTACGTAGGCCCCTCGTTTGGTGGGCTCTGGGCCTTGTAGAATTGTGCGCGGCCATGTGAGTGGCTGCTGTTTGTTTCTTTAGGCGCGCCGCAACACTGATTCACAGTTCCGCTTTCTTCACGACATCCCGGCGGTGTCTCCGCCAGGTGAGACCCCTAGTTACCTGGGGGAGGCTCACCGAGAGACGATCAGTGACGAGAACGTCGACTCGACACTCCTATAGATAGGTTATATAGCTCCCGTCCGCCCCGTTTCCAGGGTTAGCCGGTCACGGTCCGGACTAAGATGCGGAATTATGCGTGTGTGGGCGGCATTGTGTTGTGTAACATCACCCATTGTATAGTATACTGATAATTAAATGGGTGACATATTTATATCCTCAGGTAGCTTGTTTATCGGAGGATAGTTATGTGTAATTATATAATGGGCATTTTACAGCCGAGTTTCTGCATTTATGACCTACGGAGGGACCACCGGCCGCTGCCCAAGCATGCGCGAGGCTACGCGCGTCTTCTCAAATTCGAATTTCAAAATGTTGACCTAAAGTCTAGTTCTTGAGTAATTTGCGAAAAACTCAAAAAGGGGATTCCAAGTTATCTGATTTAGGACGCAACTTACGATTAAACTTGCCTGAATTCATAGACGAAAAAATTCGTGTCGCGAACTGTAAACCAAACAACAATTTGACAATGGTCAAGGTTAATTAAAGGTCACAGGTCAGGTAATCTGTAGACAGGTGATGCATCAACACATCTAGTTTGCGAGAGAGACAAAAAGGAAGTTATCCATTTTAGGACACAACTTACAAATTCGTGTCGTAAATTGTAAACCCAGAGAAAAATCGACAAAGGTCACGGTCAAGGTCAATTAAAGGTCATTCATGAATCTTTAGACAAACATCCCGGGGGGTACCACAAGTGGGGGGCTGAAAATTTCATTATTAATTAGATCTTTTTTTAGAGATATTTGGGAAAACTCGGGAAGATGATTTCGAATTATGTCTATGAGACGCAAATTAGGTATTCTACGAAGATCTGAAAAAATACGAATTGTTTCCATAAAACATTTTATTATAAACAATAATTATTAAAAAAAAAACATACTTTATATAACTTATTACAATTGCAACATTGCGGTATTATAAATGCAATATCTTTACACTTCCGCTCACGTTCTAACTTTTAAAGTGACGTAATATTTACCGTTAACCTTTTTACTACAAACAGAATAAAAGTTACCAGTTTAACATTACATAACAGCAAATAATATATTATTTTGAGACATAAACGTGAAATTCTGTACAGTATTATATATTTGAAGTTCATCCGAGTAACCTTTAATTATTAAACCTATTTTTTTTTTTTTTTATTGTATACAAAATCAATTATTCGATAAAAAGCTGGAATGGAAGTCTGCTTCATACAAGTAAAGTAACATTAATAAAAAATATAATGACAGTAAGATGTAAGTAATACTATCCTTATTTGTTTATGCGCACAATAAATAGTTTTGACCAAACAAACGATCTAGGAATATTATTTAAAGTATCATTCTGACGTAAATTATAAAATAAATAAATAGATAAAATAAAAAATGATAATTCCCGATCAGTAATAAATTCTATAATTATTAAATTATTTTCTGTCACATTTACACAATATAAGCCAACTTGTCTAGATTTTATTTGGTCAAAAACCGAAGTAACATAGTTGATATAATATTAAGAACTACATTTATTTAGTCCCACCCTGTACATGAAATGGATTAGAGGCCGTGGACTCGACAAGAGGCTATGCACTCGACAAGAGACCATGCACTCGACAAAAGGCCATGCACTCGACAAGAAGCCAAGAAAACACCTGAAAAGGACTTTATTTGAATGTCTTCATATTAAAACTGTTTGTTCGTGTTTTGGCTTTCGCAGTCTGCCTCTCCCGACCCCACAGCCCAGAAAGTGCTAAAGTACGTGTTTTCTTTCGCGAACTTATCTAACTGAACACATCAGACTATCACCATCCTTGAATATTACCCTTTCCTTCACAAACAACAAGGCCTTCTATAAAAGATAAGTACTAATTTAATCATTCCGTTTGCTATAAATTTTTTCAATAATCAGTATAATATTGTTCAGCCATACAGTTCAATTCGGCGTGACAATCTACGTCAGGTACTTGCACGCGCCTTGGAAAAGAAATATCGCCATTTAGAGATTCCTCAATTTACACGCATATATTTTTAAAGTCCAATACATACTAAGTGACACAATATCCACCCAACATTTATTTATTTACAAAGGCATTTTATCGACATGTTTACAGCCGAGTCCCCAGATGCATCAGTACGTAAGTTCAATAGCGGAGACTGGCCGTATAAATGATCGAAAACTTTCCTATAGCCTATTTTAACAATGCATGTACACTATCGATACAGCCGAAGTAGTATTTCTCTCATATTTTTCACAATAAAAGCTTCTTTTTAATACCTACAACAGTAACTTGTTTAGATGAGTGTACAGCCTTACCAATACCGTGTTATTTAAACCCGAAGAAAATAGAATACAATCAAATCATAGTATTTGCAGTCAAAAGTGCTTTAGAAATATTTACTTTTTCACAAAATCACTTTAAAGAATTGTATCGACTCATTACGAGTACAATATCATTATTTTATAGAATTAAATTGTATAAATTTTATTATATTGTAACACTCAACGACATACATTATATTTTACAGCGTGTTCTACAATCCTTTACACATTAAAATACAATTTACAAGGTTTTTAGAAATCTGTTTTAAGAAACTATAGTTCGACATCAATATTACTGAAGCAGTTTGCTACTTATTTTGTCGATCCAAATTATAATAAAGAAGAAATTAAACATTTTTATTTTCAATATCAAAAATCCTACAATCCAGAATTCCAAATTAAAAATTAAATTAAATATTTTGATCCTACCATAATTTCTATGCTAATTATGACATGCTTATCCAGCACGATTATTTTATATTATCAATCAATTAATATGTTCTAAAACAAGTACAGTTAGATATTTAGCGCAAAACAGGCGGACACGTGACGTTTGCTCTCTTTCTAGCGCTAATTCGACGTATAGCGTTATCCCACTCTGTCATCCCGAACATACGGATAGATTCGTCAACAAAAATCTCTATTTAATAACGACATCGAATAAAAACTGTCCACTTATGCCCGGGTCTATTTTTAAACAAAAATGTTCCAGCAGTTTTGTGTAAAAATCAGACTGGGGCACGGAGATCGCGAAGAAAATACAATTAAACGGAGTACTATGAAACAGGAATCCTTGACATCACCCTGAATAAAACCTTTAACATTACATAACACCTATTTAAACGTCTAATAGCACTACGCTTCGGTTGGGAATTCTCAGTTCACGGGAGATTTTGTCTCTTTCTCACCAACGAAAACAGAAAAAGACGGCAATATTTATTAGCTTCTGAGAAAAATATATTCGAAAATACGAAATGTAGTGCCGGGTACGGGTTTGTATAGAATAAAATCTTCACCTGATCTAGACCAAGTGAGCGCCATTATTCTGTTTGGGAGGTGCTTTGTCCTCCGGTTGTCGGGTCGCGCCGCTAGATGGCGATAGGCTTGTCGCGACACTGTTCGACTACGTAGTTGGTGAATCGCTTGAGGAACTTGGGGTACTCTCGCTTGTACACCGCTCGAAGTACCCCGGCAGGGGCCCAGCCGCCTGGATTCACTGGAAAAGAAACAGGGATATTACAATAACTATGGTGGTGGAATAGAAAACAGTGACCAGCTGACTAACAGACAACACAGTGTCACGTACAGTAACAATTCTGATGGTCTGAAGTATACAACTTGTAAAAAAAATTTGGAAATCACTATACCTACTTTCGAGTTGTCGTTTTGGCGGATGTTTAGATGATATTCGCGACTAATAGTTTCGCGTATATGACCACTAGCCAGGTCTACGCAGGATGGCAGGGGGGACATCGACGCGTAAACTGTTACCATGATTTCAGCACATTATGATTCTTGAATCGTCGTTTATTAAAAAAAAAAAATGTCGTTTCATAAAAAAGTGACCCACGCGGACAAAATAAATAATAAAATTTTCTCCACCATATAATGAAAAATTTGTACAATACATAATTGTGTATATAAAAATATGTACATTGATGTTGTGGAGACTGGAGCCTGTACTAGGAATACCTATGTTACAGGTTTCCAGGCTTCCAAACTACCCGGACAAGAAACAGTAACACAAACATCTACTAATAGATGATAATTTTGGGATGGAAGATTAAAATAAAAAAACAACAACAATTTAAGACAAGTTACAAATAAATAAATAATTAGACAGCAAAACAGGTGGTCTGGGTGTGGGTGTGAAAATGTATGGAACAGCGAATTTCTATTAAACCGACAAAAAACTTCAACGCGTTCTGAATCATGTACTGAATCCATGTTAACAAGTTGTGCGTCGATTTCCCTGCCACCCTATATGTGTTTCTATATCTATACATGAGGCGTCTAATTTCAAACCCCGCTAAAACGATTTCACCTTGAAACCAACTTTATTCTATCTTTTGAAAGTTTTCTCAATTCTGTACTGAGTGAAAAACTCATTTCCGAGCAAATCCCTCTCTAAAAGTACTAAATTAAGCCTCCAACTATATGCTTGGTAACAAAATCCACTATAAATGGCATGGGTAAAATTCAAATTCCTCTACAACGAAAACAACCAATCACAGCGCTTGCTTTTGCACCGAGTGACCTTACGAATAGTATGGCGGACCAATGGAGACTTGTATAAATGTGTCGTGCACCAAGGAGTGCGATTACATTTTAATGAATTTAAAACTCATCAATAACTCAATATCCAGAAAAATCGT
Organism: Dryobota labecula; assembly: GCA_947523025.1. NCBI lineage: Eukaryota > Metazoa > Arthropoda > Insecta > Lepidoptera > Noctuidae > Dryobota > Dryobota labecula. Next base: position 8,191,525 of record OX383300.1, on the reverse strand, counting down.
TTTAGCGGGGTTTGAAATTAGACGCCTCACATATTGTTGCGTCAAGCAACGCCATCTGTCGACTTTCGACACACCCACGATCCATAGAACGATTAGTAGCGACATCTGTTGCTCGAAATGAGAGGACGGCTCGCTCACGACAGCTTCGAGAAAGGTCGGTCCGTCCCCACCAGTGTGTTGTTGATGGTGTGTACAAAAACTTATTTGTAAAAAAAAACGGAAGAATATATTTCATTTGTAAAATACACATGCCTGCCTCCTGTCTTCATTGCCAAAACACATATTATAAAAATTAAAATCGCTTTTCGCGTTTGTCTGTAACCGCGTTGATCTTCTAAACTACGCAATGGATTTGAGTGCGGTTTTCACCATCATTTAGAGAATGTATGCTTTCCGAGCAGGGGCGGGTCGCGAGTCTATTATAATGATACTAGCTTTTGCCCGCGGCTCCGCCTGCGTGGATCTAGGTTATCGCGTAAAAAAGTAGCCTATGTCCTCCATATCCCAGGCTATATCTCTGCCAAATTTCATGACGATCGGTTCAGCGGTTTAGACGTGAAAACGTAACATACAGACAGACAGATAATATTAGTATGGATAAGACGTGTTTACCTGTACTGCAGTAAGCGATGTCGGTGGTGATGTTGTGCCTCGTGGGCCGCTCGCCAGCCGGGAATGTGGTGCGGCATGCCAGGCACACCGTCACAAACAAGCGGATACACGCGCCTGTGTTCGACTGAAACAACGAGAGAACATTTGTTTATAATATCTACTTTAAAAAAAAGGATCTTCAGTAATAAAGAAAATAGGAGCTCTTCCTAAAATGATAATACCAAAATCTTGAAGTCAATAAATAAATCAATTACCAATATGTAGGTTCAAAGTACTTTTTCCCATTAAAGTTTCCATAAACCACTACAAACAATACTCCATTTACTAGCATTAGACAAATAACGGCTAAATAACGACAGTTATTGTGTAATATTGTTGAAATTACTGCACTTAAGGGTAAATAGATTACAGTGCTTTGTATTTATCGTGAAATAACGGAGTTTATTAAAAGTTTACATCGAAATAACGAAAGGGTGAGAACAGTTATTTGTCTAATGTTATAATAAATGGAGTATAGCTACTGATTCACAAACGATTCTGTGGCGTCTCGATTGTGTTTTTAAGAAATTTGTAAAAAACACACGTTTGTAAATTAGTGCCTTAAGGTTCATCGCCAACAACCCGCAGCTCAAAACACCTGCGTTCGATTTGCCAAAACCTCGAAATTACTTGATCAGTCTTATTTATTTAATTTTATAATTTTTCACCCATGAACTTTTTTTAGAACAACTTTCAGCTAGGTCACGGAAATCTAACCACCTTGAAAACAAAATCTCGTGCACACGATGAAAGAAAGAAAGAAAGAAAAATATTTTATTTGGGACACGCACAAGAAATACAAAAAGTAAAAAATAAAAAATGAGCATTGACACTAACAAAATTTACATTATAAACAACAACAAAAAACATAATAGAAAAAGATCTGTACGAAGCCCTATCTCTGCGTAATGCTGCGATATTTAAAAAATAAATACCGCAGCGCTGGTATTCTGATAGGGCCCGATGACCACATCTGTTTTCCCGCCCCTTTTTGCGACGACCAATAAAATAAAATAAAATAAAGATTTGTTAAAATACATTTCTCAGGGTCTGTTACAATGATCACAGATGTCTAAACCACCTCGGCTGGTTATTTTTACTGTTTTTTTTTAATTTGTTTTTATATTTACAAAAACACTCAGCAACAATCTGATGCTGGAATGCTATTGGTTGATGAACGCAGGAAAGCGTTATAGCGGCCGAACGCTACAAGCAGATATAGTCTAACCCAAACCACCCAAAAACTAACATTATTATGTACTCTTCGCTACAATTCTAGTGCATAACATGTTTACAAATAGGAGCAATTACAGATTTATTACATACTAGCTGTTGCCCGCGGCTCCGCCCGCGTGGATGTCGGTTATCGCGTAAAAAAGTAGCCTATGTCCTTCTCCATATCCCAGGCTATATCTCTGCCAAATTTCATGACGATCGATTCAGCGGTTTAGGCGTGAAAACGTAACATACAGACAGACAGACAGACAGTTACTTTCACATTTATAATATTAAGTATGGATATCAACATAATTATCATTATTTATCGTTTAAACGTGAAAAGCAAATATTATCTGCAATAAAGCGATGCTACAAACTGCAAAGTAAGTTGACTTTTCTATGACAAACACATTGTAGGAACGACGCCATTGATAGGTAAGTAAGCAGGGCCGGATTTATAGCTATGGAGGCCCTGGATCAACCAAGACGTAGAAAAAGAAAAGAAAGAAAATACGTTTATTTGCGGCAAACATGACGCAGAGAAAGAACACACACGAAAATAACAAGTTGGAGGAAAATATGCGCCACATTCACGCAAAACGGCCATGGCTCAGCATAATGCTCCGACCCTAGGCGAGACAGAGTCCCAGCGCTGGTTTTCAGCGACAGCCGGCGCTGACGTGATGACGTCACCCGGTACAGCATAAATAATGAGACAAAAATAACAAAATAAGAAATAAAATAAATACAATACTTCTAAAAGTTAAAACTAAATATAATATTTAAAATGGCAACATTCCATGCCGTCGGTAACGACTGACTAAACAACTCTTGCGACGCTGGATTAATTAATCTGTGCATGCAGTTGTCATAACAATTTGTTTGACGATTTGACGTAATAAAATGTAAAAAAAAAGTATTAAATGTGTACGGTGAAACCATACACTACCAACGACTAAGCAGTTTTTAGTAACATAATTAATTAATATCAATTGAGCAATTAGTACATGACTAGCGGTCATCGCGTGTGCTCCCTCGCTCCTTTATATAAAACCTTTGTTCCGATTAATATAATTATTTCACCTTATCCGCAGCATTATCATTGAATATCTTCCTACCTTCTACATGGTCCTTCGAGCTATCGAGCGGGACCTCGCGAGCTTTAGTATTGGTTTTTTTCTATTGGGAAGTTACGTGTATTTAGAATCTTGTGAGTGATCTCGTTCGGGAATCAGCATATCGGATTGCAGTGATAAGTGTGAACTGAGGACATTGTTTCGTGATCGCAGAACTTTAGCAAAGTATTTGTAGCAAAACCCTATAGCAGCCCAGGGTGTAGTTGCAATACTAGTGACCACGAGCAACTCTACTAAGCAACGGAACATCAGCGCTTCAAGCACGAAGCAATCAGCATCCGGAATAGCAAGTAACAAATCGGTAGTTCGAGCAGCACTCGGTATCTACAGCAGCAGGACGACAGTGTCCAGCTATAGCAGAGCATCAGCATTCGGAGTGCGACAGCAGCAAATCAGCGGAAGTCAAAAGCCAGTATTGTTCAAGTAAGATCTTTCCTTTTTTACTTTAAAACCTAGCTAGCAGCAAAATGGAGGATCTTTACTACCAACAACTGGAAATTAGCGACTTAATTCGGAAAATACCGATAAATATACAAAAAGATAGCGCCGATAGGAAATCGGACGACTATTTTAAAAGGCGATTAGAGTTGTTAGAGAAATATTGGTCAGATTTTCAAAATAATCATTTGTCTATGTGTCAATATGGGGTCAAAGATCATACGTATTTCGTAAATAATGAGCATGAAAAGGTTAGCAAGCATTATACAGCAGCCAAATCTCTAATCAGCGAACAACGCCTGCAGATGTCCAGCAAGAGAACCGTCAGGAGTACGCAAGCGATTCAAGAGGAGCATAAAGAAGACGAAGACGAAGCAAGTCCTTCGGGTTATGAGCAGCCAAGAAAAGTCAGCATTTTACGTACCATGGAATCAAGAGGCTCAACTAGCAAATTAGATGATATGATGCGTAAACAAGCAGCAAACTTCAAAGCATTCAAGAGATCAGCGGGGTTTGTCGACCTAGACTCCATGTCAGAAAAATGGGAAATGGAGGACGCATTACGAACGATACAAGCGCGCTGGTCACAAATTGACTCTCTACATTGGGAGATTGATAGCGAGATAGGTGGAGAGGACGTTGATTACGAGGCAGCATATACACAGCATGAGCGATCATATATTCATTTAAAGAAAATGATTAACAAAAAGCTTTGGAGTGTGTCACATAGAGAGTATTCCACACCAAAAATGGATATACCTGTATTTTCAGGAAATTATCAGCATTGGACGTCATTCAAGGACCTCTTTACCGAAGCTATTCACAGCAACCCTACCTTGTCACAAGCGCAAAAAATGCAATATTTGAAAGGAAAGGTCAATGGTGAGGCAGAAAGACTCATACAGCATCTTCCCATAAGTTCCAGTAACTATGATACCTGTTGGGAAATCTTAAACCATCGGTATAACAATAAGAAGCTCATCTTTACATCAATCGTAAATACTATGCTAGGTTTGTCTAGTATGCAACACCAAACTCTAGGTCATATTAAAAAACTGCATGACGTAGCACTAGAGAGCTTGCATGCCATACGGAACTTAGGGATTGATATCAGCACCTGGGATCCGCTTCTCGTGCATTTATTGTCACAGAAGCTGGATAGCGAAACCTACGGAGATTACATAGACTCCCTTAAAAATTCTAGAGAGCTACCAGTTTTACAGGATTTTTTGGACTACTTAGAAAGCAAATTTACGAGCCTAGAAACATCCCGCAGAAAGCAAGATCAAGCATCACCGAAGTCAAACAATCAGACAAATAACGATCTTCCTGAAAATCAAAAAACAAGACGACACTACTTTGCCAACAAATATAATAAGCAGCATTTAAAAGCATTACACGTGTCAACCAGCAAATGCCAATTTTGCGGTCAACAACATGCCATGTTCAATTGCGAAAAATTTTTAAAATTGACTAATGAAGCGAAATTGAAAACAGCCGCAAAACTGAAATTATGCAAAAATTGTTTATTTGACCATAATGGCAAGCAATGCATTTCCGTTAGGCGATGTCGCACATGTGACGGAAATCACCACTCTGTTTTACATGACGCCTGCTCAAAAAATATATCGCAATCGAATAGCGTGGCAACAACAACAGCTGACCCAAATCCGCAAGACAATGTCGCAATGACTGCGCATGTGTCACAAAATGATCCAGGAACGAATGAAGTTTTGTTAGCTACAGCCTTGGTTAAAGTTGCAGCGATTGATGGATCTTATCATGTCTTAAGGGCTCTCATTGACCCTGGATCACAAGTATCTCTAATAAGAGAAAGTGCAGCGAAGAAGTTAGGATTGCGGAGATCCAAATTCAACGGATTGGTATTCGTAGTAGGGGAAGTCGAAAATAACTGTAACGGTGTGGTCGAACTAAGCTGTTTCTCTACACATAACGACTTTTCGTTTACCACCGACGTACTTATCATGAGCAACCTACTAAAAGATATTCCGTATAAATCCTTTGATACATCGAAGTGGTCCTACATAGAGAATCTAAAATTAGCTGATCCATATTTTAACCATAGCCGTCCAGTGGACTTATTATTAAGCGCTCAAGTAAATGGCTTAATATTATTAGGAGGATTAATCAAAGGAGATAGCTTAACGCAACCTGTGTTACAAGAAACACAGCTTGGGTGGATCATATACGGAGGTGGTCAAATGTCATCACTTCAATGCAACGTCGTCATGAATAATATTCACGATATTCAGCAGTTTTGGGAGATCGAGGATATAAGCGAAAATACGAACTTATCGTTGGAAGATCAAGAATGTGTTGACTTCTATACATCTACAACAAAACGTCGTGAAGACGGGCGATATGAAGTAAGATTGCCACTAAAAGCTGAAATAAATGAAAAACTAGGTTCATCGAAAGGGATGGCCATAGCACAGTTCCAAAATGTGGAACGTAAATTTAGCAAACAACCCATTCTAGCAGAACAATATAAAGCATTCATTAGTGAGTACATTGCCTTAGGACATATGGTACCTAGTAACAGCAAAAATAACAAACAAGCGTTATCATGTTACTTACCGCATCATTCCGTGCAACGAGCAGAATCAGCAACTACGAAGCTACGGGTAGTGTTCAACGCGTCAGCAAGGACGTCAAGCGGATATAGTGTGAATGACCTGATGTATAAAGGCCCAAATTTACAACAGGATCTACAAGAACTAATTTTAAAATGGCGTCAATATCAATTCGCTTATACATCGGATATAGAGAAGATGTACAGGCAGATATTGGTAAGTGAAGAAGATCAGCAATATCAGCAAATCGTATGGAGGTATAAATCAGATCAACCTTTGCAAACGTACAACCTTACCACCGTCACATACGGAACTAAATCAGCACCATTTCTAGCCATGATGACTCTGAAACGTCTAGCCGCGGATGAACGAAGAAACTTTCCGGAAGCTGCGAAGATACTAGAAGAGTCATTTTATATGGATGACCTGGTCCATGGGTCACACTCCATCAAAAAAGGAAAGCAGCTTATCGATGATCTCAACAGATTATTGAAATCAGGAGGATTTACACTAAGAAAATGGTCCGCAAATCATTCAGAACTCCTTCAAAATATAGAAAACAGCAGCAGCAATGGAGAAATCATTTTTAACTTTAAATCAGAAAGCACATCAAAAACACTAGGTCTTCGTTGGAATTCTTGTGATGACATGTTTACTTTCAAATATAACATAGCTAATCCAAACGCAAAAGTAACCAAACGACTACTTTTATCGGAAATATCAAGAGTATTTGACCCGTTGGGATGGTTGTCACCACTTACAACAAAGCTGAAGTTGATATTCCAAAGACTATGGTTAAATAAAATGCATTGGGACGAAGAAGTTCCTGTAAACATCAAAGCAGAATGGGTAGCGATTCAAGCGGACATGGAATACTTGAATCAATGCAAAATACCGCGCTGGATAGGATATCAGCCTAATGACGTCATAGAAATGCATGGTTATTGTGACGCATCGACCAAAGCCTACGCAGCAGTAATTTACGCGCGATTACGGAAAGGTAATGAGACAGTGGTAGTGCTAGTTGTTGCTAAGGCTCGATTAGTACCTGTTTCTAAAAGCATATCTTTGCCGAGATTAGAATTAAGCGGTGCGCATTTGTTAGCCAAGTTAATGAACAAAGTTATAAGTTGTTATAGCGAGTTAGATATTAGAATTTATGGATGGACAGATTCCATGGTGGTCCTAGGGTGGCTGCAAGGAGAATCTAGCCGATGGAAACCCTTTGTTGCGAATAGGACTAAAATCATAACAAAAATAATGAAACCAAGCTGCTGGCGATATGTCAAGTCTGAGGACAATCCAGCAGATGCAGCAAGCAGAGGCATCTCAGCCTCACAATTAAAGAATCAAACACTGTGGTGGCAAGGACCGCAGTTCTTGAAATCGTTTGACGAAAAATTTGAAGCCAAGCAAATCAATTTTACCACTGATCAAGAAATCAAAGGAAAATCAGCAGCAAGCAAAGTAAATGCTCTCCAAAATGATAGCAAGGACAGCATCATATTGCAACTGTTACTTAAGTTTAGCTCACTCAATAAAATAACTAAAATAGTAGCATGGCTTTTACGAGCAATCAAAATAATACAATTTAGCAAGAATGCAGCCATGTCAAGCAAGCATAGTAGCTTTCCGGAATATCTCACCTTGTATGAATTGAAAAAATCAAAATTACTCATTATAAAATACATACAACGAACGGAATTTGCAGCGGAAATAATGTCATTACGAAAACATTGTAAATTAAGTAGCAGAAGTAATCTATTAAAACTTAATCCTTTTATTGATCACGAGGGGATTTTACGAGTTAAAGGCCGGTTGAGCAAAGCAAATATGAGTATGGAAATGAAGCATCCTGCGATATTACCTCATAACAGTCGGCTTACTACTCTAGTAATTCAACAAGCTCATCAGCTCACCTTTCATGGTGGACCGCGATTAACTTTATTTAACCTTAGACAGAGATACTGGATTATCGCTGGAAATAACGCTGTAAGGAAAGAAGTGAGAAACTGCGTTACCTGTAGAAAACATGAGCCCAAAATACAGCATCAATTAATGGGTGAGTTACCCGTAGCTAGAAGCAACCCCGCCCCTACATTCTACCACACTGGAGTGGATTATACAGGGTTCGTAGAGGTTAAAAGTAACAAGGGACGTGGAATTAAGACCACAAAAGGATATATTGCATTGTTTATTTGTCTAGCGACCAAAGCTGTCCATTTAGAACTTGTATCCGACTTAAGCAGTTCGGGGTTCTTAGCAGCATTACGACGAATGGCAGCCAGAAGAGGAGCGCCTCGACATCTTTACAGTGATAACGGGACCAATTTTGTGGGGGCTAATAGAATGCTACAGGAAAGCTATCACGATTTCGAAAATGTATATGATCGTAAATTTTTCGCGGAGCTAGCAGATTTAAATATAGAATGGCACTTCAATGCCCCATCTTGGCCTAGTGCCGGGGGTCTATGGGAGCGAGCCATTAGAAGCTTAAAACATCACCTCAAACGAGTAATAGGAGAACAAAAGTTGACCTTCGAAGAGTTCAGCACTATTTTAGCACAGGTGGAGGCTTGTTTAAACTCTAGGCCTTTATGTGCCTTATCGGAAGATATCGAAGACTTGAATGTCCTGACTCCGGCTCACTTTTTGACCGGAAGGTGTGGAACTGCCATAATTGAAACTGAAACAGATGCTAGAACTAGATGGTATTTATCAGCTAAAATAGTAAACGATCTATGGAAGAAATGGAGAGCGGAGTATCTAACTCTGTTATCCGTAAGAAGCAAATGGCGAAGCATTGAACGGAATATTACCATCGATGATTTAGTGACCATCCAGGACGACAATCTGCCACCTGGAAAATGGATGATGGGCAGAGTAATAGAAACTCATCCAGGTCAAGATGGATTAGTTCGAGTAGTAACCCTAAAAACAAAAAGCGGAATAATTAAAAGGCCGGCAGTAAAACTGTCAATCTTGCCAATACAGCCTGCTGCAAGCAATACAGTAAACAAAAATGTTACTCAAGCAAATAACGTCACCTCGAAAGAGCCTGACGTGCGGATTAGAAGCAGCAAAATCAAATCCAACTTTGTATCATTAGCAATGTCGTTAATCTTTTTTATTTCATTGATAACATCGTCTCACGCAGCTTTTAACATATCAGCGTTGCCTAGCAACAATTCGCTGTATTTCGAGTCAGTAGACAACATGCAAATTATTCGAGACAAATGGAATCTAATTGTTTACTATGATATGAGCCCCTATTGGGAAGGGAATTCTGCCGCCACAAAGTTCTTAGACTATTTACAAAGGCTCTGTGCATCCCTAAACGATAAGAGTCATTGTAATATGATAACGCTTCAATTAAATCACGACTACAAAGAAATACAGCATTATAATCAACTTATGATTAATCAGCACTTTGATGTGCACACCAGACAGCGTCGCGGGCTCATTAACGGTATCGGTTACGTGGCCAATAGCTTGTTCGGAGTATTAGACGAACGATTCGCCGAACAGTACAAAAAAGATATACAGCTTGTAAAACAAAACGAGCAGCATCTTAATAACTTGTTACGAAATCAGACCTCTATCATTGAGGCTGAATACAACGTATTAAAAAGAACCGAGCAAACTATCCAATTACAACACAAAACAATAAACAAACACATGAATGAATTGGATAATTCTGCCTTGGTTATTAAGCAAGAAGTTGAAGGTTTAGCTAAAACGCAAGATTTTACTCTGTCTGCAGTCACAACTATCAACTTACTTCAAAATCTCAAAAGGATCCAGGATACTCTGTTAGATACCGTCACGGATATTTACCACGGGAAATTTAACACACATCTGTTAACTCCAGATCAGTTACAGCGTGAGTTACAGTTCATTTCTGGACAACTAACAAAGGATACTACCCTGCCCGTGGACAACCTACAGTCTGACCTAAAACATATTTACAGTATGTTAAAGGTAAAAGCGAGAATGATGGAAGAATACTTCATATTTGAGATTACTTTTCCATTGACCAGCAGAGACAGCTACAAGATTTATAAAATCATACCAGTTCCTCAGCAAGTTCAAAATGATATGATTAGCGTACTACCAGTTGCAGAGTTCGTAGCTATTAGTTTGAAAAAAGATGCTTTTTTCACAATGTCGTATATGGAGCTTCAATCATGTCTACATAATGATCACTCATATTTGTGCCAAGCCAACAAACCGATTAGTCATTTAAGCATCGATGAAAAATTCTGCAAACTGGATAACAAATTAAAACAATGCGTTGTAATTAAATCCCCTTGTCAAGACAGCTGGCTTGAACTAAATGATCCGTCGAGGTACATGTATTTTTGCTGCAATACCTACTCAATGAGGATTATATGTCAAGATCAAGTAGCCTTTAAACAGGTGACTGGAGTCGGAATTATTGACCTAGGTTCGAAATGCGTAATAAAAAGTAAAGATTTTACTTTATATTCTCATGCCATATCAACAAATACAATTAAATCAAATTCTGAAATTCCGACCCCACACATAGCCGAATTAAATCATATGGTAAATATAACATTGTCTCACTACACAGCATACGAAGACCCACTGAACAGCACATTAGTGGATCTCGGAGAACGAATAGAACAACTGAAGTCTGCCAATAATAACTTACCAGATTACACTCTGTCTACACATGACATTCATCAGTACATTATTTGTTACGGTTTGCTGGGTGTAGCCGCTTTATTGGCGTCATACTTCTTATGGAGAAGGTGCCGTGCAGTCTCTTCAGTTGAGCTGTCACAAAGTGTGGCAAATAGTGTTGTGTTTTCGCGAAAGCAGAGCACGGCTGACCGTCAGCCTAGTGAAGTGAATATAACTAGTGAAGACACTAACCATAAACGAGACAAATCTACGTCACCTATGTCTAAAACATGTCGCTTTAGATTAGAAGATGTGTAACTTTTTGGCCCGGGAGCATGTACGGTGAAACCATACACTACCAACGACTAAGCAGTTTTTAGTAACATAATTAATTAATATCAATTGAGCAATTAGTACATGACTAGCGGTCATCGCGTGTGCTCCCTCGCTCCTTTATATAAAACCTTTGTTCCGATTAATATAATTATTTCACCTTATCCGCAGCATTATCATTGAATATCTTCCTACCTTCTACAAAATGTAAATTATTCAATTAACTCTTAATTAAATGCTACTACTCGACTGATGATTTTATGAATGAAAAGTTGACTTAAATACTTATTATTTCTATGACTTAATTTAATATTTTTGACATTTCCATATGTTTTTTTGCAATTTGAATTTTATCCTATTTTATTTTATTCAATGTTATATTTAGTAATCTAACCTAAATCCTGAAAATGTATTTGTACGCCGGAAACGGCAGAATATTATGAACTTTAAAAAATGTATGTAACAACTCTGTAACAATATTCTGACAAATAAATGGACTATACTATTACTATTAATAGTTTATATTCTTTTTATATATTTTTTTTATTAATTTAATTTTTATTATTAATTTATATTTTTAGTTATTTCGTAGTAGAGACCAGGCGTAGAAATTCCAGATGGAAACACCACTAGACAAACGAGGCAGAAACATATCTTACCGGATAATCAGCATTGGTGGTGGAATGATTAGTGACGGCGTAGGTGTTGTCGCTGTCCTGTCGCACGTGCGACCAGAAGAGCGCGTCTCGCTGCGAGGCCGGCCAGATACGCTTGAATGTCTGGTGAAACACGAGCGCGTCCGACGAGATCTCCTCTACTATTGTCATCGTTTCTAGTGTGGCTGTAACATTAATACTTAACATTAGTATCGTAGTGGTGGAATAGCATCACCCTATTTCTTCCCGTGGGTGTTCGTAAAAGGCGACTAAGGGACTTACTAGCTAGAGAATGGGCAGCAGCGTTCTCTATGCATTTTTAACACCATACTGCGATCGCCAACCCGCCTGCCAAGCGTGGCGATTATGGCAAACCCCCCCAATTGGGGGAGGCTTATGTCCAGCAGTGGACGTCTTTCGGCTAAAATGATGAATGATGAGTATTGTGGCGGCATCTACAACGCCACATGCGAACTACGCATCAAATACCTGATGTCACGCAAATCTTGCATCACGCAGTCAGAATTTACCACGCGGTTAGCAATACAACATCCCATCATCAACCGTCGGGCAGTTGCCCACCAGACACAACACCCGTCTGATCGGAGGATCTTCCCTTTTCTATAGAGTATGAGTGAACTTTACACCCTGTTCCTCATACCTCTATAGTATGTTATTAAAACAACATTTCACCAACGATAGAGGAGTAAAGCTTCAAAACCCGAGTAAATATGCAAAATAAGGTCTATCGTCCACGACACTACTCAAAAATGACATTTTCATTTACATTTTCTTATTTATTTAGCACTAGCTTTTGCCCGCGGCTCCGCCCGCGTGGATGTCGATTATCGCGTAAATAAGTAGCCTACGTCCTTCTTCATATCCCAGGCTATATCTCTGCCAAATTTCATGATGATCGGTTCAGCGGTTTAGGCGTGAAAACGTAACATACAGACATACAGACATACAGACGGACAGACAGACAGACAGACAGATAGACAGACAGACAGACAGACAGACAGACGGATAGACAGACAGACAGACAGAGTTACTTTCACATTTAAAATATTAGTATGGATACTCTGTATCACTGCTGATCAAAGGCCTGCCCCAAATCCTTTCAGGCATCCTTTTCCAGAGCAACCTTGATCCAACCCTTGCGGTACGCGTTTAGTTCGACTCGACACCTCTTTCGTTATTTTTTTTTTAAGTAAAAACTTCTTTGGGCGCGTTGAGCACTTTTGGGTGAACAAAAATCATGGAACCTGCGTCATCGTCACCGAACGCTTTCCATGAGCTATATGTATACTGTGAATATAGCATACTTTTTGCGTGAAAAAAAATCATGGAACTCGCGTCATCGTCACCGAACGCTTTAGTTACTTAGTTTTCACTTCTATCGGCAGTCCCTAAAGACTGCCCCGCATGTTTTTTTTAATTATTATACAGCTATGCTGCTGGGGAGTTTGTTCCGCCACTTCTTCTTCCCAGCTAAAGCCCTACGAAGTGGTGAAGGGCGGACGTTTTGGGGGACTGGTTTTATGTAATGTTGACGTTCGAAAAGTGCTGATTCTCAGCCTAATTTGAATAAATAACTTTGATTTTGATTTTATTATTACTTTTGAGTAGCTTTCTGGACGATTCGCTTTGATCTCTGCGTTTCTTCATCATCATCAGACCATAACAGCCCACTTCTAGACATAAGCCTCTCCAATCAAACGTTTATCATTGGAATAATAAAGAAATAAATCATTATTATTTATGATATTCTCCTGACAAAGAATAACTAAACTGCAAATCTGTTGTTATTGAAGGACCACATGTATTAGCATAATTTGTCGAAATAAAATAGGTATATTTTATATATTTGAAATGACAGTTGACAAGATAATCTCATGCAAAAATTCTACACACCCATGTTTTATTTATTGTAAATCATTAATGTAAAATCTTTAGCATTTTAATAATTCATGAATAACTCGAGCCGCACAATATTGTACGAATTTTCGTAGGTCACGGCTCACATTCCATGAAAGTATGATAACTATTGGTATCTATAATAACTTACTTCATTTTAATTGGCAAATAATATACAGTCTTAGGCTATAGGAAATCTCTCATCTAATTGTACCTAGAAAATAGACACAAAATACAATACTTATATGTAGTATCTGCATCTATTTTACTGTGTAAACACACGGCTACATATCAAGTAGTATAAGCTGATCTCGCAATGTATTTGATTTCCGTACAATGAGACGTCAGCTTATTCTGTAAAAGTATATCTTGATCAATAACCATGCTCAAACTCAAATCATTTATTTCAATTAAACCATTTACAGGCACTTTTGAATTGTCAAGGAGTCGGTCAGTAAGAAAAATGAAGCTACATGCCCATTCCAAAGCGTAGGTACCTATGGAGAAGAACGGGCAAGAAACTCCATGGACACACATGTGTGTACATAAAGAATATAATCATCATTATTTCAGCCGAAAGACGTCCACTGCTGGACATAGGCCTCCCCAAGCACCGCCACCTCGACCGGTTTTGTGCTTCCCGCATCCAGCGGATTCCTGCGGCTTTCATAAGGTCATCGGTCCACCTTGTGGGAGGCCTTCCAACGCTACGTCTTCCGGTACGCGGTCGCCACTCCAGAATATTAAAATAAATAAATAAATATTCGTTAAAGGAAAGCAGTATATCATTAAGTTTATGTACGCAGACCTGGCGCTCAACGCCAAGAAAAATATCAACATTTCACGTTGCTAGGTTTGCCTTGAGACAACCATGAGTATCTATCTACATTCCTATACCTACTTAATAAAAATATTAAATTCACTGACGGACAACGGATAGCTTAAACCGCTGGGAGTAGAAGCTAGACGTTTTGCTCAAGAGTTCCTTATATAACGGAGACGAGCCCGAGTTTTGAAAACTCATCCCCTAAAGGAATGGAAGTGGAAGTTCGTCGTTTTTGTCGATGGAAAACCCCGACGGGCGCACGGCTTGTTTTATACAGTCTTACTAGCTTTTGCCCTCGGCCGCGTGTAACGGGAACATACTACCGGGATAAAAAGTATACTATCATCATCATCATCATCATCATTTCAGCCGAAAGACGTCCACTGCTGGACATATGCCTCCTCCAATTGGGAGGGGTTTGCCATAATCGCCACGCTTGGCGGACGGGTTGGAGTATGGTGTTAAAAATGCATAGAGAACGCTGGTGCCCATTCTCTAGTAAGTCCCATAATCACCTTTTACGACACCCACGGGAGGAAATGGGGTTGTACTATTCTTTACGTCCGGCACCACACGGCACAAAAAGTATACTATATCCTAACCCAAATCATGGTCTACCCATGTGCAAAATTTCATCCAAATCTAATCAGCCGTTTAAGCGTGAAAACGTAACAAACTCAATTTCGCATTTATATTAGGTAGGATTATAATACTCACTTTCCCACTCATACCGGTAGCGCGGGTTGAAGAAGTAGTGACACATCTCGCGCGCAGTCACGCCGCGCACTTTGTGCATCGCCTTCAGAGGATCAGTCACCATGCCATCCACTTCCATCTCCCTGAGAAAGTGTACAAATTGAGCATCCTGGAATATGTGGGACTAAGTAGGCCCATTGGTATAATATGGCGTGAATAAACCGTGTAATGTGTACATGCAAAGCTGACCCTGTGAAAAAAAATTACCCCACAAACAAACTCCACAATTTACAGTATCTACCAATCCCAAAAATAAACTTCACATTTTATTTACAGTATATTTGTATATCATACCAATTCCAGAAAAACATGCAAGAAAAACCAAAATAAATTTTCTACTCCACAAACTAGCTCAAAACTCTAAAGCAATACTGTCACAAAAAACTACCAGATTATATTACATATTACAATATAGCTACATTCTTACCCCCTTATTCATAAAAACATTTATAAAAACTTTCTGGAACTAGTTATTTTGAGATATTTTAGTGCCATCAAATAATCGATCATCTGTGGTTTATCCACACATCATGGTTCCCTAACCATGATGTGTCTTTTACGGCCTGGAGCCCAAAAGCCTCTCCTGCTTTCCTTCAAAAGACCTGAACGTTCCAGAATACGCTTTAAGAAACAAAATTAAAGAACGACCAGTAAACCCGGACGGCCCAGAGCCCGGAAGACACTATTTATTTATTTAAACTTCTCTCACACAATAAGGTACAAAGGCGGACTTAATGCCTTAGGCATTCTCTACCAGTCAACCAAGGGTGGTGAAGAAATAAGATGGCAGGTGCTGTGTTTAAGAAGAGAAAATATTAAAAGATCACAAATCCCTGATACCTGTGTGAATAGACCTCTACAACGTTTATGAATAAAGGGGTAAAATATAGGTAAGCAAAAGTAGTATAAGAATGGAATCCACATACCCACTTCTACAAACATTGTCCACGTACCTCCTGTACATCCTCATGTCGCCCTCCTCGGCGAACAGTTGCCATCCGATCTCTCCGCCGACGCCTTCGAACGCCGCCTGGATCTGCTCTGTTGATATCCTGTCGATCTGGAAACATCAAGTTAAAAATTCAATATTTGGAAAAGGATTGTGAGTTAGGCTTCTCCCGTCTGGAACGCCATATTAATAAGTTTTCCTGAATTTTTATTTGACGGGATAGGTATTCTAGAGCATGGACTTTAAAATTACCATTCGATTGGCCTAAATCCGGCTATACAACACGTCCGGTGTAGAATACACAAAGTATCTACGGGAGCTACAAGCGAGAGCTGTAGTAACAACGTCTAGCAATAAAACCTACCAGTACAGAAAATACCCGTGAAATATTATTGTTATTGCGTCATTGATGACGGTCTGAATTTTCCTAAACTGCTTACCAACTAACTCGAAATAAAGCCAAAATGACATGATTGATTAAAGCTCTTTATGCAATGTGATTGTAGGTTCTCCGGTTAATTCGGACACTTGTGTGAATTTCTTTTAACACAATATCGGAGACATCATAGCATGTTATACAAAAAACGCTAATAGAACACGTATTCCTAAATGAGTGTTGTCGTTAACAGTATCTCAGTGCTAACATGTTTTATGTCATAAGATCTATGAAAAAAAGACAAACGAAATTTTTCCCTTATCGGACCATTAACCCAGAATATTAACACCGCGATATTTTCATCAACTACCTGGCCTGTGGTAATTTGGATGGCATTAAGTTTTTGGGGCAACGGCGAAGTAGGACAGACTTAGTAGAAAGGCTTGATCCAAATAATCCGTCTGTAGTACCGTCTGTAGTATAGTGGCATAGGGGAAGAGATGGGAAGGGGAAGAGATGGGATAAAACCGGTGTAGTAGTTTATCGAGACATTTCAATAGTTCACTCTAGACAATAAAATATAGCCAAAGGATATTGTTCTATCCATACATCGTTCGCCCCAGAATCAACAGCAAAGGAAAATTACTTTGCGTGTTCTAAATTACAAGTATATGCCCATGAAGACAAAGTTTAATGACGGACAACTTGCAGAAAGGATTTATTTCAAAAGAAAACAAAGATTTTGAGGTTATATTTAGTAAGAAACAATCCTTTCAATACTTCGAAATACATGCTAATAAATGCATGTCATTGTTATTTCTATTGCCTGTATGTGGACTAACCACATAGCAATATACAACGTGTTTTTTTTCATATCCCATAACTCTAGGGTTATATTCTATGAGTAAAAATAATACAAAAAGTCCTAGATTATGTGGTCCAAAAATGCATAGTTTCGAAGATAATTATCATCAATCATATTAATTTAGGTAAAAAATTGTGACCCGTATGACGAATTGTTACTTTTGCGATGTTGCCAAACTGATGAAACTGTGACCCTCGATGTGTGTAGGTATCTAAGTTTCACTGATAAATACGAGTAATTCATTTTCATTCAAACCAATCATTAATATTTAAAGCTAAGAAAATGTGACGTTGTCATATTTCACGTAAGGGTGTTTTACATTAATAATCGTGACTTTGTCGATTTTTTTTTTAATAAAAAAAAAATAGAATTAAAAAATAATTTATATGCCAGTTGATTCTTTGATATGGTCTCATTCCTACCCTAGAGTTATGGGATATAAAAAAAAACACCTTGTATAATAATACAAGCTAAGAGAATCTACAATCGAGAATATTCGCAATTAGTCTAACAAAATATATTTATAATTATTATGTAGATCAGATGTTTTTTTTGATCAGGTGTGTGTGAACGAAAGACTTCGTTCACACACACCTTTGGACACAATCGGTAAGAATGGAGATGAACACCATCATATTAGGGAAGAAAAGAAGAGAGAAAGGAAGAAAGAAAAACTAAGTAAGATAAGGAAAATATGGTAGGAAAAGAAGGCTTTGCCCAGGAATGGAACTAGTAAGGTAAGATGTGTCATTGTCGACCGCATCATAGCGAGCTGTGGTTAAACGCGAGCTTAACCACTTTATAAAAGAAATATGATCTCTAACCTCAGACCACAAAGCGTGCACGATGAGTCGGTTATCAATGGCTGGCGATGGAAACTCGACCTGATCACATGTGCACGCAGGGCACCATGCTCCTCCATCATAAGTGAGAAATAACTCACCTCATTCCACAAAGTGTGCACGGTGAGTCGGTTGTCAATGGCCGGTGGTGGCAACTCGACCTGGTCACGTGTGTGCACGCTAGGCGGTACGACACGTGCACACCGCTCCTCCTCCATTTTGTCGAAGCCTGTCTCCACTGCATCGTAAAACTCGTCGTCTGGCAGTGTGGAGTGAGGACCCTCCTGTTGGCAAAGGAAAATAAGTTTTATATTGCTTGCTAACATAGGTACATGACTGATTTGATATATTCAATTTGTACATCAAAATCGCGGCCATCTAGAACGTGGCTGGAGTGCCGAAAAGGATGACTTGAGAGTCAATGGATTAACTATAGAGATGGTTATATTTTTTATTTGAACGCCAGGCTAACTTAACCTTCCCAGAGTTAAACTTTACGGCAATATCTCACTCAAATCTATGCAAATAAATAAAATAAATAATGCATATGAAAGTATATACGGTACCAGAAAGAAAAAAAAAACAATTTAAAAAAAATTGTCTGTGTTTGTTCCGGCTAATCTCCGAAACGGCTGGACCGATTTTGACGAGACTTTCACAGGCAGATCGCTGATGTTATAAGTACTTAAGAGGGTTGTCACCGGTCCATTAGCGCCACTACTTTAAAAACATATTATCTCGAGACTGAGAAGGAATTTTGAAAAAACGGCTTAATCATCAACCTCGGTAAGTGTGTCTAGAATTTTCTAATACCTTTTATAAAGTTTCATATTGAGACAAGAAGCAACAAAATACGATCTAGAGCCCGCTTGATAGATTTGAGATTGTTAGAGCTAGGTGATAGCTCTCTTAAGACCTAGTCTACTTTTATTTTAGAATAAGCCACGCGGGCGAAGTCGCGGGTAACAGCTAGTATTACGTAACTTTGGATAAAATATTTTCGTTGAAATGGAAAAAGCAACATTTCTGAACATAACGGTTGTAACGTTCACGTTCGCCGATATATTTAGAAGCCCAATAGTTTCCAGTCGTAACTTTGCAGAATTAAATTAGTGGAACGAACTGTGCCCAGCCAGACTAATGCATGCATAAGTGCATTTTCTAATTAGTGAGAGTTGAAGCTAGTTCTGTTTTTGGAATAGTTTTTACATATTATTAAATGTTTTTTGATATTACAAATGTAAAGTCACGCTTGTGGTCTCCAATAGATAATTTGTAGGTGCTTATTATTAATTACCATTATTTGGTACTAGCTTTTGTACGCGGCTCCGCCCGCGTGGATGTCGGTTATCGCGTAAAAAAGTAGCCTACGTCCTTCTCCATATCCCAGGCCATATCTCTGCCAAATTTCATGACGATCGGTTCAGCGGTTTAGGCGTGAAAACGTAAGAAACAGACAGAGTTATCACATTTATAATATTAGTATGAATTTAGGATTTTTTTCAGCTAATCCAAGAATCAAACTCTAGCAGTTTACGATGAACAGCCTCGTTTACATAAACAGAAAAGGCCATACTTAGAAAGACAACAGACTAACAAAGGTACACAAATATAATAAAGTGGTAACTATAATGTAGCCTTTAGATAATATTATTCCGCGTCGTTCCGACCTACATACACAGTCACAGTCGTGAGGACATGCTAGTAAATGAAATTTGGTTGATTGCGCGATCCACGTGATGCTACGACTCGCATAATTATTAGTTACGGCGGCGATAGAACGACAGTCAAGCCCAAGGGCGCTGCGCTGATTTTACGAAACAGGAAAAAGTATGTTTTTTTTTTTATATGAGCTTATATAGAAAGTTTGCATGATAAGAATAATATAGGTATTGTGTATAAAAAGTAAATTACGACGTTTCGTACTAGCAACTTTAACGTTGAAGATCGAACTAAAGTAGAAAGAACGCACGCAGAAGGCCACTAAAGAGATGGCGAGATGAGTTTCACTCCTTTTTAAAGCTTTGTCTCAAAATCATAGCCGACCGTGAAAAGTGGGAAAAGGCAATTGCCCAGCAGGAGACAGCATATAGACTTAGAATATTGCAAGGCTAAATTCATGCATCCAGCTGCCAAGGCAAGCATGCTGTAACAGCCACGCTAATTCAGAAAAATCGATGCTCCGGACGCTAAGGACAACGCTTTACAATGTCCATTTTAAAGCAGGCGAACTTAATTATATCTAAGTAAAATATAATTGATCCATACATAGTTAATTAAAGTTTAAATGATTGCTTTCGGCATCACGCCTCGATGAAATAATGGGTCGTAGACTTATTGATAGAAGGAATCGTGGACTTAATTAATGCCTTAGATTTATAAACCAAATTCATCAACAAATTTATCTCTTGCGTCCCGGGATGGGCATGAACTCGTATAGTGAAAAACACACAATGAAGGGTTACTTGGGATGAATTTATCCCAAGAACAAACTTAACATTGTAGTTGAAAAACAAGTTCTCCCATACATTCCAACTGCATATGTAAGTTTGTACGCACAATATTGAGGGATTCACCATGTTATATTAAGACCATAGACTCTCTATAGGTTTTCGTGTATTCTATAAGTAAAGAACTATTTTCTATATATTTTCCTATTTTTTAGGATAAGTAGTTTCGAAGATATGGGGGGGAATGGTCAATTTTCATCTATTTTCTTAAAAAACTTTTAAAGCATTTGTTTTCAAATTATAAAAAAAATATATCTGATATCCTTACAATAAGCCCTTCCATTTGATACAGAGCGGGTAAGTTATTTGATAATTTCCCACCCAAAAACAATAAAAAATAAAATAATGTATCCCTACACAAATCGATATCTGCAGAACTTTTTCTCCCCCACACATGACAATCGATCACTGGACTAACAAAATACGTGAGTAACACTAGGCATATCTTCCTTAGGCTAGCTAAAATGCAGTTCACGTTCACCAGCATTTACTAAATTTTGGGGAAGGCCAGTCCATCAATCAGTTCAGTAAATTTATCCAGACAGCAGCGTACACCGATACTAACTCTTGATTATTTGTTTAGATAGTTTCCCTTGCCAATGTCGCTTTTGGCAATTTTCTAATCGTATTTGTGTACACTATGCATCAACGATTAACCGAAACCGTGACCAGCAGAGCGGTTAAACAATGAACCGAGTGCTCACATCATGAAATGATGCATGAAGGTCATTTGCGCCGGCAGTTATGGATATCGCGCATATATGATATTCATTTTGATCAAATCTGCTTGAGTCAGCTGCTACTTCCGATAAAAAATATAATGACAAAGCGTAATAAGTGAGGGACCAGCAAAAACAAGAGTAGATGAAATAGAAAAACAATGTTTTTCTTTTTATAAATGACCCCAGAAGCTTACTAGCATAATAATGAATATAGAGCCAAACAAATCGTTTGATACCAGCAGATGCGGAAATACTTCAATTTAATACCTGAAGAATGTGTGTTCATCTTATTTTACGAAATGAAACCGAAACGAGGCAAGCATGTCGAAGTCAGGGCAGATATAAATACTATGAAGTACCCAGTTTTAACCGGTGCATGGTTAATACCAGCACAAGGGCTTAAAATACCATCATATAAACATTCACGTTTAAACATAATGGGCAACAGTGAATTCCCTTGATGAATAAGAAGCATTATTTTGGGATTGTGACGTAGATGATTAGTAATTTAACAAGAGCTTAGCTTATACCATCACAAAAAAAACATTTTCTATGATAGCTAAGTTCGGATAGCAACATAAAAAAGCATAATCTTTCTAAGATATAGATTGTGCGTTTTTTAATTTACCTGCGTATACGCACGACTAAAACGATAACAATCGCAAATTGGTCACTGTAAGTAAAAAACGATAAGATATCTCCCTAAGCAAACGCAGTAGATACGTCAGCGTATGTTTATTAACATCGTTAGTTTATATTCTATCTAGCGAGATTGAACTAAAAAAAAATTGTGAACTGCAACAAACCATTTTCAATTTAACATTTATATTTCGATAATTTTTTTTTTTTGCCGCGGTTGGTCCGTGGATGGGTGACCATCTTTACATACCGAGACTCCTCCGTGCCTCGGAAAGCACGTTAAGCCGTTGGTCCCGGCTAGGGTTACCATATCTCAGGATTTGTCCTGAGATCTCAGGATTTTTAGGCTATTCTCAGGATTGCGGCCGGATTTTGGAAATCTCAGGAAATCTCAGGATTTTTATAATTTTCAATAAAATAGAGAAATAGAGTAGATTTGAGGCGACTAAGCAGTGAGCGAGAGAGGACTGCGATACACTGAGTTACTCTACTACTGTGAGCGGGTGACACATTACAATCTGTACATATCAGAAAAAGGTACCGGTAAATGACATGTGTATCACTCATACTCTCAGTTTTTTTCGCTGTCATTAACCATTCACGTAAAAATGACCATTGAGGCGCTTATATATCAAATACGGTAGTTTTTTGCATAATTATAATGTTTGCACTAACAAGTTGTCGTTTTAATTTGATGCGAAAATGTATACGTAACATTCTGTATTTTATATCCTTTGAGCCGATGATCCAAATGAAACATATTAATGTTTCGTATCATTTCAGAGATCCAGATGCAAATTAAGTTTACGAGAAAATTCGCAATTTCTAGAAAATCTCAAGATTTTTCAATGGAAATCTGGTTTTTTCTCCGGACTTTTAAATTTTCTATCTGGTAACCCTCGTCCCGGCTGTCATTCGTGGATCTTTGACAGTCGTTACGGGTCGTCAGAAGCCCAAAAAGTCTGACAGTCTTACCAAGGGTATCGTGTTACCCAGTTACTGGGTTGTGGAGGTCAGATAGGCAGTCGCTCCATGTAAAATACTGGTATTCAGCTGCATCCGGTTAGACTGGAAGCCGACCCCAACTTAGTTGGGAAAAGGCAGATTTATTTCCATAGTTTTTATTCTACTCATGGCAAACCGACAAATTGTGAACTGTTATCAAACTTGCATGCGACGAACGCACCTTGCGTATAATTTTAAATAGCCAAGTAACTGCGACCAATTTGGAAGGAGTGCTCGCCGGCTGCTGCCGCTTTACCGCTAACTTCGCTCGCTCGACTCGCGCGCGGTTATGCACAGTTCTAACCTAACTCATTTTGTCAGGGTGCCTTAGCTTAGTTCATCATCATCATCATTTCAGCCGAAAGACGTCCACTGCTGGACAAAGCCTCCCCCAAGCACCGCCACCTCGACCGGTTCTGTGCTTCCCGCATCCAGCGGATTCCTGCGGCTTTCATAAGGTCATCGGTCCACCTTGCATTAGCTTAGTTACTGCGACGAATTCGGCTACCGCCAAGACCTACCAATCAGACCGTTCACAATTTTACGTGTGATATAATTGGATAGATTATGAACCCTGTCGATAAGTGCAGGTTCATTCACAATTTGACATTGATAGTTTATAAACTACCGAAAATGACTGCGTTATATAATGTAACATACATACGTACATACATAAACTCACGCCTTCTTCATGTTCGTGAACGGGCGCCGTCAGTTGGGACTGGTCATCTCTTGACTGCCAGGGCTTATTTTTAATTTGTAATTTTATATTTTGAATTGTTTTATTAGTTTTTACATTGTCTCACATATAGAAGCAACAATAATAATGTACCCAGGATTATGTAATATCTTGATTTAAAAGAGTGTCCTTGGAGTTTCTTGTCCGTTCTTCTCCATAGTGATCTACGTATTGGAATGGGCATCTAGCTTCAACTTTCTGACTAATTGACCGTCTCTTTGACAATTCAAAAGTGCCTGTAAATGGTTTAATTGAAATAAATGCTTTGAGTTTGAGTTTGAGCTTCCCATGGGGCTACGCAGAAACTATAGAGCACCACCTGCTACGCTCCTTACATCGTCTTTTTGCTTCATTTACATTCATTTCATACATCTGGTCATACACGCACGGCGGTTGCGAGTGTTACTTACCTGACCTTTATGAAAAAACTCACCAATTAGGTCACTATACAGTTGTAACAGTTCACAATGTTTCCATAGTTTATAAACTCGCTAAATAGATTACAAACTAAAGCTGCTCACAATCTTACGGTGACAGATATATGAAATACAAACTGAAAATTTCCCAGAGTATCCCCAAAATTCTCCGAGAACAAAATAAACACATTATTCTCAAGCATATTTTATATTTACGAGGCAAAGCTTTTAAACAACAATATTCATAAATCGTGAGGTTGGGAACATTTTACCAACTGTTAGTACCTACCTAGGCCCTAGACGGTTCCCCTGACACCGTATGTAGGTTAGATTTACCTTACGCCCTAAATATGAACAATAGCCGTCTGGGGGTACCTTAGTGACCTCGATTGGTGGTGTCTGGGTTAACGAAGGGTAATTAGCGGGCTAGTGTCTATTCAGCCATTATTTTGTGTTACAGGGTTGATAGGACGCACCCTTTTTATCTTGGCTCAATCGCCCTCTATAATATTAAACGGCTTACAAGATTTAAACTTCAAAGTTATGGAAGCTCTCCGTTAGGGTGTATGTTGATATGCTTATTAGTTCACATAAAAATTGCAAAAACACCTACATTACATACACGTATAGTATAGTACATCTTTTTCTCATATGACGAGGTAAACATCTTACGTCAAATACAACGTATTTTATGGTTACAATAATGTCTTATAATAAGCATGTACTTTACAACAATTCAAACATTCTGACGACGGTAATTGTTTTAAAACACAGTAATTTGTAAAGAGTTTATCTTTATTTAATATGTTAGAACATATTATTTATTTACTGAAGAACAAACCTAATGAGATATGTAAATGACAACATTTGCTTTATGGTGTTCAGATAACAGGTGCGATAACACGACCATTTGATGATAGACCGTATTTCAATGGTATAAGATTCATATTTCAATACTATATTGTATAGACATTTCTATACATGAGTTGATTTGAAAGTTAAACGTCTAAGCATCATCAACATTAAAATAAAACATACGTATAAGTAACAAATTAAACGCTTCACAATAATTCATTCTTTACGAGTTTCTCAAACCAATTTATTTGAAATAAAGTACGACCTAGGTCAATTAAGCCAACTAATTTGACTAACGCATTTCATCGCGTGTTTGTTTTAGTCATACAATAAGTAAAATGCCATAGTATTCGAGCATTCGTACAATATACGGGATGTTTGGAGTTCTCGCTGAAGGGTAGCCGGCACACCCCGTTGTGGCGAGGAGCGTGGCCAGTGACGTCAGCTCGGCACTCCCCAGTCCCCATAGAAACGACATGCTATACATAAATAGATAGTCCCTTGACGACTCGTAACCGTAATGATGTCTATTTTCGGACACGATTCCGGCAACAGAGCTTTAATATTTCAGAGGAAATCAAATTTTGTGTTATTCAATAGAGTGAATCAAATTAAAAATTCTCGTGTAGCTAAATATATCGAGTGGAAAACTGGAAACAGCATTTCTCTTCAAATGTCTGTTTAGTTACTGAACTAGGCTAGCTTTAAACAGTCTTCAGGAAGGGCCGTTCAAAAGCGGTCTTGTTCTGAGTCTCCTGGCTAGTTACCACCATCTTATCTAAGTCTGTCGCCATAACAACATTTTTTTTTTTTAAACGTTGGTATCACAATAGGAATTTCTCCTGTATCGAACATAAATTTAAACTCACATACACAAACAGCCAGACCTGGAACAACTACTTGTAGGTCATACAAATATTTGTTCCGTGCGGGAATCATCGAACCCGCGACAGGCAGCGCAGCAGTCAATCGCTTAACCACTGCGCCAACCGTGTCGTCGTTAACAGCAAGATTCCCAGTTCCTCTGTGGTTGAGGATTCCGGGTGAAGATTGCTTCCATCTTCGGCCTTACCATCAGGTGAGATGAAAGCCAAGAGCTACCCCGTTGTGGATAAAAAATAAAAGCTTTGATAGTCACACACAACACAATACTATACGATAACCAATCCGCTTCACATTATAGTCGATCATGTCAATATTGTTCAGTAAACCTTTCAATATAGCCCCAAATTCAGCAATATAAACGATTACTGCCTAATATAATAATACCAAAGTCAGATTTAAGGCAATAGTTAAGGTAATCTATAAAACCTCTTCACCGTTCTTATAATTTTCCAGACACGCAAATAATAACAATGTTATTTTCGTTGTCATTTCTCATATTTCACGGTAGTATCTAATTCAAATGATCAGTAGCACTTTTTCATGGCAGTGCCAATCCGTGATTTAGACCATTTATTTTACAGGCGTTACGATTGTCTTATGATGGCGCCGTCACGCGAAGCCCGCGTCTATTTCATACGTTTCATACGACCAATGGGAATTCGTTGCATTTCTCATAGAAAGATTTTTGACTGTCTCAAGCTTTGTAGTATTTTTTTTCTCTGAATATTTATTGTTACGGCTACAAAACTTTAGGTATTAGTTGTTCCTGGAAGTCCATTACTGAACAGGGGTCTTCCAAAAGACTTCTTCAGAACTATGACCACTAACGGCTTCAATGGAGGTGCCTTGATTGAGGTTTCTGTCTTACCAATAATCACGTGGCACGTCTTGATTGACCCTCATACTGCCCTAAATAAACTACGAACCCAAGTCGGCCGTAGCAAAGAGAATCTCTACTTATGGGAGTTTAGGACGACTCGGACTCCCAAGTGTATATGCGGCGTCTCTCCACAGACAATGGGCCACCTTCCATCTTGCAGCGCATGCCCTGTCACCTGTACACGTGAGGATCTTATGAATGCGTCAGTGCACGGAGTTTGCATGGCTCAATTTTGGGCTAAAAATAATATTTGAATTTTCACAACCTTATATTTTGGAAACGATGCGCTAAGAAGAAGACTGCCCATTGGTCTGACAGGAACTATTATCTACTATCATTGTTTTTTATACAGTTAATATACAAGACATGCACAATACCGCATAACTTGGAGTCGCGTCGTTTATGGTCGCGATCCTGAGCATTGAGGGAACGCTGAAGAAGAAGAATACACGCAAAGTATAGGAGCTTAATAGCTCTATGTTCTTTACCCCTCTATTGTCTGCTGGTAATTATGAAGTAATGAGTTTTTTGTCACAGTTTCGATGAACAAAAGATAGAATAGTGTGAACTAGGAGACATTGCTCCATGACCTTCATCTTCCTCCAAAAAAAGTTCGAGTTCACGGATGAAGTTCAAAACAATCTATTAAAAACGTTTAAAATATCGAGGTCCTATCACTGTATGAGTCACATCTAGTGATCCGACTTATATTGCTACCACATATACTGCCCAAGGTTACTATTACATCAACTGTGAGTTCGGTACAACTGTACCCACAATAGTTCTTTGTTCTGGGAAATAGTGAGGGAATTAGCACATCAAAGGAATCCTGACGTACAATGTGCTTGTTCGTTAACAGCGCACTAAATACTTACTGGTTGATATGATAACAGAGAGGCAATTACCGTATTTTTAAGAACAAATTTAAAAAAAATCTTTCTTTCTTTCTTTCTTTCTTTCATTCTAATCTGTCTATTAATCTGCCAAAAATACTTCCAAACATAAGCATAGCATAATCAGCCTATAATGTTCCCACTGCTGGGACACAGGCCTCCTCTCTTCGAGTGGGAGTGGGAACAGCCCACTCCCACTCGAAGAGAGGAGGCCTCCACGTAGGCCCAGTACGGGTTGGTAGATGTCACTTGTCTTCGAATTTTTGGTAAAAATACTTCCAAACATAAGCATAGCATAATCAGCCTATAATGTTCCCACTGCTGGGACACAGGCCTCCTCTCTTCGAGTGGGAGTGGGAACAGCCCACTCCCACTCGAAGAGAGGAGGCCTACACGCGGACTCAGTGCGGGTTGGTAAATGACACATGTCTTCGAATTTTTGGTTCTAAGACATGCCGGTTTCCTCACGATGTTTTCCTTCACCGTTTTGAGAGCAGTGGTGATGACATAAATATAAATAAATAAATATTTCCCTAAATTTTTGACATTGATTGTCCCTAAGATAAGATTGCGAATACATTTTAAAGGTTTTTAGAGGAATAGGCCTTCTGGTGGTAATTGAAGTTGTTTGTTTTGGTGATTTGTTGATTGTTTTGCGATAAGAGGTATCTGCAAATAGTGCACGAATTTGCATTCTCATCTCTGAGCGCATACAATAGCATCCCTATTGTATGACTAAAAAAATATTATTTGTCCGTCATGTAGATTATAAAAAAATATTGGACACGTATTTTTTTCTTTTTTTACGTAATCTAAACATTACGGCGATACATTGAGTTCAAATGTGGCATGACGTCACTTCTCAGTAGATTTTATACGTAGCTGTGACGTAGCGAGCCCCCACTCCCCAAGTTTAATGTGTTTTATCGAAGTCACTTTTTATTAATATGATAAAGCAAAAAATACGTGTATAGTATTTTTTTTATTATCTGATTGACGTACTAAACAGTTTTAATATATTTTTTTTTACCCAGGACACATTCCTATTAATTAAACTGCTAGTTAGAAATGTAGGTATGTGAGATTTAGCGAAAAATTTATACCTAGAATACCGGACAGAAGTTTCCATAGTTGTAAATATTCTAGTTACAAGTCTGCAAACTGAACTAGGCACTTAAAAATGTGTGAACCACCATCTGCTTATGTGTCACTACACAATTTTCTTTACCGATATCAGCAATGCCTTTCATTAAATAGTCGTTGAAAATTGCAGGGCAACGAAGTACTCCTTAATAACCTGTAACTAATTATTGTTGTAATCATAACGTTAATCATATTCCCGTGGCACTCTAATTACAGTGTTGGGACGTGGAAGCGCCACAAAAAGTGATAGGAATTTAAAAAAACTACTCGTTGATTTGCTCTAATATAAAATCAATTCTCATCAAATTATTTTACTAATATACAAACTAGTTGCGCCCCGCGGTGTTACCCGCGAACACTACATTCTTTCGGGATAGAAAGTAGCCTATGTGTAAATCCAGGGCGTCAGCTACGTCCATACCAAATTTTATCAAAATTGGTCCAGCCGTTTGAGCGTGAAGAAGAGACAAATACACACACACTCATAAACTTTCACCTTTATAATATTAGTGTTATTGCACATGAAAATATAAACAATGGTAATTTATTTACAAATCCAAAGTCCAACTCTTGCACTGAAACAAAAAAAATTAAGACTTTCCCACTTACTACTAATAACAGAATACAACAAAAAATGCTACTCAACAAAATATATAAACAGCCTATGATCTGGGGCCTAAGTCTACTAATTTACAAACGTTGCAATGGTCTCGCTATTGTATTTGACAGTGTTTGTATGGCAAATCTGTCAAAAACTCACAATGAAGAGACCATTGCAACGTTTGTACATTAGTAGACTTGGCCTCCTGGACAAAACATAATAAATGACAATGACATCATAACAAACCCCAAGTTGCGCCACCAGAACAGCTTGTTACGGGAACATGAGAGAATGACGTCATCAACGCAGACGTCATGATGAGGGGAACCGAATGTTCATTTTTATAGGAGACGCGGTATTTGAGAGACCTTACCAATGATGTCATAGCATTGAGTCTAAGGTTGAAATAGAACTTAAAATGTTTCTAACATGGGACATATTACATGGGTTGAAATAATGGCAGATGTATTTTATATGGATTTGTAGTAGTCATAGGAGTAATAAATACATGAGCAATAGCTAAACCAGACGACTCCAATAACGATAAGAAAACAATATAAAGAGCGCTTGATTCAGTTGATTCATAATCATCACAATGCTGTCAACAATTAATACTTAATAGGGAATAAACATGTTATAAATTATAAAGTTCGTTACGTTTTCCGATAATGTAAATATGATCAAAACATAATCTGTTTAGGAAGGAAACAATACCAAACTAATGGCAGCACGATTACGGAAGAACGATAACCACCGTACCGACAGGATAATTGGCACCTACACTGCTATTATAACATTCTTTTGATTTGATTGTGGACAAAAGCCGTTTAGACCAATGACCCCTCATACTCACTGCAACAATGTTTGATATTTTTTATTTCAATGAAGAGATCGATAGTGCCCTAAGCCGTAGTACAATGCTCCTCTCTGTTCCTAGGAATACGAACGAGTGACGTAGAAAGTTAGTATGATACGCGAAATGGTACAAGAACTTTCCATGGAATCGAAGCCTTTCAAGAGCGTATTGGACGTCAATTAATTATTCTTCAGCACACAAATGAAAGTGGTCTCATCAATTATAGTCGACTGGCAGACATTGATTTGATGTTTTATTTTTATTTTTATAATAGTGGAACGTGATGTCTATGACGTCAAACAAAAATTAAACCTAATGAATGGGTAAGTAACCGAAAATGAAAAATAAACGTTTTTAAATTAAAAATGTGAAAAAAAAAATTGACCCCTCTTAAAACTAGATACTGCTGACAACGATAACACTTAAGAAAACGACATTTTTATAGTTCCAGACATTGAGCTAATAGCATAAAATATAGTCTTCTAAAACTGATACAGTTTGAATAAAATTGAGCATAACATTTAACTCATTTGACCTACAAACTTGATCTTTTCATAATAGCGAGTGTTCATTCATGAAGTTATAATACAGTTTCAAAATTTAACTTTGCCCAGCACAACTACATTGTATGATTAGGTAAATATTGTACTTTACATTGTAAATAATATTTATGCAGAGGAAAATGGCATTGTGTGGGAAAATTAATATAACGATATGAAGCCAGGTTGTGGAGAGTATCGGTACTTTCATCAGAGTAGGGTTGGATTTTCCAAGGATAGACGATACTGGTATTACGCTGCATCCGGTTAGACTGGAAGCCGACCCCAACGTACTTGGGAAATGGCAAGGTCAGAAGTTTTTTTTTTTTGGTTGGTTAATTACCAAATAACGCTCTGGGCGGAGCGGGAGGGCGTGTCAGACTTTTACTAACTAAAACCCACCCGTGTTCCTTCAGTTGCCTGTGTGCCAGGGCCACGGTATCCCTTTCGGACAAACCCGCAACCCTGGCAGGCACCGGTCCCGGCGGACCCCCTCAGTGCGTGCTGACATCTCTTTGAGGAACGCATGAAACATAACGCGCCGTCAACCCGGGCCTCGTCCTTACAGAACGGCGAGCTGCCCATAGCTCGCCGTCCGCAAGCCCACGCCTACGGTGGCCGGGCAAATAGTCCGCCCAAAGCGTCTCCTGCGGCGACTAGGGGTGTGAGGGCGCACAGACCGCCGCTCCCTCACGCGTTCCGCCTCCTCCTTCGCGAGCATTACTGCTTCGCAGAAGGAGGTGACCGCCTCCCATGCACTGTCGCTCCGGACCATGGCCTGGACCAAGGCCAGACGCGAGAGATCGCCGTCGCCGATCGCCTCCGTGGATGACACGGCGGAATGACTAGGTAATGAGATGGCATTTTAGGATGTGCAAGATACAACAGGGTATCGACGGATTAGCATTCAGTGATGGAAAGAAATGGGCCAGAAATAAAAAAAAAGTGATAAATTCTCCCTCGATTTTGCTGTGGCTGCTGGCAAGTCTGGATTTACCACAAAAGATTTTGTACTATCTCTGAAACCTTCACAATACTTCTCTTGTCAAGAATTAACATTCAAACGTCGTGTGGGACTGGCCGTGGCCTTAAACCACCATTCTACAAATACAAACCAAAAATCTATTGAAAATAAACAAAACAAATCTATTGACGTTAACTTAAATGCCATCAGTAAATGTTTTGACAGGCAGGGCGTTACAGTTATATATAGTTTACCACGAAATAGGGTTACAAAATCGATAGGCATTATGTTCGTTAACCTTCGACTAATCGGTTTACACTCAATCGGAACCGATTTTAGAGGATAGCCGTAGGTGAAATACCGTCGCACGTTAAGCCGTTGGTCCCGGCTGTCATTCGTGGATCTTTGATAGTCGTTACGGGTCGTCAGAAGTCCGAAAGTCTGACAAACGGAGTTTCGTATTACCCAGTAACTGGGTTGTGGAGGTCAGATAGGCAGTCGTTCCATGTAAAATACTCGTATTCAGCTGCATCCTGTTAAGACTGGAAGCCGAACCCAACATAGTTGAGAAAAAAGCTAGGCAGATGATAATGAGTCGTGTTTGAAACAACGCTGGAAATAAATGATCTAAACAGTGGCAAGGTCATAGTTAGCATTAGGATAAACTGTTTTGTTACAGTCATACATGATTATGTTTGCTTAAATGTATTTTTAACCGACTTCAAAAAAGGAGGAGGTTCTATGTTTGACTGTATATTTTTTTTATTGGAATTGTCATGAGATGCACTCGGGCTATAAATGGTTATTAACCGATTTTTATTAACTTTGCTTGGGTAGTTTTTTTGACTTAGCTTCGATAATACGTATTATATTTAAGCTACTTCGCATAATTACCTTGTGTCACTGTTGTTTGTGCGGTGTAGCAAGTAGTGGTAGTCGACTTTTTGTGGGGTAGGTAACATAACTAAAAGTGAAAAATAAAAACTTTATAACAAAAAAAAAACCGACTTCCAAAAAAAAAACACTACCAAGTGAAAAATAACTTTAATTTTAGAAGTCGGTGGAAAAAAACTAAAATACAGACCCAAGTCGTTTTTTTTTTTTTTTTTTTTTTGTTACTTAAATCTTTTTTAGTTAAAAGAAATGGTATGTTCAATAGGCATTATGCATTAATATAAATATAGATAATTATTGAAGTAGCCAGGATTGGAAATATATAAGGTTCCGATGCAAGATTCGAATGTTTCATTAAAGGATTTATGAAATTGCTCAGAATGGAGGCCGTTTAAGACGCTTCCAACGCAAGTTTCGCAGAATTTACTTTCAGCATGTGTTTGTCTGTGACGTGTTCATGGACACATGTGAAAACTTCAGCGGAAATCAATTGAGTCAACAAGTAACTTAGTCACTTGTTCGATGTACTTTTCTATGAGTAACTTTATATAGGACATCACTCATCGCTCATCATATTTATTTTTAAAAACACATTGCTATTGTTTATCCACTATATATGAGTCACTAGAAATAGTAGCCAAGTTTTAATATTGTTTAATGCGATTAGAATGCAGGCCGGTCATTGTCTTATAATCACATAATATGTATACTGGAAAGTCATTGCGTGTTGGAAGTGGAACCATTTTCTTCACACATATGTTTAGACGAGAATAGCATAGAACATATAGTTCTTTATAATTATGTGATAGTGCAAGTGCTAGCAGCACGTTATTTATTGTAAATTAGTGCAAGGCGAGCTAGTTTTCAAACGAGAAATAGCCAGATGGTGTCATGACGTAGCAGGGATCGCGGGCAGACGAGACTGGTTTAAGGACACTGAACTTGTTCCGCAATCAGTTTATAATTCGGAAGTTTTAAATTAAAAGGATACAATGTACTCGTAAATAACTTATACTGAAAGAGATTTCGAAATTGGAACATGGGAGAACCCAAAAGTCGATTATATCATCGATAAGGATTCGACTAGAATGAGATTTTTTTTGAGAATTTTTCAAACGACAAATGGAGGATTCTTAAGCTACTTTAAGACATTAAGGCGGTATGATCCGACAGAGACAGCGCTTACTAGTTTTTTGAATCCATGGTAAACACAAAAACAGTGTTATAAAAAGTATAAACTTATTTAACTTTTTAACACGATTAGATTAACTTTGCAGGATAAAAAAAAACCCAAAGTTACCCCTTTTCGGAATGCTAAATCAATATCTCATAGCTACGAAACAGAGGTTTTTTGTTTTCGTATTTTTATATAATTTAAAAGGTAGTAACATTCTTTACATAGATAACTGATTGTTTAGCAAAATTCGCTGATTTTGTCTTGATAAAATAATTAGGTACTAGGTTTAAATACCTTCCAAATGCGCGAGGAAAGCGCTCGTGACTTTTCGAGCATACTTCAGTCGGCTCGAGCGCCGATCATAGTGCCTTTAGGATCATAGTGACTATGAATGCGGACCGCTTCTCAAGCGTGACTGTAGGGCACATAATTTATTAATGTTGGGTCCTTTCTGACCTGGTAAAGACTAACTCTAGACCTATTTAAATTAGTGCGTTGCAACATTTATATCAATCAAGACATTTTTAATTACTATCTCCTTTAAACTTTGGCATCCAAACCATTTAAATTAATTAAAAGTTAACATCGAAAGGCGTTTCTTTCGACTTTGTGTCAATTACGCCTAATTTACTAACCTTTACCAAGAATGGTATTTCAAGTATTCGAAGCCATACATATTTAATTACAAAGCTATTATAGGGCACCACATTTCTTTACAATTTACGATCGCATGTAGTGATTGAGGTAGTAAACGCCTCTATCAACTAGAGTGCGTATGGCTCATTAAATCTAAGGAGCCTTTTTTGATTGATTACAGGAGTGGTGTGATCTCAGAAGACTTAGGGCGAATTGGACGTAGTTTAGCAGAAAGGACTCACTCAACCCACATTGTGGTCAGGGCGATGAGTTGTATATAACAAAGAGGTCTTAACGGTTAACGGAAGGTTACCTGCATGTAGGTTGGTTCCCATCATTAAAAAATCAACCTTATCTTTGTAGTGTCACGGATTTTTTTTGCTGAATGAAAGAACCAACCGTTAGTACCTCTTTGGTATATACTAATTTTTGACCGTAATGTGGGTTGAGTCTTTGCTGCTAAACTACGTCAAATTTTATCAATGATACTAAACGCGATCAACACATCTAAACCACGTTCAAGAGCTGTCAATGCCATCATTGTTGCACTAACAACTGATTTTGAACGCCGTAAAATGTGCTGATTGCGTGCAGGTTCATTGGTGAAATTGGCCCTTAGGCAGAGATCTACGGGTAAATGTCACTGCACGTAGATGCTTAGGCTACACGTTATTCCTGTCACTACCAAACTATAAATGAAAGACAGAGACGGGAACATGTCATAATCAAAGCATGAGGTAAGTATCTTTTATATACAGGGTGAAATTGAATACATGGGCATCCACTTAAGGGGACATTATACTCATCATTTTGCACAACTTTCACTATGGGACCAAACCTGAAATCGCGAAAAAATTATCAGCTGTCCCTACATTTATGTTCGCATAGCTCGTCAAAATGTAGGGAACAGCAGTTTTTTTTTTTTTTTCCCCTCGAGTTTTCAGGGTTTGTCCCATAGTTAAAATTGTTCATTATGATGAGTACCCCTAAAGAGGATGCCCATGATTTCAATTTGTAGATCTCGGCTTTAGGCTGACAACTAGGTCTCAACTTTGCCCTTACCGAGAAATCCCAGTAAGGGCAAAGTTGAAGACGTAGAGTTAGGTTAACAAAGGCAGACGACGGCAATCCCGTCGCGTTACAGTTCGAAATTGTACCAATTATGGTTGTTCCAAATGACTTGAGTCTGCATCAGTACATGTTGATGGCAACAAGGCAGACGCCTAATTATCGGCCTAGTCGGGTTCCGGTCTAGGTTAGACCGGAACCAGCTGAATACCGGTATTTTGTATGGAACGACTCCCTATCAGACCTCCACAACCCAGTTTCTGGGACATATGATACCTACCCAATAACTGGCAGACGAAACATTAGTTTTATTTTTTTATACGATTCTGACATTTCTAATTTTTTTTGTCAATTTTAATTATAATTTTTTAATGAGATGTTAAATATTTTTTAATTCACAATTTTATTTTGGGATATTATCTGTTTAGAATTTAAAATAGTTTATAATTTAAATGTATGAATGTAAAACTAACGAGTAGAATTATGTCTCAAATAAATAAATAATTTAAATTTAATAAATTATTTCAAGTTTCGTCTGCCGAAAAATTCGTATTTCGGAAGTGCGTCTTTTATAAAATAACTAGCTTTTGCCCGCGGCTCCGCCCGCGTGGATGTCGATTATCGCGTAAAAAAGTAGCCTATGTTCTTCTCCATATCCCAGGCTATATCCCTGCCAAATTTCATAACGATCGGTTCAGCGGTTTAGGCGTGAAAACGTAACAGACAGACAGACAGACAGAGTTACTTTCATATTTATAATATTAGTATGGATAACCTAGCTAATTCTTACAAGCACATGTAAATTAAATACAATAATATAATGTCATATGGTGGGTAATACTTCACCATTATGAGTCATACTTAGCGTTAAGTTACAGTCTAGCTACCGAGTACCTACCTTTTTAACACAATAATAACACAAACGTCGACCTATCAATAACAAGTGGGTAGGTTAATGAACCGCACCCTAGTTCATGCATGTCGAACATAATAACCTTTGTAGTATGCAACGTTACTGTTAAACTGTATCATCCCACAGCTGAGCCCCCATGAATTCCAGTGTTTGCGATCCAAAGCTAAGGTGGACCTCTGGTCGTTTGTCTCACATAGTGGGCTCAGGGTTCCACATAGTGACTTTTTTTTTGCCCACAGCTCATTGGGAATGCGGCAGATGTGGCCAGCCCAGTCCCACTTCAATTTCGCGGCTTTTTGAGCAACGTCAGCAATCTGTGTTTTGGAGCGCAGTGTGGTGTTGCGAGTTTGACAAATAAATTAAATATTGATATTGGCCAATATTATACTCAAAGCAAACAAAGTACAATGATAAATTACACGTACTCGTAGTATGCAGAAATAAATAAAGAAACATTTTATTTTCATTATCTTTCAAGTATATTATATCTATTTCTGTTGACATTGTTATATTTATGTAGTAAGCATAGACACATTTACTAGTACATACTACTTATATGAATTATCGCTATACTACTTGTTAAAGTTAGCAAAACTATTCGCGCAATTTTTCTCAATACTCAATACTATAATAGGGATGATTCCTGGGTAAAAAAAAAAAGAAAAACTGTTTAGTCCGTCAATCAGATAATAAAAAAAAGATTAGACACGTATTTTTTGCTTTATCATATTAATAAAAAATTACATAGATAAAACACATTAAACTTGGGGAGTGGGGGCTCGTGACGTCACAGCTCAGTATAAAATCTACTGCGAAGTGACGTCATGCCACATTTGAACTCAATGTATCGCCGTAATGTTTTGATTACGTAAAAAAAAAAATTTTTTTTTTTAATAATCTGCATGACGGACAAAACAATTTTTTTTAGTCATCATCCCTATTGCATTCCACAATATGTACTTAGGTGGTAACTTAAAATTGTATTGATCATTATGGGCACAGCAAAATAGTAGAAGAGGAAGCTTTCAAAAACTTAGCTTATCAGTAGGTAGAGATCGGATATTCGTCGGATGCATATTTACCTAAAGTGAATATTTAGCTAGGAAAGTATGGCGGCTTCTTAAAATATATTTTTTTTTTTAAATCCTGGGGTGCCAGGAACACCGGGAGTGTGTTATACATTCCCGGTGTTATAAACATATGGTTTAGTCGAATTTATAATATGGAAGCGACTTCCGAAAAATATTTACAAAACAAAAACCCGGGATTCTTGAATTG
Organism: Dryobota labecula; assembly: GCA_947523025.1. Taxonomy (NCBI): domain Eukaryota; kingdom Metazoa; phylum Arthropoda; class Insecta; order Lepidoptera; family Noctuidae; genus Dryobota; species Dryobota labecula. The sequence continues at coordinate 8,153,708 of OX383300.1, read as the reverse complement.
CAACTATTCAGATGCATATTTATTTAATGTTTAACCCCCGATGCAATTATGTGAATGTAGGGTGTAAGAGGAGGGGTGGTGTGTAAGTTGAAAGTAAGTAAATATACATCCGATTCTATAATCAGAAACCTAAATTTGTCGATCCCGGAACCGCGGGATTTTTTCGATAGAAAAGCGCGTTCCATATTAGGCAACATCTCAACTTTAGGTGAACATGCATCAGAATATCCGATCTCTATTTATCAGTCTTCTGAATTAAATCTTTTTTTTTTAATACATATACATATAATTTATAATACTTGATATGTTAGCACTCATATTTTGTCGTTCAAATATTTATTTCTACTTTAAAATCTTTTATTTATTAAAAATTGTTTTTTTATTCTAATCTTAATTCTCTGAAATAATCAAAGACATAATTCTGAACATGACTGAATGCTTGCTAGATTAATCAGTCATGCTACTTTCCTTTAGAAACAGTTTATTTGATTTTTGATACGAAGCGTACCATGCAAACTAAGATACGAAACGAAAACAGCAGGTATTTTAAAATCCAGTTTTTTTTTATGCTATCACTAAAACGATTAAAACAGTATACTCAAATCGAACAATGCGACAAATGCAATAAAAATGCGCATTCTTCAATTAGCATTTTAAGTAGATAAAGCTGTCAGTGCATTCCAACCGAACTGTTCAATGAATGAAATAAAATTACGCACTTGAACCTCGTTTATTCCACTTGCATATAAAACGGATGAGATATAAGTGCATTTGGCACATTGTCAATGATCCATTGTCCTATAACCAGTTACTGGAGCCATGCGGCATGTTGACCTAGGCGCCGTGCCAGGTGGCTTGTCACTAGGGCTGGCACTCTCAAGTTAACCCAAAACATTAGAAACAACAACATAACATCACGTACACACATCAAGAAAATTTTGTGATCACTAGCATAAGATGAAATAATTAAAAAAAAATTAACTTTATCAAGAAAATTTATATTTGTGTGTTTTCTTTAAATAGAAATACCCTGCTTGAAATTAAAAAATTAAACAAATTTTTATATTTTATAAAAAAAAAAAGAGTAATTAATCATAATGTAATTGGAAAAAAAAATTGATAGTAAGAAAAAGACTGTTTAACCAAACTTAAACAACAATTTATTAATAAAAGTTTTATATTAAATATAATATAACTTCTCCCCTGGCTCGAACATATAATACGGTGATCCTCCTGGGCACGCTGAGAATCCAGCAATTCTTGGGGTAACCTGTCCCATTCTTGAATAGCGGCTTCCCTGAGCTCTGGCACTGTCTGGGGACGTGGCTGACGGTTTCAAACAGCTCGCTTAAGAGCATCCCACGCGTGCTCTATTGGGTTTAACTCAGGCGAGCCGAATCATAATATAATCTACCGTACCTAACGAAAAAGATTTCGATTTTTCAAAGTGATCGCAAACTTTTTTTGATGTGTGTTTGTTTTCCACGAAGGTTTGCCCTTTGACACAAGCACGAGTGATAGAGCCGATGCACTACCATTTTACTACCATGCCCAGCGCTGGTTCGGGGCTGTGTCTCACATAGGGTCGCAGCATTATGCTAAGCGTTGGCCGTTTTTCGTGGATGTGACGCATCCCCCAATTACGATTTTTTGTGTTTTTGTCTTTTCGCGGCATGGTTACCGCAAATAAACTTATTTTCTTTCTTTTCTTTACGGCCCCACTGAATGCTAATCGCAATTATAGTTACACAATATGAATACCGATTATAACGACCTATATAATGGAAACATACCGTCATAATACATACACTGTTGCAACGGTACAGGAAAAACAATAAAAAATTCTAACAGAAAAGTTGCATCACGCATCAAGAAAAACAATTAAATTTACCTCTTTCTTTTACGCCTCAAATAACATATTCTATGCCTGTTTCATTGATAGAATGAATCACTTTGAAACACTAAGGGCTTTATCACACTAGCGAGTTGCGAGCGAGTGAAAAGCGGGGCGAGTGCGCAGCGAGCTCGCCGCGAGTTCGGAACGTGTGCGCGGCGAACACGCCGCGGGTGCGCAGCGAGCTCGCCGCGGGTGGGCAGCGAGTTCGCGGTGTACGATCCGCGTTTTGTACATTCAATGCCAGTTGTACACACGGCTACACATCAAGCTATATATTTCCAGAATAAGCTGACCTCTCACTATACGGAAATCCTATACAATGCGAGATTAGCTTATACTGGAAATGTATAGCTTGATGTGTGGCCGTGTGTACGTTCAGTGCCATACATAAAATGGCGTCGACAGTGCCGTTCGCCGCGAGCTCGCTGCGCACCCGCAGCGTCTTCGCGGTGTGTTCGCCGCGCACACGTTGCGAACTCGCGGCGAGCTCGCTGCGTACTCGCCCCGCTTTCCACTCGCTCGCAACTCGCTAGTGTGATAAAGCCCTAACTAATAAGTAAATTCTATGAAACACTACCTCATAAGTAACTTATATGAATGAAACACTACCTAATGTTCGCTTTTAAAATGTCTAACGTGACGATATTACCGTGGACGTCCGTCGTCCACGTCCAATAATGACGAAGTAGGATGTATGGAAATAACTATATGAAGACATACATAAACTCACGCCTTCTTCCTATGGGGGAAGGCAGAAACTATAGAACGACACCTGCTACGCTCCATACATACTCCTTTTGCTTCGTTTACGATCATACATATGGTCCTATGCATGACCATATATGTATGACCTATGTCATACACGCACACCGATTGCGAGTGCTACACACCTGACCTTTTTGAAGAACATCACCAATTAGGTCACTATAATTATGTTCTGGGGCTCCCCTCCCGGCGTTTCAACTCACATCTGCCTTGCAAATACCTTTTGTCAGTCGCCTTTCATTCATCCTCTCAACATGACCAAATCTAAGCATACTCTTTTCAATTTTTGTCACTGCGTCTTCTTTTAATCCGCACCGTTGCCTAACACATAATTTTTCAGCCTACCATTCATAGTCACGCCACACATGCTTCGCAAAGACATACATTTTATGGAGCTGGACGTAAACGATTACATCGTTAAGTTAGAAATAATAAAAGCGTGCATTAAGTTACTTCTAATCGAATGTCAATGTGATAACCCTAGCAAATATAGAAGTATTATGGGCTAGGCTAACTTAAGATATAAGCACACATGAGCGCTTGAAATTGGCAGGCGGATTAGACTGGTTGCAATCGGGATTACCTGGCATGTAGTATGCCAGCACTAATCTGTCGACATTCCAGAATGGCTAGGTTAAGGCGACGATAACCGACTTTTAATGATTTTATACTGAAGATCACGTCTAAACGAGTAGTGTTAATGATTTGGAAAAAATATATGTTAAATTAGAACATTTTCTTAATAACTTAATATATGAATATTTTAGATTATTTTTATATTACATAGTGAAATTAATTTGTAAAATAATGTCTAACGCGGATAAAATACTGAGAATCACGCAAAATCTATCAAGCGTATTTTTCTGAAACCTTCACCTTTTTAAAGATAATTTAATTATTGATCTTTTAGTATACGTGTTTCATTAAAATACCTTTTGTTTTATGTATAACAAATTAATAATGCGTATTATTTGGGACAGCGCTCCTGGATGGGCGAGTCCTATTACTGGCTGGATGTACGACGCGTTGCGTGAGCTCAGTACAGAACACGCAAGCTAACCACTCAAGGTCACTGGCATATATCTGGGCATTTTTTTTTTTTTTCAATTTATATCTCTTAAGAGTAAACAACAGTGTCTAACCTATCCATAAGCAAATACAAGCCGATACAACACCGACCCACTTTTTGAAACATTCCGATGTTTATCTCCGTACATAGAACTTCCTTATCACATTATGATTACAGAAATTCTGAGACGAGATCACATGTTCTTAAGCAAACACCTGAAGACAATACGTAGGCAGAGTCTTATCTACATCTCGCGCATTATGAAGCTGATAAGCAGAATTTGTATATCAGCTAGATCAGCAATCACAATATTACCTCTGCCCTTTTTGTACCGCGCATGTGTGTAGACCTTTAGAGAAACATATCCGATTATACATAACTAGCCGATGCCCGCGGCTACGCCCGCGAGGCATTTTCTAAAATAAAAGTAGCCTTAGTTCTTATAAAATCAGCTATCCGCCAGTGAAAGTCTCGTCAAAATCGGTCCAGCCGTTTCGGAGATTAGTCAGAACAAACAGATAAACAGACAAAAATGTAATTCTCCTTTTTAAACCTATTAAGACTTACCTACCGTAGTCAAAACTGTTTTGTTTTTTAATTCATATTTCTTCATTTTATATTAGTTTATGAGATGTTGCTATATGTATGTGAATGTCGTGTATTCCTGTAATTGGTCTACACATCAGAACTTACACCTATAACTTTTTTTTTTAAGAGTTAATCTTGAGAGGTTGAGACTCTTTAACCGGTCTATCCTGTGGTTGCCCTAAGCTTCTAACGAAACTTAATGCCTCCAGCCAGGGCGTAAAAACTTATAAACTAAACGACTGCGCGCTAAGGGCACCCCCTGTGGGGTAAGAACCTCAGCTTAGGGCAGAGTCGGAGGGAGGATGGCAAGGGACCGACGGTGGCTGGATAAAATCAGGGTTATGATTATTATCGGGGGAAAAACTTTGATTAATTTATGTAAAATGTATATACGGTTAGCGTACCTATTTTAAATAAATAAATATACTTTCATTTATGTATTTAGTAAAAAGCTGGTATTTTGACATTACAAACACACACAGATGAGCCGTGACCACAGTCCAATCACGTTTTACGTAAGGACAGTTCTCTGCGATAATGTCGCAGTGTCCTATACTTATTTAGCCATCAATGGCGTTGCCCTACAATGTGTTTGTCAAAGAAAAGTCAACTTATTTTGCAGTTTGTAGCATCGTTTTATGGCAGATAATATTTGCTTTTCACGTTTTCACGACAAATGGTAGATGTAATAAATTTTTAAACATGTTGTGCACAAGAACTGCAGTGAAGAGTAGGTAAATAAGTAAGTTTAGTAAATCTTTATGCAGTACTGACATTGCCACGGTGACGTCCCTTTTTTTTTTAACTAGGCCATCTCAGAGTTAACCATGAGAGGTTGAGACTCTTTAACCGGACTATCCTGTGGTTGCCTTAAGCTCCTAACGAAACTTAATGCCAGGGCGAAAAAGCTTATAAACTAAACGACTGCGCGCTAAGGGCCCTGTTGGGTACGAACCTCGGCTTAGGGCACCGTCGGAGGGAGGATGGCAAGCAACCGTCGGTGACTGGATAAAATCAGGGTTATGATTATTATCAGGGGCATTTAAAGCTACAGGCTCAGCTATAGCGCGTTCTAGCGCTTCGCTTACGGGCAAGGGTCGGGGAGGACTATTTAGTCTAGGATTAAGCGCGGGGCCTCGGCGGCGAGGTCGGAATAACGATCTTGTAGTGTGTACTCTCTTACGAACTGTACTAGTTTCCCTACGACTCTCCTGGAGGAGAGTAATGGGGTCGTCTGGGTCGGTCAGTGAAGGGTAATGTCCCCTGAAACATAAATTATTTAAGTATGGTGTGATGGAAACGAACGAGTACACATATAGAGGGGTACAAAATATAGTAAACAAAAAAAACCGGCCAAGTGCGTGTCCGACCACGCACAGTAAACATAGTTGGGATGAATTTATCACAAGAACAAACTTAACATTGCAGTTGAAAAACTTGTTCTCCCATACATTCCAACTGCAAATGTAAGTTTTTCGCACAATATTGGGAGACTTACCATTTTATTTTAAGACCATAGACTTGTTACCGGTCTTCCAGTAATCAGTGATAGAGAACTAGTTTCTGTATTTTTTTTTTTTTTTTGAGGCTTTGGAGATAAGGGGGCGAATGCAAAACTATACATTTTAAAATTATAAAAAAAACTTGAGACCCTCACAGTTTCATTTGATATGTCACGATAAAGTCTGCAAAACTTTTCTTTTTTTTTTTTCTTTTTTGTCCCCCGAAAGTGACCCCTATATTCAAAATTCATTTATTTACGTAACACGTCCGTGTTTGGGTCACAAAAATTCATGTGTACCAATTTCAACTTAATCGGTCCATTTGATTCGGAGTAAATTGTCTGTACAGGCAGACACACGAGTGATCCTATATGGGTTCCGCGTTTTCCTTTTGGGGTACGGAACTGTAAAAATTTACTGCGATAAGGAGGGGAAATTGTCGGGCCAATAAACAGCTGATTAATCTCTTTCCCTTTGTCATCTAAGATAACAAATCAATCACGATCACAAAGGAAACCGTACTATTGTTTACCAACACATATCTATGTAAATAGTTCTTCAATTGCTCTCGCTACAGCCTCCAGATACAAGTTACATGATCAAAACTTTCCAACGTTATTATTTTCCTCCTCGAAAATTATTATTAAGAAAGAATGTAGGTAACGATGCAGAAAAATTAATGTCAACATCACAGTGACTTAAAAAATGCCAAAAAAGCGGCCAAGTGCGAGTCGAACTCGCCCATGAAGGGTTCTGTAGCAGCAGGCGCGGTTTACGATTTATGACGTATTAAAAAAAACTACGTAGTAGATCTCGTTCAAACCAATTTTCGGTGGAAGTTTACAAGGTAATGTACATCATATATTTTTTTAGTTTTATCATTCTCTTATTTTAGAAGTTACAGGGGAGGGACACATTTTACTACTTTGGAAGTGTCTCTCGCGCAAACTATTCAGTTTAGAAAAAAATTATATTAGAAACCTCAATATCATTTTTGAAGACCTATCTATGTATAAGTATGGGGAACCCCCAAAAATGTAATGTCTTTTTTTTATTCTATTTTTGTGTGAAAATCTTAATGCCGTTCACAGAATACATCTACTTATCAAGTTTCAACAGTATAGTTCTTATAGTTTCGGAAAAAGTGGCTGTGACATACGGACGGACAGACAGACATGACGAATCCATAAGGGTTCCGTTTTTTGCCATTTGGCTACGGAACCCTAAAAAGATCATAAAACACAAATATTTAAACTTACGCAAGACTTGAACCAAATTGTCAAATTACGCCTCAGTGCACTCTTTTTGGCATCAAATTGTTGTTAAATTACATAATTGTTACTATCAGCTGTATTATTAGCCTACTTTAAACAAATAGAAAGAGTTAGGTATGCAACAAACTAACACAAAGAGCATTTCTACTACAACATGAGCGATATCAGACGATTCGCAAAAGGTGTTACGTAATCATCGACGTAAGTAGTAATGAGCGAAAAATATAATACGTACTCATAGGAAGTAAACGTAATAAAACTGTGCATAATCCTTTCACTTTCGTTTATTATTTCTTTACGTTTTTAAAGTGAATAGTTCCTGTGTGAATTAGCAAGCAATTAGTGATTAACAGAGTTCGAAAAAATCCGATTTTTATAATAAATATCATAAATCCGATTTTGTTACATATATTCAGGCCAAGAAAATCAAGCGAATTTCATTCTGTAAGGGGATTAAACACTTTATAAGCGTCAAATTACCACATTTTTTATTTAAAAAAAAAAGTAACTAAAGAATTAGTGTTTATTTGAGAAATATTTTTTTAATGAACACTTAAAATAACAAATACCTATTATTATTATAATCTTCATTTGTTTGTGAGATAAATCAACTAATTTTAATAATAATTTGTAATAATAAAAAAGGAAAAAGTAAATTATTCTGAATTATAGTTTTTCGCTTCGTGTTGCCAGAAGACAGTTCAGAAGACAGGAAAAAATCAATTGATATATATCAAGATAAAAATCAATTGAAATATATCAAGATAAAAATCAATTGATATATATCGTGATATATATCATGATATATATCCGCTGATATATATATATATCGGCAAACCCTGGTGATTAGTAATCCACTCCGGATTTGTAGCATCTGCCGGTCGATTCTGTAAAAATCTCACCGTGAAAACGGTGTAGTGATCTCGAAGTGAACTGTCATTCCATCTGAAGCTAGGGATTGACACTATTGACAGCTCATTAATTCAAGCTCACTTCACCTAGGATTTCACGGTGAGAAAAAAAAAAATCATAACGGGGTACCTCTTGGCTCTAATCTCACCTGATGGTAAAAGATATAAGGCCGAAGATGGAAGCGAGCTTCACCCGGAATCTTCGACCACAGAAGCACCGGCTATCTTACCTCTAACTGCCGAAAAACAACAATGCTGTTAACATTGTTGTTATGGCGACAGACTTAGATGGTGGTAGCTAGCCAGGCGGACTTAGAACAAGCCCTACCACCAACCAAACCGAGCAGAAAATTTTGCCCCCGCTGGGAATCAAACCCTGGACCTCTGGGTCTGAGATAGGTGGTCTTACCACTAGACCACAGAGGCGATTTTAACACAGAGGAGTTGGAATGTATAAGTTTGTTCTTGAGATACATTCGTGCCAACTACGGAACCCTTCATTGTGCGTGGTCCGACACGCACTTAGGGTCGGTTGTTTCAAACGGTTGGTTAACGTAACATACATACGTCAAATAATAACGATTAATTAAGATGTTTAACGTTCGTTAAATACATAGCGTTGTTTCACTGCATAAAAAACCGATCGTCAAAGTTCAAATGTAAATAAAAGAATAAAATGACGTTAACCAGTGGGTATGACACCGGTTACGACAACGAAACAACTGGGCCTCAAGTCTGCTATTACAATAGTGTCATAATGGTCTCGCCATTGTGAGTATTTGACAGTGTTTGTATGGCAAATCTGTCAAAAACTCACAATGAAGAGACCATTCTGACGCTATTGTAATAGCAGACTTGAGGCCCAGGACAACGAACGTTAAGGACATAATTTTGTGAAACAACACTTTTTTGGTTTGACGATAATTTGCGCCATTTTTGACGTACTAGCTTTTACCCGCGGCTCCGCCCGCGTGGATGTCGGTTATCACGTAAAAAAGTAGCCTATGTCCTTCTCCATAGCCCAGGCTACATCTCTGCCAAATTTCATGACGATCGGTTCAGCGAATTAAGACAGAGTTACTTTCACATTTATAATATTAAAATGGATACGCAGTGGACGTGAAACAACCCGCCCTTAAGGCTCGTACAGACTCGCGCGATATCGCGGGCGCGACAGGCACCGACAAAGAAATTGTGCTACTAGTGTCGCGTCGCGCCAGCGATATCGCACTAGTCCGTACGAGCCTTTAGCCGGTTTTAAGTAGGTAGTATCTTAATAGCCGCAATAGACATACATTGATAGTGCACTTTAGGTGATATTATTGTGCCTATTTCTCACTATCAGGGCCCTCAATTTCAGCCTTTGAACCTCAGACAGTTCATGTTGACACTAAACAATTTATCAATTCACAAATATTGTGCAGTCGGGCCAAAAAGGACAACGTGTCTATCAACAATGATAAGTAATGTCAATTTAAATTAACTAATTGGTTAAATTAATGTCATCACATTTTTTGTCATAAATATTTTTAACAAGCTTTTGCCAGCGGCTTCGCCCTCGTGGATGTCGGAAATTATCCCACGGGAACGTATTAGTTACCGGGATAAAAAGTATCCTATGTGCTAATCCCGGTTATTAAACTATCTGTGCGCCAAATTTTAGCTAAATCCGTTCAGCCGTTTTTGTGTAATTAAATAACAAACTTTCACATTTATAATATTAGTAGGATTGTCTCCATCTTTGGTAAGATTAATTAAGTTATTAAATCAAGATATTGAAAGAGATACCAGTATTGTTTGTAGGTCAGTGTATAAACTAGATGCGACGGCTCTGAAACCGGCTGCTGACTGTACCATGAGCATGCCTTTGCGTACAACCGCACTATGCCGGCTGTACAACGATTGGCCCTTGCATGTCGTAAATATAAATAAATCACCACACAAATTTTGAGAAGAAAAAAATAATACATTCATAATTAAATTAAAACAAATTCTACTATCTAAATGCTATTATTATAGTAATGAACACTTAAATGACGAATTTTAATTACATGTTTTATAAAATAATTATATTAAACAGTATAACAAGTATTAGTAGTAGTTACCGTGTGGTGCCGGACGTAAAGAATAGCACCACCCCATTTCCTCCCGTGGGTGTCGTAAAAGGCGACTAAGGGACTTACTAGGGAATTGGCAGCAGCATTCTCTATGCATTTTTAACACCATACAGCGATCGCCAACCCGCCTGCCAAGCGTGACGATTATGGCAAATTCCCCCCCTTTTGGGGGAGGCCTATATCCAGCAGTGGATGTCTTTCGGCTGAAATGATGATGATGAACAAGTATTATAGTCAAATAAAAGCTCTCTTCCTCTCTCCTTCTTTTACTGTCCTCGACAGGGTCCACAATGATCATATTTCTGTAAAATCTACCACCGAAGTTCACATGTGGAAGCGATAAATAAATTGAGTATTGAGTATTGATTTAGTTTTATTTTTATTTTTATATTAACGTATCCTCAAGAAAAGAGTATGATTTTGACTAATTTGGTCTAATGTAGGTACGGTATAAAGTTAGAAGCCCTATACTGACTAGTTAGGACTGTCAACTTTGCCTGAGCGTGTTCCAGAAAGAAACGAAGATGAAGAAGATTCATGCATTATCTAAATTAATGGTAGGCATTCTGTTCTATAAGCTTTTATTAAAATGAAAATAATCAAAGTTTATAATATTGTTAAATAATAAGATGCTCATGATAAATGATAATATTACACGTATATGTAATCTTTTATAGTTAACCGATAAAATCAAACTGCTGCAGGACTGTCGAATTTCAACGCAATTGTGACAAGCAAGGCTACTTTTTGTAGCACAGAAAGAAATGAGTTTCGAATTGCTTTCTTTTGTAGAAAAAAAAGCAGTATTACAAGAAAGTCTGCCCTTGGTTTGTTCATGTCGTTAATTTGGTAATAACATTTCGCCTTGCACCAAATACCACAAGGGGCATACCACCACACATACATTTGCCAGGAGAGGTCAACACAACTAGGATTGTAGTGAATTTCGGAAGGCCTTTAACGAAATTTTTTAAAAGACGGATAATAGCTGTTTTAACTGAGAAATTATTTGAAAAAAATAAAATAATAGTTTATTCGTTCCACCAAAACCAATAACAGCTCTAGGAAAGAATAATGAAACACTTGCTTAAACAATCCACGTAATCTTACAGAAACTGCACAGTTAACAGCCAAAGTGAGCTAACACGAAACACAGCTATTTATACCTAATGAACCATGCAATTTCTCATGTAAACATTCAGCTAATCGAACTGTAACATCGCTTAGAACGCTGACTCAACATACCTGACGCAGAATCTTCTTAAAAATCTTAAACTTCATATCGGCAAAATGAACTCACTTCAACACAATACAAACATCACAGAACTTAATGGTAACTAAATTTATATCAAGGCTAGAGATAAAAGCACAGAAATAGCGGCAAAGTCAACGGAACGCGAAAGTAAATAAATAAAAATGAAATAATTTACGAACGGACGTCCGTTCTGTTTGGCGTCCGCGCCCGAAGTGACGCTCGGGTAGAAAATAATTCTGTACACGATACGACAATAAACATTTGTATAGTATGCAGCAGCGTGGATATATAGCTAAGTAATTTTCACTTCCATAAAAACTAGGAAAGTTGTCTTGCAGACTGTTAACATAGATTGCTATCAGTGATATCGATACTGCAATCAAAACTCTATTAGATCTTATTTTGCTAGATTATAAGGTATACGCTGCATCTGCATATCGAATCCATAATATGGAGTTTATCATTCTGATCTTGCTTATGTATTTCTGGTAGTTTATAAATTAAATGCTACCAGCATTGAATTTATAAGTTTGAAAGGCAAAACAGGGCTTAGTACGCATGAATAAATAAATCTGACAAAATGTAGTGTTGCTCTATATTTCGTAACTCCCTGACAGATGCAGTTCATTAGCAGTTTTTTCTATAGAGCCAAAAGTTAAAACTAAATTTTGGGACAATAGCTTCAGCTACTGAAATACTTCATTAAAGAAAAAATTGAATAGATACTCGCAGAAAAGATCTTCCTAATATTCTGTAGGCAAAGCTTAATGTTGTCAAACACTCGTCACGCGTGCAGTCTGTCAATCTGTTTAATAAATTACCAGCAAAATTGAAGAATATTCAGAATGTGAACATGTTTAAAAATAAACTCAGGGATTTCTTAATAAATAAAGCCTATTACAGCATTGACGAATTTTTTAATGACAAAAATCTAAAAACTAATATTAAATTAAACTTAAATTAAATATGTGTACCCATTGCTATTTAACTTTGTTATATATATGCATGTGATGATGTTAATGTTAATAATTTGACATTAAATGTAAGTATTTTTGTAGGGACTTAGTTCTGTATTGATCAATAAGAATTAGAAGAATATTAATGTTTGTAAAGTTAGTATTTTTAGGTGAGGGACGAGGTGACTTGTATTAAAATTGTTTGTGTTGCTTATTTTTGTGTACACACGCCTACACATCAAGCTATACATTTCCAGAATAAGCTGACCTCTCATTAAACGGAAATCCTATACAATGCGAGATCAGCTTACACTGGAAATTTATAGCTTGATGTGTAGCCGTGTGTACCTACTGTGTAAATATTTCGACACAAATGTATTTTTGTTATGTAATAAATAACTTGAACTTGAACTGCAACTATGATTTATACGAGAAGGCATGACATCTTCATAACATAAATAATATACTGCACATCATCATTATCTGCCTAGCCTTTTCAAACTATATTGGGGTCGGCTTCTAGTCTTACCGGATGCAGCTCAATACCAGTACTTATACCAGTATTTTACAGGGATGCATCCGATACCGATGCCGATATGTGGTTAAAGAATCTTTATTTACTCAAAAGAAATTTACTACAAATTTCACTTAATGAGAAATATTTTAACTATATAATAATGATGACATTCATGAGCAGAACTAGTACGACATGCACAAATATTAAAAGAAGACAACAATAATTAACGTACATAACAAGACATTGAAGGTAGCAGCAAGATTCATGTGAAACGGCATATATCGGCGATACTCCAAGTTTGCCGATATATCGGCATCGGCGATATTTTTATGGCCGATTCAACGATACTTTTCTCATCAATGTTAATTTTAATTACTAAAACTATTAACTAATCTCAACCTGTCTATAGTTTTAAACGGTGTTATTTAATTTGTCCAGTTATTTGTTCTTTTTATATTAATTTAAAAAAAATAAACTGACTTGTGTTTTATTTATTTTACCTTCATTTTTTAATTCAATAAGCGTATCGGTATCGGTATCGCCGATATTTTTATAAGAGCATCGGTATCGGTATCGTATCGGCAAAAAGGCGTATCGAGGCATCCCTTTTTAAACTGCACATACTTATCAAAATTAATGAGAACAAAATTGTAATTAACAATGCTATCATAACTAATTGATGAGTAATTAATACTCATCTAACATACATGAACCGTTGTAAATCTAGATTTGATTAATAACCACATGTATATGTATTTATTGTACGTAAAGGCCGTACGTCAGTGATAATCAACCATTATAAGCCTTCAATTCTATTAAAACTCCATACTACGCAAGGTCAGCTTAAGATGCAGATATACCGGATGACATTTTTTACCGTCTCGTAAAAATTTGGGTATACTAGGTGAACGGAGTAGAAGCCTATGGCATAGTTTTTATTATTTTTTCTTTAACCTAGAAAGAAATTGATCTATGGATAAATCTATGGATAAAACATTTGAAGTAAACTTATCATACTACAACAATAAACACAGAAATTTAACAAAAAACATAATTCAATAAATAAATACGATAAATAATATTTAAATTTAAATCATACGCACCCAAATTTCAATATTTTTATCTTTTATTTTAGTTTAATTTCTGAAAAAAAAAAAAATTGCTATGCCATAGGCTTCTACTCCGTTCACCTAGTATACCCAATTTTTTTCGAGACGGTAAAAAAAGTCATCCGGTATATATATATGATTTTAATGATTTTTAAATCTGTTATTACGCCTTCAAATAAGCAAGTAAGTTATGCAAAAAAAAAAAGTTAAACTAGAACGACAACACATCAAATCTATATCTGAATATTTAAGTATTGTAATAAAATACTTTATGAAATTATTATTATTATTATTAATTTTTATGTTTTTGACATATCTCGGGACCCTGTGGCCTTTGGAAGGCGTATGAGGGGCCGAAGTCAACTCGCAGAGGCCCGTTACACGCTTGTAATGCAATGAGGCATTAACCGACGATTATCCCTGTACGCACTATGCAAGTGCACCCAAGGACAACCCCCGGTTGGTATAGGACTATTGCAGGATATGGAAACAAAAATATTGAACTATAGGTTTTGGGTGGTTAAAATGGACTGGTTACCTAAAACTATGGCCACTGCCTGATCAATGTTTTATTATACACGGATAAAATGGCAGGGGGTGACTTGCACACTCATTAATGGGCCCCAGGAAACGGTCGCTGTCACTTAGTATCGTAGCAACAAGGGGGCAACATATCCTGAGATGCTTGAGGCAGTGCTTGAGGACTGGAGAGGTATTCCAAGACTATCAGAACAATCCCAGAGCCCGAGAGACGGTCAAGATCCCTACCAGCACTTACTGGAATACTTCCTTCCTCCGAGTATGTTTTATTTTGCGAATTTCCACTCAAGCCGGCCAATAAAGGCAAGAATGAGGTGACAGCTCAGTTCCTCGTCAGTGTTCACTCCAGCCGGCCAATAAAGGCAAGCCAGAGACGAGGAACATGACTTCTCCCGGGAGATAGGGTCCGGGCGCATCTACTCACCACATGCTGCCCTGCGGGTTTCTGTATCTCTCTTGGTCGGGCTCCTCGCCCTAGACCTGTTCCGGCAAAGTAAACTCTACCAGCACAGACCTAGAGTTCGGCGCGCGCAAGCCCCACCACGACGTCAACATAGAGATACGGCGGAATAAAGATAGCTTAGAAGAAAACGACATCTTGCTACCCCGACCCCAAATAAATTGGGTTAAGGGCAGACGGATCAAAATGCGACTACTGGCGAATTAATGGATGTGCAGCACGGAAAGCTGATATCGTGTAACCGAATGCCAATCATTATTCTGGAACCCGATGCTGGAAAAGCTTGACGGCACGGTTGGCGCAGTGGTTAAGCGATTGACTGCTGCGCTGCGTGTCGCGCACGGAAAAAATATTTGTATGACCTACAAGTAGTTAAAAAGAAGTCGGTGTGGTTTAAAAGAAGATGTAGTGACAACAATTGAAAAGAGTATTCTTAGATGGTTTGGTCAAGTTGAGAGGATGAATGAAAGGCGACTTACAAAAGGTATTTACAAGGCAGATGTGAGTGGAAACGCCGGGAGGGGGACGCCCTAAGAGAACATATAGTCACCTAATTGGTGATGTTCTTCAGAAAGGTCAGGTGCGTAGCACTCGCAACCGGCGTGCATGTACGACCAGTATGAATGTTAGCGAAGCAAAAGGAGTATGTAAGGAGCGTAGCAGGTGGCGCTCTATAGTTTCTGCCTACCCCCATGGTAAAAGGCGTGAGTTTATGTATCTATGTATAAGTAGTTGTTCTGGATCTGGCTGTTTGTGTATGTGAGTTTAAATGTTGGTAAACTCACCCACAATACAGGAGAAATTCATACTGTGGGGCAACGTTTTTGAAACTAAAAATAAATAAAAAAACGTGTGTTCTTATAATCCACTAGCTGCTACCCGCGGCTTAGCTCGCGTGAATTTTTCTTAAATAAAAGTAGATAGATAGATAGATAGAATACTCTTTATTGCACACCATAAAAAATACAGATTTATATGTAGAAAATTTGACAAGCGCTGACACAATGGGCGGTCTTATCGCTAAAAGCGATATTTTTAAGACAACATTTGGACCCCAGTTACTTCTTATAACATTAGCTATCTGCCATTGAAAGTCCCGTCAATCTCGGTCCAGCCCTTTCGGAGGTTAGCCGGAACAAACAGTCTGACACAGACAACGTTTTTAAAAAAGCTGTTATTTTGACATTACAAACAGACACGTCAATTAGATTTATTTGTATGTATAGATGTAGATGTGCACTTAGTCGCTAGCTCAAATGTCATTGGCACCCGAATGTGGAGGCACGACCAAGAGTAATTACCCCATTATACAACTTGACATAAGTTCAAGATCATATCAGTAGTATAATCATTTTAGATGAATCTTGGAAATTACCTACTTGATGTATATTTTTGTTTTTACTGACATTATAACAGTTTTTAGAACAGAGTTCTTAATACCAGACCAGAGTTAAGACAGTTAAAATACTGGATCCAAAAAGATTAGAACAATACAGGATGACAGGAAAATCGACGGCCAACCTGTTTACCATGGATTCAATACATTTATTTTTATTTTTTATTTAATTTTCATTTTTTATGTACATTATTTATTGTTTCTAGTGTTACTCGCCAAACTTTCCAGTTTGATGGCGAGAAGCGCTTGTTAACAGGTATAGGTACACAAAATATATCAAAATCAACCTTAAAACTATCAACTATGCACTAATTTAAGTCAAGGATCAATCACACCGGAACGAACAGATCGCGGGCGAGCCGCGGACACTGACAGATTCTAAGTATGTAGACTATCCGTCTGGAGGTTTCCGCGTCCGAAGCCGCGTCCGCAACCCGCCCTCGCCGGCCCGACCCGTGTGAATAGCAGATTACTCATAATAAATTATAATGATACAATTAGGTGTTCATTTCTCGATACAGGCAGAATCGTCTTTATCGAGAAATAAACTCCTTAATTTTGACTTTAACATACCTTTACTTAGTTTAGGATTTTGTCTTAACGGATCTAATTTATTAAATACCTTTGAGACTAAATATTTTGAAGTTCTTTCCCCGTAACATGATTCTGGACCCCCTGCACTGAAAGTTCTCGTCGATTATAAGAAAAAAAATTGCCGTTCCACGCGTAGGCACTTTTGTAGGAAACAGCAGATTTTTTATCGACGAAATATTTCAACGCTTTAAGTCCAGAATCTTGTACTGAATCCATAGTAGCAGGTTGTGCGTCGATATCCCTGCCACCCTGTATTGTCACTATCAGTAATTATAAGCTTTTTAGAATGATAAATCTTGAAAGCCGTGGGTGTATCATATTTCCTGGCATGGGATGAGTCATCACGTTATCGGAAGAAGGGACTATTATTATGTCAGTAGGATGGTCCTATCGCTTGTCATTCTTTCAAACAAATGTTTTAACTTATCATAATTTTATATTTGAGTTTTCATATTACTAATGGTCGAAGTCAGACGTTATTGACGTAACTTTTGTTAATGATAATAGTACATTACTTACCAATGGCTGTAAAAGAAAGAAAGCCCG
Organism: Dryobota labecula; assembly: GCA_947523025.1. NCBI lineage: Eukaryota > Metazoa > Arthropoda > Insecta > Lepidoptera > Noctuidae > Dryobota > Dryobota labecula. Next base: position 8,136,212 of record OX383300.1, on the reverse strand, counting down.
AAATCTCAGGTATTTGTGACCCGAGCCGTAGTCGAGGGTTGTAAATATGCGATAGAGGGCTTTCTTTTTTACTGCCCGTGGTGAGTACACAATTTGATAAAAAAACACAATTTGATGAAAATGATTTTATTTCTGTAAGTAGATTTGTACAAATATTTTTACACGTTAATCATATTTTAAGAACTAGATGAGGTCGGTGTTTCCTATATGACTACTATGAGAAGAAAGGCCGAAACAAACTCAGAGGTCACAATCTCTTTCAAAATCCAGACATAATCTTGGTCAGACTATGTAAAGACAATGTAGATTGGTTTTGTTTTTTTTTTTTTTTGGTAGGGCATCTCAGAGTTAACCTTGAGAGGTTGAGACTCTTTAACCGGACTTTTCTGTGGTTGCCTTAAGCTCCTAACGAAACTTAATGCCTCCAGCCAGGGCGTAAAAAGTTAAACTAAACGACTAAGGGCACCCCCTGTGGGGTACGAACCTCTGCTTAGGGCAGAGTCGGAGGGAGGATAGCAAGGGACCGACGGTGGCTGGATAAAATCAGGGTTATATTATCTGGGGGATTTAAAGCTACAGACTCAGCCATAGCGCGGGCTGGCGCTTCGCTTACGAGCAAGGGTCGGGGAGGACTATTTAGTCGGGGATTTCGCGCGGGGCCTCGGCGGCGAGGTCGGAATGACGGTCGTTTATTGTGTATTCTCTTTCGAACTGTACTCGTTTCCCTACTGCTCTCCTGGAGGAGAGTCGTGGGGTCGTCTGGGTCGGTCAGTAATGTAGATTGGTGTCTGAAATGGGCTTTTATATGAAAGAACCACACAGATTGAGTGTACCTGTCCAGTCAGTGCACGCATTTGTCAGTAATCGTGCAGTTCAATATATACATAATTTAAGGTGCTCAACGATTCGACGAACAATACCAAAGAAAAGACATTTGGGTAGGCCGCATAAATTACTCAAACTGGTCTGGCACCATGATAAAAGCCGAGAAAAAAAAAACAATGGCCTTCGGACGTTGGGCGTTAGTCATTTGCGTTGCATTTCTTTTTTTTTAGTTAATTATTGATCCTATGTTTTTATTTTTATTAAAAAAAAAAGTGTCGTTTTGTATTTTTTTGTTTGTTGAGGAGCTCGTGGCTAAGTAATAACAGCCGCACGGGCCAATCCATACGATTAAGCTAGGCTTGCCAGGGTTGGTCTGTAGATGGGTGACCATCTTTACATACCGATACTCCTCCGTGCCTCGAAAAGCACGTTAAGCCGTTGGTCCCGGCTGTCATTCGTGGATCTTTGACAGTCGTTACGGGTCGTCAGAAGCCCGAAAGTCTGACAACTGGTTTACCAAGGGGAATCGTATTACCCAGTTACTGGGTTGTGGAGGGCAGATTGATTGTATTTATATTTTTTTGTGTCTTAGTATTTTTTGTGTTTAAGTGCTACAACATTTAATTAAAATTTGCACAACACGTAGGACCTAGTTAGAATATGAAGGAAAACTATAAAGGATGCACGGGACAGCCTTCCGCAGACTGATGGGGTGAATTAAGTATATTATACTAAGATGATACATTAAATTATTTCAGGAACGTTATGGGAATCCAATAAACCTGATTTATTTTATAACCTCACACGCAATGTATCTTTACCGTGACAAAACGCACGTAGCGAACGGCAGCACAGCGAGCCTTCGGCCGCACTCCCCGCCACGGGGCGCGGTGAGTTCAATGATTTCACGCGTCGTTCGTAAGAGTATTTCAACATCCATTGCAGATTTTTTTTATTTTAGCTGTTTTATTTACGTTAATGGAGTGCTACGTACAGAGAATGTAATTTTACATTGAAATAAAGGCAAATAGTAACTGAAAAAACGATTAAATTTAAAAAAAAAAAACCTAAGAGTTTTTCCAGTAGAATATGATACAAAATAAGGAGCTGAATGTACCCTGTTAGTTTGCGGAGGGCTGTCCCTTACACCCTGTATATATTTGTCAGATTATTGTACTCGTAATGTTCAGTTCAAATTAACATAAACATAACATCACGCCTGTAATCCCCGAAGGGTTAGGCAAAGGTGTTCCTATAGTAGGAACACCCACATTTCACCATTTATGTGTAAAACAAGTCGCATGTAATAAGGGGCAGTTCCAAATAGTCCGTGGAGAATAGCTATGGTCAATCACGAGATTTGTCATAATAATATGTTCAAAACATCATTATTCTTAAGGCGTACGTATGTTGTACAAACTAATATAAGTAGATAGACTAGAAGGCAGCAGGTGTGCAATCTTTTTCTAGTTCAATGCGTAATAAATAGATCAATCATTTTGTAATTTCCGGTAACAATGAAGCAGTTGTTTAATACTACGAATAATTAGTTATTTAATCAGTACTTACAACTTCAGGACTAAGTATAGTTAATTAGATCAAAGTTAGTTAGTAAATACCAACATTACATGACCTGAATTACAAAAAAAAGGCCATACTTAACTACTCATACAAAAGCAAATTAAATAAACTGGTGTTATTTCATAGACTGGAATATGGATATCAAATGTTGATAAAACAAACAAAAAAGATCGATTTTCAACCCCTGTGAAGTTTCGCTAGCTAATTTCAATTCACAGTTCCTTATTGCATTCCATATTGTTGGTAAAACAGTTGGTAGGCTTAAAATGAATGAAACAATTATGGAGCCTGTCATAGTAGGAGAGAGGAAGAGCGCTTATTTGTGTTTTTATTATTTATGTATTTAATTTGACCTTGTATTGTTTTATTAGTGGATAGAAAACTACAATATTATTCTTCTAAAACCACTCTACTCTTCCATTTTAAGTACGAGCATAATATATTATAATTATTCTGTCAGCGTATATCGTGCAAAATGTAGGTACTATCGCGGGTACGAAAATCTAACCACCTTGAAATCAAAATCCCGTGCACACGATGACCACATCTGTTTACCGCCCCGTTTACGACGACCAATAAAAAAAAAGCTATTGTTTAATTAAATTTCTTAGGGTCTATTACATTGATCACAGATGTGAGACAACCGTAGCAACTTTTTTTACGGTCTTTTTTTGAAGTGAAAACTTCTTTAGGCGCGTTGAGCACTTTTTAGGTGAACAAAAATCATGGAACTCGCGTCATCGTCACCGAACGCTTTCCATGAGCTATATGAATACTGTGTATGTATGTGTACTTTTTGGGTGAACAAAAATCATGGAACTCGCGTCATTGTCACCGAACGCTTTCCATAAGCTATATGTATACTGTGTATGTATGTGTACTTTTTGGGTGAATAAAAATCATAGAACTCGCGTCATCGTCACCGAACGCTCGAAATTAATAGCTCGACGATACAATTCACAAGTTACTTCGTTTTCACTTCAAAGACTGCCTGGTTTTTTTTTATTATTTACAAAAACAAGAGACACAGCTAAAATCTGATGCTGTGATGCTATTGGTTGATGAGCGTAGGTAAGCGTTACTATAGCGGCCGAGTGCTGCAAGCAAGAATAGTCCTCACGGTGATCCGATATCCGAGACCGCGATGGTACTTACAGCAGACGAGATGGCGACAGGGGTACACCGCAACACTAAATCAATACATATTATAAAGTCACTTTTCGTGTCTGTCTGTGTGACTGAGTTGTTCTTCTAAACTGCGCAACCGATTTCGATGCGGTTTTCCCCATCTTTTAGTGAATTTATTCCGGACGGTTTATGAGTACATTATTAGGAAACTTACATATTATAATGAAGAAATTTCTATGTTTTGGCAAGTCGTAAAACCGTGCGAAGCAGAGGCGGGTCACTAGTAGTAATATAATTTGGGTTGACGTCAAGCCTCGTTCTAGTGATCTAACTCGTCCGGTATGCAATTTGCATGCCAGTGATTAAGTTGTTCCGCTATGAAATATGCCTGTCTGGGCCTAATTTGGGTGTAGAATATCCAGCTCTTACTTTCCTTGGAATTATGGTTCCATTCAAATTATATTCTCGTATGAAAAATATACTTAGGGAACGGACTTAGGGCCGATTTTTTGAACGATAACTTTTATTTGAAGAATACGGCGATATGACATAATATCAAAAAAAAAAGCCGTCAAACTGTTACATTTATTCCACGGATCAAAGTTATCGTACGATTAATAAGTCAGGTTTTTTATAAACAATACCCTGACTGAGGCGAAGTCAAAAATAAAAATAAAATGTTAGTATTATTATAAATAGTATAAAATACAATTTAATAAAGGTTATTTTTTTAATAGACATAAATATTATATAATATAGAAAATAAACACATAATTGAAAAAAGAATTTACTTTAAACAGGATATCTTAAAAAAATATATAAATAAATACTTACACATAATAATACTTATAAAATAAATGATATTTATTATGCGAATCGCGAGACCATTGTCGTCACCAAAAACCAATAGAATTTCATAAACACGAGTATATTGTTTTTTATATTTTATAACCCGATCATGACATACATACTAACACTAAAACTAACGACTACCATTGTTTTTACGTGATACCTAATTTTTTAAAAGACATGAACTGTCTAGTAAAGTATTATTGTTGATCGTAGACTGTCATAGTTTATTTTTCTTAGAATAGAAATAAATAATTCTGGTATCGAAGCTTCGCGGCGACCATCTGTTTGACCATCGCAGGTAGGCTGTCTGTAACAGGATACTTCTTGGCTTATCAAGTTTAACACCCAGTTACAACTAAACGGATTACCGCGGATTTCAGTATTTCACTAATGAAACTGGACGTGATCTGGACGTCTAAACCGCGTTCAAGAGCTGTCAGTGTCTATATAATCTATATTCACAACAATTTTGACCCTGACAGCTGTTTATTTATTAATATACATATACTTTATTGTACATCAGATTACACATTACAAAATATACAATGGGCGACCTTGTCGCATGCTGCGATCTCTTCCAGGCAACCTTGGCATGGGGTTGTCATTGGTGCAATTAAATAGTATAACAGTACAATATCCTATAATAGATACACAAATATATGCTATATAATAGATACATACATACTAACTATATAAACAAAAAATAAATAAAGACTATTATATAGATTACTAGCTTTAGCCCGCGGCTCCGCCCGCGTAGATGTCGGTTATCGCGTAAACAAAGTAACCTATGTCGTTCTCCATATCCCAGGCTATATCTCTGCCAAATTTCATGACGATCGGTTCAGCGGTTTAGGCTTGAACACGTAACATACATACAGACAGACCGACAGACAGACAGACCGACAGACAGACAGACAGAGTTACTTTCGCATTTATAATATTAGTATGGATTACAGCTAACAACGAGAACAAAATCACAACGACAAGTAATGTTCCTTCACGAGCTGTTGAACGCGGTTTGGATGTGGTGAACGCGATTAGTATCATTGGTGGTGAAATTCGCCTTTAATCATTTATCAACAAAGTGGCGAAGCATGGGTCTCCTCAAGTCCTAAATGGTCAAGGATATGGCATATAATAATCGCGTTTAGGCGGATCGGTAATCGTGATACGTTAGAAATAGTAATTTCACCGACGAAACTGACCGCGCTCAGTACATCGAAAGCGCGCTAAAGAGATGTCAGTGTCAAAATTGTTGTGGAATATTGACACTGACAGTTCTTGAAGGCGGTTTAGATGTTCTGATCTCGTTCAGTTATACTGGTGAAATTCGCACTTAGTATGTTGTCTTTCGCAAGCATAATTTTAATATTGGTTGGAATAGAAATGAGTATTTTTTTTTATCTACTCGGGAGTACAATTAAGGCGGCTGACGTGTTTGGTTTTAAACTTCGAAACTTGTGAGAAATTAAGTCATTAAAACCATATTATCTGCACGATAACCAATATTCATAATATGAAAAGTAACCACGTTTTCACAGACTAATCATCATATCAGCCGAAAGACGTCCAATGCTGGGCATAGGCCTCCCCCAAGCACCGCCACATCGACAGGTTCTGTGCTTCCCGCATCCAGCGGATTCCTGCGGCATTCACAAGGTCATCGGTCCACCTTGTGAGAGACCTTCCAACGCTACGTATTCCGGTACGCGGTCGCCTCTCCAGCCTAATACACAGACTAATACTAAGTTTTAAATAATTGGGAACTAACCTCATGGTCTGGTCCAGGCTTCGATGCCAACCTTGCTTCTGTCAGCTGGTTCTTCAAAGCCCTGTAGAAAACAATTAATTGTAAATAACATTACATGAACTTGACATCGTGTTTTCCCGAAGGATTGGACAGAGATGTACTATTATAGAAAATCCACATTTCGCCAGTTATGTTTAAGTCCCACTATCCCATGTAATAGTGGGTGAGCCTATTGCCATCAACAGGAACAAAACCAGACTTCGGTCTGATCCCAAATATCCTTATGAAGTTCAGTTATTAACATTACGCCCTGCAATACAATATTGAATTGTATTTCTACATGTTAGTGGCGCCATCTAGTAACAACGTCTTGTACCAATTGATATTTATACTTCTTTATTATCTCGCTATCTTTTATCCAAGTTCTCGAGCAGAATACAAAGCAGCCACATAGAATACTGATACTACTAAGAAAACTGTACCAGTCATTTTAGAATCAGCCGAAATATAAATTCAGATGGTTTCCAGGTCGCTATGAAATTTAATAGCTAAAACTCCCTGAAAAAGTAGCCTTCTTCGATACCCAAGGAGACTGTACAGCAGGATAACCAGAACAGATTAGCTGGCATTAACTAATATAATACTACTTACATATACAGCTCCTCAGCCTTGTTAGCTTGCTTCTCCCGGCGCCGCAACAGTTCAGCGCAGTGTTGTAGAGTGGCGATAGTGGCGCCACACGTCGCTCGGAAAGACGCACTAGTTGCCCGAACTTCACCTACGTGCAAGCTCAGGTCGTTACCTGGTGAATAAATGTATTATTAGACCTTTTACCAGAACAAACTAGCTCTTCCTATAAATAAAATGACTAGCACTTTGCCCGCGACTTCGCCCGCGTGGATTTCGTCCCCCTCCCTAAAGGTACTAACAATGATTCATATCTTTATTATTAATATTTATACATATGTTTATGTAGATATGTTGCCGATCTCAAAGGTGTTAATCTTTTTTAAAGTTTTACGTGACATTTCCATTATTTGACTTTTAGATTATCTATACCAATTTCCGAGTTAATGAAGGGTAGATTTTCGAAAAACACTGATACAAGTTTTTCTTTATTTTTTGTTTTAAGTATAAATACTGAGTTTCGTGTTAATCGGACCGTGCGTTAAAATTCTACCATAAAAACTTTGACACCTATAAAAAACCCACCTAAGTATAAAATTCTACCATACACTGTATTTTAGTATATTGTGGTGTCTTACGACTTCCACGTGAACGAATTCGCGAGCAGAAGCTAGTTTATAATATTAATATGGATTAAAAGCTGTTCGTTGGTAATCGCAACACTTGAGAACGGATGGACCGTTAGGTATTTTTTTTTTTTTTTCAATAATAGTCGCAGTAGTCCGAATAAGGTTTTTAGAGAACGAAAGATTTTAAAAGTTGCCAGTCAAATTGCAAAATTCGGATAAATCTGAAAGTGTTATTTCAATGGGATTTTTGTTTGAATTCATAACCTCACGGTTTATTAAAAAATAATTTGAACAGGAAAACGTCTGCGGAGTCAGCTAGTGGATATTAAATGAGTAGCTATATGGCTATGGCTACTGCTAATCGGTACCAGTAAAACTTCAGTTCGGTTCTACCTGGTCTTCATATAATGCTTTATACAAATATGTTATCTAGAATTTGCGAAATGCAAGCATAAAAACGTGCAGTAAAGACTTGAACCTTATTATTTGGGAAATTTATCATAACTGGAGAAGTATCGGGTAGTCCTAATTAATGTTCGGATGTACTATCGTCGACATCCGAATCAGCACACTCTCAAAACAAAATCCCGTGCTCACGGATGTCCACATCTTCATGTTGAGAGGATGAATGAAAGGCGACGTACAAAAGGTATTTACAAGGCAGATGTGAGTGGAAACACCGGGAGGGGACGCCCTAGGAGAACATATAGTGACCTAATTGGTGATGTTCTTCAGAAAGGTCGTAATTGCGTAGCACTCGCAACCGGCGTGTATGTATGACCAGATGTATAAATGTAAACGAAGCAAAAGGAGTATGTAAGGAACGTAGCAGGTGGCGCTCTATAGTTCCTGCCTACCCCCATGGGAAAAAGGCGTGAGTTTATGTATGAAGGTAATAAAGAAAACTTTTGTTCAAATAAATTTCTCAGGCTCTGTTACAATGATCACAGATGTCTGACCACCTCGACTAGTTTTTTATTTTTCTTTATTTGTTCATTCGCAAAAACAAGGGGTTCAGCAAAAATCAGATGCTGCGATGCTATTGGTTGATGAGCATAGGTAAGCGTTACTATTGCGGCCGAGCGCTGCAAGCAAGAATAGTCCTTATGGTGGTCCGTTTCAGATGCCCGTGATAGTACTTGGTGGTTCCCAGTAGATCTCGGCATCCTGGGATTTCCCGATATATCATGCGGTCCTGGGATATCCCGGGTGAATTTGTCACAATATGCAAATCAGGGTCACTCGTCCATGACATAAGGCAGGTCAAGCGGATGTGTCATCAAACCGCAAGCTCTCGTTATTGCTTAATTGTATTTAAATGAGTACTCACTAAAATGAAAACCATTTAGCTGACAGGGTGCCACTTGACTCTAACAAAAAGTTGCACTTTAAAACTTAATATTACGCAAACGGATTCCTGAATCGAAAAAAGGTTTTTACAGACCCTCAATATTTGTGTACAGCCTATCTGTTGATACCCCACACTACGGGATCGACAAGAAGAAAAAATATCATCCCCTCTTTAAGCGCTTTTTGCGTGATTAATACGTATACCCATGACAAATTACAGCTTTCTAGTACTAAGAGTCTCTGACCGAAGCCGCGGACAGACAGACATGGCGAAACTATAAGGATTCTTTGGTGATAATGAACCCTAAAAAGGAACCATTTAGAACCACCATTCACTTACAACACTTACATTTGTTACATTTCTAGACTATGATTATTAACAAAATATTACTAACAAAAGATCCTTTTTAGGCTGCCTGTCTATTGGAGCGGAAAGGAGAAAGCTATAAAAACATTAAAGCTATATAGGCGCAAACGAGCCACCGACCACAGCCACCGGTGGCCCAGCGACAAGCAGTTCACGTGCTTTTTCATAAGTTTTGTATGGATTCGTCGCACACATATGGCCGGTGGCAGCCACCCACTACAGCAGAGCACGCTACCGCAGCAAGTGGCTACGACCACCTGTCGTTGTGGCCGGTGGCTCGTTTGTGTCCAGCCTAACTCTATTGGTTAATGTTTTCCTAGCTATGCACTACTCCGCTGCAATGAACAGGCACCGTCCAACAACCCGCGTCCTTAACAACACGTGATCGCTTCAACAGATGGCGTTTTAAAAATGACATAATTGACGACGTCGTATTCGCGCGGTGATCGCTCTTAATAGGATGCGGAGTGTGACATTAAAATCTAATTTATAAGCAATTCATTCAATCTCAAAAATTACCAACCTTGTGCAAAGCAATTGAATATGATGTCATAGTGTGTAGCTATTCATTTATTTGACGAACTGAAATTGTGTAATAATTGTGTATAAGTAATAACAATAAACGGGCAGGAAATATTTTAAATTTTATAATTTCTATATCAGCTGTAGGTAGGTACAGTTTGTCGGATCGATTACGGAAATATGGTTCATGGCGTTTACGATAATTATGTAATGATGAAATATTCAAATAGCGGATGAGGGCTTCGAGTTAAAAAAAGGATGCAAAAAATAATGAACATCAGAGTGGGATTATTTTAGCGAGTGTTTTTATAACGAGTGTTGCTGACCAGTGTCTATTGATTATAATTAGCCAAAGCAGTAATACCGCATTGACTCTATTCTGCGTTTGACACTGGATTCCAGAATCCTAATACAGCAGGATGCAACATAAAAGTCAGGTGTAAGGACTTTATCAAAAATTAACTTAGGTAATAATAATTATCTGGCGTTTTGATTTCTCAAACCGGCTCCTGGTTTACACTGATAACCGAATATCAGCATTTTATCTGGGAAGACGCTTTTAAACCAAATTACTGAGTAGAAGTATGTTAACAAGACCTAAATCTAGCATTCATAGTTCGCGAAAAAGCGTTCAACAGAGTATCATGTAAGCTAGTATGGCAAGCTCTTCGTGCCCAAAATGTACCAGAATATTACATTGAGCTCATTTAAGATATGTACAACAATGCCAGCACAAGAGTATAAATCCTAGCAGGCGTAAGCAAAGTATTCGAGGTCAAAGTGGGTGTCCATCAGGGATCTGCTTTCAGCCCACTATTATTCAACCTGGTGATGGATTACCTCACCAACGACATACCTTCTCAACTGACGTGGAATATGCTATACGCTGACGACATTGTTCTGACTGCGACGTCTGCAGGAACTCCTAAATACGTGGACACGGGCTCTTGAAAAGTACGCCCTGAGGGTTAGTAGAAACAAGACTGAGTATTTGAAATATCCCTATAGTGGAAATGCAACGTCTGAAACCATCTTTATTGAGTAAACGCCTAAACCCACAGTAGAGAAGTTCAAATATTTAGGCTCCATGCTCACAAGAGACGCCAATGTTGATGCTAACGACTCATAGGATCAGTACTCATAGGATCAGTTGCATGGTTGAAATGGCTATCACTTACAAGAGTACTGTGTGATCCACGTATTCCCATTACAACAAAGGTTGCAGTCTATATATAAAACAGCCGTTCGTCCGGCGTTATTGTATGGACATCACATCACACTTCCAAATTTTGGACAACAAAGAAGACGCATGAACAAAAGATCCAAAACCGCCTAAGATGGCATGGACACATTAAAAGACGCAATGAAGATCATGTGATACAAATTGCACTAAATCTGCCGAAACAAAAGAGAGGCAGAGGCCGGCCATCATTGACCTGGTAGTCAAATATAAAAAGAGACCTCAAGAAAGCCGAAATTGCCAGAACCCAAGACAATAGCTTGGTGCATAAAAATACACGACCCTAAATAAAGGGACCAGGGAAAGAAGAAGGAGACTAAGTGGAAGTGTGAACCCCTAAAAATTTACCAAAAATCTTTCGAAACTCCGTATCTTGCCCTTATCCCATGTTACTTGGGGTCGGTACAACATGTTTTGTCTTCCATTCTACCCTGGCAGCCGTCACTCTATCATTCACTCCTTTTCTTTTATCCGTGAACGGGTGCTGCTTATGGTGACTGTTCGTCTTGTTTATCATGGTTTCTTTATTGTTATTAGTAACTATTTATTTATTTTACTTCGATGGTCCTAGTTTATCATTTGTGTTACAGCTATATGAACATAATCCAGTATTGTTACCCCTTTTAACACCGAGACTTATTTAGATATTAAGTTTTGTTTACTTTTTTTTTTGCTTGAGTATAGTTTCCATTGTATTTGTTGGTATATTGGCATGTGCTAGCTGACATATGGCAAATAACTTAATTTAATGTTTTGTGTCTCGTAATGTTAATTACTTTGCATACCTACTCTTGTATAGAATCAAGTTTTTCTAACTGTGCTGCTGGGGAGTTTGTTGCGCCACTTCTTCTTCACAGTGAAAGCATTAGGAAGTGGTGAAGGGCGGGCGTTTTGGGGGACTGTCTTATGTAATTTTGACATTCGAAAAGTACTGATTCTCAGCCTAATTCGAATAAATTACTTGATTTTGATTCCTCACACAATCCAACCACCTTTTCTTTGATCTTCTCCCTATATCGAAACATAATAAACCAAAAATCAACAAACCATCTGCAAGTTTAACAGCATCGATAGCTTCGGAGGCGTCATCATTGATCTGAGGGTAAGCTGCGATGCACATGTCAAAGTATTGCTGCAACTGTACTGCCTGCTTCGAAAGCAACTCGTTGTACGTGTCCAGTTCTGCAATCTTCTCTGCCAAGCGGCGGGCTGTGCGACCTGGGGAGAAATGGGTTGATTTAGATAGATAGAATACTCTTAAATTTACACATAACATAACATCACGCCTGAAATACCCGAAAGGTTTGGCAGATGTGTACCTACCGGATGACATTTTTTACCGTCTCGTAAAAATTTGGGTATACTAGGTGAACGGAGTAGAAGCCTATGGCATAGTTTTTATTATTTTTTCTTTAACCTAGAAAGAAATTGATCTATGGATAAATACCACACATTTGAAGTAAACTTATCATACTATAACAATAAACACAGAAATTTAACAAAAAACATAATTCAATAAATAAATACGATAAATAATATTTAAATTTAAATCATACGCACCCAAATTTCAATATTTTTATCTTTTATTTTAGTTTTATTTCTGAAAAAAAAAAAACAAAAAAAAAAATATTGCTATGCCATAGGCTTCTACTCCGTTCACCTAGTATACCCAATTTTTTTCGAGACGGTAAAAAAAGTCATCCGATATAATACGCCAAAACATTTCGCCATTTATGTTTAACTCCCATGTAATAGGGGGCAGCCTATTGCCAACAACCAGGCATATATCCAGACTCCGGGCTGCTACTTCTGGGGGAAGACCCCAGTAACACGTTTCCCGACCTGCGTATCGAACCCAGGACTTGTTATACAGCAGTAGCGCTTGCAACCACTAGACCAACAAACCAGTTACCGGGGCTTTATTGTACAGTCACATTTAGTAGGTATCTAAGTAACTATATTTTACAGTTTTAACTTTATTTTACAGTTCTAACTTTATTTTACAGTTTTAACTATATTTGTATATCATGATGGCCCGTTGGTTAAGGCCTTGCCTCTCATGCATGAGGTTGTGGGTTCAAATCCGGGCAAGTACCAATATGACTTTTTCAATTCATATGTACTTTCTGAGTTTATCTTGGACATTACTGACATCGGTGAAGGAAAAACATCGTGAGGAAACCTGGACTTATAGTTAATATAAGTCTGAAATCGCCAACCCGTCTTGAGCAAGCGTGGTGATCAATGCTCGTGCCTTCTCTGTATGAGAAGAGGCCTTTACCCAGCAGTGGGACAGTTATAGGCTGGTATTATAACTATATTTTACAGTTTTAACTTTATTTTACAGTCACCATCAAACGTATCTTAACAAAATGTAACAAAACAATTCCGTCGGACAGCTTTGTTATTTTTCTGTATTATCTATTATTGTTATTCCTTGCTTATTATAAACTAGCTTCTGCCCGCGTTTTCGTCCGCATGAAATTTTTTGTACCCCCGTTCCCCAATCCGTTCTCGAAATATCATAAAAAATCGGTTCTGTTCAAAATGAATGAGAAAGTTAATTGTGAATGCGAGTGAATTTTTCGTATGGTTTAATACTTATTCTGCTATTCGGGGCGGAGACAAATCCAGAAAATCCAAGATCATTATAATCGGTCCCGCCGTTCTTGAGTTATAAATGGTGTAAATAACCCGACTTTGTTTTATATATTAAGAAGATATGTCTGTTTTTATTGAATTCAATTTAACTGTGCAATAACTTAAATGTCTGTAATACGACATGTTTTTTCCAAAGAAATAATCTGCCTTTAACGTTCCTACTGCTGTTACACAGGTACTCTCTCTCTCTCTCAGGGTCTCTCAGGTACTCTCTCTCTCTCTCTTAGGGTCTCTCAGGTACTCTCTCTCTCTCTCTTAGGGTCTCTCAGGTCAGACCTATGTAATCAACAATAATCAAAACCTGGGCCCTTTTGGTTTAAGACATATCAGTTTCCTCACGATGTTGCCCGTCACCGTTTTGGGAGCAGTGATGATAAATTAATACAAAATAAAGCGCTTGTCTGAGTTCGAACTTACGACTATCTACGTATAAATCGTAAGTCGTGGCCGTTACTACTGGGACACCACTACTCGTCAAGGCAATTTAAACCTAAATTTTTTAATGAGGAAGTATAACATGGTTAATGCAACCTAGGTACCTACTTTCCACAAACTGCGACATATGCGGTTTATACAACGACAGGTATTATACTAAACTAATTTTATTGTTCCATTGTTCTTCCCTGAGGACCGATACCAAAGTTGCCTATGTCCAACGCACTCTAGGCAGCCAGCTAATATTTCTGACTGCCGACTGGCTAATATTCTGAAACAGGGACAAACTAGCAACTATTCTAGCTTTCCCCACACCCTAACTGCGTAACACACTTTGAATCGCAATCCGAGAGTTTTGAAGGATATTGCTAATGCATTGCTTCATAGGTTTAAAAATTACGTCTACTCGACAACATAAATACCGCAATGGACGTTGGTGAACTGTCAAAATGAAATCCATTGCGATCAACTGTCATTTTATGTGTATTACGCAATTACCCTGCTGATTTGAGAATATTAGCCAGTCGCGCACAACACAAGGCAAGCTACTAAACTATAGTTTGACCGATACCGCTGTACCGCGACTTAGTTATTTTTTTTTTTTTTTTTACACACAACGGGGAAGCTCTTGGCCTTCATCTCACCTGATGGTAAGTGATGATAAGGCCGAAGATGGAAGCGAGCTTCACCCGGAATCCTCAACCACAGAGGAACTGGCTATCTTACCTCTAACTGCCGAAACACAACAAATGCTGTTAACATTGTTGTTTGGCGACAGACTTAGATAAGATGGTGGTAGCTAGCCAGGCGGACTTAGAACAAGCCCTACCACCAACCAAACCGAGCAGATATTTTTGCCCCCGCTGGGAATCGAACCCGGGACCTCTGGATCTGAGACAGGTGGTTTTACCACTAGACCACAGAGGCGGTTAGTTATGTGCGTGGCGAGACGGGAGGCAGTGCAGGCGGCTCATTTATCCCCGCTCACGGGCGTCCCGCTGCTCATTCGTCAACGCTGCCCCTGCCTCGCCGCGCATTCCTAAGGCGCGGTACAGCGTTACCGGTCAAACACTTACGTACGTCGTGTGTACGTATATTAAACGTAGTATATCTTGTGCCAACATTAAAGATGGGGGGATTTCAAAACAAGATTTTAAAATTGTGCCATATAAAAGAAACGTTGCATTTCTGCGACGAAATAATGGCGCGATTAAAATTCATAGTACGCGCTAATTAGTCTGACTAGCGATTTATTTGCTGCAGATTTACAAGCTTCATATGCTGAGAACTAAAGCTACCTAGATGTACCTACCTATTTTAAAATCAATTCTACAGGATAGGTAAATATAAAAATATTGATTATCTCTTCGGCAGTTGTTTCACGTGCAAACCAACACGCATAGATTTAATTTCATTAATGGCTAACTCTTATAACAGGAATTTACGTAATTACAGACTGATATGCATAATTGTTTAATGTGTCAGGTTCAGACGTACATATTCTAATGTTTTCCGCATAACTTATTAAAACTATAGGTGTATGCGGTATCTAAATAAATATAGGGAAGCATATAAGTCCTTAGCGACACGAACTAAAAATATCTAATGACTACATATCTTTAATTACGTTATAGAGTAAAGAAAATAAATAAATAAGGAAAATAAAAGCAGATCGTACAAAATCCACCACTTATGTAACACTAGCAACCGCCCCGGCTTCACACGAGTAGTAGAGCATATATGCCTACTTTATTTGTACTGTTGTAGTGTCTTATCAGCCTTTTGCGTCGAGCATGCGGGTTAGATTAAAATGTAACTCATGTTGTCACTTGAAGTACATCCTACTTACATACATCGTCATATTTCAGCCAAATTACACAAAACCTTAATGAATTATACACCTAAAACCTTCTTCATTTATCCACTCTGTCCATTAGTGAAAACCGTATGAAAATCCGTTCGGCAGTTTTTGAGTTTATCGCGTTCAGACAGACAGACAGACGCGGCGGGGTACTTTGTTTTATAATATGTCGACGCTTGAAAGGCAATATTCACCAAACGACATGTTGGCAACTTTACACTAGAGCATCTTATAGTATTAAAAATTTAAAAAAAACTTTAAAATGGTTTATTTTATATTTTTTTGTGTATATTCTAGTACGGTATACCCAAAAAAGAAAGCATTTTATAGATTTTTTTAGAAATAAAATATTTAAAATGCTCTAATGTAAAGTTGCCAACATGTCGTTTGGTCAATATTGCCTTTCAAGCGTCGATGTAGTGATGCTACAGATAAAGAGAAATATCCTGCCGGATACTTTAAAGCTCCCACAAACAGGCGCGACACGCGACGCGACACAAAGAGACCGCTCGTCGCGCGGCACGTGGTGTCTTTGTGTCGCGTCGCTTGTCGCGCCTGTTTGTAGGAGCCCTTAATAGATTGCAGTAAAATCCAACCAACAGAGATGCTAATAATACCAAGGCCCCATAAACTGAAACCACATCTTAGTCTTTTAATAACTTATAACTATCTCTCAATGCTAGATAAATTACATGATAAAATACAGACACGCAACTCGACACGGTACATTCATAATTAATGCATACTTAGCCTTATCATGATAATGTGGATAAAAAGAAATGCTCATCCATCCATAAAATGCCGTGGGCAGCAGCGAACTGCAGTACATACTGTAAGGACGGGGCGGCGGTCAGTTACATAAACCCTATATGCATAATTCATAATCAGCCTAACATCGTCTTAGAGTGAAGACCTCGGGAATGCAATTTTATTCATTATTATTTTATAAATTTTTAGAAAGAAAACCTCGCAACGCACGTCCTAGTTTCACACAAAAAAAGTTTTGCAGCCTGTAACGCCATCTATGACGAGTTTGAACATTGGACACTAAAAGACATATATGAAGAAGCTGTGGTAATACAATTTTACAGGGCGCAGTTTTATCTTCCTCCTGTAAAGTTGCCTTTTTCGCATATACGAGGTTTCACTCTAAGGCGACGCTGTAATATTCCCACTGCTGGGACACACCAAATAATCTACCACGCGAGCCCAGTGGGGGTTGTTAAATGACACATTTCTTCGAATTTTAGGTTCTAGGATAGGACATGCTGGTTTCCTCACGATGTTTATTTAAAAAAAAACATACTAATTCCATGCATTAAAGAGGGCGTGATTGTTACCATTTCCAGGGCAGAACTTGACGTAAACTGAGGTAATTTTAGTCGGCAAGTTATAATCACGTCTAAACTTGTATGGAGTAGTGACAGACGCTGATTAACTTGACAGGACTAAACTAAAATTTATCTTCTGTCCTTTTCTTAATGAAATAGAAAGAAAAAGATGCACTGAACTTAAATTTAGTTTAGTTTGTGAACAAGGGAATCGGCACCATTGGCGACTTAGGGTCAGCGCAGACAGAGAGGAATAATCCCTGCACGGTCTCGGACATTTTCTTTACGGAGCGCGTATGATTCCCGCGTACCTTCGAGGACGCGCGAGCATTTATTGTCAGGTTCAAGCATTTATGCACTTTATTGTAATAATTTTAAAGTTAATTTTCAAGTTCGTTAATAAAATCCTCTCCGCTGCGCTCCATTCTGTCTGCGCTGACCCTTAATGGAGTTGCACTTGAGATTTCTGCCGTAAAACGCGTGCAAAGCCTCAATTATATTTTGTTCCTATTACCATACCGTGCAATTACGGTGATGGCTACCTTAAGGTCGTTCATTGTTTTATCATTAGGAAACGTTCACAGCTGATAGGTCAGAGCTGACATTTTGTCTTAGTTACACGTGATTTTATAAAGTGGTACAGTACTGCGCTGTTATATGATAGAAGGCCACTTTAAATGATATGATCGTATAATAAACGTTGATGAAAGACAAATAAAAGATGTACCTACGTTGCGACAAGTACCAACCTATATCTATTATTATGTGTATGTAGTATCGTGAAATTGGATGAATTTCTGAGTAGTAGAGAGAAGTTAGTAGTTATATTAATCAGCGAAACTTCACAAACGTGAAGTGTGGTGTTGTTTGTTGATCTAAACTAATCTATGTACACATCTTTATATATATGATTCTGCTGTGCGTGTGTGACTAAACTCCTCCTAAACGGCTGGACCAATTTTGATGAAATTTTTGTGTGTTCAAGGGGATTCGAGAATGGTTTAGATTCACAATTGGACCTATTAGGTGGCGCTGTTCGGGCAGGACAACGTCAGTCAGGTCCGCTAGTAATATAATAAAATAGTAAAGTCAAAACTGTACATTGAATATATTTGCATAAAAAGTAAATGCGAGGTGTGGAAATGAGTCTGGTGCCGAAAATATAGTTTTTATCTGTTTGTCTGAATTTCTGGATATATATTACGGATTGGCGCAATAACGACTGAATGGATTTGGATGAAATTTGGCACACAGATAGTTTGTAACACATGATTTACTACCTTTAATCCCGGTAGTACGTTCCCGTTTGATATTTTCCGACATCCAGGTGGGCGAAGCCGCGGGCAAAAGCTAGTAAAACTAATACAACAGTTATAAATAATAACCATGTGAGCCAGTTGACTGCAACGAAGTAGCTGAGCCATGTCTCCGAAGACCACCGCCATTGGAACTGCTATCTGAACTCGTCCCATACCCTGACTCCACCTGAGAATTAAATTAACAAAGTGATTAATATCACAAACATTCAAAATTGTTAATTAAAACTACTTAATAAGTCATTAACAAAATGACTGAGACAATAATGGGATAATTAAAATTATATTAGTAACGTTAAAGGGCAATAATAGGATATCATAAAATTGTCTGTTTGTAATATCAAAATAACAGCCCTAAGAAACAATAGACGGTACATATAACTAGAGATCGGATATTCGGATGCATATTCACCTAAAGTTGAGATGTTGTCTAATATGGAATGCGCTTTTGTATCGAAAATATCCCGCGGTTCCGGGATCGACAAATTTAGGTTTCTGATTATAAAATCGGATGTATATTTACTTACTTTCAAATGTTGGCTTATATGGAATGCATTTTTGTATCGATCGTAAAAATCCCGCGATTCAAGAATCGACAAATATTGTGTTTTTTTCTGACTATAGAATTGGCTGCATAATAAAAACAAACAGGATACCTATAGTACTTAATTTAATTTATGTTGTTTTTTTTGTTTTAACTAACACACCACCCCTCCTCTTACACCCTACAAACACATATTTGCATCGGCGGTTAAACATTAATAAATATGCATCTGAATAGTTACGCAATCCATGAATTCCGGGGTTTTTTTTTTTTACAAAAATATATATTTTAAGAAGCCGCTTCTATACTTTCACAGTTATAATTAAACTTTAGGTAAATATGCATCCGAATATCCGATCTCTACTTATAAAAAAAAACTTTTTTTTTTTTTATTTCTTTTTATTGTATGTCTGTAGTCTGTTTGTTCCGGCTAATCTCCGAAACGATTTTGACGGGACTTTCACTGGCAGATACTTGAAGGAGTAACTTATGCTACTTTTATTTTAGAAAAATCAACGCGGGCGAATCCGCGGGCAGCAGCTAGTAGAAAATAAAAGTGGTTTTTGTCTTGTTTTTTTTAAATCTCAAGTGACCATATTTTTACTGAAACTATCTGCAAGTTATTTATGTGACTAAAAAGTTTGATGACGCACGGCAATTGCTTTTTTAATATATACATAGAATTTATATATTTAAAAATCAATTGCCGTGCGTTAGTCTCGCAAAAACTCGAAAATGGATCGACCGATATGATTTTTTTTTTTGTTTTATTCGCCTCAATACTAGAGTGGTTTACGAAAAATCCAAAAGAACAGTCGACAAATCGAAATTTTGTCTCACGTGGTACGAAGTTCACGAAGGTCATCTAGTTTCAGAATATTTTACGAATGCACGCGCCATTTTGCAATATTGTACAAAACCAGAACCCTCCTGTACTTTGTTTATTTGTTATCTTTGTGCTTCATACAAATGTAATGGAGGACAGATAAAAGTGACTCCGTGTTCCATTCTCATAGATTCCAGGTATGTTATTGATGAGATGATTCATTACTTGTATAGGGTACGGTACTATCGGGGACATCCGAGATGTCCGTGATAGTAAATTTAAATTAAAAATTGATTTGAACTCAACTTGTGTATTGAAAGTTAGAAAGATAGCACAAACACCCAAAACTTATAAATAATCGACTCGTCCGAATGAGTCCTGTTGCTTTTACCAACAATGCTATGCGACTACTGATCTCTTCTGGCTACTGATGCGCATACTGCCCCACAGCAAAAGTCTCCCCCAAATGCTTCCAGAAACTCTTCCCGTGCTACGACGAACCAACCGCCGTCTTTTTCTGGGCCGGCCACCCGTTGTATGGAGACTTGCCCAGCAATCAACGAAATTATACATTTTAGTCAGCATAAACTTTATAGCATTGATATGTACGGGTTTGCTCACAACTTGCTTATGAAAAAATACCAAACCTAACTAATACACATAATCTAATCATAAAATCTGTCAATTCCTATTTTTAGAACCATTCAATACAATCACAAAATACATAGAGAATAGTAAGTACATCAGTTCTTATCAGTGGCATTACCCACTAAGCTGATAATGTGTAGTATTATATAACAGGCAGAACACAGTTGGGTCACATAGCTTAGTAATGACTCATTAAAGACCCAATAGATTAAATAATTATTGAAGTAAATAAAAAATATGATTCATGTACTGTATCTTAACAAAATAATTAGTACTTTTCGGAGAGTGTTTGCATAAAACGATTAGTAAAGTCAACCTCTTTGCTATCCATCTTCTTATTGTCAGACATTCACATAGCTACGAAACACAGAACCCAAACCCATTGACAGAAACAGTGACTGACTTGTATTTAAAGGAGAAAACTAAGTAACTAAAGCGTTCGGTGACAATGACGCGAGTTCCGTGATTTTTGTTCACCCAAAAAGTACACATACATACACAGTATACATATAGCAGTGGGTCTTAGGATGAACATGGACACGACAAAGGTCATGTCAAATGCCCATGTAACACCCACTCTCATAAATATCGGAGACGCTACACTCGAAGTTGTGGACGAGTATGTTTACCTAGGACAACCTGTCCAGTTAGGTAGGTCCAACTTCGAGAAAGAGGTCAATCGTCGAATCCGACTCGGCTGGGCAGCGTTCGGGAAGCTACGCAATATCTTCTCGTCCCACATACCGCAGTGTCTCAAGACGAAAATCTTTGACCAGTGCGTGTTGCCAGTGATGACATATGGCATTAGAAGGCTAAAAGTCACCCAAAGGGCAATCGAGAGGGCTAAGCTTGGAGTTTCCCTACGTGATCGAATCAGAAATGAAGAGATCCGCAGGAGAACCAAGGTAACCGACATAGCTCGAAGAATAGCCAAACTTAAGTGGCAATGGGCAGGGCACATTGCGCGCAGAACAGATGGCCGTTGGGGCCAAAAGGTTCTGGACCGACCGCGTACCGGAAGACGTAGCGTTGGAAGGCTTCCCAAAAGGTGGGCCGATGGCCTTATGAAAGCCGCAAGAATCCGCTGGATGCGGGAAGCACAGAACCGGTCAAAGTGGCGGTGCTTGGGGAAGGCCTATATCCAGCAGTCGACGTCTTTCGGCTGAAATGATGATGATGATACATATAGCTCATGGAAAGCGTTCGGTGACGATGACGCGAGTTCCATAATTTTTGTTCACCCAAAAAGTGCTCATCGCGCCTAAAGTTTTCACTTTAAAAAAAACCCATAGGTATCAAGGTAACAAATGTACTATCGGGGACATCCGAATCGGACTATAGAGGTATGAGGAACAGGGCCTCAAGTCTGCTATTACAATAGTGTCAGAATGGTCTCTTCATTGTGAGTTTTTGACAGATTTGCCATACAAACACTGTCAAATACTCACAATGGCGAGACCATTCTGACACTATTATAATAGCAGACTTGAGGCCCAGGGTGTAAAGTTCACTCATCCTCTATTGAAAAGGGAGGATCCTCCGACCAGACGGGTGTTGTGTCTCGTGGGCAACTGCCTGACAGTTGATGTCGGGATATTGTATATATGCTAGTCGACTCTGATTGCGCGATGCAGGATTTGTGTGACGCCAGGTCCTTGATGTGTAGTTCGCAGGTGGCGTTGTAGATGCTGCCACAGGACCACCATAAGGACTATTCTTGCTTGCAGCGCTCGGCCGCTATAGTAATGCTTACCTACGCTCATCAACCAATAGCATCGCATCAGATTATTGCTGAGCCAATTGTATTTATAAATTTAAAAAAGAAACCAGCCGAGGTGGTCAGATATCTGTGATCATTGTAACAGACCCAGAGAAATTTATTTAAACAAGTGTTTTTTTTATTAGCTGTCGCAAAAAGGGGCAGTAGATGTAGACATCCGTGAGCATGGGATTTTGTTTTGAAGGTGTGCCGATTTGGATGTCTCCGATAGTACTTACATAATTATTTTAACAATTA
Source organism: Dryobota labecula (assembly GCA_947523025.1). Classification (NCBI taxonomy): domain Eukaryota; kingdom Metazoa; phylum Arthropoda; class Insecta; order Lepidoptera; family Noctuidae; genus Dryobota; species Dryobota labecula. The sequence goes on along the minus strand of OX383300.1, from coordinate 8,113,699 downwards.
TTCAGAAATATAATAACATAAACATACAACAAGAACACTGTAATTACAAAGTGAGTTATAATAATTATTGGATGTTCATGAGTAATATGATGCTTCAATGTTTGATAACAAGACATCCACACATACATGCTAAGTACTCTGATTGAATGTTATTGGAATGAATCATGCATATTGACTTGATATACATATATATCACATACCTATCACATTTAATAAAAATAATAAAAATTACTTGGTTGTGAAGGTCACCCAAATTTATTTTAAATGGCGCTCAAGGTGATCATCTTAATTTAGATAATGGTAATTTGATCTGAATTAATTAATGTTGTTGTAAAAATTCTAACATATCATTATTATGTATGTACCAACAAAAAGTGGATGTTATGAAATGGGGTAAACAAACACTTTCAGGATAACAAATCATTGCAAACACTCAAAACAAGTGGTTACTCTTGACATACATGTCTTTTATATATATGGAAGAGAGTAGGCAGACACAATAAGTGTACACAGATAATGATAGCTATCCGGTTACAGCCAACAAGTATAATAAAGTTAATTTAAAGTTGAAGTTTTATTAAATATTAATATTATTAATATCATACTCACTTTGAATGACTCCAAAACATCAATCCATTGCTGCTTCTCCTCTGGGCTTGTCGCTCTCAAGTACCAAACACAATCATTTACTGACACATCAAATCTGCAGTCATCAAATTCATGAGGCTGAAATAATAAACATCCAAGGTTGAATATCTGAATATTAGATCACATGCTAAGTCTGTTTGTTCTCAAGCAAAAACCGTTGCTAGAAAAAAATCGAGACGCAACAAGGACAAATTATTTTTTTTATTGGACTTCGCCGATAAAACAACTATGCATAGTCACCTTGACTTTGGCTTTTTTCAGGCATAAGGCACCTCGGCATCCAAGATTACTCTCCAGTTCACTCTTGTAGTATGATAAAGTAGAATCCTTCAAAACAATAAACCTGTCCTGCCAACCGTGAATGTAATTTGTCCATTTACTCAAGTATCCGCGAAGTTCAGGATTTCCGCCATCCTCTAAATCCGAGTTATCGCTCACTGTTATATTTTCTTCAATCATGTTGCAAATGTTAAGAATTAATATTTACATTAAATTCTACACAAAACAAACAAAACGAAAAATAATAATTATCAAAAACTCGTTACATGGGAAGATACACAACGAAAATTGTTGCTGTTTTTTGACGTTTGACTTCAGTGCACAGACTATAAACAATAATGAGCACAGATTATAATTCCTAATCATAGTCAATCAAAAGTAGTCGTCATGCTTATCATGTGACAAACGGAAATGACAACTACGGCAAGAATTCAAATTCCTAATCAATTTGGCCTATTTCAAATGCTGTTGATTACTGAAAAGAGTGATTAGTATTGATAACTGAAGGTTTAATTTAAAAGGCTTTGCAAGTGAGCTAAGAACTATCTACTGACAACCAAAAGACTTAGTTTGGAGGATACTCTTGATGCATTCAGTAGTAAATCCATGAATTTTGAAACAACTCTCTCCTGAGAATTTCGAAAAACGAAGGATGTTACAAAATCACAAGAAACCAAAGTTATTTCCAGTAAAAGTGATTTCGTTGAATTTTTTATTTAGTATTTGAACGTTCCTAGTTTGACATTTCAACGAGGGCCACTATTTCCGGAAACAATGTTCTTTTGCGTATTGATTTTAGTCGTATTGTAATTTCATTGGTGGATATACATTAACCGCCAAAACTACACGTTAACGGCCAATAGCACAACGCCATTCTACAAATATCTCACCATATCCGTTCAAGATGGCCGACAAAACTATGCCTATTTTTGTTCCATCAGAAAAACCTTTGAAAGTAGTAAAGTGGAAAGTAAAACAAGGTGTTTTTGTGTCGCAAGGTCAAATATTATTTTTATACAACGATTCATCAGGCACAGGCACTGAATTAAAGAAATATAAGGCAGTACGCGCTGGTACTATCTCATCGATCAAGGTGAAGGAAGGAGACATTGCAGAGCCTGGGTAAGTGACGTCACATTATAAATGCGCTATAAATTACTATTTATCATTTATGATGCAAAATATCCTTCACAAACAAAAATAATTAGCATAATGTTACATCGCTTAGGTTACTCTTTATTGAAGGTGCAGTTGCATTGTTTGCGCGGCAAATACAACTGCAGTAAAAGCTTCCCGCCTAAAATGTAACCTAAAACAAACATTGCAGATATTTCGATTATTTTCTTTCATGTAGCATTCAATTTTATCATTATGGCACCTGTATTTAAATTTTTTAACTTATACTTTTTTTTAATTTAAATCCCAACCAATCCTTTCATCGAAATATTTGTAAACAAACAACACAAAAAGACAAAACAAGTTTGTATCGATTTAAACAAATTAATACCTTTCTCAATATTATTGTACCTACTTAGCTATATTTCATCATTTGTCGCGCTGGCGAGAGAGATATCCCCAACTATATTCAATAATAGAACCATTCAAATTTAACTTTTCAGGGAATCCATAGCAGAGCTTGAAGAATGTCGTCATCCTACAGTGATGAAGGAGATGTGTGCCGAGTGCGGCGCCGACCTGCGCACAGACGAGGTGACGAACAGAGACGTCGCCGTCGTGCCCATGGTACACTCTGTACCTGAATTGAAGGTGAGACCAAGAACATGAAAATAATAGGCACAAACATTTGAAAGTGACTGTATCGACTAAAGCAAATTGGCACCAATCAATGAATAAGTACAGTCTGTTTGCTTGTGAATACAAGCTTCTCAATATTTGTACACGGCTGGGGGCCATACATTGCACATTGCAAATTGATGCTTATATATACATTGGCAAAACATGTTTTTCTCTAAATTGTACTATTAGCATCTTTTTACACTGTATTTATGCAAATAAATATAATATTATTTATTTTAGTCATCAATTAATATGACTTTATTATCCCTTAGTTATAACTTTTTTTTTTCTTTTTTTTTCTTGTCAACTTTGAAAAATTAGCACAATCTGTAAACGACCTAATTTCGTAAAGACAATGCCTCAAACAAGTATAGGCCACTTAGTGTTGTAAAGAATGTGTTGAAAACTGGATTAGATACAAGTTCTAACTTTGAATACTGGTTATAACTTCACTAACAATCCATAGAGCAAAATAAACAAAGTCCTTCTGAAGACTTTCTTTTGTTGAGCTTTGAAAGAAAGACAGATACGAGGGCTACATTAATTATCATTGATGTATAAAAAGAAAAAGATTAGGTACGCGCTCCTCGACGTGGACCGCATAAAGGCTCGTACAGACTAGTGCGATATCGCGGGCGCGACGCGACACTAGTAGCACAATTTCTTTGTCGGTGCCTGTCGCGCCCGCGATATCGCGCGAGTCTGTACGAGCCTTGACATAAGCCGACCGGCACAAGTTACCTTAGTCACAATCGAACTCGCGTTTGTGTAGCACATGTGCAGCACGTTAAGTAAAATTACCGTAATCGTCTAAATAAACAGCACCAATGCCTTCCTGTGTTTTCAAAATGTGCACAAATAATTCACTAACCAAAAACTAGTTCCACGGGATTACTTCCCACTCGTAAGTACATCAAAACTTATTTTCTTTCAAATTCTCTTGTATAAAACTGCTTTCTAGGTCCCCATATGTTTCCGAGTTGATATGGGTACATAACAGTGACAATTATTGCTATCTCGTTCCCGCTACAGGCCGTGTTATATCTCTCGCTTTTTCGGTTGTTGATGCATGTCACACGTCATCGGGAAATGTAGTTGTGTTTACATGTAATTGTTTCTAGTCAGTTACTGACTAGAAAACTACTAACTACTACTGTAGTAGTTAGTAGTTTACGTGACATTAGGGTGGTGCCCTATCATCCACTTTTTATACATCAATGTTAATTATTCAATAATCTTATTATTGTAGAAACTTTTTGCTTTGCAAAAATTAGCACCCAACAGCAGTTTTTTTACAATTTTTGCTAGTTCTATGAATTTTTAAACTATGCAAGGCAGCATAGTTAGAAAATTCATAGAACTTGTAATTTGATTGCTACCTCCATATAGACTCAAATAACACACCTCATAATTTTAAACTTTTTATTATTAAATTTTCAGGTGTCAGAAGAGCTGGCACAGAAACTGGGTCGAGAGGATGCTGACCGTCTTCTGAAGGATAGGAAGCTAGTATTACTTGTGGATCTTGATCAAACGTTGGTTCACACCACTAATGATAATATACCACCTAACTTAAAGGTATTTAATGAAAATCTTATAAATAGGAGTGATAGCTATATGAGCTTCATCTTTTTACCAATCAATGTAAAAGTTCATTTAATGACTAATGAGTAAACATCGGATTATATATAATTATGCACTATCAAAATGCCAAAATATGCATAAAATTCTATTTATTAGTAGAAGTAGTATAGTATTTATGTTTATTTTCATGGTATATTTTATAATTCTTGTGACAATATCATCATTTCAGCCAAAAGACGTCCAATGCTAGACACAGGCCTCCCCGAAAAGGGGATTCCCCAAGGGGGACAATATAACTTACAAGTACAATTAAATGTTTTTCTAGATCAAACTTGTGACGTTTGTCACTTCATATTAATTTGTAGGCTGAAAATGACCTCTACGTCGAGTGATGTTACTGCGTTACATTTCTTTATTCCTTCGAGACCCGGGTTTTTATATAGAAGAGCATTTAATGTGCCACGGACCTTTTCCGATAGTGAACTCGGCAGGGCTTTGTTCTGGCTGCGGCCCGCCACCGTTCTCGCGTAATACAACACGCCTAACACATTAAACTAGTGAAATAAGCAATATCAATGGAATAGTACTAATGTATGCAATAATGGTTTATAAATATCGTTTTATGCATATGCATATGCAAAAATGCATACAATCCGATGTCTACTAATGCGTAGTCTTTTTTTTAATTTTTCTTCATTCAGTCACACTCATTCGTCGTAATTCAATCTTTCATTGAAAATATGGCCTAAAAATACGCATTTACTAAAAATCACTATCATACTATATCAAATCTTATTCTTTTGACAGGGAGTTCTTCACTTCTTCCTGCGTGGTCCGGGATGTCCTGGTCGCTGGTGCCACACGCGCCTACGACCAAGAACCAAGGAGTTTCTTGAATCTGCCTCCAAAAACTATGAACTGCATGTATGCACTTTTGGAGCTCGCCAGTACGCCCACGTCGTTGCCGACTTACTTGATCCAGAGAAAAAGTATTTTTCTCATAGAATCCTGTCCAGGGATGAGTGCTTTGATGCTAGAACGAAAGCAGCTAATTTGAAGTAAGTTACCTAGGCGTAATACTGATATTTGCATTTCATACACATTAAAATCGAAATATAGCATTATATAGCCCGCGCAACCGGCGTTCATGTATGACCAGATGCATGAATGAAAACAAGCAAAAGGAGTATAGGAGCGTAGCAGGTGGCGCTCTATAGTTTCTGCCTACCCCCATGGGAAGAAGGCGTGAGTTTATGTATGTAAAATCGAAATATAAAACAAAGTTGGGTGAACGGTTGGACCGATTTTTATGATCTTTGATTTGTCTATGCCCGGAATAACAGAATAACTATTAAAACAAGCAATTTTTTTTTTTTTTAATTCATTTTTCATTTTTGTATGGAATGGATATTGTGGTGTCTTGCAACTTCCATGCGAACGAAGCCGCGAGTTAGTCTTTGATAAAACATGGTAGTTTCAACAAAACTAGATTACTTTGTATCCAATTCTCTCCTCTTTATCATGTCTGTATAACTTTTCAGAGCATTATTCCCTTGCGGCGACAACATGGTGTGTATAATAGACGATCGTGAAGACGTATGGCGACACGCGACCAATCTGATTCACGTCAGGCCTTACTCGTTCTTTCAGTCCACTGGAGATATAAATGCACCTCCTCCACCTGGTAAGACACTTTTATAGATTTTACAATAAAACCGAGTTCTGTATGTACCATAAAGTGATGAGTGCCTTATTATGTTACAGAAAACGAAAAACCTAAAGATAAACTAGCAAGCGGCAAAAACGGCGCCCAAGTAAATGAAATGCCTACCCTAGACGCCGAGCCAGAACAAAAAGACGCATCAAAAAACAAAGAGAACAAGGAAGACGGTAGTAATGGTAAAATAGTTACTAAAGATAAAGAAGTAAAGAGTTCTAATACGGAAGAGAAAGAAAGTGAGGAGGCTGACCAGGAGGGTGATGAGAGGATAGAGCAGGACCCGGCTGAGCCCCGGTGGGTAGAGACCTCGGACGGGCAGATAGAAGTAGAGGACCCTGATGACTACTTAATTTACTTGGATGATATACTTAAAAGAATACATAAGTAAGTAGCAACCTAAGTGTTATCTTTATTGTTCACAGTATGAAACTGTGTTATTTTATTTAAAGTTTCAAGTACCCTGTCCCTTTACAACAACTTGAAATAAAAGATTGTTAAAAACACAAAAGCAGTACAAAAACGCACATACATAAATGGACACAGTAAACTTAGTTTTCTATGTTATTGTTTATGTAGATTAGTTTCAATGTTTTTCTTATTTTCCAGGCACTTCTACGATAATTACGACAAAATGGGCAAGAATCAAATTCCGGACTTGAAGTCTGTTATCCCAGAGGTGAAATCCGAAGTATTAGCGGGTACTAGTCTAGTCTTCAGTGGTTTAGTACCAACGCACCAGCGTTTAGAAACCTCAAGGACGTATCAAGTAGCGAGAAGTCTTGGGGCCGAAATTACTCAGGATTATTCTGATAAGACTACTCATTTAGTAGCAGTGAGAGCAGGTAAACATTCAGCAGTTAGTTTATTAGTTTTCACGTGCTTATTACCAAATATAAATGAGCTGTTTTCAATGTCTATATTGCTTTACAGGAACAGCAAAAGTGAACGCGAGCAGGCGAATTGGCGAGGGCAAAACGAGCAAATTACATGTAGTTACGCCGGAATGGTTGTGGACGTGCGCCGAGAGGTGGGAGCGAGTCGACGAGAGACTGTACCCTTTACAAAGAGGGGCACAGGTACAGTAACCAAACAACCTCATTTAAAAGACCCTAAAAACGCTGTAAATGTTAAACCCTTAGCCCTGGCTTTGTATTAGGCCCAGCCATGGCAAAACAATATAGCCTTGTGAAAGGTTTTACATTAGAGAAAATGTAAAACCTAATCTCTGGCTTAAAACAGTGTAGTGTTCTACTGGCTTCGACTGTTGGTGATATAATGCTTCGTCGCTTTCCGCAATATTTGCTGTTACTGTTACTATAGAGGTATGAGGAACAGGGTGTAAAGTTCACTCATACTCTATGGTAAAGGGAGGATAATCCGACCAGACGGATGTTGTGTCTGGTGGGCAACTGCCCGACGGTTGATGTCGGGATATTGTATACATGCTAGTCGCGCGGTGAACTCTGATTGCGCAATGCTGGATTTGTGACGTCAGGTCTTTGATGCGTAGTTCGCATGTGGCGTTGTATATCTCTCCACTGTACTAGTATGAGGCCAAAATAAACAGTCGATAGAAAATTTCTATAGCATTAAATCAGATGAGTGCATGACCAAGCAAGATCCGTCTCCACAGAGCAGTTCCCGCCGGCCGCCGGCGCACTGCAGCAGCCCGCCGCCCGCGCCGGCTCCCGTGGCCGCGCTGCGCAAGCGCACGCCCTCCGGGAGGTTCATGGACACCATCAACCCGCTACTGTCGTTCTCAAGCGACGATATAGCTGACATGGACAGAGAAGTAAGTCACTTATTCCTTGTAATTTATATGGCTGTGGGGCACATGAAATTACAGCAAACCTTTCAATTTTTTATACAAAAAAAAATGATTTATGCAATGTTTTGTATGTGACTTTTGGAATAATTATTTCTGTTGCAAGTTTGTTATGTTGTCTGTGTATTATAATAGTTTTTTTTTTACATTGTGTATAGGTGGAAGACATTTTCAATGAATCGGACGAAAGTTCTTCAGATGAAGAGAAACCAGGTGACGATGACCTGGATGATGAAGAGAATCCTCCCGAGGATAGGCTGATATCAGTCAGCGCGGATAATAGCATGCAGGACAGCTTACAAGACAGGTAAAGAAAATAATTAATATTGATTTACTGTAAGATGTCGAAATTAGTCTGCAACAATGGGGGGGCCCCACATTGCCTGAGTCTAGCAGCCTTATGACAGTTTTATATACAACCTAATAATAAAAACCTGTTTGCCAAAAATGTACATCCAATCTAAATTTTTCTTTTCCAGAATTCAAGATTCGCAAGATGCAACAAATGACTCTGAAATGAGTGAGTAATTTCTCGCAAGTTATCTTCAGTCAGAAGAGAATTATTGGAAAATAAAATCAGTAGCTGGATTAATCTTAAGAGCCATTTCACAAAATTTTTACGCTCGAGTTTAGGTAAAAGACGGCAGCGCTGTGTATGTGAGCGTAACTATCCACACATACACAATTTAAGCAGTGTAACGCGAGTGTCGAGACGGACTAAATAATCTTGAGCCATTATAATAATAATGCGGTATTTAGAGATTTATTAAAAAAGTTATTTTATTTATTCAGTCTACTAAAGCTTTCTAGACTAATAAAAAAATACAAATATATGTTTTGAAAGTATACAAAAGTAAGTAAAGTGTATAATAAAAATGAACAGGAAAACAATCGCATCGTACAAAATATAAGTGTTGGTCATTATTATTTGACAATAATGTCAAGTAATAATGACTATCACTTACGTTAAATAAATATTTGTCGTAAAGGCATTGATCTTGCTTTTCTAGGGTCTATAATTTCCGGGAATACGCAATCTTCGTAAAAACGAGTCAATTTGGGAAGCATCAAAATGTTGTGGTCGTAGTATAATATCACGGTTACGATATGAGCACTCGACAATTGAGATGCGGGAAAAAGTAGCACAGGTCCTTCCTCGATGGGCGCTCGCGCTGTACTAAACGGTGCCCACTTGTGCATCGCAATTTATTCTTTTTTAGAGTGTTTAAAAAAAGGATATTGTGGCTAATTAAATGAAGGGATTTTAATCAAACTTGAGAATTCGATTTGTTAAAGAACATAGTTCATTTTGAGATGATTTTTAAAATGTAATTACGCTTTATTCAAACAAAAAAATCGCAATATAATTGCGAATAAATCGTAAAAATTGTCCTAAGTCTTTATTTTTTTTACCTATTAATGTTATTAATAATCGAAATTCTAGTACGTCATTTGTCGACTAAACTATATGTCTGATGCTTTGTGTATTTTTTTCAGTCAAATTTATAAATATTAATTATAGAAATAGGAGTCTGAAATTGCCTCTGCGCTGATTTTTCAGTAAACTAGTTCTGGGAGATTAATAACTACAAAGTACACAAATAAGTTTTTGTAAATGTGTTACATGAAGTGTCAATACGAAAGAATCATCTATTATTTACATATATTCACCAATACCAGAGAATTAACTAAGATGGTAAATTAGGCGACTAAAATCTTAGATATTCGCGCGAAAACGTAAAATGGCTCTTAATTAAACCAGCTACTTATTTTATTTTACAAAAATTTGTAAAATCGATTTTAGAATATCCTGGCCCTAAAATGTCCTTACAACTTTTACTTTAATTTTAGACGACGATTCCCGACCACGCAAAAGACCACGAAGATCGTCACCGCCTTCAGATGAAGAGCCACCCGATGATGATGACAGCTCCTGGAACCTCATGGGCGCGGCGTTAGAGAAAGAACTCCTGGCACAGGACTGATGCCACCGATACAAGCACTCTTTACAAATTACGAGCCCTATGGCTAAGAATAAAATAAATGCTCTTTTCTTTAGAATCTTCTGCATTTTTTTTTTAAACCCTTGTAACAATGGATTCACTACAATAAATACCCCACTATTACTGGTGTACGTTACCCCAGCAGGAAAGTGTCTCCTAGAGCGATATGAGTGGAACGTATAATTAGTGCGTAATCTGCTGTAAATGTGCGCCAAATAAAGAAATTGTGCGCTTTGTCGTTTTGGAATAAAACTGAAAAAACGATTGCTGCTGGAGTAACGTTTTTCCAGCAGGAAAATTCTAAACGAAAGGTCGGAAAGAGAAATATTTTGCATGGGCAGAAAGCTTATATTTGTGCAAAAATGTGCGCCGAAAATATAGGTAATTCGTGCGTCTTCAGGTTTTCGAGATATTGCATTTCCTGCTGGAGTAACGTTTTGCAGAATCGTGTATCTCTAAAACCATTATATGTGCGCCTGTAGAATAAACATATACGAGTACCTCTTTATTTGTGCGTATTTGTGACAGAATTCGATTTTAGAAAATATTTATAATTTTCAAGTAATCGCACTTTTTTGAAAACCCGAAAAAATATCGTAGCGCCTAAATGAAAAAACGTATAAGCTCGCTGAAAACTGCATTCGGTCCTTCTTGGCACTTTTAATGACCATAAAAAGTTTCAAAAGTGTACATGCATGTGTTAGAAAGTGGATGTAAACTACATTTATATATAGATATTGATAGCCACTTTATTAGCAAGCTGTGTGTCAGAATGGTAACTAGTAGTTTACTATATATGAAAGTCCCTATGAATATGGTGTTAGGGAAAGGATTCTATAAAGAAAAGCACAGAAAGACAAGACTAGGCATTTATTTCAATTAGGCTTGTCAAAGTAACGTTATTTGAGAAAGCTAGTTGTCCGTTCCAAAACTAGGTCTTCGTGGAGAAGAACGGCGAGAAACTCCACGGAAACTTGGTTTAAAGTATTTTATCTACACATTTTTACATTAGCATAATATACTTTGTTACAACATAAATCTCTAGGATCATTTCTCAAAGATAGAAACTTTACCAGTGGAAAGAAACAGAACATGAATATTCCTTTGATTAAACACAATACAATATTAGCCAATTAGCCATATTTTAACACATACAGAGCAACATAGTCATTAGCAATAATCAAGATATAATATCAATTAATTCTTACATCTTACATTTCCATAAATTACCGTTAAAACAGATAGTTCTATCTATTAGACCTTTACTCAGATTAGTAGCAACATTATAATAATGGCAAAAGAAAGAATATAAGTATTCCATTAAACAATTTAACACATTAGCAATATTAGCAATAATATGTTTTACACAACAACATAATCATAATCATAATAATCATAATCATAATAGGCAATAATTAAGGTATAATATCGAATTAAGTACTTAAACTTTTACCTGTAGGCCGGAGCTCCGTTTTGGTCGATGTCTGGATCCAGAATCGGCTCTGACACCCGGAGCTCCCCCTCTTATAGTCGAGAACAAACAACTTTGACGTTTCAATCTACCGTCATCCAAAATATCAAATATCAACGACATAAAAGGTGGATTTCCGTTTAGAATATTTCCTATGTTTTGCTACATTATTCCTTAATATTTTAACTAATCTACTTTTACAGACATACTGAAATAAATAATTATTGGAATAAAGTAAATTAGGTATTCACAGTTGTTACAAGTTTAGGTTATGCAAATCATTACAATTTCATCAAGTTTTAACAGTGAAATGAATACTCATAACATAACAACAATATACCTATAATCACAATAATCTATTACGGCCATACTGACCTAGTACTTCGTCCTCGAAGTATGTATTTCCAGGTGCTGTTAATTTTACAATGAAAGAAAAATATATTATTTATTTTCTCATTTAGAATTATTTACATAAGCATCCAGGAGGTCCACATTCAATTCGCTGCTATTGAGATAGACCAGCCACAAAACAAATATGTAAACCAGCGAACACTAGCCATCTATATAGACATGTCAGTCACATTCACCCGCTGTCAGTGAGATAACTTGACAACAACTAGGCGGCTACCAGCGGACTATAAACATTAGCCAACTACATAGACATGTCAGTCACATTCACCCTCTGTCGGTGAGATAACTCGACACCAAATAGGAGCCTACTAGCGGATTAAACATTAGCCAACTACATACATATGCCAGTCACATTCACCCGCTGCCCGTGAGATAACTTGGCACCAAATAGGAGGCTACCCAGCGGTTTATAAACATTATACATGATATTACAAAACTAATTTTAAATTAATAATCCCAATATTACATAAGTACATCCAACCTTGCCGCCATTCTAAACCAATACTTAGATGTTAACGTCTTGAAAGTCGAAGAGCAACTCCACCACACCACTGTGGCTCCGCTCCTTCATACCCGTTAACAAACAAGTATGATTCACATGTGACAGTCGAGTCAAATCAGTATTTGACTTATTTTAAAATAAGTTTGTTATAAAAATCATTTAGTAAATTAACAACAGACAACATTAATACAGGGATGTTTTTCTTTGTGTTCAATTAAAGAAACAGACGTAAGTTAGTGTAGTAAACAAACTGAAACTATTGGAATAATCTATCACGGCCAGACTGACCTGTACTTCGCTCTCGAAGTACCTGCCCAACTATTATATTTATTTTTAAGAAGTCTCTGGCTTCGGAATATCAGTTCACATCATTTGCTGCACATGAATTTCAAACTAATATTAGGGCAGTGACCGACCAGCAATTCCTACAAAAGCCTCTGGCCTTGACATACCAGCCCTATCACCTGCTGCGAATGAATTTCAGACTGATATCAGGGCAGCGACCGACCAGCAGTAACGTAAAAACTGTTTTGTTATAAGCTTATATCATTTAATAATTTCAGACAACCAATGTTAATTGAACACAAATGATAAACAATGAATATTTGTGTAAATAATTAATTTTCAATGATTAAGTAAGTAGTAAGTATTTTGAGTATTTATCTGTAATATACTTTTATACATCAAATTACAGGTACATAATTTGTGGTTTTGATCGTAATATTGTTTTTTATTTTAATTTTTTAGTGCTACTAACATATTTTTCTAAGTTGTAATACTAACACATTATGGATGTTTTCAGAATTAAAGGATTATTATTATTATAAACAATAACTTTATAGCAAATGGAAAAATACATTTGCCTAAGAAATATCAATTACAGAAATGCAAATACCATAATAATATATTTTCAATTACAACCCTTTTATTTCAGAACGTAAGTTTTAGGTTTCATAAAATATTGTTGAAATGGAACGTTTCCTTAGTTCAATCTCATCTATTATTCTGACAGCTGACGTTCATGTGTGATTTATTGTTCTACAACATCAACAGTGACTGATTCAGAAGTTTCAACTTTTTATGTTACGTTTCTAGTTTAAGTGATAAGATTACACGTCAATAACAATGACTAGGTTTTATCTAGATACCTGCTCTGCTGCTGGTGACATACAATAGAATCAAGTAAATAGTCAACCAACAGTGTAACTTAATATCAATTATATAAACATTTCAGAGCAGGACCTAATAGTCAGTTTACAATTTATCCGGTTTATCAAACTATATCCAGTATTAATTATTGATAAAATCAAAACAATACATTGCTCGGTCAACCTGACAATATTATTGCAAATTGTATTGATAATCCTTATTTCATTTTTTGTTAAATAATTTCAGTTTTTGACACTAAACAGTAAGCACCTACTTCTTATAAAGTAAAAGGTTATAATCCAAAACAAAATCATCAAGACCCAGAATCATCAAGACCCAGGGTAGCGGTTCAGAGAAAATTAGAAGTTTATTTTAACAATACTATCAGTAAGCACTTTGAAAGTGAAAAACAATAGAATAAAGAGACCTACTAATAACCTTTGACCTTGTCATATTTGTTTTTTAACAATTTAAATTATATTCACTATTTCTTACATATTAGTATTGGATCAAAGATAAATATAATATTTCATTTACTCTTTGACTTGGGTACTACTCAGGTCAGGTCATGGTAGGGGTTGTATGAGTCTCATGGTTGCTTGAATAAAGAATTTATTAATATTTTACTATATTATGAAATAATTATAGTTCCTCAAAATTGTATCTTCAAAATAAAAAATATTTTTAACACCAGAATCAGTATTTCAGTAACACTGAGTTTTATTTCTGAAAACTTGTAACTTATTCTCAACAGTCATTATCTTTTTAATACTAGTATATTTGCTATGCCAAGTTTAATCTTGTGAATACTTGCATTTTATTCTCAGCCCTATGTGAGCACTAGAATCTTATTTTTTTATGCCAAGTTTCATCTTTGCGAGAAATAGCATTGAGTAATTATAATCTAAGTATCTAACATAGTAACAAAATATTTAATTATTATTGATTGTATAAGTTAAGCTTCAATTAAATGTTCACAAGCTAACTTTAGGTAATTAATGATCTTTCGACTTATCTTAAGAACTTTTATAATTGTAGGTAGGTACTTTTAGAAAACTTTTGAAATAATAACGTAGTTTTGTGGAGCATCCTTAACAACAGATAATAATTACATTTAGGGTAGGTATATCAAGTATTTATTTTTAGACACAATAATTATATTTAGATGTATATCATGGCCATACTGCTAAGTACTTCGCTATCGAAGTACATTAGATACCCTTTTTCTGCAATTGTAATTTACTTTTGTTTTATCTAGCCCTTCCTATAAATATCATTATTATATAAGGATTTTACTAGGCATTTATCACTTGAAGCTTAACTTCTAAATTACAAATATTTTGTTTTAAAATTTCAATTTATAGGTTTCCTATGATGCACTATCAGCTGGACATTGTCCCAGATTTCAATATAATATCAAAGCAGAGCCTCTTAAGGCCTTACCGACTTTAGCCAATTCGTACTGATGGTCCAATTAATCCTTGGAATGGCTTTTGAAGATGTAACGGCAACTTGCAGCTCCGCAGTCCTGCAGTCCGCACAGAGTTTGCAGCACGATGACATCGTTATGGTGAGAGTTGAGTCGGGGAACCGCCGACACCAATGGCTTCCAGCACAGCACCGATTGTTCCAGCATTGATCATGAAAACAGTAAAAATAAAATGTATTAAATCTATTGTAAGACAGAGCACTATCCCACTTCTGATGTTAGAAAGTGGATGTAAACTACATTTATATATAGATATTGATAGCCACTTTATTAGCAAGCTGTGTGTCAGAATGGTAACTAGTAGTTTACTATATATGAAAGTCCCTATGAATATGGTGTTAGGGAAAGGATTCTATAAAGAAAAGCACAGAAAGACAAGACTAGGCATTTATTTCAATTATACTCCATTTATAATAGCATTAGACAGAAGTTAAAAAAGGTTATTTTTGATGCACACTTTATAACAAAAGTACAATAAACTTGTTATAGTTACGATTGACGCCAAATCGATTAAAATGAATTTATATATCAGCTATCACACTTAATTGTAATCATTTAAAAAAACAACCATATGAAATTAAGTGGCTTTCATTTAGATATATTATTTCATTCCAATTTAAAATTATAGTGCCTATGCTAAAAACCTAAAAGAAGCAGGAGTCAACAATACTGCAACGCTTTTTGTTTCACTATAATCCTACCAAATCTAAAATGTTACTTAATCCCTTCATAAGCTGTGACAGCCGGAGATTTCTAATTTTACTGGTTTATGTCGTCTGTGAAATTGACTTGACAATGTTTTAAGATTGTCATGTATGTCATTTACTTGTGAATACTTTGTTTGTTATTGTTTAATTTTCGTGATTTTGTTGTTATTTATTAAAATAATGAATAATATTTAGTTATTTCTTTGTTATTGTATTGTTATCAGTGTTGTCATTGGGTTGTTTGTACAAAACGTTACTTTTTTTTTGAGCTATGAGTGATCCCGGTGCGGGACCGAGTGGCTTACAACATATAAGTGCTGATTCTGACCAAAGCCAACGGCGAAAAAAACGTGGTCCAAAAGTTGACTCCGACGAAATAATAATGTCTCCCAAAAAAAAGAGAACGCTGCGTGCTGTAGAAAAACAACCTGTGATAAATATTTTTAAGCAATTGGAGTCCTGGCCTGCAGATACTCCTCATTATAAGACTGAGATGATAAACAAAATCGCAGAAGTTGCCGGTAAGGATGATTCATAAAATTATTACTATAAAAATATTTGAGACTAACATGCATTGTGATAAAATGTATTATATTTTAGAAACTCCGCACATGATTTTATTATTTACAGGCGTATCTCGGGCTACTCTGTCCAATATTCTCAAAGAGTACAACATAAAAAGTCGCCTGCAATCTCCCCCTCCCCAACAGAAGCACATGAAACGTGATGATTTTGATGACATCACATTTAGTGGAATATGCAGGAAAATTCATTCCTTCTTCTTTATTAATGAGTTGCCCACCTTGGACAAGATGCTGGAAGCAGTAAACAGTGACGAGTCTCTGCCAGATTTTAAAAAAAGCAGTCTGTATAAAATAATTAAATAAACATTAAAGTTCACATAAATCAAACGGAGCACGAAAAGTGCACTCATAGAAGTCATAGACAAGCAGGAGATCGTCCTTTGGAGACTAAAATATCTTCATGAAATAAAAAGGCTAAGGAATAAAGGAAGGAAAATATATTATTATTTAGATGACACTTGGCTAAATGAAGGTACAGTGCTTCTAAATTTCTTAACAGCTATTTATGCACTAAGCAGTGTATGACCTCTTGCATTCAATATAACATTATAATTAATTATACAGTTAAACATAATTTCATAAAATTGGTTCGTGCAATGAATGGTATTTATATTAATAACCTTTTATCATACAAACAGGTCATACGAAAAGCCTAATATGGCATGACACTAATAATAAGTCTTCAAAAGAAGCACATTGGGAAGGTCTATCTGCTGGTTTAAAAAATCCAACTTATAATCGGTCATACTGGTATTTATTTTATGGACTGTCCGCGCCATAAAAAAATGAACACCCCATTGTTATTGACTATTAAATAAGTAATACATATTATATTGTATTATGAATTAACGCATGCAAAGCGAACTTTTAAAGTTATAAATTTTGTTATAGTATTTATCTATGACCTATTTCCGGCAGTGAAATTATATAGGGGGTACGGAATAATTGACTTGTATTAATTTTATTTCACAGGGTTTGTGAAGGGTTTTTAATGGATGCTGCATTAATATTTGATGCAAAGAAAGGTGATGAAGATGACCACTCCGAAATGGACGCCTTCAACTTTAATAATAATAATAATTTATTTATTTACACTTCAAGACACAATCATCTGTGTAGCCCTGACTCTTGTACTAGGATTTCCTGTTTCATAAGAGCCAGACCTCTCAATTTACAGGGAATATGTTATAGAAGCGCGATAGACAAAAGTGAAAATGGTTCAAGTTAATTTTGTCAAAAATTGAGAGTGGCGCTGTAATTGTTATGGACAATGCGCTATACCACTCAAGGACATTGGAGAAGCTGCCAACCACAGCTACACGAAAGGCAGATATACAGGAATGGTTTAAAAGCAAAAATATTCCTTTTGAGGAAAAAGATCTTAGGGCAACTTTATTAGAAAAAGCAAAAATACAAAGACATTTATACCAAAAGTTTGTTGTAGATGAGATGGCTAGAGAGAAGGGTATTTCAGTATTGCGCCTCCCACCCTACCACTGCGAGTTCAACCCTATAGAATTAATATGGGCTCAAATGATGGGGTATGTGGCTCAACATAACAAAACGTTCAAATTAGACAAGGAGAAACAATTACTCCCACAAGATCTGGATAGTATTACGCTAGAACGATGGCAGTCTTGCGTTGCTCATGCAATTAAAGAAGAGGAAAAGTTAAAGCATAATGGATGATGTGGTAGAAAGATTTATTATTAGGTAACGTCGGTGAAACTTCTTCATCTTTATTCTCTGATGATAGTGACTAAATTATATGATGAAGACGAAGAAGTTACACCAACTATTGTGTGTTGAAAGTTGTTGTTTTAAATAAAATATTGTAAAAAAAAAGACGTGTGGCACTCGGGGACTGCCGCGGTAAAGCTATTGCATAGCATTTTGTATCAACTTATGCAATTATAATTATTTATTTATTTTATTTATGCAGTATTTCTTTTTCTTTGATATACTTTCTATATACTTTCTTTGATATACGGAATTTCTGGATTCGGTCCCCGCGCTCAAGGCCCGCGATAGAAGCTATGCAATAGCTTAAAAACAAAATAAATAAGTGCTGAACGTCGTAAAAGTGTATAACTACGTAAACAAAGTCAAATACTATTCAAATATAAGCATAATAACAACTTTAAAATAGACGAAAGTGTTGAACCTAAAGTAATTTTAAATAAAAAAAACAAACAAACTGTTTTGACAGCGAAAAAATTCCGTGTACATGAGTCATTTCCAACCGTCTAGTCCAGTTTAAAAATTGTTCAACTGGAATGGTATCAACTATTTGGCAAGCTTTAATTAAGTCATTGTAGCCTTGCGGTGCAACAGGGGAACTGAATGTACTCATAATCGACTGGTCGTGAGTTCAAACCCCACTATCAACAATCACTTTTTGTGAAGATCATAAGTTTATAAACTAATATTTATAAGAATAAAATACGCAGTACACAGAAAAAGGAACTGCCAGAAATTATTAAATCACTAGAGGGTACTGGTGTAGTAAAAAATAACCGTCGGAGTGGGGAGCGTGAGGTTTTTTCGTTACGGAATTTCTGGATTCGGTCCCCGCGCTCAAGGCCCGCGATAGAAGCTATGCAATAGCTTAAAAAGACTTATTTCCTTTAATCTTAATTAAATTTAAATCATCACGACGTAATCGTTTGTTTCATTCACTCGTTTTGTTGTAAGTAATGTGTGATGAAGATGTTATTACGACCTATTTATCAAAGTTATGTTAAAACATTTTTAGTTTAATTGTTTAAACTTTTAACTTTGAATAAAATGTTTCGCACTCCTGCTTCTACGAGCCTCTTTTTTCTAATGCTATAGTAAATGGAGTATAGGCTTGTCAAAGTAACGTTATTTGAGAAAGCTAGTTGTCCGTTCCAAAACTAGGTCTTCGTGGAGAAGAACGGCGAGAAACTCCACGGAAACTTGGTTTAAAGTATTTTATCTACACATTTTTACATTAGCATAATATACTTTGTTACAACATAAATCTCTAGGATCATTTCTCAAAGATAGAAACTTTACCAGTGGAAAGAAACAGAACATGAATATTCCTTTGATTAAACACAATACAATATTAGCCAATTAGCCATATTTTAACACATACAGAGCAACATAGTCATTAGCAATAATCAAGATATAATATCAATTAATTCTTACATCTTACATTTCCATAAATTACCGTTAAAACAGATAGTTCTATCTATTAGACCTTTACTCAGATTAGTAGCAACATTATAATAATGGCAAAAGAAAGAATATAAGTATTCCATTAAACAATTTAACACATTAGCAATATTAGCAATAATATGTTTTACACAACAACATAATCATAATCATAATAATCATAATCATAATAGGCAATAATTAAGGTATAATATCGAATTAAGTACTTAAACTTTTACCTGTAGGCCGGAGCTCCGTTTTGGTCGATGTCTGGATCCAGAATCGGCTCTGACACCCGGAGCTCCCCCTCTTATAGTCGAGAACAAACAACTTTGACGTTTCAATCTACCGTCATCCAAAATATCAAATATCAACGACATAAAAGGTGGATTTCCGTTTAGAATATTTCCTATGTTTTGCTACATTATTCCTTAATATTTTAACTAATCTACTTTTACAGACATACTGAAATAAATAATTATTGGAATAAAGTAAATTAGGTATTCACAGTTGTTACAAGTTTAGGTTATGCAAATCATTACAATTTCATCAAGTTTTAACAGTGAAATGAATACTCATAACATAACAACAATATACCTATAATCACAATAATCTATTACATGCATTATTGAATAATATTAATAACGAGGTACTCGTATATGTTTATTCTACAGGCGCACATATAATGGTTTTAGAGATACACGATTCTGCAAAACGTTACTCCAACAGGAAATGCAATATCTCGAAAACCTGAAGACGCACAAATTATATTTTCGGCGCACATTTTTGCACAAATATAAGCTCTCTGCCCATGCAAAATATTTCTCTCCGACCTTTCGTTTAGAATTTTCCTGCTGGAAAAACGTTACTCCAGAAGGAATAGTTTTTTCCGTTTTATTCCAAAACGACAAAGCGCACAATTTTTTTATGTGGCGCACATTTACAGCAGATTACGCACTAATTATACGTTCCACTCATATCACTCTAGGAGACACTTTCCCACCACTTTCCTGCTGGGGTAACGTACACATATTACTGCTGCAGATAATTATATTTGTTATGGTACCTGCTTATAACTGACAAAAAAAAGGGATACACAACCTTTCTTTTACACTATGTCCATCCAAGTTATTGTTGTATGATGTGATGGATTATGTTTATGAGTTCAATAATTATTAATCTAATATCCCAATATTTCCCTTTATAAGGCATAGGGAATATTCTTACCACCACATTTTAAAGCTCAATTTTTTTAAATTGCATTCAAAAAGAAAACTACACAGTTATATGACTATATTTGGCGTGTTGTCCAATTGGTAAATCATTGACTGTTAAAGGGTTATACAGCAGGATTACTAATAAGTAACTAGACATTTTCTATGGAAAATTTACAAAATGTCGTATGCTAGGCAGAGGTATATAGAACACCCATATTATATTAATTTAGTCCATTTTATATCATACCATATGCATACCTGAATTCACCTCTCTAGTGTCCACTCTTGAATTTGTACCTCGAGCCCCAAGATACAGACTAAGGGGTTTATTTATAAACACTGCTTAAAGTTAAATAATCATTAGCGACTGTTTAACCATACATTTTTGACATTTGAACGTCACTTAACTTTAAGCAACGTTTATGAATAAACCCCTTACAGTCTAGTTTGGGGCTCACTGGCAAATTATACATTGTAACCTAGCTGTAGATAGTATTTTAAGCTACTCATTTCGTCTCAACTTGCTGTTAACCTGTGAACCTGCTTACTGTATTACCTGGACAATACAATATTTTCTAATCTATCCAATTCCAAACATGTGATAGTAGTAAGTGGTCGCAAGAATTAAAATAATATTAACACTAACTGAATACTTTATTGCTAATTTATTACACTATACAACTCCAAACTAACTTAAATGGCATAAGGATCATTTTCATCAAACACATGAAACTTTGTGTAAGTAGGTTTTGATGTGAAGTCTTTCTTTCCATCTTGCCAGCCTCGCTCTGGTGCCTTATCATAATCAAAAGTAGAATCTAATTTTCCATACAGCTCTGCTTGCTTGTCCATGTCTTCTCTGTACCGTTCTTTGGCAACCTTCTTGCCTGTGATTGGATCAGTTATATCACCAAAGGGATATACTACCTCTTTGACTTCATGAGTAATTAACTTTGTCAGTTTTTGTGATAAAGACTGTATGAGGACGATATCGCCAGTCTTGCAAACCTTTTTGGGATCATGGCAGTAGTAAAATTCATCCTTTCTGAAGTACTGAAATTAAATGAAAAAAATGTTCGATATAAAATTTCGTATTTCTAAGTATTGAGTCATAAACATTTTAAAAATATACAAACCATCAATAAATTCTCGTCCAATTCTAACCTCTTCACTCTTATTTTAGCAGCATTTTGTTTAACAGTAGGAACACACTGACCTAAAAGTAAGAATTTCCTAGCTGTCTCCGCTACATTACGAGCCATTGTTATTTATAAATTCTGGAAGTTTCACAAAGAATGACTGAAAATAATAAAATACAAATTGGTGCTCGTTCAGCCGTTTGCAATCAATCAATGACAGATTCACAGACCATATAGTAGACAGATTGATTGACCTGACACTGACAGTGACAGTCTTGTTGACATAATGTGTGGTATTGCCATTTAAAGTAATTACTAGTAATGTGCTAAAAATTGTAATCGAGTAATCGATTTTTTTAGGGTTCCGTATCAGAATGGCAAACGGAACCCTTATAATTTCGTCATGTCCATCTGTCCGCCCGTCCGGAGGTTACACAGCTATTTTACTCGGAGACAATTTACACTAACTCGATGAAAATTGGAAGGGTGTATACTGTACACTAGTAGATAAATGAACACGTAAGTACTATTGCTTCAACAAAAATATCACTGCTGGACAATGACCTCTACCAACAATTTTTTAATCCGAATACCAAGCTGAAATCGTGTAGTTCGCCTTCCGCACCTAGTGGGTTCTTAACTGTGTAGTCGTTTTATACATGGCTAAGTCAATGTCCAGATACGTCAGGATACGCCTCAGTACTCCATTGTTGTTATACATACATAGATAAACCCACGCATCCTTCCCATGAGGGTAGGCAGGAACTACTTACAGAACACCACCTGCTAAAATCCTTACGGTCTCCTTTGTTTTTATAGAACTGGCAAGACGTATGTGACAGGGAATACAAGCGTAGTAGTTGTGTTATTTATGTAAAAATAAAAAACGGCCAAGTGCGTATCGGTCCACGCACAATGAAGGGTTCCGTGATTGGTATGAATTTATGCCAAGTAGAGTTCGTAGAGGTTTTCCTGTAATCTATAAATATAGAACACTATTTTCTGCATTTTTTTTTTTTTCACAATTGTAGGTTCATTAGTATCGGATATATGGGGGATTGGTAAATTTTCTCATCAATTTTATTAAATAACTTTCAATCTATTTATTTTGAAATTATAAATAATATATGCTTGAGACCCTCACAGTAAGCCCTTTTATTTGATACGTCACACGGTTCAGTGTACTAAACTGTTTAAATTTTCTTTATTGTCTCCTCAAAAGCGACATGTCCATGTTTGGATCACAGAAATTGCTATGTGTACCAAATTCCGCGTTTGTCTGTCCATTAGATTCGGCGCACAGGCGCGGTGACAGACGGACAGCCAGACAGACACACGTGATCCTATAAGGGTTCCGTTTTTTCATTACGACGTACGGAACGCTAAAAATTAAATGATTATGCATAGAACTTGTGTTTGTTATAAAAGATACACTGGTTAAACTATAAACATTTAATATTGCATAACAACCCTTAATAATTATACCAGTTACACAGCTACAATTATTTAAAAAAAGGTACAAGTAACAATAAAGTAGGTAGGTACCTACTGATTAGTTTGATACAAACTCAAGGTACAAAAAGTCGAAAATTCACATCTTTGTTTCCATTCCATCCAAAATTGATAAAGATAATTATGATAATAATTATTACTTATTATTAAGACTGACTTGTATGGGAATAACCCTGGCACTTTTACTTACAAATTACAAATACAAAACCTTTAAAATTTTGTTGATTTTATACAAACTAAAAAATAAAATATCACAATCTACGTATTTAAGCCCAGCACCATTAAAACAAATCATTAAAATATGAACTATGTTCAAGCTGGTACCAATTTCGTAATTGGTTTAACAACAGTCACTAATGCAGCCAATGATGATACTGCTCCTAGCACTCCTACAGTGCTAGGGCTCAATTTTGTAAACCCTAATGCTGTAAGCGGAATGAATATGTCACAGGAGTTCTTCAAAGTATCAATAAATACATCTTTGTGACAAGTCATTAGCATGTACATATATTTCATCCCACCATTCCAATCATAATTTGTGATTGAACTATTCAACAGTTCGGATGGCTTTAAGAATGTTGATTTGTGCAAATCCATGAGATGAACTATTTCATAGAAGTCTCTAGCTAAGTTCGCAATTATTGAAAGAAGCCAGAATTTATTTGCCGTTCTGTTCCATTTTTCTGAGTCTGTTTTTAGGAATCCACTTTTGGTGAGCCAGACTACATGGTCTGAATAGAGGAACAATGCGTGTGCCAATTTGCTGATTGTTAATGTTACTCTTAAAATTGGATCTTCAATGTGCATGCTATTTAAAGCAGTGTAACAAATGTCTATGCATCTTCCAAGTCTTAAAACTGAAAAAAAAAGCAAGAATGAGATTGTTAAGGAAGATATTTATTACTGTACTTTTTTTTTACTTTTTTATTGTATTTGTAAACATTTACACTAGGAACTACATTAAATGAATAATTTACTAATTATACAAATAAATACAAAAACAAAAGGACACTTATACATTCTATTTGCACCTGCTTCTATTAATTATTGTTGCAAATAACTCTAGTCATAGTATTGACATTTTATTGAAACTTATATTTTTTTTTAAATACAGATACAAATGACTTCTTTGGGATCATGCATAAAAGATTTGCATAACTACTGATGCACAACAGCTACAACAGTCTCCTGAGCATTGTTGCTAGCAAGACTGAAAGCCACCTGATGGGGCACCTGTGCACAGTGCATGTATTGTTGCCAGGTGTCTCCAGAAGATGGCATAGTAGATATTGTGTTCCTTATGTTGTGTTGTATTATTATTATTGTTTCTAATTTTTTTATGATTGTGTCATTTAATTATAAGTACATACTAACATAGTTTAAGTAATACTAACAAATTATGGGTAATGTGCCTGAATTAAATATGAATAAATAAATACAGCAAGGTTTGGAGACCCATTCTAAGTACTCTAGATCCTCCAGTGCACTAAAACGGAGAAAGTGAAATAGTCTACTTACTTTTTCTGAAAGAACTAAAGGTGAGTTCCAAATTTTTTATTCTATCAATGGAGTATTTGTTTGCATTTCTTGTTTCCAATTGGTGCCAGACCAGTCGACTTGTATATTGAATGAGTCTGTAAATATGAGAAAATAATGATGAGCTGAATACTACTATTTGCTTTGATACTTCAAGTCATTTACAGTCTAGAGCAGGGATGGGCAAACTACGGCCCGCGAATGGTTGAAATCCGGCCCGCAACCATCAACCAAAAGTAGATAATAATATAAATCACGCGAAAGTAGTATTCATCAAGACAGAAGTGCAGTGTCGCATTGATCAAGGCGTACAGTGTGCAGTGCAGTGACGCGTACTTGCTTACATTACAAATTTCGAATGAAGAATTAAATAAATAAACAGTATTTACTGACCTGGCTAATTTATCTCTGCCATTTGACTGGTTATTTACTTTGATAATAACGTCCATCCTAGCGCCGTTGTGGTCTCGAATTAATGTTAACAAACTGTAAATCTTCAGTAATAAAAAGATTTGTTTATCCGATGAATTTAAGCACTATCACTGATATCACAATTTTTTTTTTTTATTGTACTGTCTTCATTATAATATTTAATAGCCCTATGTTTACATTTGCGTAGCGTCGAAATGATCCTTGAGCTGTGCACGAACACAAGATATATTGTAATGAACTTATTTCTAATTTACATTACATATATCTAACCAATTTTCCGTAGTACCTCGACCTGACTTTAGTAGTGGAAATGTGGAACCGAAGCTGTTATAAACTCAGTTTAAAGCTTGCAAAGTAAATTTTACTCCGCTAATTAAAGTCAACAACAAACTTGAAAGTTGAAATACAAGAATTTCACACATTTGACATAGGTATTTTTTTTTTTTTTTTTTTTTGTTGATGTTGTTACTGCGATGTTGCCTTCGTTATGTTAATGGTCTGTGGTTAATGGGTAAAACTAAGTTTACACAATTTCCTTATTGTCTCAGAACTAGTTGGTAAAACAAGAGTTTTATATTTCTTATATTTTTTCTTTAGTGATTGTAAAGCGTTTCTTCAAACATATTTACCATCAGCTCTTGTCTGGCTGCGCTTATATGATGCTCAAATTTTGTAATTAAGTTGCAAGTAAGCCACTCACACTCACTAGCGGTGTCGGTTGCAATTGCAACTGATCCAATCTGTCCATTTATTGCACGGTGATGCACTATTATCACAGCTGGCTGGGTTCAAAGGATGGTTATATCTAGGGATGTGAGTGTGAGTCATGACGTGGACATTGTGGATGTGGACAAAAACTAGTAGTTTAATGAATTTAGAAAGACTAGTATCTAAGGTAAGAAATAAAAATAAAAAACGTATTCGTCTATGTTGGAAGAAGCTGATTGGCTTATTTTGACAAAAGAGGGCGCGGTTTGATGGGGTGATTTGTGAACGAGCGAAACGGATGTTGCAAGTTTGCAACTTGCAGACTCGAATACGAATGTCGATGAAGTGGGGCGGCGTCACGTCAAGCGGCGGCCCGGCCGGAGAGTTTGTCAGCCATATTGAATTTAATTTTTGTTCCGCGGTTCGTGTGTGACTCAGCCGTCGAAGTTTCTATTTGTTTAACGTTTCGTGATCGTCATAATTTTGTGATTATCGACTATATCTTGTGCAGAGTGGAGGTGTTCAGTGATCTAAGTGACTCAAGTCGCTAATATCGTTGTGGTAAGACTAAAACACTATTGTGCGTTGCGGTGATTTATCTTCTGGAACAAAGCGACATTTTGAAGTGACGTGTAATGTTGTGCATTTCAGATAGTGGTTCGTCGTACTGAGCTTTCATGATTGGATTACCGCGTAGCGATAGAGATAGAGATCGAATAACGGTGAAAATTCGTAACATGAAGAGGAGTTCGTCAAGGGATAGTATGCCGCGATCGAAAAGGACACGCAGTAGCATAGGCAGGTATGACGACAGCTCCGATGAGCGCGTCACTCCCGAGCGGGTGCGACGGCGGGTGCGTTCGCCGAGCCCCCGGGGGCGATACGTGTCGCCGCACCGCGAGGACTATGTGAGGTCCCGTGACGTCAGAGAAGACTCGACTCGCCCGTATTACAAAGTCTTGTGCGTTAGTGCACTCCACCTAAAAGCTTCTGATGAAATCGTCAAGGATACATTGTACAGAGAATACAAAAAGTTTGGTGATTTTAGCATCAAGATTTCTCATGAATTAGATGAGAGAGTTGCTTATGTATGCTTCCGTAGTGCTGAAGACGCAAGAGACGCTAAACATGCCAAGCCTAGAATAATATTGTATGATAAAGTAGCTATTGTTGACCCTGTCTATGAGCCTGTTCGTGCTGAATACAGAAGCAGGCCAAGAAGCATCACACCACCTGATTATGAACGCCCTTATTCTTATGCTTGGTCCCCAGTGCCTGAGAGACGAAGACCACCTCCTGATGATAGGGCTTATGGTATTCCCCCTACAGTACCTCCCCATCACAGAGATTTTCGTCCTCCAATGCATGAATACCCAATGGCTGGACCTCATGGACCCCCAATGCATCACAGGCCACCTATGCATCATCCACCTCACCCTCATTATATGCCCCGTCCGTATATGCCCCGCCCCCACCATCCTCCATTTGAGAAAATGGAAAATAAAAAAGACAAATTCCCCAATTATTTACATCATGTTCAGCCAGAAGATGATCCACTGGCTACTAGGACTCTCTTTGCTGGTAATTTGGAGATTAACATTTCAGATGAAGAGCTCCGACGCATCTTTGGCCGTTATGGCATTGTAGAGGACATTGACATTAAACGCCCACCACCGGGCACAGGAAACGCGTTTGCATTTGTTCGCTATCAAACTTTAGACATGGCTCATAGGGCTAAGGTAGAACTTTCTGGCCAGTATATTGGCAAATTCCAATGTAAAATAGGATATGGTAAAGCTACACCTACTACTCGAGTATGGGTAGGTGGTCTAGGTCCCTGGACTTCTGTTGCCCAGTTGGAAAGGGAATTTGATAGGTTTGGGGCCATTAAAAAGATTGAATATGCTAAAGGGGAACCTCATGCTTACATTTTGTATGACTCAATTGATGCAGCCCAAGCTGCTGTCAAAGAGATGAGAGGTTTTCCTCTTGGTGGTCCGGAAAGACGTCTACGTATCGATTTCGCCGATGTTGGCACTGGGGGCCCATACAGGCCAAAGCCTTATGCACCTCCAGTAGGGGAAGATGGTAGACCTGTAGAAGGCTATGAAGGTTATGAAAACTGGGAGGAAGGGGCAGCTTATCCTGCCTATGGGACGCCTGGGTACAGGGGAAGAGGTGGTCGCGGCCGAGGGCGAGGGATGTATAGAGGCGTATATCATGGGTCGGGAGATTATCGTGACGAAGAGTGGAGGCGAGCCCCAGCAGATCCTGAATACGAGGGACGAGTCCGTCGCTCTGGATCCCGAGAACCAGGTGTGGACCGCTCTCGCTCACGAACACCGCGCCGACGTTCCCCGGACAGTGACTCAGACGGGTCCCCTCGCCGAGGTGGCGGCATGCTGGCGTCCGCACGGACACTGCCTGAAGTTGTACGCAAAGCTACCACAATATGGAATGGTGCCCTAATTTTAAAGAACTCTCTATTCCCAACTAAGTTCCACTTGACTGATGGCGATTCTGAGATTATTGACAGTCTGATGAAAGATGAAGATGGTAAAAACCAGCTGAGAATAACACAGAGACTGCGTTTAGATCAACCAAAACTAGATGATGTTCAGAAGCGCATCGCCACCTCCAGTTCACACGCCATTTTCTTGGGAGTGGCAGGGTCTACAGCCTCCATCACAAATGAAGATGCAAGCATCCAGACCAGACCAATGAGGAACTTGGTGTCTTACTTAAAGCAAAAAGAAGCAGCGGGTGTTATTTCTCTCCTGAACAAAGAGACAGAGGCTACAGGTGTACTATACTCCTTCCCACCTTGTGATTTCTCAACTGAGCTTCTCAAGCGGACATGTCACAACCTAACCGAGGAGAGTTTGAAGGAGGACCATTTGGTAATAGTGGTAGTTAGGGGTGGGTCAGCCTAGTATGAACTTCTGAGCTCCCAAACTGGACAGGTCACAATGTGACCAAAAAGTTTGCAGTGAGATCAGAAACAGTAATGGTGACGGGTGGTTCTGCATAGAACGAACTAATTTACTAGATTAACACATTTTCAGTTTACATTACTAGCCTAAGTTCTGATAAAAGTTCCCTTGTCTTCAGAAATATAATAACATTAATAACATGTATACTTGTGATGTGTAGTGATGTGAGGTGTTTGTAAATCTAAGTTAGTGAAAGTTTCACATTTCTTGTGCAAGTGCTGTGTTAGCCTTGTAGTGACAGCAATAATCATTATTATTGCAAATATGTAGATGAAAGATAGTTTTGCTAGAATTGCAACAAATATTTTTTTGAACCTTTTTTTTAAGTGTATATTTATTATGATAAAAAGTTATAGTGTATACCTTATTCAGTGTATGTTAGGTGATGTGTAGTGTAAGTGTGTGAAGTTGCAAATAGAATATTTCATCTTATGATGTAGTTTTTTTAAACCTTGTGAGGTGATCAGGCAAGTGCAATTGTTGACACAGTGACTGGTTTGTGATGTTCAAATGTGCCCTCAGTGATCAATAATCACTTGAGTGAAAATTCTAATGACTTGGAAGTCACTGCTCAATAATCAAGTGAAAATGCTTCAACCCTAAAATGATTCAGTGTAGCCTTGTGTTTGTGTTGTGGTCCATAAAGACTAAAATATGACAATAACAAAGTGTAGGTAGACATAGTGATTGATCAGAAGGCTGTGTTGATAATAAAAGTTCTAGTTTTGATAAATCATAGTGAACAAAATAATAGTGATACAGTTAGGTACGCAACAATCATTTTAGTTCCAACATTCGGTAAGTATTTTGTGAGTATGGACACATACCCCTGCTTTTGAAGCTTTTTACCCCCTGCTAAATGTTACATCTAAATCTAGTTCTAGTCATGTGTAGTCTTTGCGGTAAACTTTTTTCCATACAATACAAGATCAAATTTTATTATCTGATGAAACTTCATCACAGGCATAATGGTTATTGTGCTATAAAGATGACAAAACAAAAATAAAAAATTACTTCCTTATAAACTCAGGACTCCATAATCAGCTGAAAGAAAAACATTGTTTTTGTTGTTTTTTTTGTCATATCACGATACCCATCGCCTCTGTGAAGTTTCGCCAGATAATTTAATTTGACCTTGTTTTATAATTTTCTTACAGTTGAGCTTAAACTAAGGGTATGTCCATTTTGTTAAAAACATAGTTTTGTTTTTTCAATAATCTTGTTTGACGCACAGTTAGGTTACAAAAATATCTGACCTAATAATTCATGTAATTTCTGAGATACCTAACGTAGACGTGTTTTTAAACGGGCCGTAATTTTTTACTGCATTTTCGGCATTGCCTGGCCATCGCTTCAAACTTTCTTTGATGTCGGCAATAATATCCACGCTATGTGATCAAAAATATTAGTGTCAAATCATCAATTAACCAAAGTAACGTATTAAAAGATGTACTAGTAACAACTGGCTTGAGAGCGATTGTCGAAAAATAATGCATGTGGAATATACATTTCCAGGCTATACTACATATTTTTTTTGTATATCATAGCTGGCAATGTGGCAGGAAATTTTATTACAGCCACAAATTGAAGTAATAATACGACCGTTTAGGAGCACATAGCCTTTATATGCGGCATAATAAAACTAAACAACCATACACACAACCTTGCTAATTTCATACCAGCCTAAACTGTATTCAAGACTGTAATTAATTAAAACTAATTAGGTATCATCAAGATGTCATTTTGTTTTATCATAATTTTTGGATCACAATAATTACAAGCTGTTACTATTGAACTGGGATGGGCGAGAGGACACTAGACAGTTAAATTAATTATTGAAATACTGTTACCATTTTTTTTTTTTTATATGTTTCGCGCTGAAATCAACAGAAAACATAGGATCTTGCGACCGCCTTGTCTTGCCTCGCCCTCCCTAATCTATGGAAACACCATTACATTTTCATTTGAACTAAAGAGTAGGTTATTAGGTAAATAAACGCTTCAATGTTGTACTCATTTAGCTGACACAGCCGCACTGGACTAACCTGCAATTAAGTCGTGTCACCAACCGATTTCGTAAGTATGTGTCGCAGTGGTAAGAATAGAATAGAATAGAATAGAATACTCTTTATTATGTACTAAAAATAAATAATAATAATTAGAGCTCCTAATCAGAATAAATCAATGTAATTTAATTTCTGATACATTATTATAAATATACAGTAGATCTCAAGTTGCCACAAGTACCTATAAGAAGTAATAACAATCAACATTCACAGCCATCTTGCAGCCTCAGCCTGCTTCCAACAGGGGGACATTAAGCTACTAAAATATCTGCTGCACTGCAGCCATCATTGAAGGCCAGTTAATTGGAAAGCCATCTTAAGTAGCTACCTTGATACTCATACGAAGAGTGTAACCTTTTGTGCAAGCACTCTTGTTTTAGTTCAGCACGTTATTCACATTTTTAGGGTTCCATACCCAAATGGTGCTAACGGAAACCTATTAGGTACTAAGGCTCAGCTGTCTGTCCTTCCTGTCACAGGGCTGTACAGTAACTTTTGAACCGTAATAGGACACTTGGAAGTTTTCGGAGTATGTATACACGGCCACAAATCAAGCTATATTTTCCAGTTTACGCTGATCTCGCATTGTATAAGATTTCCATACAATGAGAGGTCAGCTTATACTGGAAATTATAGCTTGATTTGTGGCCGTGTGTTAAGGCCGCTATAACAACAAATACAATAAAATTATATATAAAAGGGGTCCCCATACAACAAACTTACTTGGCTGAAGTATATATACATATATATTTTTTTTAAATAATATATAAATATTATACGGAGGTACGGAATCCCTCGTGTGCGAGTCCGACTCGCACTTGGCCGCTTTTTGCATAATTTGGAAACCTTAATATTGGAACTTGCAGGATAATCCAGTAGATGCACTAAATCTTCATTCCTACAGTGTGTACTAACTAAAGCGCTTGTACGTGTGTACCGCTTTGTTTCTTCATTATAGGTCCGAAGGTCAACGACCCGAAGATAAAAGTTCGCCAACAAGACTAATAATGAGGTCATAACGGTGTTTTTTTTTTACTTGTGCTTTCCGTGTAGCTGTGGTTTATCAATAAACGTTTTTTTAATACAAGTTGGTGTTATTTATTGGTCCTGAATTTATTCACCTTTCTATAGGTACACACATATTGGGTACACAAAACAGCACACTACAATAATCTACCTACTCAAACTCACACATGCAATGCAAATTAGTGAACTACATAGCTACAGTGATGACTTGATGAGCCAGTAAGTTTACTGAAGAGAAGGTTCTAACCGAAACCTTGGAATCAAGCCAAACTCGCCTCTTTTCATTATGTTTCTCAATAAGAAAAAGGCTTTTACTACGGTTGACAGATTGGTGATCGCAGATAGGAAACTGCCTATCCTATAAAACAGAAGAAAGAACGAACTACTACTTAACTAGGTAAGGAACATGAAACAGATGGTATTGGGTGGTCTGTCCCCCTAGCAAACTGGAATGGATTGTGATTGTGACGTGACATCCTGTAAGACCACTCTAAAAACGTGCTGAAACTAATGCTTCTGAAGTACAGTGACCAGCTCATCAAGCTACACGAAATTGACAATTTCCGAAAATTTTACTTTTTGTGGCTACTGTATAATTCGTCCATTTCTGAGCAACCTACCTATACCCAAAGTCTCAAATTCAGATAATTTACGTAAACAACGGTGATAACATATCAAAAAAATATCTTCGTAATGGTAATTCACATAAAATGGCGAAAAAAGAGGTTTCATTTTCTTTTAAGTACTGATTTTAAGGATTAATAAATAATCATACCGCAATTATTTTTATAAATTTTCGGTTTTAAACAAAGTTATTAAAAAAAGAAGATTTTCTGGTATAAAATATTTTATGATACTGGTAACAATGCAGGAGATACAAACATTTTCAAATTTTTTACATCTTCAACAACACTAATATTACAACTCTCATTCATAGATTCATAATGTAAGTAGCATATCTAGCCACATTTGGATGAAAACGGCTGCAAACTGTTTCGAGTGGAAATTGATTTTGGGAGGCCTACGTCTAGCACTGGACTTAAAAGGGCTGATTATGACGATCATTTGCCGTGTCTCCGACATACAACAAACACATTGTTTAGCAACGGTATTTTGTTTGCATAGTTCTTATAATTCATTTACTTTAATTTTAGCGATGACTATTTACAATAAAATAATATGATAAAATGTTTTGCACCACTGTCGTGTCATTTTGACAGTGACATTTCTTGACATTACTTTGTTTACATAAATTATCTGAATTAGAGACTTCGGGTATAGGGTACTTCACTATAGTGTATTATCTATGAATACAATCTAATAAACACTCTTAGGTATTATCTATACTGTAGGTAGCATACCCTGATAAAGTAGGCGAATAACGCTAAATACGACTGTTGACCGGCGATTCTGACGCTGACGAATATTTCATCCTTTTCTGAGCAACGTACCTACTTCACTGTAGTGTATTATCTATGAATACAATGTATAATACTTTTAGGTATTATCTATGCTACCTACACCCTGACAGTCCTTGACAGGTCCTCCTCGAGTGTCAGGATTACGGGTGTGACCAGACTAAAATAATGATGATGTAATCTATGTAATCTACTTATAGTCCATCCGACCTCAGTCATCACCAAGGAGGTGGGACGTAAACTTCAATGGTTATTTTACACCTACTCATTGGTCACATACAAAAGTAGAAAAGGACCTAGTTCCATGGTAGAATAAAAAAACCAATTGTACTCTGTGTTTGTCACAGTTTGTCACTCATTTTCAGTGCATGATTTCGATTTTTGCGTTTTCTTTGCCCAGACCACAGAGATTGCCCAGCCGCTCCTAGTAATTTACACTTATTGCCTATGTAGGAGAATGATTTATTAGGTACTAACAGATAGTACTTTCGAGATGAATACTCAAGAAAAATCGTGGGAAAGTACGTATTACCTACATACAGAACTAAAAACCTACCGAGGTACCTACACACGGCTACATATCAAGCTCTCAGATCAAAGCTATACAAATCCAGTTTACGTTGGTCTTGCATTGTATAGGATTTCCGTACAATGAGAGATCAGCTTATACTGGAAATGTATAGCTTGATTTGTAGCCGTGTGTACATTAACAAAACACACGTAAGTACGGTGGCCAGCACATCAAGGGGTTTATTTATAAGCGCTGCTTAAAGTTAAGTAATGATTAGCGACTGTTTAACCATACATTTTTGACGTTTGAACGTCACTTAGGCGATTAACACACTGCCACGCACCACGCAGCGTAGCGCGTGAATGCATGTTTTAACGTTGCGTTTTAACGCGCGTGGATGCATTTTCAGTGTGTTGGACTGTGCGTGTTTTCTATACAAACGGAGATACTCACAAGCAACGTTAAAACACGCATTCACGCGCTACGCTGCGTGGTGCGTGGCAGTGTGTTAATGGCCTTAACTTTAAGCAACGTTTATGAATAAACCCCCAAGTTACCACGAACTATAAAATTTTCTCGTTCGATTTCAACATAATTATCAACATTTTAAAGTTTACAATCGTTTGGAGTTTGACCGCTTCGTGTAGCTTGATGTGCTGGCCACTGTGCCTACTCGAATTTTCTCTTTAGGTTTGAACTATGGGAAAGGAAAGTTGGATGCTCGTAAAACTCTTCAAAACAGAATTAGTGAAACAAATTACGATGAATATCTGATGGCTATGAAACGGATTCACCACCGCCATTCCGCTCAGTTGATACCGCGCGAGATAGAAACTCCAAGAGCACGCAGAAGAAAACAGAGTTCCGCGAAACAAGCTGGGTACGAGATTAATATTTATGCGTAGGTAGTCCAGTTTTATATGCAGGTAATATATGGAACTAACCTAATACCTACCTAATAATATTTCCTGCCCAATAAAAGATAATGTCGTAAAAGAAAGACAGAAAAATGCGTATATTGGCATTACAACAAAAAAACAGATTTTCTTCATCTTTTTCATTGGTGGTATTTAAATTTAATTGTGCGACACCCTACACCAGGGGCCTAAGTCTACTAATTTACAGACGTTGCAATGGTCTCGCCATTGTGAGTATTTGACAGTGTTTGTATGGCAAATCTGTCAAAAACTCACAATGAAGAGACCATTGCAACGTTTGTACATTATTAAACTTGGCCCCCAGCACAAGGTTTCGAATTTCTGTCAAAAGACACAATGTAGCAAGTAGTAGTATCGTGGGTGCGTTTATAACTACGAATAGGTACTTACTAACAATACAATAATAATTCGTTCGGGCATCGATCAAGCCAGAAGTCCAATCTCAAGCTCAGAAGTCCAATCGCACAACCACAGCACCGATCGACCCGATTCAAACTACAAAGGATCTCTTCCATCCATACTAATCTATGCCTAATGCCTATACATGTTATTTTCATCCAATTCCGTTCAGCCGTTAAGATGTGAAAGGGTAACAGACAAACAGACAGAGTTACTTTTGCATTTATTTATAACTAGCTTTTGCCTGCGGCTCCGCCCGCGTGGATGTCGGTTGTCGCGTAAAAAAGTAGTCTATGTTCTTCTCCATATCCCAGGCTATATCTCTGCAAATTTCATGACGATAGGTTTAGCGGTTTAGGCGTGAAAACGTAACACAGACAGAGTTACTTTTACATTTATAATATTACTAGCTTTTGCCCGCGGCTCCGCCCGCGGAGATGTCGGTTATCGCGTGAAAAAGTAGCCTATGTCCTTCTCCTTATTCCAGGCTATCTCTGCCAAATTTCATGACGATTGGTTCAGCGGTTTAGGTGTGAAAACGTAACATACAGACAGACAGAGTTCCTTCCACATTTATAATATTAGTATGGATTAGCGACCCGCCCCACAAAACATTATTTATTTGTAAGTTGAATATTAATGTATTATACACATATTAGAATTTCCGGAATAAATTCTCGAAATGGTGGTGGAATGGAAACAAATCCCTTGCGCACAAACACAGACACACGGGTAGACTATGACCAGGGGTTAGGGACACACTTTTAAGTTTCTGTCCCGGTACCTACCTATATATCGTCGGTTTATTGCAAGAACTCGATTAAGTGAAATAGTCAAAACTAGTTGTATTGATTGCCCTAATATATCATCTTCGTTATGATTATGTTAATGAAAAATTAAACACCGTTTTTGCATTACTTAAGGCTCGTACAGACTAGTGCGACATCGCGGGCGCGACGCGACACTAGTAGCACAATTTCTTTGTCGCTGCCTGTCGCGCCCGCGATATCACGCGAGTCTGTACGAGCCTTTATACATATAAAACTCGCCAAGACGAGTTCAAGGCGTTATATACTTTACCATAGCTAGTTTGTTATAATAGATAGGTACCCGTACCCTAATAATTTGAGTTAATAAATATTCTTCAGATTGAATAACAAAGAAAATTACTCGATGAGCGATGCGGCTCGAATGGGCATCATAGCGTCGATGGTACCCGACGAGATCATTTACCAGCACAACGATTATTCTATTAGGAGCTACGAGACTGCGCTGATGTTTTGTGATGTTACTGGTTGGTATTTTTAGGATAATCCTTCTTTGGTCATCATGGGCAATTTATTAAAAGCACCTTAGCATGTAAACGTCAGTTCGTGAGTGGGTCAAGTCAAGGTTTATTAAATTACCATACAGAGGTATGATGAGGAACAGGGTGTAAAGTTACTCATCCTCCATAGAAAAGTGAAGATCCTCTAACTAGACAGGTGTCGTGTCTGGTGGGCTACTGCCCGAGTATTTTTTTTAACTGACTCCTTAACCTGACTTTCCTGTGGTTGCCGTAAGTGAACTTAAAGCCTCCAGCCAGGGAATAAAACTAATAAACTAAACGACTGCACGCTAAGAGCACCCCCAGTAGGGTACGAACCTCGGCTTAGGGCAGCGTCGGGAGGAGGACAGAGGTGGGGCAGGCTGGATCAAATCTGGGCTATGATTATTGATCGGGGAATTTAAAGCTACAGGCTCAGCTGTGTGGCGCGGGCTGGCGCATCGTCGAGCAAGGGTGGAAGGGCCCGTCAGTTGATGTCGGGATGTTGTATATATGCCATCGCGCAGAAAACTCTGCTTGCGTGATGCAGGATTTGTGTGACGTCATGTCTTTGATGCGTAGTTCGCATGTGGCGTTGTAGTGTAGATGCCGTCAAAACCTACTTAATAATCACCACGCTTGGCCAATAAGTTGGTGATCGTAGTAGGAATAATTATGTCCCAGCACAAAAAGTGCGTCTGGTCACTGGGACTAGACGCAGAGCTGCCGTTTGTGTCTGCAACTAGTTGTTACGATGGACGTCGTGCAGGAAGTTCATTCCCCAAGACAACTAATTTGATGACTAATTTGATGAAAAAGAGTTCAATTGAGCTCAGAACAAAATCATGGCCACTTCGATCAGTTTATTCGATTAAGGTCGCTACTGCTGAGCATGAAGTCCTGGGTTGTTGTGCATTGGGTTTTTCTTCCCATCTGGAATTTCTCATTAGCAGACCGGAATCGTGTGGCGCCGGACGTAAAGAATAGCACCATCCCATTTCCTCCCGTGGGTGTCGTAAAAGGCGACTAAGGGACTTTCTAGAGAATGGGCAGCAGCGTTCTCTGTGCATTTTAACAACATACTGCGATCGCCAACCCGCCTGCCAAGCGTGGCGATTATGGCACCCCACCCTCCATTGGGGGAGGCTTATGTCCAGCAGTGGATGTCTTGCGGCTGCTATGATGATGATGATGAGACCGGAATCTAGATCTGTGCCCGGTTGATAGCAATAGTCTCCCCCCCTTTTTTTCATGCGAAGTGTGTCGTGTTAGGTAGGTAGGCAATGATATTATAAAGGAAAGATACCCTACGTTTATACTGAGCGGCGTTCAGATATTGTTATTACAAATTATGGTATTCCTTCACCCTTATTTATCTTGGAACCATAGGTTTTACACTTTCTTAACACACTTAGCCAGTCGGCTAAGTGTGTTAAGAAAGTGTAATCAAAAAAATAAAAATCAAATTACAACAATTGTCTGAATTTGTCTGCAACAATTTGCGCGCGCTAGTGCCATACCTCTTTATTTATATAATATAATTGTAGGTAGACACTTCTGCCTAATCCTTTGGGAATACAGGCGTGATGTTATGTACCTATGATTTAAAAAAAGCATTGCTTGAAGGTTTTACTGACCTTTGCGAAAAATACTCAACTTTTGGCCGAGGCGGACCTTCGAGGCTCACCAAAGTACTGAACTCCTACATCGGGGCCATGGTTCAGGAGGTACTGACTCACAACGGTGACGTGCTCAAGTTTTCTGGCGACGCCTTCCTGTCCATGTGGAAGAAAACTGACAAGTTGTCTATGCAAGATGTGGTGCACAATGCGATTGACTGCGGCCTTATTATACAGAAGAACTACGGAACGTTTACCACAGATGTCGGAGTCATTCTTAAAGGTTAGTATAACCTATTTAAGACTAGGTACGTAATAAGGAGAATGGAGAAGTGTTCCATAAGAATATTGGAGGGAAGAGCAAATGGTCAGCAGCACCTCTCATCGCAACATCTTCCGAACTATTTTTGAGAGCCTAGAGTTTTCTAGCCGAAAATTATTATGAAGATGTAAAATCTTGGTGAATAGTTGGCGTACTTACTTACCTGCCTATAGTAGGAAATTTTTTGCAAGAGTTGCTGTAAAAACGCTTTTTAGACATTATATTATCAACGTTTTGGCACAGAATAGATACCTAACAGGACTGATAAATGGCGTCCATTCTTAATATACTCGTAGGAAGGTATATCCCTATGCGAGGAGCTCGTGGCTAAGTAATAGCAGCCGCACGGGTCGATCCGTTAGGTTATGCTACTATTGCTGGGGTTGGTCAGTGGATGGGTGACTATCTTTACATACCGAGACTCCTCCGTGCCTCGGAAAGCACGTTAAGCCGTTGGTCCCGGCTGTCATTCGTGGATCTTTGACAGTCGTTAAGGGTCGTCAGAAGCCCAAAAAGTCTGACAACCAGTCGTACCAAGGGGTATCGTGTTACCTAGTTACTGGGTTGTGGAGGTCAGATAGGCAGTCGCTCTATGTAAAATACTGGTATTCAGCTGCATCCGGTTAGACTGGAAGCCGACCCCAACATAGTTGGGAAAAGGCTAGGCAGATAGATATATCCCTATGCGACAGCATAATAATTATAAGTCAAATATCTTTCCTATAACAGTAAAAGTTGCAATTTCCGCCGGCATGTCTCACTTTTCGATCATCGGCGACGAGAAACTGATCCAGTCAAGTTCATCGAGCTACGTCATCATCGGTCAGCCGGTGTGGGACGTGAAGATGGCCCAGTACATGTCCAAGTCAGGAGATGTGCTCACAGCAGCAAGTGCCTGGATGTATGTCAACGAAGCTGAGTATTGGACGCAGCCCTGCGGCGATGGGAGGCATACTAAGGTACCCATACCTAGGCTGTTCAAAAAGCATTCACACAGCATACATTCACCAGAGGATGGTAAACATGCATGCCTACTAATGAGTAGGCATGCATATTTTCATCCTCTGGTGGTCTGAGTTTTTGTTTTAAGTAAGTATACTTAAAACAAAACCTCTTAAAGTTGTACCCATGGGAAAATCCGAAATCCACGCAGGAAAATTGGCAGACAAAGGGTTGGTCATATTTCACTAAAAGCAAATTATATTACAGAAGTAATTCATTAGCTACCTTATGTACTTACGTAAACTTGACGCACGCGTATACGTCATAAATGGCGCTATCGTCAAAAAAAAAAAAACCTTGTTTAACAAAATTATGCCCTTAACGTTCGTTAAAAAATAACGATTACAGTAACCCACTGGTTAACGTCATTTTATTCTTCGACATTTGAACTTTGATGATCGGTTTTTTATGCAGTGAAACAACGCTTTGTATCAAACGCCGGCTGCGGGTTGTTTCAAACGGTTGTTTAACGTAACATACGTACACACGGCTACATATCAAGCTAGATACAAACTAGTTTACGCTGGTCTCGCATTGTATAGGATTTCCATATAATAAGAGATCAGCGTATACTGGAAATTATAGCTTGATATGTGTGTACGTCAATTATTATTTTTTTCACGTTAGGTTCTGGGTGTTGGTGCGTCTTGGAAGAGGGTGGAAAAACTACGAGAAAATGTAGCAGAAAAAAAATGTAAGCAATTTCGTAAGCACAATCAGCTTATACCTAATGTTCCCACTGCTGAGACACAGGCCCGCTCTCTGCGAGAGAGGCTGTAATCCACCACGCGGGCCCAGTGCGGGTTGGTAGATATATGTCACATGTCTTTGAATGTTTGGTTCTAGGACATGCAGGTTTCCTCACGATGTTTTCCTTCACCGTTTTGAGAGCTGTGGTGATTAAATTATTTACACAAAGTAAAGTGCCTGCCTGGGATCCAACCCACGACCTACAACTCGTAATTTGGGGCTGGTACCACTGGGCCGCTACCACTCTTCTGTAAATTAAGAGGGTTGTCACCGGTCCACTTATGGCGCCACACCTTTAAAAACATTATCTCCTGACTGAGAAGGAATTATGAAAAAACGGCTCAATCCATACTAATATTATAAATGTGAAAGTAACTCATCTGTCTGTATGTTACGTTTTCACGCCTAAACCGCTCAACCGATCGTCATGAAATTTGGCAGAGATATAGCCTGGGATATAGAGAAGGACATAGGCTACTTTTTTACGCGTTAAGGCTCGTACAGACTAGTGCGATATCGCGGGCGCGACGCGGCGACGCGACACTAGTAGCACCATTTCTTTGTCGGTGCCCGTCGCGCCCGCGATATCGCGCGCGTCTGTACGAGCCTTTAAACGACATCCAAGCGAGCGGCGCCGCGGGTAAAAGCTAGTCAATTATATCGGTAAGTGTGTGTTAAAAGTTTCATATTGAGACACGAAGCAACAAAATACGATCTAGAGGAATGTGGCCGTTTTTATTTAGATCGAATTTTGTTGCTTCGTGCCTTAATATGAAACTTTAAAAAGGTTTTAGAAAATTCTAGACACACTTACCGATATAGTTGATTGAGCCGTTTTTCATAATTCCTTCTCAGTCACGAGATAATATTTTTTTAAAGGAGTGGCGCTAGTGGACCGGTGACAACGTTCTTAAATTAATTTCGTAGAAGATTAATTAAATGCAACATTAAAGTAGCGTTTTAGGTTTACGTACAAAGTGAGTTTCTCACTTGGCAAGGTTCCATGGCAAGAACAAATCATAGGGCAACAAATGAGTTACCTACCTAGGACTTAGGAGTCTTAGGAGCCAGTCGTATCTTACGTCCAGCCTAATCTTATTTTCAGTGTCTGGATTTACACCAAAACATCCTGGCTCTGACGCATATACAGAAACAGGAACTTCGCTTGGTAATTTGTATAAGAAATTTTCTCGTAAGTTGTATTTTTTTTGTTAGTTTTTAGGGTTCCGTACCTCAAAAGGAAAAAACGGAACCCTTATAGGATCATTCGTCTGTCTGTCTGTCTGCCCCTCTGTCACAGCCAATTTGCTCCGAATCTACTGGGCCGATTAAGTTGAAAGGTACACATATGAACTTCTCCACTCAACCCAAACACGGACATGTAACGTAAATAAATGAATATGGGGGGCAATAAAAAGAACATAAAAAAAAAAGTTATGCAAACTGTACCGTGCGTGTGACATATCAAAATAATGAGAAAGGGTTTATTGCAAGGATTCCAGATATATTTTTTTAATAATTTTAAAACATATTCTTTTAAAATTATTTAAGATAATAGTTGAAAATTTATCATTCCCGCCCTTATCTCCGAAACTACAGAACTTATACTCTATTTATTATAACATTAGACAAATAACTGTTCTCGCCTTTTCGTTATTTCGATGTAAACGTTTAATAAACTCCATTATTTCACGATAAATACAAAGCACTGTAATCTATTTACCATATACATTAAAAAAATAACTCTAAAGTGCAGTAATTTCAACAATATTACACAAATAAATGTCGTTATTTGTCTAATGCTATAATAGTAAATGGAGTAGAAAATATAAAAAAAAAAACTTATTTATAGATTACAGAAAAACCTATATGAAATCAATGGTTTTAAAATAACATGGTAAATCTCTCAATATTGTGCGTACAAACAAAAATTTTTTTCAACAACAATGT
Organism: Dryobota labecula; assembly: GCA_947523025.1. NCBI lineage: Eukaryota > Metazoa > Arthropoda > Insecta > Lepidoptera > Noctuidae > Dryobota > Dryobota labecula. Next base: position 8,071,506 of record OX383300.1, on the reverse strand, counting down.
TAATTTTTTTCTTGGGGTAAATTCATCGCAACTACGCTTCCTCTACTACCCTTCATTTTGTGTGGTCCGACACGCACTTGGCCGGTTTTTTTTTAGAATAAGTACTAAGACGTACAAGCATCCACCATAATGCATATTAATGGTGTGTGCATGTTAATCACGCCGACAAAGTGGTAAAATAATAATACATTACTTAACGAGGGCTGTAAAAGAAAGAAAGCCTGAAATCGCAGGTATTTGTGACCGAGCCGCAGGCGAGGGTTGTATATATGCGATAGAGGGCTTTCTTTTTTACTGCCCGTGGTGAGTTCACAATTTTACGTCTTCACCTGGCCACAATGCGAGAAAAACTAACATTATGGCCAGGTGTGACGTAAAATCAGTTTTTTTTGTTTTGTTTTCCCCTACACGTAAAGTGGGGATGATTTTTTTGCTCGTCTATTTCGTTGTTTGTTTTTCAGTTAATGTTTTTTTACTAAAATGTTAAATTTGTTCAGGGGATAAATTCATCCCAACTACGGAACCCTTTATTGTGCGTGGTCCGACACGCACTTGGCCGGTTTTTTATAGAAACTCTTAGCTTGTTATTGTATTAGATATTGGTGCCGATTCCCTTGTTCACAAACTAAACTAAATTTGAGTTCAGTGCATCTTTTTCTTATTTCATTAAGAAAAGGACAAACGATAAATTTTAGTTTAGTTCTGTCAAATTAATCAGCGCCTGTCACTACTCCATACAAGTTTTAGACGTGATTAAAAACTTGCCTACTAAAATTACGTCAATTTACGTCAAGCGCTGATTAATTTGACAGGACTAAACTAAAATTTGTCGTCTGTCCTTTTCTTAATGAAATAGAAAGAAAAGATGCACTGAACTTAAATTTAGTTTAGTTTGTGAACAAGGGAATCGACACCATATCTTACATACCAATATTATGTCCTAAGTACCTATACGTGTCGAGATATCTTGAAGATAAAAGGAAGGATACACCAATACTGTTTCTTTTAAATCGTACTGAAGTTTATCTGTAAAGTAGTTTCAAGTCTTTCTTAACTTATTCTGTACCTAAACCTGTGCCAACTTTGGCTTAACTCTCTCTTGGTTCTCTCTTGGTGGATATCCTTAAGATATCTTGTGAGTCGATATGGTTTTAACCAAGACAATGGTGCCGATTCCCTTGTTCACAAACTAAACGAAATTTAAGTTCAGTGCATCTTTTTCTTTCTATTTCATTAAGAAAAGGATAGAAGATACATTTTAGTTTAGTCCTGTCAAATTAATCAGCGCCTGTCACTACTCCATACAAGTTTAGACGTGATTAAAAACTAAAATTACGTCAATTTACGTCAAGCGCTGATTAATTTGACAGGACTAAACTAAAATTTATCTTCCGTCCGTTTCTTAATGAAATAGAAAGAAAAAGATGCACTGAACTTAAATTTAGTTTAGTTTGTGAACAAGGGAATCGGCACCATTGGCCAAAAATTTAGTTATTGACTCGAAGACATTTGTAATACTTTTTTTAAACATAACAGTGCTATTTGGGTAAAAACCATCTACAAATTTTAGTTCGCCAAGCTGTGATCGCAGCAGTCCAAACCACATGGTTTCCCGGGCTCCGTCGTTTCATGGCCACGCCTGTCCTTCGAGCGGTGGACAATGATGAACCCATGGATTTCCTGACCGAAGTCCGTCGGGTTGTCGTGGTGTTCCTCAATATTATCACGAAGACTGTCACTGACGACGCACTTATTGAACTCGTTGATGCTGTTTATAAACTCGTTTCCAGGTATTATAATATTTTCTTTAGTAACAGCAGTAACAGCTAATCGGTACTTATTATTGATTGACCGAGTAGTCTGTCGTGGCGTTTTTAAAACTACTTAAGGTCTCTGCACACAGATGGCGCGGCGCGGCGGGACGGGACGCCGCCGCCGACGCGACGTTGAGCAGTTGTAATGTACTAGATATTACGGACGACGCCACACAGAGCCGTCCGGCTCGACGCGACGCGACGTGACGCTCTGTGTGGCGTCGTCCGTAATATCTATACTCCATTTATTATAACATTAGACAAATAACTGTTCTCACCCTTTCGTTATTTTGATGTAAACATTTAATAAACTCCGTTATTTCACGATAAATACAAAGCACTGTAATCTATTTACCATTTACATTAAAAAAATAAGTCTAAAGTGCAGTAATTTCAACAATATTACACAGTAACTGTCGTTATTTAGCCGTTATTTGTCTAATGCTATAGTAAATGGAGTATAGTACATTACAACTGCTCAGCGTCGCATCGGCGTCCCGTCCCGCCGCGCCGCGCCCGGTGTGTGCAGAGACCTACCCTACACCGGCGATCTGCTAGTTGTCCAATTGGTTATTTTAATACCCTCACGCAGCGCACTCCTTAGCTTTAGTACTTATGATTTAGAACAAATAACCACGTCATGACGTCACCGTTGATAATGTTGCCGATTCCCTTGTTCACAAACTGTTCTGTTCTGCATGTTTTTCTTTCTATTTCATTAAGAAAAGGATAGAAGATAAATTTTAGTTTAGTCCTGTCAAATTAATCAGCACTTGACGTAATTGACGTAATTTTAGTAGGCAAGTTTTTAATCACGTCTAAACTTGTATGGAGTAGTGACAGGCGCTGATTAGGTAATTTGACAGGACTAAACTAAAATTTATCTTCTGTCCTTCTCTTAATGAAATTGAAAGAAAAAGATGCACTGAACTTAAATTTAGTTTAGTTTGTGAACAATGGAATCGGCACCATTGTTCTCATCCTACTTACCTAATTGGTAATTGAATATGAGTGTATTAATAAACTAAAAGAAACAAAGAATGAATACCTACTAGAACGTGAAATATGTGGACATATTTATAATCCTTTGCAGCGTGACATCAGAAGCAGATGGTCTGGTGAACAAAGTGTCGATGTTCGACAAAGACATGATGATCCTCATCGTCTTCGGGCTGCGAGGTCTGAGCCATGAGGATGAGGCGCAACACGCGCTGCTATGCGCATTCATGCTGAAAGACAAGATCGTTGATGAGAATATTATTAGCGTTTCTATTGGTGTGACTTCTGGTAAGATTTGGGAATCCATTCTGGCTAATTGGCTACAACGAGCTTAACGAGGTAGCGTACCGTCTTGCGTACTTTAACACAAAGATGCACAAAGGCGTTTGCGGCCTGTATACAGATTGAAAAATACTTGCTTAGTCTGGTCGGTATAAAATGAGGGACTGGGTTTCCTTTGTGTTTATATTGTCAGAATCGTACAGTTAGTACGTATAAGTTACACAAACCAATATTATTACTTGTATACGGGTCCAGTGACATCACTGGACCCGTAAAAATAAAAAATAAAAATATAAATAAAAACAAAATAATAAAAAATAATATAAATTGTAGATTATACAATTATCTATAAAAATTCTAACACTTTTTTCCCTAACAAACACCACGCACGAGTACCCCGCCTATAGGTATAGGCGGGGTACTCGTGCGCCACACAACAGAACACAATTTCGTAAGAACACAATTTTTTCAAGTTTCTGAATCGCTTATCTCAGAAATGGTGTTTGTTAGGGAAAAAAGTGTAAGAATTTTTATAGATAATTGTCTACAATTTTAATCTACAATTTTTGTCTGAACTATTTTTATGACAAAGTACTGTTTGGTTGAAAAATGCAAAAGACCCATGTTTGCGAACTTTGACCTGGTATTTTTTTTTGCAGATGTGAGATTTATTGGTACTTTTCACATTTCATGTATTATGGTGTTTTCAGCTCTATGCAAATTATTGTAACCTTGAATGTCTATTTTGACCGGACTATGATGATGATGGGGCTCCCTTCTCCGCACTTATAGACTCTCATTTGGTCCGTTGTGCGTGTGACCGGACTATACCGCTGGTGTATATACCAGGCTGTGAAGTTTTTTTTTTTTTTTGATGATGCTTGTTCTTCATTTATTTATTTATAAACTAGCTTTTGCCCGCGGCTCCGCCCGCGTGGATGTCGGTTATCGCATAAAAAAGTAGCCTATGTCCTTCTCCATAACCCTGCCAACTTTCGTGACGATCGGTTCAGCGGTTTAGGCGTGAAAACATAACATACAGACAGACAGACAGAGTTACTTTCACATTTATAATATTAGTATGGATTTGAGCGATAATAGTCTGTCAATTGATTATTGTAGTACTAAGGAGAGGGTAAACGCCGTGACGCGCCCGCTAGAGGGTGGCGGCACGTGGGCAGAGTCGTGGGAAGGGAAGTGACTGAACGACGAGTCAGTCTTGTGAGGGCAACGAACAGATGCAGACATCCACTTCTACGCGAAACTGCCATGTCGGTTTGCCCGAGCTAGGGAATAATGCGTGAACGTTATTAGTATTGTGCTGTGTTGTGTTAATTATTGTGAAGTGAAATACTAACTGATTTGCTGTATCATCGTGTTTCGTGTTTTATTTTACACCTGCATAATGGATTCCGTACCACCGAGTCGAGATGATGAAGACGCTATTGCTCAGCTATCGATGACGCTGACATTTATATTTATTATACTTTATTGGAGTAAATGATAGCGTGATAGTTGCCAGGAACGGATCGAAACGAAAACGTGTTGCATCGACCTCAAGTAACATGGGAAAAGGGTAGGATTTCAGGAAGATGATGACTAAGGACGCTACTAAACATACAATTGGCGGCTTTATTTATTTTATTATTTATGTACACACAGTTAAATACATAGAGATACGACATAATTATAATTTCAGTACAAAGCTACTGCTTATTTCTTAAGAAATTTCTTCCAGCAGACCTGCGAAAGGAGAAATGAAAAAGAAATGTAGACAATAGTGTGTGAGAACATGAAGAGAATGATATGAATATGCGAAGTCTTAAACTAAAATATTAAATATAACATATACTTAAATAAAGCTACAAAAATATAAATACATATATCTATAAATATATACATAAAATACTCACAGTTGAGAGGAAAGGTAATGCTCTTTTACTCGATGTTTGAATAGAGATATAGTTTTTAAATCACGAATGCTAGGCGGAAGCGAGTTCCATAATCTTACAGCATGGACAGAGAAGGAATAAGAATAGTAGCTAGTTTTATGAGGATGAGATTTAAGGAGGGATCTAAGGTGTGATCTACACGGTGCGTCGCTAGGACGGGCGTATGAAAAAATCCACAGACATATCCATCAACATAAAATCCGAGTATTCCTACGAAGGCGGATTGGGAGCCACTTAAGTTCCTTGCGAAGGTGAGAAACATGGTCATACTTTCGAAGACCGAAAACAAAGCGAATGCACAAATTTTGCAAGCGCTCAAGCTTGTTCAATAGCTCCTCAGTAGCATCTAGGTAGCAGGCGTCGGCGTAATCTATAATCGGCTGAATTAGTGTTTGTGCCAAAGTAATTTTAGTCTTCAAGGGCAGGAGACTTTGAAGGCTCTTCAGCGAATGAAAGGAGAAATGTACCTTTCGACTGACCTCATTGACCTGAGCACGCCACGAAAGATTGGAGTCAATAATTACACCTAGATCTTTGGCGGTTTCGGTATAGTCAATGCGAACACCATGGAGATATAAAGGCATCAGAGAAGTAACATCAGCCGCATTGCGAACGAATCTGCTGCCTATGATCATGGCCTGGGATTTAGGTGGATTGATTTGTAAACCAAATGACTTAGCCCAAACGCTGATGCAGGCCAGGTCATGATTCATAGCAGCAATTGCAGATCCCGCGTCAGCTACAGTAAAATGTCGGTAAAGCTGCAAATCATCTGCGTAGAGATGAAAACTAGAGGAGATTACTCGGGTAACAAAGTTGATGAAAATTGAAAAAAGAAGAGGAGAGAGAACGCTACCCTGAGGAACACCCTCAGTGAGGCTACACCAATCAGAGGCTTTATTATCGCTTTCTGCGATCTCTTCCAGGCGACTAATCTCAACTTCTGTGGCTATTCGGACTCGTATTTTTTCGTTCCCATTCACTTTTTCAAACCTAGTCGATAAGGGCTAGGTATAGCCCGGAAAATTCCAATTTTAATCAACATACAACCTGATACTGATCTGCAGATTGCAAAAACGAATAAGAAAATTTGAATTTCGCAGGCTACCTGGCGCTTTCGCTTTAAAATGCTTTTCCATCGTTTTATTGCTTTCAGGGACGACTTATTGTGGTGTTGTCGGTCACGTTCTGCGAAGAGAATACACAGTTATTGGACCTGCAGTCAATAAGGTAGTGTAAAGTTTCGTACATTTTTACGTCATCTATGTTGGACATCACGCAGGGCCGGATTTAAAGGTGTGGAGGCCCTGGGGCAACCAACAAGTGCAGGTCACGATTTTTTTTTTGGAACATACGAAAAAATATATTTCAATTTTCAATTTGTACTTAATATAATAAAACTGAAGAGTTTGTTTGAAGCTAATCTCTGAAACCACAGTCGGATTTGAAACAATCTTTTTGCATTTGAGCCCAATTCTTGATGAAGATTATTTAACATCAAGCTACGACCCTTAGGAGACGAGCAAAACGAAAAAAATCGGAAAGACTTTTTTCTATTTGACAGACCCAACGGATGTATTTTTTCTCATTTAAAAAAAAAAACTAATTGTGAAGGGGCCGGGCCCGAGGCCAGAGCCCCTGTTGCCCTGCCCTAAAATCCGGCCCCAACATCACGACATCGGTGGATGACAAAGATTGTTAGGAAACCTGGACAGTATAATTATTATAAGTCTGAAATCACCAATCCGCCTTGAGCAAGCGTGGTGATGCCGGCTTATTTCACTATCCCCCCTGAGAGAATCCCCCTCAGGGGGGAAAACTAGACCCCCATGCCTACATTTTACGAGAAGAGGCCTTTGCCCTGCAGTGGAACAATAATAACCTGGTATTATTATTTTTATTTTTCCTTAAAGGCTGCAAGATTAATGATGACCTATCCGGATAAAGTAACCTGTGATAAGGAGAGCTTTCTAAGGAGTAAACTTGATCATGAGTTCTTCAGGCAACTCGTGGCGATACCTATGAAGGGTATACCTAAGCCAGGACCAGTGTACGAGTTTGATTATTACGGGTTCGTATTTTTACCCAGGTAGTCAGAGGTATTTTCGTCCCTGTACTTTTCGTCAGTTATGTTTAAATCCCATCACCTAGGAAAACCCAAATACTTTGCACTACTTAGGATTGAACACACGCCCCACGTTTAGTAATCGTATAATAATAATTATGAAAGCGGCTTCCGATAGTTTAGCTTTGGATGGATCAATCCGGTAAAATCGACATAGTTGCGTTATTTACCGAGGGTATCCATTCCATGGATTTCCCCACACAAAAACATGGAAATGTTGGCTTTACAGAGAACAATATTAAAAATCGCACTGCAAGTAAATGTTTCAAGTTTTACAGATTCCGTTCATTGTAAATACATAGGTGGCCAGATCGCCCACCCGGTAGTCGTCACCCAATACTGGGCCGGAACGAAGAAATGTGCAAATTCAAGACTGCCCTCCAAAACGCCCTGGAACAACAGAATAGAAGTTTTACCCGGTACCGGGACCATGTATACGGAATAGCTTATACTGTTAGTACTTTAGAACATTGGTGCCGATTCCCTTGTTCACAAACTAAACGAAATTTAAGTTCAGTGCATCTTTTTCTTTCTATTTCATTAAGAAAAGGACAGAAGATAAATTTTAGTTCAGTCCTGTTAAATTGCTGGTACGTGCGTACCATAAGTAAAAAGCGAAAAATACATTATGATATAAGTGCGGTAAGTTGAAAATTACAGCCAAGGCGATATTGCTAGCCCGAGCCGTAGGTGAGGGCTACAAGAAAGCAGAGGCTGTAATTATCAAAGCGCACGTATGTCATACGACGTTTTATAACATATTTGCGAGGAAATAAATAAAACTCGGACTTTCTTAAACGAATAAATCTTTAATCACGTGTTAAAGTAGTTAGAAAACTTTGAACAATTTGTAAAATTGATTATTACGTTGCCAGTTGGCATTTTAAATGTTGTCAAGTTATTATTATTAGTTAAAATTTCACCAGTCTCTCTCTCACTCTCTTGAGTGAAAGTAGGAGAAACGTGACCACAGAGTTCTGCAGTCGGTGGCGCTGCCTCTGAGACTATTGGCGGTGTCGAATTAATAAATTCATCATAACTTGACGACATTTTCAAATAAAAACAACACAGCGAAAAGAAAAAGCGCGCGGAATAATTTGTACTTGTTCACAAATTAGCGATGCGCGTGTTTTTTTTTTTTTAAGGCAAAGGCACGAAAACAGCCAGTATTACTAATAAAGTAAATTATTATTTTTTTTGTTTTTGTTATAGATAAATGGTTGTAATTTATTGTCAAGGTTAATTAAATTAAAGAATTAAATGTTTATTTTTTTATATTTCATAAAATGTTGACCACTTTTCTGTCATAAAAACTATTTGCTAAGATTTAAAAAAGTACCGTTCGTTTTAGACGGAGCATCTTGATTAACCATACGTTTTACCTTATTATAAAGAAACTCGTGCGTTTTACATTACAATAACGCACAAGTACGTAATGACATACATTAAGATATTGAAATTGGTGAAATAAGAGACCCTTTACGAGCAAATGTGTTATAAAAAACCTTTTAGCAAAAAAAACATTCGACTTCCAAAAAATCCAATAAAAAATGAAAAATAACTTTAATTTCGGAAGTCGGTGGCAAAAACGAAAATACACCGTGGTATTTTAGTCGTCTTACAAAGATAGCCCACTTCATGTATCCAATGACTACTAATCATTCATGTGAGTGTGAGAGTGTGTGTGAACATTTTAATTCTTAATTTTTTTATTTTTAGTCATTATGATGCATGACATAGTTTAAAACACCTGTTACGAGTGCAGTCCGAGCCTTAATTGTGTTACAAGGGCGCCGCTGAATGGAGCGGCGACACAAGGAAGTTTGGCAATAATTCCTTCTGCACATGTGGCTTCCCTGGTACCTCATAAACAACATAACTATGTCAATGTCTATTAACTGCTCCCAAGTAACGATGTTTATTTAGAATTTTTATTTTTTTATTTTACATACTTCCTTGTCATAATCTTTTCATTATTTGACATTATTTACCTACAAATCGAATTCCAATTCTTTATTAGTGGCTTTTGTGGACATGATATTTATTCAGATATGTTACTGTAGTTGTAATTGCAATCATGTCATTAATATTTTATATACTTAGACTAGCTTCTGCCCGCGACTTCGTCCGCGTGAAATTTCTTGTTCCCCCGACCCACCCCGTCGCATCACATTGCCTGCCCGTGCTTTTACTTCGTTTTCGCTTAAACTTTCATTAAAAAAAAAATTGTGTCCTAGTTAATAGGAATGTAATTCTTCCTCAAGAATTGGGCTGTAAAATGCAAAAAGATTTTTTCAAATCCAACTCTCAGTTCCAGAAATTAGCGCGTTCAAAAACAAAAAAACCTGCCAAGTGCGAGTCGGACTCGCGCACGAAGGGTTCCTTACCATCCATCCATACCATTGATATAAATAGTAAAGATACGGTCGTCCGAACGTTTGCTGGACACGGTCGCCATACAAAAACACTAGCGCCATCTATTAGAACTACGATGTCAATCGGCGTGGTCTGCTCCTAGACGTAAACTTGTAAGAGCGGGTATTTTTCGAGGTACAAAGAAATAAAAAAACCTTCTATTTTTCGAAATTTATATTTATTGCAGTTTGTTTGTGTTATAAAATTTCCATTGGCCTTCGAATAAAACAATATTTTTAAACTTATTTTTTTTTAACTTATGACACGACTCCAAACTTTATTTCGCACGGAATCAGAAGGAAATCTGCAAAATAAATACGTATTTTACTTTACTTACAGATTTTTTAGCAGTAAGTACATAAAAACACATTTTAATTTGCTTTTAATAAACAATAAAAATAATTTTATACATAATTAAATCATATAGTAATAATAATAAATCTTTTCATTTCATCGGATAAAAACGCGCGCCGCTGCAATGTTATGTCGCACTTTTACGCGACTTCGCTTCGTCTTTGCCAAACGTTGAGACAAATTAGAAAGAAAATTGTTTTAAATAATGTTAGAAGTTGATATAATTACATATGTTTAACTTATCGGTGATATGAAATGTTATCAATTGTTTTATTGTGCTTTTTGTCGTAGTTCACGCAACCCTTCACGACAACTTGGCATTTTTGCTTGTAAAATTTTACGACCGCTCCCGAAGACAGCCGAACGCGTTCTAGTTCACTTCGTTATAGGGAAGACCATTTTGGGACCAAGTTCGAGGCGTCATTATAACATGCGGTCCGCCCAGTCCTTACGCAGTAATATATATGTCAATGATCCATACTAATATTATAAATGTGAAAGTAACTCTGTCTGTCTGTCTGTATGTTACGTTTTCACGCCTAAACCGCTGAACCGATCGTCATAAAATTTGGCAGAGATATAGCAGAATATGGAGAATATGGAAGAATATGGAGAAGGACATAGGCTACTTTTTACGTGATAACCTACATCCACGCAGGCGGAGCCGCGGGCATTATCTATAAAAATGGCAAAAAAATCATGTCCGTTGTATGGGAGCCCCCCTAAATATTTTTTTTTTCCGTTTTTTTGGATTTGTTGTTATAGCGGCAACTGAAATACATCATCTGTATAAATTGCAACTGTCTAACTATCACGGTTCATGAGATACAGCCTGGTGACAGACGGACAGACAGACAGACAGATAGACGGACAGCGGAGTTTTAGTAATAGGGTCCCATTTTACCCTTTGGGGATCATTATTTTGCTGCGGAGTTATTATAAAACAGTTATATCTCCTAAGATATTCATTGAAATGAAATGATGTAAGGGCAAGTTTGTTCAAAATTAAATACTTGTGATGAATAACGTATTTATTTGGATAAGGATTAATACCATGTTTATGAAAACTCCTTCGCAAATAATGCATTAATTTCGAACAAACTTGATTACCATAAAAAAGGTTATAGTGAGTCAAGCTTAAAAGATAGACATATGCTGTCGCGGACTTTTTTTTAGAACTTTTAAAGTGGAACAATTCCATCATACATGATATTTGCGTAACTTAAACCGTTTACGCAGCGCACGCAACAGAAGCTCTCAAAAAGGAATATTTTTTCCCGTTTTTGCAACATTTTACATTTATGCTCCGCTCCTATTGGTTGTAGCGTAATGTTATATAGCCTATAATATTTCTGAATAAATGGACTATCCAACACAAAAAGAATTTTTCAATTCCAACCAGTAGTTCCTGAGATTAGCGCGTTCAAACAAACAAACAAAAAAACAAACTCTTCAGCTTTATAATATTAGTATAGATTATTTTATATTTTGTGAATGTGAGAACGTTGTAGGCCTAGTAGAGTGTAGTTGGCGGTTTTCTATTTTGTTAAGTACCTGGTAATTGTTGAAAGGCCTACACTGTCCTCCCATACCTATTATCACTGTTATTTAATAATATTGTAAAGCCAATTATTTTTAAAAGAGTAACCGTGGAGTTTCTTGCCGATGCCGGCTCTTCTCCATAGGAAACGACTAACTCGAACCGTGCACCTAGCTTCTGACGTTTCATAATTGCCCATGTAGGTTTGTGTGAAATTAAAGATTTTGATTTTGATTTTGGACATCTTTATCAGAGTTCATTCACCCTAACGCAAAATGTGTTTCTTACTAGTGCAACTTAAACTTAATCTAAATCCATTCTGCGGCGCCCTTGTATCACAAGGCTCGGACTGCACTCGTAACAGGGTGTTTTAAACTATGACATGCGTCATAATTAATAATTTTTTTTTTTTTTTTACATGAATGATTCGTTGTCATTGGATACATGAAGTGGGCTGTCTTTGTAAGACGACTAAAATGCCACGGTGTATATAACCAAGGACATTGATTCCGAAATTAAAGTTATTTTTCACTTTTTACTTTTTTAGTGTTTTTTGTTTTTAAAGTCAGTTGTTTTTTTATTAAAAAAAATGTGCCTGTACTCTGTATCTCACCTTCAGTAAATTCAGTAGTTGAAGGCAAGAATCGGAGTACAAACACATTTTTGAAGTGAAAACTTCTTTAATCCGCGTTGTGTGATTTTCGGTAGGGGAAAAACTTATGGGTTCGGGTCACCAAAATGCGCGAGTGTTGCGCCAGACTGGCGACGTGTGGCGCGTAGCGATATAAACATAAAAAAAAACAAAGTTATTAAAAAAAATTGTTTTCACTTCTGCCAGCAGTCCTTATGACTGCCTTTTTTTAACTTCAGGGTCCAACGACTGTTGGGAAGACGCGTTTAGTGGATGAATGTCTGTATTCCACTCCAGATTTCTTACGCAAGAAAAAAATTATTCTAACTGAGAAAGATAAGGTTAGTGGCATCTGCAACCTAATTGCGTAACACGCTTTCAATTACAATCTGAATGATTTTAAAGGATATTGCTAATCCATTGCTTCATGAGTTCGAAAAATGTGTTTGCCCAACAACGTAAATAACACAGTGAATGTTGTTGAACTGTCAAAATGAAAGCCCCTCTGTAGCTATACCCAAAGTCTCTAATTCAGATAATTTATGTAAACAAAGAAATGTCGCTGTCAACATGACAGGACAGTGGTGCAAAACATTTTATCATATTTTTTTTTTTGTAAATAATTATCTATGAAATTAAAGTGAATTAATTAGAAGAACTATGCAAACAAAATAACGTTGCCATACATTGTTTTATGTAGTGTGTCGGAGACACGGCCTATGATCGTAATAATCAGCTTTTTAAGTCCAGTGCTAGACGTAGGCCTCCCAAAATCGATTTCCACTCGAAACAGTTTACAGCCGTTTTCATCCAAAATGTGGTTAGATATGCTACATACAATATGAATCTATGGATGAGAGTTGTAATATTTGTGTTGTTGAAGATGTAAAAAATGTGAAAATGTTTGGATCTCCTGCATTGTTACCAGTATCATAAAATATTTTATACCAGAAAATCTCCTTTTTAATTAATAACTTTGTTTAAAACCGAAATTTTTTAAAAATAATTACGGTATGATTATTTTTTATTAATTATTACTTAAATTCAGTACATAAAAGAAAATGAAACCTTTTTTTTCGCCATTTTATGTGAATTACCATTACGAAGATATTTTTTTGATATGTTATCCTCTTTGTTTACATAAATGATCTGAATTTGAGACTTTGGGTATAGGCAGAAAGTGAACAGCTGATTTCGAGCGTCGTTCGTTAGAGTATTTCAACATCCATTGCAGATTTATTTTTTATTTTTGCTGTTTTGTTTTCATAAATGGACTGCTGCGTACAGAGAATGTACTTTTACATTGAAATAAAGAAATTTAACTGAAAAAACAAATCCCACCAAATACAAATACAACGCAGTATTCGAGCGCCGCTACCGCGCGCGGCTGGCCGTGCTATGATTGGACGACTGCCGCGCGCGGCAGCCGCGAGCTACCTGCCGCACACGACGAACGTCGCGAACGGTGTTAGTGTTGGTTCGCCAGTGGTTGTGTGTGGACGGACGTATTTTGTCACTTCCAGATTCTAAAAAGAGTGGTCGCATCCAACGCTGCCTTGTTTTAATACACTTTCTTCTATTTCTTATTCTACGTAATTTACGAATAATTAACAGAGCTACAACACACGCGGCCGCTTTCATTGTGGTTTGAATACGAAATAAAGAGCGCGGCGTGTCTCGGACATGCCGCGCATTTAAAGGTCTAAACTGTCTAGTCGCACGGCAAAGTTGTGTCCCGCGAATGCCGCGCGTAGCTGCCGCGCACCTTGCACACCGTGTTTGGACACACCTTTAGAAAATTTCCGGTGGAATATGATTCAAAATAAGGAGCTGAATGCACCCTGTTAGTTTGCGGAGGGCTGTCCCTTACACCGGGCCTGTGTAATAACTTATACTGTTGTAAAAAAACAGATATAAAGGAAATAATTTAAATATTTAGTACCTATTATAGAAAATCATTAAAGCACATTCTCCTACTTATTTAAAATTTTGCTGTGTCCGACAAGGTCCATATTTTGTTTCACATGGATTGTAAATATTGAAATAAAGATTAATTGAATTGAATTGAATTGTAAGTTCTATCAGGAATATTCTTATTCTTAGTAAAAAGTTGTCTTTCTTTAATTCTCCATTTTCTTTCAGGTGCCATACCATCTCTTTCGGAAAATCATGGTAAGGTACTTCTACCTAGGAAGCTCACGGGGTACGAGAGAAAACAAAGAGAATAAAATAAGACAAATGTATGTTCAGTTTTGTTTGCTATACCCCAAGTCTCTAATTCAGATAATTTATGTAAACAAAGAAACGTCAAGAAAGACTTGGGTTATAGTCACTTTCGCCTTGGTGGCAGCTAGTGTTGCCAGGTCCGATTTGTTGTAAATCGGTACATGAGGTCAAAAAAATCGGTATTTAGGGTTGCAGATCGGGACGGTAAACAAAAAAAAAAAAAACAAGGGGTTTTAAGTCTATTTAATCTTACATAACAAGTAATCAGTCTTGCTAGACTAGTAGAAATTATAAAATAAAATCGTACTTTAAATTTAATTGACGCACTTCAGAAGAATAAAGTACCTAAGTATTAATGTGAATTATTTGTTTTTATTAAAATTATATTTTTTATTGGACTTTGCCGCCTTATGAATGGCCTTGTTTTTTATAACATAGTTATAAAATTCATTGCATGTCATATTAAAGTTGGTTTTAATTTGAATTTCTGCTTTCACATGCTCGAGTACCTGATCGGGATATTTAGCGTCCCGATCAGGTACAAATTGGGATACCTGGCAACACTAGTGGCAGCACTGACTCTTCGCATCTTTAATAATTCACCCAAAGGTTGTCTGTAAAAGATCGCTTTTAGCGATAAGACCGCCCATTGTGACACCCTATGTAACAGTTCTACATTTATATCTGTAATTTTTATGGTGTACATAATAAAGAGTATTCTATCTATCTATCTATCTATCTATCTATCTATCTATCTATCTAATTATTATCATGTTCTTACAATCTTGGTGAACAAGGGCTTTCCAACAAGCAATGGGTACAATAAATGGCCAGCAGAAATAATTATCTAGGTACCTACTTATCCGGCCTTGCAGAAGAATTTCTGATTTGACTTAAAAATGTTTCGCTGATCCACACGAAACGTCTTGCAGTTTTACAAAATATCTACAGAACATGGCATTTCCTTATTTTATTCCTTTCTTTTCCTCTTAGTATCGCTATGGAGAACCTGTCTCCGCTTCAGATCCATGGCATCAATATCATATTCGACTGCCAATTCCCGTTGCCAGAAAAATTCGAATACACTGGTGATATCCTATCAGAGTTCACGATCAAGATGGTCGTACGGGACATTTGTATGAAGGTAAAGTTCTACGGCTTGGATAGGTGAATTCATCATCAAATATGCTCGCGGTGTGTCCGAAATTCATCAGAGTAGGTATTTGAACTTTGTCTTATACAGCGTATATAAATCAGCTGTCCCATACAAAACTTCAATACCTACCTATCTACTGGACACAAATGAAATTGTTCAGTCCAAACCCTTACATAATATAATATGATCACACATTTCTGATAAATGCTGTTTGACATTGAGTAGGTGGTTTCATAACATGATTACCTAAGCTATCTAGACGCTTTCGTTTTTTCAAAGACTCAGCGCCGAAAATGGAAAATCTAACAGCGCGCTTTTATTTAGACATTCATTTAGGTGTCGCCTCGTGTGAGAGTTAGTGAAAACGGGCATTAACCTAGACAAGATTCTTTCGTATCTTATCTTTTTTTGGTGTTGACTGCATAACGAAATCATTAATCAATGTTCTAGGTTCTCAACCATCTTTCGGTGGTAGTTATTGATGATGCCCAAAACATGGACATCGAATCTTGGCGCCTTTTGCTGCTCCTGCTAGAAACTAAGATGATGTTCTTTGTCTTGGCTGTCACTAGTGTTGACAGTCTGTCTGGTAAAACCATCATATTTTCTTTAGTGTATTTAGTATCAAAGCAACTAATGGCATAGATTTTTATTATTTTTGGCGTGACTTTTAAATCTCGAGCGTTTAATTTGAACTGTTACGGTTGCTTACATAGTATTGCCGATTCCCTTGTTCACAAACTAAACAAAATTTAAGTTCAGTGCATCTTTTTCTTTCTATTTCAATAAGAAAAGGACAGCAGATAAATTTTAGTTAAGTTCTGTCAAATTAATCAGCGCCTGTCACTACTCCATACAAGTTTAGACGTGATTAAAAACTTGCCGACTAAAATTACGTCAAGTTACGTCAAGCGCTGATTAATTTGACAGGACTAAACTAAAATTTATCTTCTGTCCTTTTCTTAATGAAATAGAAAGAAAAAAGATGCACTGAACTTAAATTTAGTTTAGTTTGTGAACAAGGGAATCGGCACCATTATTTTCCTGTAATCCAGTAACGGTCTCGCCTTTCAGATGTGGCTAAAAACTGTTTGGAGAACAACATGATTTTAAAGGTTCCACTGACAGGCATCGACCGTACGTACCACGCTGCACTGGCTTGCCAGCTACTCGACGTGCAGGCCATCCCTGCTGATTTGGAGAAGTAATTACTACCTTATATATATTATGTTTAGCATCACCAAGTTTTATCATTGTGTACCTATCCAATTCTGCCGTGTCACCATTGTTGTGAATGTTCTTGGTCCAGGGAAGCCACATAGCAGCTGACATGACACAATCTGCATAGCCTTTCCCCAAGTATTTTACATTATTATTATTATTATTTATTATTATTTTTGTAAGACACACTAGCAGCTAATTAGCTGATGCGTGTGTTTCAAATAGCTTGGAGATATTTAATCTGTCCAATCGGTTCTTGAAGCAGTTTAGTGTGGGAGCCGTCACACCATTTTCCGGGAGCTTAATCCATGCTGTACAACTCGGTTAGGCAAGAATTGCGTCAAAGGCTTTTTCTTTGACGAACTTTCCCCCAGTATTAGGGAATGTCCACGCAAATGTTTGTTGGCATTCAGCGATACATGAAGCGACTGCCTATCTAATCTCCACAAACCAGTTACTGCGTAAAACAATACCCCTTGGTAAGACTGTTTGTCAGACTTTTGGACTTCTGGCAACCCGTGACAACTGTCAAAGATCTACGAATGACAGCCGGGCCCAACGGTTTGACTTGCTTTCTGTGGCACGGAGGGATCTCGATATGTAAAAGATAATCACCCATCTACGAACCGACCTCGGTAAGCGTAGCTTAATCTTCGAACGAGCCTATTGCGGCTGTTATTATTTAGCGACGAGCCCCTCCGTCCCCTCGGAGATGAGATTTTCCGGCTAAGCTTACTAATAAAGGTTAGAAAAATTCAGAAAACCTTAGCCTAATATGCAGATATCTGTCGATAACGGAAATCAGTATCCATGAAGGGCTTATTCCACAAATCCCCCTGAAAATCCCCCTTAGGAGGAAAAGTGGAATCTGAAAACAGTCTAGAATTCACCCCTGATAATCCCGCTAAGGGGGGAAAACTAGAATAAAAAAATTACTTATTCCAAGATCCCCCTGAAAGTGATTTTTTTACATTAGGTTTCAGTTTTCCCCATTAAGGGGGATTCTCTCAGGTGGGATTAGTGGAATAAGCCTCCATGAAGGTCCGCTAGCCTTTTTCACAAAAAAATATGGCAGTAGTCTTTGAGCCACTCGTTATTTTATAATTTTTTTAGGGTCATTGAAAGCGCAAGTAATGGCATGCCGGGTTGGATACAAAACTTTTTGATAGCCCTGGTGCAGAGAGGTTCTTTGACTATAGTCACGCTTACTCGCAGTGAGGCCGCAAAGAAGCCAGGACTCGTAATGCCTGCGCTGACGTTGTTACAAAACGCAGTCGAGGTTGAAGACGACGACTTTCAACGGCAACGTAGTGGCCAGGTGCCTATAAGTATGCTCTTAAAACGGTTAAGTAAAAGTAAAACAATGGTGCCAATTCCCTTGTTCACAAACTAAACAAAATTTAAGTTCACTGCATCTTTTTCTTTCGATTTCAATAAGAAAAGGACAGAAGATAAATTTTAGTTTAATCCTGTCAAATTAATCAACGCCTGACGTAAATCGACGTAATTTTAGTCGGCAAGTTTTTAATCACGTCTAAACTTGTATAGAGTAGTGACAGGCGCTGATTAATTTGACAGGACTAAACTAAAATTTATTTTCTGTCCTATTCTTAATGAAATAGAAAGAAAAAGATGCACTGAACTTAAATTTAGTTTAGTTTTTGAACAAGGGAATCGGCACCATTGTCAGGCAATCAGCATGTTCCAAAATTAAAATATCTAAATTTATTGCCCTCACCAATCGGTACTGGGCTTGCGTGGTGGATAAAGTCACACTCTATCTCACACAAAGGAGGTCTCAGTCACAGCAGTGGAATGAGTACTATATAGGCTGTCTAGGCTGATCGCCTGATCATGTTAAAATATTAGTCTGAAGAAACAGATTGCCCGTAAAAAGGGATGCTACTGAAAGCTTCTAAAAGGTATTTCTTTTTAACGAATTCGCAACCCCCGTAGAATAAACGTGAGTAAATATTAATACTGGCCTAAGTAGAATTGCCAGAGTGCTTTATAAACATACATCGTTTTCCAAAAGTGATGAAATAACAATAAGGAAGGTTCGCAATTCCGGAACTGAGGTCCAATACTGGAGATCTGATTCCGGAATTCCGGAACTGTTAACTTTTAAAGTTTGTTTCGATTCAAACAAGATTTATAATTATATCAGTCTTTTAATCATTTTTAGTAACAAATTAAACATCTTTCTCCCTTATTTTACTCTAATTAAACATTGGCCGTCTAGCGGCTTGAGGAAAGTTTCACAGACAAGTTTGGTTGCGTTTAGATAAAATAATAATCAAAATATCAAAAAATTATGAATATCGGAATTCCGATATTACTCCTCTCAATTCTGGAATTGAAATATCAGATTTTTTTTACGGAATTCCGGAATTACGAAATTCCGGAATGCATGCCCTACCACAAACCAGGCGTGGTGCAGCGCAGCGCCGTCTTGGATATCGCTACGCCCCCGTCAGTGCAGTGTTGCATTTTTTTTTTGATAATGGCTTCTGGCAGTTCACCTAGGAGGTTGTCTACTGCTTAACCGGAATTTGAGTGCAGTGTTGCACGGTTTGTGTAGCGTTTTATACAAAATCAAAGTACACAAACCGCGCCCCACCACAACATCCGGGCTGTAGACATGTAGAGCTTCTAAGAAGTCATCAGCCGCCGGTCATACCTAAGCAATGTACATATTTCAGAGTCTTTACAGTGACATGATAAATTCAAGCATATATAGCAAACGTGAGAATTTGGTCGCCGATGAATATGACCAAACCATTCAAGTTGCAGTGATGGCTCATTCCTATACCTTAGAGGATATGAAAGTCGATATGGATATGGATGGTAAGTTCTTGCGAAGAACCTATATATATGGTAAGTCGTGGTACTTATAGAGGTATGAGGAACAGGGTAAGTGAAGTTCACTCATCCTGGATAGAAAAGGGAGGATCCTTCGAACAGACGAGATGTGTCTGGTGGGCAACTTTCCAACGGTTGATGTCGGGATGTAAAGATGTTGTATATATACCAGTCGCGCGGTAAATTCTGTTTGCGCGATGCAGGATTTGTGTGACGTCAGGTCTTTGATGCGTAGTTCGCGTGTGGCGTAGTAGATGCCGCCATATACTTGATAGTTGTATACAGATACAGCTGCATGAAAAAAGCGTAAAAAATAAGTATATCAAGCATAATTTAGACTTCCCCAGAACATTTATGCCTATTGAAGACATACACCGCGCCCAAATAAATTGTAATAAGGGTATGAGAATTATCATGATGATGATTTATGCAGCAAGCCAGAGTTTTGAAACTGCTCAGTAAATTACGGCAAGAAACTTGCCGTATAACATGGGCCTGGAAAAAACCCTTTATGATCTTATCATGCTGACTAGAAATCAAAACGTCTATGCCAAGTATTGCCTAAACCTTATATTGATTAGGAAGCACAATGCCTACCTTGCAATTCTATACAGTATTTTGAACTAAACCTTATTCTGACTATGAACCAAAATGCCTACCCTGCAATACGTCTATTATTTTAGGAGACGAAAGGGAGTATCGTTTCTGTTCACAGTTCTAACCTAACCTACAGTTCAGAGGCCCTAGTGTGAGTTTATTTTAACCATCTCGACTACTTAGAAATTATTGCATTTTAGGCATTTTGCTTGTTAAACATTTTGATCTCTAGGCAATTTACAGCTTAGACAATTTGCTGTGTAGTCATTAATTTTAGGCATTTTGCTTCGTAGACGAATTAAAAGATAAGACCTCTGATCATAAACCGAAAAAACACGTATCCTACAGTGCAGGTACACCGTATGCCTCTTCCCAACTATGATGGGGTTGGCTTCCAGTCTAACTGGTTCGAGTTGAACCTGACCTTATGCCTACCCTATCAAGAACAATAGGAGTTACATTGTGTACTTCAAATGACCATGACTAACGTTTGCAGCAATAATCCTGAAAACATACGACTCTTTGACACCATTTGAGAAGATGTTGTTAAAATGTGGCTCGGTGCTCGGAGATATATTCTCCAGACGGATGCTTTTGAATTTACTTCAAAGCGATTCTCCCAGGAAAGTTGCTCAAGGTAGGATGAATCATATTTTTTTAGTTACTTATACGACAACTCCGGGTAGACTAAAAAATCGTAGGAGTTTCGTACAATCCACACAAGCGATCAAAGACGGGCCACCCAAAGAGCGAGGTAAACTGTGGGAAGAGAGGTATCCACCACCTCAACACTTCGTAAAGCCCCAAGAACACCTGCCTCCCGGTTGCGAACTGCAGTGACTTATTTGGAAACTTCTGAATCGTTTGCGTACAAGTAGACCGCTGCAAACATAATCTGGCGAAGTGAGGCAAAGTTGATTCACCTAACATTCAATGCGAGCGCAGTGCTCCTGAACTGACTATCTCCCATCTGCTAGAGTGCCCCAATTGTCTGTTCACCTGCACCCTTGACGATCTGAATAATATCTCTGATGCTGCAATAAATGTGGCCACCTACTGGGCCCAAACAGTAGATGTACATATTATGAAGAAGTTACTAATCATTAAAATTATAATTATAATAACTTTGTGACCGTCTTTTCCTAAAATTCGATGTGCCATATTAACGCCCGAGTGCGCTACGTCGCTTATCATCAGAATTTGTTCAGTTGGTATTTATTGCGGTCCATATTTTGGCGGTCCGTAACGCAACGGATTGCAAAAATCATTCTTTATCACTTTCGTACATTTTCGACGAACCAACGCACACTACAGGCGGGCCGCACCACTTTTTTGTAAGAAAATGCGTTGCACTGCGACTCGTTGCAGCCGTACTGTGCGCTTGGCCTAAAGCGAAAGCGTCAGGGTAGCCCCCGAAATTCAAATATTCTTACGTTAATGATTATAATTCTGTAAATACATAGTTGTTATGGTCGCGAATCATATTTTGATCAACATACAACCTGCCACAGACCTGCATATTGCAAAAAACGTGACAATATTTGAATTTCGCGGGCTACCTTAGAGCTTCCCCCTTAAGGAATAGGAAGAAAATGATTGGTCTCACGTTTGACAGCGGTGGCAAGGCTGTTCTCCATCCGAGTGCTCGAGTGTGAGGGAGGGGACTTCACTCAAGACACTTCGCTGGTGCTGGTGCACCCGGCGCCTTCGCTGTCTGATGCTAAGCCGCCGTATTGTGCCTGCCTGGGAACCAGAAAACCTCGTCAGTTAAATAAAGAATATATGCTAAGTATATGACGGTATAATAGCTATACGAGAGTCAGTCAGCAGCAAAGCGGCTAATAGCTCAGGGAAGTTAATCGATATAACGGATCTACAAAGACGCTTAGGTAACGAAGTTAAGAGTCACCTATCTGGACTATGCCTGAAAACTTTCGGGTTACGAAGATATTGTACTTCGACCTTCAATATCTTCGTACATTAAAAAAAAACCACGATAACAGTTCTGAATGTTATTTTTTTTTTTTTTATCTAGGCCATCTCAGAGTGTAACCACTAAAGTTCCGACTTTTTAACCGGACATTCCTGTGGCTGCCTTAAGCTCCTAACGAAACTTAATGCCTCCAGCCAGGGCGTAAAAACTATAAACTAAACGACTGCTGCTCGCTAAGGGCACCCCCTGTGGGGTACGAACCTCGGCTTAGGGCAGCTGAGTCGGAGGGAGGGTGGCAAGGGACCGACTGTGGCTGGATAAAATCAGTGTTTTGATTATTATCGTGGGGAGTTTGGATTACATGCTGCTCAGCTAAAACGCGTGCTGGCGCTTCACTTACACTCAAGGGTCGAGGAGGACTATTCGTTAGTCGGGGATTTCGGGCGGGGCCTCGGCGGCGAGGTCGGAATGACGATCGTGTATTGTGTGCTCTTATTTTTCGATCGATTCGATTCGATTCACTGTACTAGTTTCCCTACGACTCTCCTGGAGGAGAGTAGTGGGGTCGTCTGGGTCGGTCAGTGCATGCCTTGGACGGCGGGTCGAACTAATTTTTTAGGGGACATAACTTGCGGTCTGAATGTTAAAACTTAGGTAACCTTAAATACATTCACAACTTCTGTACCACGGTATGCACCCAAAAGCATAAAGGCTGCTACAAACAGGCACGGCACGATACGTGACACAAACCCACCGCTCGTAGCGCGCCACGCGGTGTCTTGTGTCGCGTCGCATGACGCGCCTGTTTGTAGGAGCCTTAATTTGTTACATGCGTTACAATTCGCGTGCGTCTTTTCAGCGATTTTTCACACCAAAAATAAAAGTCCCGTCTCCTAATAATTTTTGCTCAATGTTGATGTGATGTTGTTTTTTTAATGAGTTTGATGTTCTACTTTGATAACGGCTGTGACGAGTCTTTTTACACCCTGTACACAAGAAGTTAATATCGCAAAAGGGGACAGATTTCTGCCTATACGTTCCGCTTTTTCTTGTGGTCGCTGAGTTGCAGTGGTATGGGATGTGGAATAGTGTAAGTATAGTGGGTTGTTTTTTTTTTGGGAAAACTTAGATACCTCCCATGCAAAAAGTCGTAACATGTTTTTTTTGTAAAATGAGATTTTAGTACTATAATGTAATATTATTATACTACACATTCTTAACACATTGACTGCCACCGCGGTCACCGGTGACCGCTAACAATAGTTTTTCTACGTATTGTATTATTGTCTGGCAGTCAAAGCCTAAAAACGATATTTTCATATTTTCACTAAAAACCGAATTTCTAACCCGCTAATAGTCTTATTATCACATTATGTTTTGCGACTGATCAACACAAACATGACGTTAAAAATCTCTCTCCTGAAAATCACAAATATTTCATAAACCAGTCAATTCAAGGCGCTTTGCAACTAATGATCAATAGGACTGCCAAGCCATTTCAAGGTACCACCGGCACCTACCAATGAGGTTATGTAAAACTTTTTAAATGAAATATCTTTGTTGGTAGCGAATTGCAGAGACCTGCCAATGTACGCGTTCTGCGGCTACATGAAGTTCCGCCACTCCTTATTCAGGACAACCACTTACGAGTTATTGACAGAGACTCAAAAGGTAAGATAACGCGTATCTTTCTACCTACTATTAAAGTCACTATCGATATCACTCACAATATCTATTAGGTTTTCACAAAATCACTTTTCACTTGTCTACAATTCAACCTCTTGACGTTTCTCTAAAAAACCCCCGTGCGCACTACTTCCCAAATCCCATCACGTGGTATTTGTTTTCCGGAAGCCGCCTAGGCTGACATTTATAATAAAACGTGGTGGTACAACCGGAAGTAGTGCGCGCGATAACACTTAATTTTATTATTAATGTAAACATTAAATATTGTTATTAAATTTAAATACCGATAGTATTTTAAACATAATGAGTATTAATGAGTGTCTATGATTGATCAAATTGAATACGATAGCTCAAAATGATTAATCGATATCGGAAATCCGACTATCGAAGAGTTTCTAACACTACCGATTTTGTCTTTTAAGGATAAAACATTATGATTGTTTACTAGAAAAATGAGTCATGTTTCTTCAAGATAAAAGTATTTCGTATGCGTTTCGATGGTGCGGCCGTGGCGATATTAGAACTACTAATTTTAAAGAAATAAAAATATGTTTTTGTATCCTATCATTTCATTTTAATTTAATTTAGATATAATTATAATAAAACCACTCCATATACTAATAGAATGTATTCCACCAATATCAAAATGAACTCTAACATTATAATCCAAATATTACAATCAGTGTAACTTCGACATAAACAGTACAACTAGAATATAATTTCACTATTTCAATCATGAGATCATTGTTTTCAATCTATTAACCAAAACTTCCAACTAGGACGACTCCCGTCCGCGAACTGCCCCCCGACTCACATCAAAGTGGGCGGAAAAGCTTACATTTACATCAACTTCCGGGTTCTCGAAACATCGAGAACATTCTAGATTGTTCTACAAATGCGCCTCTAGTGTCGAGAAGCGCTCGCTACAACATTCATTCACAATTATACAATAACCCATTGACAACAGCGCCCCTGGTGTCAAGAGGCCTAATATTCCATTCATAATCTATGAGTAAATCATTCATAAATGCTAACGCCATCTAGCCGCGACTGGCACAAACAATACACTCTTACATTGTTTTCGCTGCTTAGCGATGGGTGGCGCTAATATATATATCAGTCACAATGACGCTATTTAAACAAGAAATCATGACATTCGGCCATCCGACAACGTGCTACTCCTGGAGCACAACTCCCACTTTTAACCCGTTCAATCAGTTCGTATTTCAAATGACAAATTTAGTGTGAAAACTAAATAAATATACTAATAGGTAATAATATTTAGTACAAGAGCCAGGGCAATATATATGTATACATGTTTAAGCTAAATCATGACATTCGGGATCTTTTAGAGGTACCTAATTATTATAGTAACATACTGAATTAACCTTACAAAATTATTATTGTAAAATACAAATCCATTGTTAAAAAAAAAAAAAACTATTTTGCTACTAATTTCCTCATCTGAACTAATATTAACATTGTCAAATCAATTCAAAACAAAATATTTTGTTCCACACAAACCCACACGGGCACCCCCGAATCGTCAGAAGCCAGATGCACGGCTCCAACCAGCCGCCTCCCATGGAGAAGAACCGGCAAGAAACTCCACGGCCACTCTTCCAAAAATGATTGGTATTCACAATACCCTGAAACAACAGTGTCAATAGGAATGGGAGGAAGGTGTAGACCCTTCAACAATTACCAGGTATCTTAACAAATAGAAAATGGTCAACAAATCTACAGTCTAATAGGCCTTCAACGTTCTCACATTCACAAAATAGGAAACAATCTATATAAACATTTAAAAAAAATCTATTTAAGCCAAATGACATGGTTGCCACAACTACAGTTACAAATCGGAATAAATAATTATCATGTCCACAAAAGCAACTAATAAAGAGTTGAATTTAGAATGATATGTATATAATGTCAAATAATGAGATGATTAAGTCAAGGAAGGATGTAAAAATAAAACATCATTACGTATTTGGGAGCAGCCAACAGACACCCACACAATCATGCCGCCAATGAGTTACCAGGGCAGCCACACGTGCAGAAGGAACCATTGCCAAACTTCCTTGTCTTCAACATAGTTTTTATTGTTATAATATGCTTTCCGACAAGAACACGTCCGACGTGTTCCCCGAACCCTCCATCGCCAAATTATGCAACTGGCTCCGGCAACCCATTACAAAAGCGGATACTGTTTACAAGAAATGGCTGTTGTCTGTCATGATTGTCATCAAAATCAAAATCAAAAATTAAAATCAAAATCAAAATCAAAATATTTTATTTCACATAAACCTACATGGGCACTTATGAAACGTCAGAAGCTAGGTGCACGGTTCGAGTTAGTCGTTTCCTATGGAGAAGAGCCGGCAAGAAACTCCACGGTTACTCTTTTAAAAATAATTGGCTTTACAATATTATTAAATAACAGTGATAAGTAATAGGTATGGGAGGACAGTGTAGGCCTTTCATCAATTAACATCAAGTTCAAGACCCTTGAGATGTATCCAGGGCCTAATTCTATCTGTAGATACAATACTTTCATGATTATTATTCCTTTTCCTATTACAACCATATAACTATCGTTACCCAATACTGCTACAACCTTATAATAGCCTATAAGCTTTTACAAAAGCTTTGTACTCTTGCCGTTATTATTATACTTGGTCCGGGCTGTCGGTTACTTGATATTCAGGAGCAGAAGTATGACCAATGTCGTGTACATATTTTACTGACAACAAAAATCTAGTTTTACGACTGTTTTGGAACATTAAATTTATTGATAAACTATCGCGCATTTTCAGCAGTATTTTATTTTTATTTTTGGTTGTTCTCATTAACAGTGTTGTTAATGAGAATTAACAATACTGAATTTATTACCCCACTGAACCTTACCGAGACACTTTTCCCAGTCATGCTCATTTCCATTAAAATTTTGAGCAGATAGTGAATTTAAAATAGTTTGATTAAACCTTTGAGCTTGTCCGTTTTGCTCTGGGACAAGCAACTGCATTAAGTACATGTTTAATACCAAGACAATTGCAAAAGGTTTCGAAAGCTATTGATGTGAACGAAGTGCTATCAGAAATGATTTTAGCCAGTGTACCAAAATCAGTGAAAATATTTTCCCAGATTTTAATTGTGCTCTGTTTTCGTATCTTTCGCTGCTCCGACAAACACGTACTTAGTGAACCCATCTACAATCGTAAGTATGTACGAGTTGCCGTTTCTGCTCTTTATGAACGGCCCTAAATGGTCAATATGAATAATGTAAAACGGTATGCTAAGTTTCTCTATTGGAAAAAGTAGACCCTGCCTCTTTTTGCACTATCTTTACTATAAGCACATTCCATGCAGGAACCCACATATTTCTCAACAAATCGTCGTAATCTTATGGACCAAAATTGGCTCTTTCTTTCTTTTTTAGCCTAAATGCCCGATGTCATCGTGGTTAGCTTTGCAATCTTGCCAACGAGCACTTCAAGACAAACGTTCATCAAGCATCAACTTTGTAATAGAGTGCATTATTTTGACGGTGTATTTTTGCTTTAGGTCTTCGAACCCAGGGTCAACTTCAGGTTTAAGAACTTTTACCATTCGAGACGTTCCGTGGTCACTCATTTGCAGGATTAGGAGCCAACTACCTGATTCAGTATTAATAACCTTAACAGACCGAACATCTCCTTCCGCGTAGATGCCTTAAGCAGAATCTGCTTAAGGCATCTACATACGTCTTAATAACACCCGGACGGTAATCAATTCCGAAGTTATTATCGCTTATTTACAACCACTACCTGGCTATCCACGGAACGAGATCTCTCTTCGTCCATGTTGTCCTAAGCGCCGCGCAATCAGTAAATACCTTAAACGGGACCCCGAACAAGTACACACTAAACTAAACACAGCAAGTCTCAAACTACGGATCATACTAGGCTAAAACTTCCCTGGCTAAAAGAGTTTAAGGAATTGAATGCGGTTTGATGATCATTGCACCAATACCATGCAACATTTCCCTCAAGTAAGTTAGTCAGTGGTTACGCTATCTCCCCGTATACTTTTATAAATGTACGGAAAAATCTCGTAAGCCCCAAAAATTTACGGGCTTAGTGAATATTATTGGGCCAAGAGAACCCAAATGGAATTCTCTTAAATTCATTGTGGCCGCTTAAATGAGTTATCTGGTCTTCAATAAGTGTAAGAGGAAACTTGTCCTCATTAGTTTTGTTTTTAATGGCTCTAAAATCTACACAGAGTCTTTGTTCACACGATTTTCTTACGGACTATAACTATATCGGGCTTGCCTAATCCGAACTAAATTCTTGTATAATACCGGTACGACAGTTAAAGCAGACTATAAAACCTTCGCTACACCCGGAATCGTTGGTAGAATTTGATCTCTGCCTATTTCTCGTCTCTTAATCTGTTCGAATTAAGTTGAATAAGTCCTCAGGATCCTCGCAGTTAAATGCCTGTGAACCACTAGTAACTGACCTATCAGTAATTCCGTTTATTGCACCATCAACGGTTCTCTTACGCTTTGTTTCACAACGTTTCAAAAGATTTAAGTTAATATAAAAATACTCTAGTAAACTGTCATCAGCATTCCTGCAGGCAGCATTTCTTCTAAAAGTCTATCAAAAATTTCCTCATTAGGAAACGCCTTTTTGAATTTGGCTTGCCAATCGTCGTAAGAAAAATATGACCGTAGGAAGAGACTCAAACCATTTCTTCGCAAGTCCAACCAGTTTTTGAAGGGAGAAGTGAATGTTTTGCTTCTGATATCAATTATCAATTTGTGAACATTCATTAACCTTCCGAATTTAAGCCTCATTACTTCGTGACCTATTGTCCGGATCAAATTCAGGTATCGTGTTATAAAGTAGACTACTTTGCGAGGAATTTGTACTCTTACTTGGGTCAGCCTTCCAGGAAGTCAAGATGTTCAGCACGTCCTTCGAGGTCACTTCCTTCGAGTGTTTTCGAGACCGTCGTCGAATCCTTTCTTCCAGGGTAGAAGACGAGAACGAGGATGATGACGACGATCGTTATTGTTTTTCTCTGCGTTTACTACGCTTACGAGCAGGAATATGCGATTCACCAACGAACTCTACATCACTCATGTTAGCTGAAATATTTCATAACATCTGATTACATTCTATTCACATTATCAAGAAGTGGAAGTATCTGTCACAGTTGATGTGTGTGATGGTGTATGTATAAATGTGTGTATGAATGAAGAATGTTTGTAAGTGTAGTATCTGTTAAGTATTCAAAAATTATCAAACCAGAAATCACATGGCACATGGTATACATAATCTCTTCAATCAAATCACTCATGGTAGCTGAAATATTCCATAACGTCTGATTACATTCTATTCACATTATCAAGGTCATTAACCGGAAGTATCTGTCACAGTTGATGTGTGTGATGGTGTATGTATAAATGTGTGTATGAATGAAGAATGTTTGTAGGTGTAGTATCTGATATGTATTCAAAAATTATCAAACCAGAAATCACATGGCACATGGTGTACATAATATCTTCAATCAAGTGGCAGTAGCCTCCATATTCAAGTGGCAATAGCCTCCAAGTTCAAGTGGCAATAGCCTCCAAATCCAAGTGGCAATAGCCTCCAAAGTCGTGGCAATAGCCTCCAAAGTCGTGGCAATAGCCTCCACAGTCAATTGGCAATAGCCTCCAAATCAAATGGCAATAGCCTCCAAAGTCGTGGCAATAGCCTCCAAAGTCAAGTGGCAATAGCCTCCAAAGTCAAGTGGCAATAGCCTCCAAAGTCGTGGCAATAGCCTCCACAGTCAATTGGCAATAGCCTCCAAATCAAATGGCAATAGCCTCCAAAGTCGAGTGGCAATAGCCTACAAAGTCAAGTGGCAATAGCCTCCAAAGTCAAATGGCAATAGCCTCCAAAGTCAAGTGGCAATAGCCTCCAAAGTCAAGTGGCAATAGCCTCCAAAGTCAAGTGGCAATAGCCTCCAAAGTCGAGAATCTTCTTACAAACTAGCAGGGCTTGCTTGGCTATATAACTACAATTTTGAGTTACTATAGGACTCTCATGCTTGGTTTTAACAATAAAAATAAAACAACAACATAACACTACACACTATACCCCAGCCAAATACTGTTGAAGAGTAGCATCAACCACATGTCATAATCATTCCAACTAGGTACCATTTATGCGCACTCTATCTCAACCAAAAATAGCAACGAATAGTAGGCTCGCTTAAATAATAAAGCCGAAAGTATGGCGCGTTCCTAAGTGAAGTAATCATTCCAAATATCATGTCAAAATTACCAGCGTATACGCGCACCATACCTCAGAGAAACTGAAGAGGGGTAGCATTGCCCAAGCATTCAAGACAAAAGTACGGTGCACTCTTAGTCCTGCCGACACTAACAGGGAGTACCCTGATCAAGTCTTTACGGATACAATGTAGAATAGGATGCCTATGTTTTGCTAATAATATATTAATTACTTAGGCCTTTGCCCAGCAGTGGGATGATGCAGGCTAACAGTATCAGTAACAGTATATTAATTACTCCAAATTATAGGTTAGGTTACGTAACAAACAACCACACAAGCTCTGCCAGTCTTTAAGTACTCGTAGTCGTTAAATAAAATGTTCTACATACATACCTTTTAAATAAGTCTTAGCGACAGTGGGCGCGTACTGTAATGTAACGTGTCACTTCTGATATATAATAAAACCACTCCATATACTAATAGAATGTATTCCACCAATATCAAAATGAACTCTAACATTATAATCCAAATATTACAATCAGTGTAACTTCGACATAAACAGTACAACTAGAATATAATTTCACTATTTCAATCATGAGATCATTGTTTTCAATCTATTAA
Organism: Dryobota labecula; assembly: GCA_947523025.1. NCBI lineage: Eukaryota > Metazoa > Arthropoda > Insecta > Lepidoptera > Noctuidae > Dryobota > Dryobota labecula. The sequence continues at coordinate 8,040,820 of OX383300.1, read as the reverse complement.
CCAAAACTTCCAACTAGGACGACTCCCGTCCGCGAACTGCCCCCCGACTCACATCAAAGTGGGCGGAAAAGCTTACATTTTCATCAACTTCCGGGTTCTCGAAACATCGAGAACATTCTAGATTGTTCTACAAATGCGCCTCTAGTGTCGAGAAGCGCTCGCTACAACATTCATTCATAATTATACAATAACCCATTGACAACAGCGCCCCTGGTGTCAAGAGGCCTAATATTCCATTCATAATCTATGAGTAAATCATTCATAAATGCTAACGCCATCTAGCCGCGACTGGCACAAACAATACACTCTTACATTGTTTTCGCTGCTTAGCGATGGGTGGCGCTAATATATATATCAGTCACAATGACGCTATTTAAACAAGAAATCATGACATAATTTCTAATACAATAGGTGGAAAGTTTTTGTAAACAATAAGCCAGTCACTCTATAGAAACATTCAAAACGTAGGTAGGTTTTAAATTATGAAAAAGAAAACCTGTTATCGGGAGTTCCCGCTAATACGTACTTTCTTCGATAGGTAGATAATCATGACTAATTTCTACGCAATACCTACCGTACAGCTTCTGAAATACAAACCTAGGATTTTTTTGTGTATTTTTGCAAATTTCGCGTTTCAATGGCGCGTTTATAACTTTTTAACAATAACTTTGACAAATTTATGGTTTTAGGAGTCAACTTTTACTTATGTACTAAATCTTGACATAGGTTTTTTTTTTATATCGCCGTGGCCGCGTCAATTAAACGCACAAAGTATTTCGCAGTATCAAGAAAGTATGTAAGCAGCAACAAGCATAACTGATAGTAATCGATTCTTTAACAGCTCGCAATGCATGCCCGAGCGTTACTTTACTTGGAGCGGTATACAAGACGATGTAGTAGTTGTGGTGCTGGCTGCTTCGTCAAGATCCTAGGACTACGGTGTAATGACGTATGTACACCTACTGGAATAGCTGATACATTCAAGTAATCATCAAACACCACTGTTAGAGGATCATTTTCATTGGTCGATAGGGCTCGTACTCGGGGTGCAGGCAGGGCCGCGCCGCCCCTGTGTGCGAAGTGTGCGGCGCACACAGGCGCCAAGACAATAGAGGCGCCGCCATCGAAATTATTTTTGTTACACTTTACACAACAACATATTCTTTGTAGTGGAGTATCGATAAGTAAGTAGGTACAATAGGCGCAAAATATGCCTTGTAAATAACAAAACATAATTATAATGCGCTTATTGTACAAGTCTTCTAAGATAATATTCACGTGTGTGGTTTAATTTTACGCTTTGGGTTTTAGTTAACATTAGTTACGAGCTCAGCGTTAAAATCAAAAGAACCGCCGTGAGTTTGTTTGAATGAATTATGAACGTAACCCGATGCGATGCGTGCGACGCAAGCGGGGTGGGGTCACGGGATTCCCCGACTTTAAAGAACGAGAGTACCAAAACCAGTGTGATCAGATTCAGTATTTTATTTATTTTTCAGTATATTCTAACGATATTTTTGAACGTGAGTATTTTTGTGGGTATATTGAGTGAAGGCAGTGTTTTTGGGTATATTTTGGATAAAAAGTTATGGTACACCGTAAATGGACGTCATGACCATAGATGTTCAGTGAATTTCCCGGATTTAGTCTACAATACATCTGTTTGTTGTCTGTGTTCATCATTGTACAGACGCCAGCACATCAAGCTAGTACAATCTGTCAAATTTCTTTAATAGATTTTCAACTTTATCACTACAGGATAAGGTTCAAAGTTGAATTTATATACTTAAACAATTTGACAGCTGTTTGCCCTAACATCACCATAGCATTACGAACTTGCTAACTATGCCAGTTACCGTAGCAAGCGCGGAAAGGTCCTTTTCTAAATTCAAACTTATAAAAAATTACCTGCGCTCAACAATGAGCTGCAGGAAAGATTAACTTTAGCAACAATAGCCATAGAGGAGGCTATATTAGACCATATAGACATCACGAGATTATTAAGCATTTCGCAAACAGAAAAGCGAGAAGAGTGGAAATAATATAATTTAAGCAAAATTTAAGTATGTTTATATTCTTACATATTTTAGACCCTTGTTGTTTTTTTTTTATACATAGCATGCGTAATAGTTAAATCAGTAATATTAGAAAAGTCAGCTATTTTGTTATTAATATCTAAGTATACAATTAGATATAACATCATAAATAAAGTATGTAAAAATTAAATTTGTGTTTTATTTTTCGCAGTAATTGGCAAGCGAAAGCGAACTGGTTTTACCTATTCAGGAAAATATTATCTAAGTATATAAAACTGGAGAACATTTATTTCAGTCAAAATTAACAAATAATAAAAAAACATAAGTTGAAACATGAAGATTCGTAAAAAAAAGAGGCGCTTCTTAGGTTTCGCACACAGGCGCTGTGGGGGGTCGGCTCGGCCCTGGGTGCAGGAGATTTCTGTAACTCATGCATGACATAGGGCCCAAGCGCACGCCCCGGGCTTATTACGTATCTTGCAGAAGCCTAGCGATAGCGAAATTTGCGCAATTATCGCGCAAATTTCGCAAATCCGTATTATGTAACAGCGATAGCCATAGCATAGCAAACTAGCGATAGTGCTGCCTCTATGGAACAATCAGTTAACTAAAAATTGCAGTTTCCTACTGTGATCGCGTAGTGATTGCGACTATTTCGTATTATGCATGGTTTTTGACAGCAGAGCGACAGCCATCGGCGAGCAAATTTGGCTGTCAAATTGCGATAACCTTTTCCCTTGTTGCTGATCGCTCGCTGATTGCATTAGGTGCAAATTAATCTTATATTTCGAAGAATTTTACCTTAAATTGTGTAAATTATACTCCTTCGTGTGTCGTGTGCTCATTAGAACAAACTGAGTGTGCCGTAAAAGACTATTCACCCCAGTGTATACTAGTTAAATACAGTATCCAAAATTGTTTGCGTCTCTAGTCTCTATTGATTGAGGTGGAAGTATGGCTCGTGCTGTTCTCTTGCTTGAAGCACTTGAGGTTGAAGCCAGCAGGATTGAAAGCCGTAACACAGCACGGTTGCGGCGTAGCCTGCGAGATCAAGCTAATGCTTTGAATTTATCAGACGCCGAGTTCAAAGCTCATTACAGACTTTCCAAAGAGCTGTTTATGAATTTGTGCACTGAACTTAGACCATTCATGGCAAGAACGAGAAGAAGAACAAAAGTTAGTGTAGAATGTAAAGTAAGTAGGTGTACATGATAATATCTTTGCATTGTTTAGTCGTTACTTTAATTAAGAAGCTAATAATTATTGTTTTAGATAATATAGGTACATATTGTTGTGATTTTACAGGTGCTTACAGCTCTCTCATTCTATGCTACGGGGTCCTATCAAAAACCTGTGGGAATGAGCTATCTACATGGGCTCAGTCAAGCCAGTGTATCCAAAGCTGTAAAAGAGGTGACCATCGCTTTAAATACACAAAGTGTTTTAACAAAGCACATTAGATTCCCTCAAACTCAACTAGAAAGAAACACAATTATTAATGGGTAAGAGAACAATACATTGCTTAAAGTATTTATACATATAATAGGTAGGATACATGTGAGTGAGTATCTATGTAGTTTTTTTTTTTTAGGTTTTCAAACAAGTTTGAATTTCCTGGTTGCCTCGGCTGCATTGATTGCACTCATGTAGCTCTAATTCAGCCCAGTGACCATGAAGAAAGGTTTTTTAATAGAAAACATTACCATTCAAGAAACGTTCAAATAGTAAGTAATGTACCTAGTTTGTTTTTGTCCAGTTTACAATAAAGAATAATCTATCTAAGCCCTAAAAAAGATTCTGGAATAACAGTACAATTAATATAGTTAGTAAGTGATACGCAGTGTAAGGTACATGTAATGCATTACATTTTATAATGTTTGTTTTTAGATATGTGACAGTGATTTGAATATTATTAATATTGATGCATCATTTGGTGGAGCTACACATGATGCTTACATTTGGAGAAATTGTGAGATACAAGAGCATCTCCAAGAGCTGCAAAGCAGAGGAGAGACTATCTGGTTGCTAGGTAAATTTAAATAAAGGCTGTTTTACATTTTATTATTAATTTATACTGCTTATACACCTTTACAGTGCAATTTTAATATTTCAGGTGATTCTGGATATCCGCTGAGACCATGGCTTTTAACTCCAATTGTGAACGCTGAACCTAACAGTGCAGAAGAGCATTATACTAATGTTCACTGTCTCACCAGAAATACTGTAGAACGCTGCATAGGGGTTTTAAAAGCACGTTGGCGATGTTTACTGGCACATAGGGTGTTGCATTATGATCATCAAGTAGTGGCTATGATCATAAATGCCTGTGCTGTATTGCATAACATCTGCAACAAACATCGGTTGCCAGTATCACAGTTGACCAATGAAGATCTTGAAGGAGATCTCAGCAACCAAGTCACACCACAACCACAGGAGGATGCGAGTACTGGTGCTGAACTACAGCTCCTAGCTAGAGGCCGACAACAACGAGATCGTATTGTCCAAAGATTATGGTCAACTAGGAGCCACAACTAATTTCTAACTACAAAATTCAAACTGACAAAATCAAACAATAAATACAAAATAAATCCGGTACACAAACAACTATTTAATTCAATAATAACATTAATCATAAATACATACATCTATAGCAATCAATAAATCCATTAAATACAATCATTAAAATACTTTACAATTCAAAATTAAAATTAAAATCATCATCAGCCGAAAGACGTCCACTGCTGGACATAGGCCTTTCCCAAGCACCTCCATCTCGACCACGACGACTAATGAATAAAAAAATGTACCAATGTAAAATTAAAATACATTGGTACATTTTTTTATTCATTAGTGTCCATAGCTGCTAGCGCGCTGTTTGATTGACTCATCGTCTTCATGACCTCTAACTGCATGCGACACGTCTCAGCATTCATGCGATTCGTCTCAGCATTCATGAGAGACGCCTCAGCGATCTTTTTGGCAGCTTCAGCGATGATCAGAGTAGCATCAGCCATCTTGTTCTCCGCCTGTACTCTGTTCGTCTCTAATACCTTCACCCATTCGGGGTCGATTCTGGTTCGCGAAACTGTAATGAGAATTATAAATGTCATTAAAACTTTGAAGTGGTCGGCAGAGGTGCATTTGTACACCCAGTTTGCCAGGGACATTGATAGATCTCACATGTATACAAAAGGGGGTAAGCCTATTGCTACTCACTGCCTTGTTTCGCCAGCCATTCAGGCTACTAGGAATTTTCCGCAAGAAGATGCCAATAACACTGACCAACCTGAGAATCGAACCCAGGCATACACCCAACGTCAGTCACAAGCGTAAAACAATACCAACATAAATGTTTAATAAAAATTATTACATTGACTATAAAACAAATTGAATCGAAACTAATTGAATTGGTCAAGAAAACATACTCACTAGTGGTACTATCTCTATTATGTCTGGGGCGGGGGCGACTTCTAGCAGGCTGCGGCTGACTCACGGGACTCTCTAATCCTGTAAAATATGATTTGGAAAATAATGGCTTCGCTTACAATTCTTACACAAGGTACCCATATCTAAAGCATTTGAGGTATATTACCTGTCTGATGTGGCTCAGGCACTTGTTGTGCTTGAACTTCTACTGAACTGGCAACTGGCTCAGGAAATTCTGAAGTGTCAGTAATTAAACAAATGTATAATATTGGTCAAAAATAAATGTAGTTATATAGAGAGAAACAAATAAAATAAATACTATAAAGCAAAATATAGTCCTTATAAAACACAGATTTAGGTGTGATGGATTAAATAGTAAAATATATAATTTATGAATGATTGTGTAATGATTTTTATTTACCTGATATGACAATGTCTTCTAAAACATCAATGTTGTCTGGTTCTGTTGTTACTTCAGATTGAATGTTCTAAAAAACAAAATGTGTTATAATAATACATAATATGCATTCAAATATTATACATTTTAGTAGGTAACTTACAAATACAGGTACTCTATGCTGAGTATCACCATACACAGCTTGTTCCCCGATGATGGCCAAGATTTTTCTATCGATTTCAGATAGGTCTTCTTGGTTGCTTGGACCACCACCAGTGCCTCGAGCATCCTCTCTCCGTTTGGCCAGTCTGGTCTTGCTTTTGTGCTTTAGGTCAGCCAAGTACTATAAAATTAAAACAAATAATATGGTAAATCTATCAAAATAAGTTACAAATAGTATAGTACTGCATGCAGTTATTAGAAACGTAAGAATTACAAAAACTAAGTATACTATTTACCTTTTTCCACCGGTCGCCCGTCTTTGATGACCCAGAGCCAAAAGAATTGAGCTTGTTGGCAAGATCATTCCACTGCCTCTCCACAGTTTCCTTGGATCTTGAGCCAAGGCCAACACCCCTGGCTAAAGCAGGATGCTCAGCTAGAAAATCTAACAGTTCTTCTAGTTGATCATTGGACACTCTATTTGCCATTTTATACTAAAACAAGATTATGTATTGTTAATTTCAAAGTTAATTATTACACCTTTGTTTCACTTCATTAATATTTTAAAACTTACTTGTTGAACAGCCGAATATCGCTGAGTCCAAGTTAACACTGTTTTCACCCACATAAGCATCTTGTAACCGACGCCAAGCTATTTTTGGTAAATTTTAAGAGGGTTTAAGTGGATTTTAAGTTTTTTTCGTAACAAAACTTAACATTCTTATTGACAATTGACTTTAGTTCCGATGTTTGCTACCTAATCGTTTTGGCGCTAGTGTCGTAGCGATAAGTGCACAGTAACAATTAGCGAGCGATCAGCAAACGATTTTTAGATAATGCCGATTTTTATAACGTTTAGCGATTGATCGCGCGATGACTGCGCGATAATTGCTGATTGCTCTTTTTTACGTAATAAGCCTGCGGCGGGTCGCTACGCCCGCGATGGCGAATCCCCGCAGACGTTGTACCGACCGCGTTATCGACTTATGACTTTCATTAGTCAATATCCCGCCTGCGAGGAAGTGCATGCTGTATATCGACCGAGTTATTAACTAATGAAAATGAGCCAATAAGGCTCATGATTGAACCTTTCGATTAATTGGTACAGTAAAATTACATGTTTTTTTTTTTCACATTTAGCAGGTTCGGTTCTCGGTTCAGACAGGCGATAATTTAAAATTCCTTGAATGCAGTTCGTATTGTTTTTAAAATAAAAATGAAGTCTTCGTTCAGTAAATTTTTCTATCTACAGTTAAGGTACTTTCTCTCCATGTGCCAAAGTAATGAGACGCCCATTAAAATAAAAAAGCTAGATGCAATCGACATTCCATATCTGACCACCCTTGAGAAGAAATGGCGAAACAAACTCAGGGGTCAAAGTCTCTTTTAAAATCCAGACATAATCTAAGTAGGTCAGATCATGTGTGGACCATGTAGGGTAAGTGCTCCAGTGAATGAACATTTAAGCGATCATCGAACTTCAAAAAAATATTACAGTATGTTGCCTCTAAGGTATACGGTGCAAAGCTGTATTTTGGTAATAAGAATATATTCAAAAATATTTTTTAAGTTGGGTTTTAGACATAACCTGTATAATTTCTCAGATATTTAGCAATACATTGAAAAATACCCTAAAACCCCAGTAAATGAACGAAATTTTCTAGTAAATGAACGAAATAAAACCAGTAAATGAACATATTTTTTGTTTAATTAATAATACTGAAAAAAACCTTATTATTATAAGAAATGCAGTCCAACAACCAACTAAAAAAAAAAACTTAAATCCTCTGCCTCAAAATCTATTACCAACATTAACAAATATATTTTATAATAAAGTAAAAGCCTTCAAACTCTTACCTAATCATTATAAACCTCTATAGGCCTAGCATTAATATCTTTTAATTTAAAGAAAATACAGAATATATTTATATCAAAATAAAAATCCAGTATCTAAATAACTAGGTAACATAATTATTTATATAAGGTGTTTAAATCCTCTGCCTCAAAATTTGTTACAAACATTAACAAATATATTTTTAACAAAGTAAAAGCCTTCAAATTCTTATCTAATCAATATAAACCTTTATAGGCTTAGCGTTAAGATCTAATAATTTAAAGAAAATATGAAATATATTTTTATTAAAATAAAAAACCAGTATCTAAATAACTAGGTAACATAATTATTTATCTAAGGTGTTAAAAAATTAACTTTACAAACTTTAAGAGGTGCTTTAGACCATCATCGAACTGAATAACTTTTACTATGGGATAACTTAAAATCGCGAGAAAAAAAAAAGCAGCTGTCCCATACACTTCAGAACAATAGCTATTAAACTTTAGTGTGGAAAAGCTGTTTTTTTTCGCGATTTCAAGTTTGGTCCCATTGTAAAAGTCGATCATCTAAAGCACCTCTTAAAGTTTGTAAAGTATTTCTTTGCACCTTATTATTATTCTATATCTCTAAATGTTATATTATTAAATGAGATCAAGCCACGTCTGGAAATTTGAGGATCGCATAGAACACGTTCTATGTCCCTATAATCCACTTCAGCCACATCAGGTACGTGTGGTTTCACAAAGCTCACAATGTTATCGCTAACAGATTTTTTTCTAAGAAAATCTATTTTATATTTCTGTTCTTCATCGTTCACCATAAGAACTTTACCTACATAATGACGTACTCTTTTTTCTGTCTTGAATCTTGCCATTACATATTTCCCGTATAACTCCTTCGATGCCGGTATAAACTCATCGATGTCCATTTCATCGTTCGGCTTAGCTTTTTTTCCCTGGCTTTTTTGTTTATGGTTGTTTTCAGAGCTTTCTTCGTGATCCCTAGTGTTACGTTTTCGCGAAAGCTTTTCTTCTTCCTTCTTTTTCTTTTTGTTTTCTTTGTCTTCCTGTTTTCTTCTTTTTTCGTTTTCTTTCGCTTCTGCTTTCCTTTTATTTTCATTTTTTTTCTCTTCTTCTTTTATTCGCTTTTCCTGTTCTATCATTTCAACATGTTTTTTGTACCTTTGACCGGTTAATCCAAATGGCATAGGATTAGATTTCTTTGTGTGTATTTTCTTCGTTGAAGTGATTGTTGGGTAGCTCAAAAAACATTCAATTTTATCGGTATCCATTCCCGGTTGTATTTGTTCCTCATTGATCGTACACATGTCTTTAGCAGGAACATTATTTTCAATTTCCGGATGCCTTTCAGCAAAAACCTCACGTGCAGAAGATGTAGAAAGCGCATCACTTAGACATAATTCTGGATTTATAGTTGTTGTTTTGTTAATACCAGTGCTCTCTGACATTGTGCCAGCTAATGGAGTGTCGTACCATGGAAGAGGAATCACACTTGGCAGGTTTAATTCACTATCAATTATTAGGTCCACTATATCAGTCGTCTCATTGAAATTCCATGTACACTCTCCAAAATATTCAGAAAAATTTGTAATATTATTTAAATCAGTCACAGTAGGAACAGTTAAATCAATATCTTGACTATTAACTAATAAGTCATTTTTTTGGTTATCTGCAATCTCAATAACTATTTCGGAATTACATTCGGGTTCAATACTTTTTTGAGGCAGCTTTCCGTTTGTGTCATTTAAGGACTGTCTAAAGGAACTAGATGTGTTAGATAAATCAAGAGGGGCATCAAGTGAGGTATTGGTTGCTATAGTCACATCTCTAGTACCATCTATTCCTTTTCTACATTTAACCCATAAAGAAAAATATGGATGCTGATGCGTTTGCTTCGATAAATAAGCCTGAACGAATTCATTTCTTAAAATTTGTCCAAGTTCTGTTTCAATGACTTTAATTGTACTTCTCATGTCATCTCTTCTCTCCTCCAGAATTTGGTTTTGCTGATTTCTTAAACTTTGTTCATTTATTTCCTCTCTTCTGGTGCTTATACATTTGGAATAGTTAACAGCATCTGCATTCATAGGAAATAATCCGCAAGCTGTAAAAGCATTCCTTATAGTTTCGACTTTTCAACCCGCGGTATAAGCTTCTTGAAACTTTTTAGCGAAATTTTGTTTCGTTATGGAAGATGTAGAAGATTGCTTATTTTTTCGTACTACTTTCCTCCAACTTTTCTTTATTGGTCCAAAGATAGCCACGTCACAAGGTTGCAAGATGTGCGTGGCATTAGGATATAAACAATATATAATGATTCGGTTTTCTCGACAAAATTCGAACATTTCCTGATTTATGTGTGATTTATGCCCATCAAGAAAGAGTATTACCGGTAATTCAATCTCATTTTGTACAAGCCAATCATAGAATAATTTAATATATGAAAAAAATGTGCTCGATACCATCCATCCGCTATCCGAGCGACCAATATACCAGGAATCCGGAAAATTTTGAACCACTGCTGGTGGCATTCGCTTATATGGATATACTACTAATGGAGGAACATCCTTTCCATCAGCAGCAAAAGTGCAAAGGACAGTTATTGATTCTTTTTCTTTTCCACTAGCGATTTCGTAGGTATTTCTATAATTCTTAGGTCCCAATATGATTCCCGTTTTGGGGCAGGTCATAACACCTGTTTCGTCAGTGTTAAATATCCGACTAGGATTGTTTTTAATATCCAAAGCATGTTCTTCGGTCAAAAACTGATCTAGTTCCTTAAACCAAGCCCTGATAGATGTTTCAGTAACTGCGGCTCTGCCCTTAGAAATTACTTCCCGCATTTCTTTTAGTAATCTCGGGGTGCCTGTTTAAAAATAACTTGAGCCACTTTTTTCCTGGCCTATTCCCTGTAAACTTGCTTTTTCTATTGCTGGTAGTTAAAAAATTTTCAACAGTATCAAAAACTTCCTCTGGGTGCATTGGAAAACCTAATTTGGCTTTATTTATTATCCACTCAGCAATTTTAGCCTCTTCATCAACACTGAGTTCGGATGGAGGACCCATTTTTCTTTGCAACGGAACTTTATTAGTAAATTTATTATGTAGGGTGGATTTTGGTATTCTAAAAACATTACTTGCTTTATTAATAGTTAGTTCTCCATTAGCAATGGATCTAAGAGCTGTTTCCAATGTTGCTTGGGTATATCGAAACCTTTCGTATTTATTTTTATTGGAATCCATGTCATAATCTGAAGGGACAATAATAGAAAAAAAATAAAATTAATAAAATAATTAAATCTAGGTCTTAAAAGGATGAAACTTAGCTCCAAATGTTGTGTTCATTTATTGGTCCCATTTCCATGATGAAAGCTAATATTTGAACATGGTGAAAAATGTTAGTTCATTCACTAGATTTTATGAACCAATAAATGAACATACCTGTCCCAGTACTGGCCTAAAGATCAGAAAGCTATTTTTAAAACTACTCCCAAAACATGAATCTTATGGCATAATAATAAATCACATATTTCAATAAAAATATGAAATTGACGTTTGTCCAGTGAATGAACGGGCGTTCATTCACCGGATTTCAAACGATTTTTAGTTCCAATACTGGGACACCTAATAATTTACTTAAAACTGGCTAAAATAGCAATGAAATCGATTTGAGGCATATGGTATAACTATCCTTTATTTGAATCAACAAATAACTTATAGTACATACTTCAATTACGGCTACAATGTGATATCAAAAATGTTGCGTCTTACCAGAGTCCTAAATTCTTGCCCTAACAAATACACAGTAACACTAACACTGCCAATTTTAAACGCTCGCCATTTTGAAATGAACAGTGGCATAAGAAATGAATGTTGCAACTATAATAGAAAAAAGAGTTGCAATTACGAAAAAAAATACTACTTTGGGTAAAAATATCTTATTTTCTTATTTTTTTGAAAAATCTCCGTTTTGTTCATTCACTGGGGTGTGTTCATTCACTGGAGCACCTACCCTAGATCCGTGTCTGGTGTCGGCGACCCCAAGTAACAGTGACAATGGCAGGCGGTAGAAGAAATATAATAAATTTAATCATCTATTAATAAGACTTTATAATCTGATACCATTCAATCAATTTAAGTGCGTACTTCCACACAAGAAAATAGGCAGTTCAGCGTGCTGATCGACTGACGGCTGCCACTAAAATATTACAGTTATTATTTATGTGCATTTTGAATATAGATTTTCATAATGAGTCTTATCTCCAGGGTCTTATCGAAGAAACTGAAGAACTAAAAAAAACGCGTCTGCAAATATGTGCCCTAAGCGCTGAATCCAGGATGGCCGGTGAAGACAAGGCTCACTTGGAATCCACTGACATTCACAACGGTGCCTTCACGGTACACCACCCTTTTTAGAGTTTCGTAGTAAACAAGTAACCCTTATAGTTTCGCCATGTCCGTCTGTCTGTCAGTCTGTCCGCGGCTTATGATAGCTCAAAGACTCTTAGTACTACAACGCTGTAATTTGGTATGTTTTATTGTAATCATTACAACGGAAAATAGTGGCCACTAAGCTCCGTTTTAATGATTACAATAAAACATAACAATTTAAAACTACTGTTTGTAGTAATAATAACGTATAGTCTTGTGAAGCACAACTTGACGAGCTTATTTTCTGCACTTTCATTCTAAAATAAAAGAAATCACCGAAATAACGATGAGGGCGCCACTGTGCACTCGCCGCAGTCTTAAGCTTTAGTGGAAATTTTTGTTAGAGTCAAGTGTATTCCCCTGCCAGCTAAATGATTGTATTTGGATATGTGAAAAAAATCACAGCAGTAGTATAAATAACGAAGTTGAAAGGAAAACTATCACAGCTAAGTAGACTTTACAAGTTACCGAGTAATAGTCGACCAACTTACATTTACAGTTGAAAAACATGTTCGCTCATACATTTCATATGGGAGAACATGTTTTTCAGCTACAATGTTAAGTTTGTTCTTGCTTGGGATAAATTCGTCTCAACCACGGAACTCTTCATTGTGCGTAAGCCGACACGCATTTGGCGGGTTTCTTATTTAGGCCTATAGAAAAAAATTGGATTTATCTTTTATCCTGGATTGGATTTATATTTATCTTTTCTGGATACGTGTCAAATGCAACTTCAGACTGACGACATCAGGTGGATGGATGAGCTAATTCTTGTCCTTTCCTGTACTGCAAAACAAAATACATTGGGAGTGACGTGCAAGATTTCAACGATGTCCCGGGGACCTGCTGCGTCGCACAGACATCAAGATTAGATGCCTGAACAAACAGTGCCAGTCGTTATAATTATTTGGCCCTAAGGGCCGTTTGGATTTACCATCATGGTGAAAGGGTTAGTCACCTAGACTCTGCGTTACCAAGTGGTAGCTGTCCAGGGTGCGCCGGGCGATTTGGATCTCAGAGGGATTTTGATAAACGCCGCTCGGGGAACTCCTATTATGCACAAGGCCAGTTAAGTCAAAAGATAAATGGCCTTTCTAATGACTTCAGTTCCCAGATAGTAGATGGCTAGCATTAATGCTCTTCTGCTCAAAGATCACCAACCAAACCTAAGAACGGAAAATGATTCAGTTTCTCATGCAATATTTTATCTTTTTTGTCAAGATTAATCTGCCAGCAGACCTAGCTAGCTTCGAAATGCTCGAAACCGAGGGTCACTTGATGAACCATATACTGGGTATTATTTTTATTTTCTTTAATTGGACGTAGTTAAGCAGAAAGGACTCAACCCACATTGTGGTAAGGGATGAGTTGTATATACCAAAGAGGTCCTGACGGTTGGTTCTTTCACTCAGCAAATAAGATCCATGACTCTACAAAGAGAAAGTTGATTTTTTAATGTTGGGAACCAATCCACATGTAGCTGGGTACCTTCCATTAACCGTTAGGACCTCTTTGGTGTACAATACAACTCATCCCTGACCACAATGTGGGTTGAGTCCTTTCTGCTTAACTTCGTCCAATTATTTGTACCTCTATTCTGCGACGGCATCGCAGCAGACGACGAAGAAGATGACGGGCGGGACGAGCTGGGCAAAACCAACTTGTGGTCCAATATATACAGGGTGGCGATTTATTGACCTGCTTCTTTTAAAGGGGTCATTCTGCTCGTCATACTAAATAACTTTTACTATAAAAATCATATCAGAGATTCGCGAAAAAAAAAAAATGGTCCCAACACTGGACAGACACTTTTGATGAATCAATGAATAAAATCAATAATTTTACGATATACCCTGTATGTACATTATCCTTGGACCGGTAGTAACTTGAAGCCCAGCACCCTAATTGCGTAACACACTATCAATCCCAATCTGAATTATTTATACCAGGGCCTCAAGTCTGCTATTACAATAGTGTCAGAATGGTCTATCATTGATTTCATAATTGTTGATTTTGACAAGTTTGGTAATCTATATCTATATTCTTAATATATAATCTATATCTATATACTTCTTTACTTATTAATATATAAAGCTGAAGAGTTTGTTTGTTTGAACGCGCTAATCTCAGGAACTACTGGTTGGAATTGAAAAATTCTTTTTGTGTTGGATAGTCCATTTATTGGGGAATATTATAGGCTATATAACATCACGCTACGACCAATAGGAGCGGAGCATAAATGAAAAATGTTGCAAAAACGGGAAAAAATACTCCTTTTTGAGAGCTTCCGTTGCGTGCGCTGCGTAAACGGTTTAAGTTACGCAAATATCATGTATGACGGAATTGTTCCCCTTTAAATGTTCTAAAAAAAAATCCGCGACAGCATATGTCTATCTTTTAAGATTGACTCACTATAACCTTTTTTATGGTAATCAAATTTGTTCGAAATTAATGCATTATTTGCGAAGGAGTTTTCATAAACATGGTATTACTCCTTATCCAAATAAATACGTTATTCATCACAAGTATTTAATTTTGAACAAAGTTGCCCTTACATCATTTCATTTCAATGAATATCTTAGTAGATATAACTGTTTGATAACAACTCCGCAGCAAAATAATGATCAACTCTGCGAGGTAGTCTATTCTAAAGCTGAAGAGTTCGTTTTTAGGGTTCCGTACCCAAAGGGTAAAATGGGACCCTATTACTAAAACTCCGCTGTCCGTCTGTCTGTCTATCTATCTGTCCGTCTGTCACCAGGCTGTATCTCATGAACCGTGATAGTTAGACAGTTGAAATTTTCACAGATGATGTATTTCTGTTGCCGCTATAACAACAAATACTAAAAAACAGAAAAAAAAATATTTAAGGGGGACTCCCATACAACGGACATGATTTTTTTGCCGTTTTTTTTTGCTCCGCCCGCGTGGATGTCGGTTATCGCGTAAAAAAGTAGCCTATATATATCCTTCTCTATATCCCAGGCTATATAACTGCCAAATTTCATGTCGATCGGTTCAGCGGTTTAGGCGTGAAAACGTAACATATAGACAGACAGACAGAGTTACTTTCACATTTATAATATTAGTAAGGATTTGTATGGATAGTACGGAACCCTTCGTGCGCGAGTCCGACTCGCACTTGGCCGGTTTTTTGTTTTTTGAACGCGCTAATCTCTGGAACTGCGAGTTGGATTTGAAAAAATCTTTTTGCATTTTACAGCCCAATTCTTGAGGAAGAATAACATTCCTATTAACTAGAACACAATTTTTTTTAAATGAAAGTTTATGCGAAAATGAAGTAAAATCACGGGCAGGCAATGTGTTGCGACGGGGTTTGTCGGGGGAACAAGAAATTTAACGCGGACGAAGTCGCGGGCAGAAGCTAGTCTACTAATATAATGGCGTCATTATGACTTTCCAATGGTCAGCCGTACATAATGACAAATGAAAGTTCCTACTAAACTTCCAGCTTCCTACTACTTCAGATTGCTTATAACACTAATAAATAACATGTAAAAATATATATAAATGAAATTTGGCATGAATAAATGTTCAAAATGCCATTGTAATACAATTCTATTACGAGACCATTTACCGACCAATGATCGACCATTAGGAATTTAGCAGATTACGAACTTTTAGTAAAATAACAATGGGATCGTGTTGGGAGTGACGAATTTATAACAATAGAAGACTTGGGCCCCTGAATTGGCGACCCACCTACTTCGCACGGTTTTTACGACTTGACAAAACATCGAGATGCCTTTATTACATGTAAGTTTAAAATATTAGGTAGGTATACACATTAAACTTCCTGAACAAATTCTCTAAACGATGACGAAAATCCGATAGAACAACGATGCGGTTACACCACTGGATTACACAGACTCGAAAAGCGCCTTCACAGAGCATCATGAAGCGCCTTTAATTTATAATTTGTATAGAATAAGCATGCTGAAAGTTACCTACAGCTATTAGTTAGTTAGGATACTCGTATTTACTCAAAAGTGCCTACAGATTTGCTCGATTATCGTTCGAGGGCCATTTATGTCGCTCAATAAAATTATAGCTATGCTGTGTTTTAGCGATCAATGAGATCTGTCAGCTTCTTACAGAATGCTGGATTAATTCGATAGTCGCCTAAAGTTACATGCTCTGTGCTGTCGCCAGTTAACGATCGCAATCGAGCCTTCATTGTGCGTAGTCCGACACGCATTGGCCGGTTTTTTAATACATTTCACAAAATTGCACAAATGTTTATCGACAGCAGGGACTGAATACCGATATAATTTGGATACATGATACCAAAATATCGCTATAAATACCGGTATTTGGGTATACATATAATACCGTTATTATTACATTTAATGCGTTTTTGCAATTTTCAGGTCAGCGTCTCTTCATCTTGATCAAAATATGATTCGCGACTGAAGAATCATCAATTAAGATTCTGTGACGTCACATTGTAGCCTGATATCAGTACTGAGTATCGATATAATTATTGATATGTTATGCCGATACTCAAATTACTGATATCAAATACGAGTATTTATGCCAGATGTCGATACTGTTATCGGTATTTTCTTTAAAATAACGGTATTCTTCGAATATCGATATCGGTCCCTGATCAACAGTGCCCCCTATCAAGGTCATTCGAGCGCGAAACGATCCCTGTAGCAGTGTACTTTAGAGGCAATGAATTTTGGAGTCAAGCTTTTTTCTGTCTGCAGCAAGTCGCAGTCGGCGACGATCAAAGGATCTTATTTCGAAGAACAAGCGTGTTCGTTCCTTTTCCTCTTTGGAAATGGAGAACTGTGAATGTTTAGCGATTCTGATGAGTTTTTACAGTCAGGTCATCGACCACTGTCGTGGAGCTGGTGAGAAAACAATTTATTTTATCTAATGTATCAAATCATTGTCTTCAAACTTTTAAACGCTAAATTATGCCACACACTGGCAAAATTTTGGGAATTATGCCACAGAGCTGACAGTTTTTATTTCTGGTCTTTGCAGGTGAATATCAGAAACTGTACGAAGCGTATTTGGAGTATATAGACCTGTGCATAAACATAAACAGTAATATACCACAAGCTGTACGCCTGCTGATTGAAGCTGAGAACTTTGTTCAGGTAAAACTTTTCTGAGTAATGGCGGAACTGCCCCGCGTCCTCAATACAGAGCAGTTCCGCCATTCCTTAGAAAAGTCTCGCAGGCAGGCGCGACGCGACAGTGCGATGAGATTCGGGTAGAACAATCTCCATGAAGTTTTCATAGAAATTGCCTTGGAATTTCATTGTGCACGAGCGGCAGAGCAGTAGAGGCAACGGCAGCCGTCGACACTCGTCGGTGGCAGCCGAAGACATGCCGCAAGTGTATTTGAGCACGTACTCAAATACACGAGCGTCGACGCGTCTACGGCTACCGCCCATGAGTGTCGACGGCTGACCCCGACAAGTGACGACGGCTAACGCCGACGAGAGTCGTGTCGACGGCTGACGCCGCGCCGACGAGAGTCGTGTCGAGGGCTGACGTTGCCTCTGCTGTTGGCAACGTGCCGCTCGTGTATATGAATACTTTGTATTATACGAAGTGATCGCTGAACTTAGGGTTTTCGGTTCGATTCCCATGGCGGGAAAAGAGTTATTGGGGTTTTTCATAAGGCATTTCTCTATAGTAGCCCAGGGTTTCGATTTATGCCCGGTAAATAGCAGTAGGCTCGCCCATGGAACTTATGACAAAACTTCGGTGTACTGTAAACCATTTTATGTTTGTGTTTAGAACGAGAATTTCTACCCAAAGAATATGAACAAGAAATGGGTAAAAGATTTTAGTATGGCGAGTGTATACTCGTTGAGAGGGATATGTATGCTCGAGTCCGGAAACCATAGTGAAGCTAGAAAGCAATTGTTTCACGCTATGCAACTGTATAATCATCCGTTCCCTTCTTCTAAGTAAGTGTTTATTTGTCTTTTCCAATGTTAGGGCGATGCCACATCTGCGTTGCGACGACGCACGGCGTCGTAACGCAAGAGGGCGACGGACGTCGTCGCACGTGTAGATTGGCGCCCACACAAAACCGCGATGCGATGCGATACGATAATTATTACGGTGCATTCGTATGAGCTCGCACACAGATATTTGCGATGCGTTGCGAATTCGCAGTTATGTGTGGGAGCCCTATAGCAGTGGAACACTGTCCGACGTCCATCGTCGCACCGGAGCGGAGCTCCGAGTGCTCCGACAGCGAGGCGTATCACCGTCCCCCCGCTTCGTCTCTCGTCCGCCGATCCGTTGAAACATCGCATGCGATGACGCAACGCTTTTATGTGGCATGTGATTTAAAATATATATGGAAAACGACGCAGTGTTGACGCAACGCAACGCACTAATGAGACAGAGCTCTTATTCGTATTACTAGAACTAGGTAGCTTGTTATACGTTCCGGCAAAGAAAAATCATGCTCTTCTTATTATTTCACTAGCTTTACCACTTTTTTCACATGTTTTTTTATTTTCTTTCATTGACATTATGACGCGTGGTCAGTTTGAATTTAACAACTCCTTGCTGAACAACTGAAAGTATATAAAAAAATAAAATGGATATAGTATGTTATCCTTAAGACTGCGCCGAGTGCACACAGTGGCGCCCTCATCGTTATTTCGGTGATTTCTTTTATTTTAGAATGAAAATGCAGAAAATAAGCTCGTCAAGTTGTGCTTCACAAGACTATACGTTATTATTATTATTACAAACAGTAGTTTTAAATTGTTATGTTTTATTGTAATCATTAAAACGGAAAATAGTGGCCACTAAGCTCCGTTTTAATGATTACAATAAAACATAACAATTTAAAACTACTGTTTGTAGTAATAATAACGTAATGAAATAAAGACTAAATGTCACCTCCAGATACGGACTATGACTATATTTCCAATCCTTTAATCTCTTGAAAATAGTTACACAAAAATTTCAATATTACATGTGAATTTTAAAATCATCCCCTATTTTACCCGCTTGAGGGATCATTTCAGAAAATCTATGAAATACGTAATTCATTATTTGTTACTAAAAGCATAAATTTGAATTTTCATATCCCTAACTTAAGAAATAACAGGTTTCCCATACAAACTTTCATCCCCTATATCCCCCCTTTTAGGGATAATTTTGAGACAAAAAGTAGCCTATGTCCTTCCCTGGGATGCAATCTATCGCTCTGCCAAATTTTATCGAAATCCGTTCAGTGGTTTAAGCGTGAAAAGGTAACATACAGACAGACAGACAGACAGACAGAGTTACTTTCGAATTTATAATATTAGTATGGATAGTATGGATGTAGTGATTAGAGGATACTCAATAGCATTATCCTTTTGAGAAATGTGTTGAAAACACCGGCCAAGTTTGTGTCGGAACACGCACAATAAAGGGTTTTGTAGTTGGAATGAATTTATCCCAAGAATAAACTTACCATTGTAGTTGAAAAACATGTTCTCCCATACAGTCCAATGCAAATGTTAGTTTGTACGCTCAATATTGGGAGATTTACCATGTAACCATGTTAGTTAAAGACCATAGACATAAAAGTTTTCCTGTAATCTATAAGTATAGAACTATTTTCTGTATTTTCTTTTTCCAGAATTTTAGGCTCAGTAGTTTCAGAGAAATGGGGGTGGACTGGTCAATTTTCATCTATATTCTTAAATAATTTTAAAACTATTTATTTTAAAATTATAAAAAAAAAATATTTGAGACCCTCACAGTAAACCTTTCATTTGATATGTCACACGGTACAGTGTGCAAAACTGCTTGTCTCCCAAAAGTGACCCCAGTAATTCAAAATTCATTTATGTATCACGAGTATTCACGACCCTTGTTTGGGTCACCTAAATTCATATGCGTACTAAATTTCAACTTAATTGGTCCATTCAATTCGGAGATAATTGGCTGTGACAGACAGACAGACAGACACACGAGTGATCCTATAAGGGTTCCGTTTTCGTTTTCTCATTCGGACATACGGAACCCTAAAAACAAGATGGCGATACTATAATCCGATATTAGCTACGCGCCAAAGGAACCGTATAGCGTCATATCTCTCAGCAAACATAATTTATTCATTATATATACCTATTGGCATAGTTCTATGTTACCTCAGGAACTTGACTGCCGATTTCAAAACTGTGTTCAGGTACATGAGAAGATTCTGCAACCTAAAAGCGTCGTTTAATCAAGTGATGGCTCTGTACATTGCCCCGACCCTCTACATAGAGAGGGATAGCGGCATCATTGGCAACTTCTACGAGGATATTGCTATAACTCTGTTTAGATTGTATCGACTATTCAAGGTAAATTACTAGCAGTGGCGTATAAAAACTTTATTTTCTTTACTTGACTGAGGCGAAGCTCCAAAGCAAGGTAGGTTTTAGTTTTCATTACGATTGTACTAAGAAAATTAAATGAGCTCAAAAATTGGAGCACCCAGATTTCGACAGGTTAGAACTCTGTGATTTTACAAAATTAATACAAGAGCTTGAGAATTGGGCCGCGCCTGTGGGACCGCTGTAGCTTGGGGGCCCCGTATCATTGATACAGCTGATACCGCGGTAGCTAGTTATTCCATTGATTGGGAGGCGACATCAATCCAAAAATTGTTGTCGCTGACGCAAGGGTGTTCTAATATAAATTGATTGATGTTCTGCCCTAGGAAGAGAAGGAGCCGGAAAACGCAACATTAGCAGCTAAATGGTGTTTGCACTACGCTCTTCGAACCAACTCTAACTTTCGGCTCCTATGTGTCAGCTATGCGAATATGATAGTAGATTATGGAAAAAGACAACAAGTAAATGATTTTCCTTTTTTCCAAAGTATTGGATCCTGCACCCAAATTGCGTGAAGGATATTGGTAATCCAATGCTTCATTTTGTTCGAATGTCTGCTCAATACTAATCAATGTTGTTGAATTGTCAAAATGAAACCCATTGCTACTGTAGTTGTGTTGTTGTAGTTGTTTGTGTGTGTGTGTTGTACTGTAGTTTTATGTTACGCAATTACCCCGCTGAAGAGTCATCATTAGTAATTTATAGAACTTTTCGGGCGTATTATCTTTTTAATACATTATTTGACATGGTTGAGCTTTGACGTCCTCCAGATTGCTGTTAGGTGCTTTTGGTCCCCTGCCGAGGTATTCACTTTGCATTTCCATAAGCGGCAGTCGGGACAACCGAAAGAATAGGGATGAGTCCTGGGTACAAAAAAAAAGAAAAACTGTTTAGTCCGTCAATCAGATAATAAAAAAATATTAGACACGTATTTTTTGATTTATCATTTTAATAAAAAATGACTTAGATAAAACACATTAAACTTGGGGAGTGGGGGCTCGTTACGTCACAGCTACGTATAAAATCTACTGAGAAGTGACATCATGCCACATTTGAACTCAATGTATCGCCGTAATGTTTTGATTACGTAAAGAAAAAATACGTGTCCAATATTTTTTAATAATCTACATGACGGACAAAAAAAATTTTTTTAGTCATCATCCCTATTGATCAGAAGATGGTAGGCATCTTCTGATCAATAGGGGGCGATTCGGGCGAAGTTAAGCGGGCTACTGACATCCCTTCCGGAGGGGCAATCTAGGGTGTTTAGGTGGGGATGACCCTAAATTGCCACCTAAATTGTGATGAGTATAGGGAAGCAGGGACAATTTCCTAGATCGGCCCTGCGGCAGGGCAGCAGGAGCGCGAGACCACCCTTGCTCCCTAGATCGTCCCTGCCTGCTACGTAGCCGCGTGTGTAACGCGATCGGAGCAATTTCTAATCAGTTAGTTGATAACTGTCACTCGGAGCGCACGCATGTCGATTAAAAGATATTTTGTTTTCTTCTTTCTATGAATGGTGTCGCCATTGCAAGGTCCGAAAGAAGCAATATCCATTCGTAAAAAGTTTTTAAGCTCATCTACTTCCAATTCTTTCATAATATTCATGTAGCTCAACTCACTACTTTTCTATTGTTACTTCTTCACCCAGTATCTCGTTTTCCTTTTTTTTTTTGCGGTAGCAGAGAGCCAGGGCTATACTATACCAATCTTTAAATTTTTCGATAATACTCAACGTATACTCGGAACACTGAACGGCAGGCATTTGTGTAGAGATAACTCCGATATTGCCGCGACCGCCGTGCGCCCTAGATTGCCCCTGCGGCAGGGATGTCAGTAGCCCGCTTTACACACCAACTACCTAATCGCCACCTTTGTAATTTGTGTAGTTCTCGGTTTGCCAAAAGCTGGAGAATCGAGCGCTGGAGGTGTGTCGGCGTAAACGCGGGCAGTTAGACGTAACTGAAGTCCCAGCTGTCTGCTATCTGTACACCAGCATATTCCTTTACTAGTTGGTATCCATATTTATTTACCTTGTTAGCCGTAGAGTTGGTGGATCGTGATAAGTCCACTCAGATCTCGGTCCACCGAGTCTACTTATAAATTGCTTCCGACGTTCGTCTTGTGGTTTCTACACGACCGCAATTTTATTATACCTTTATTAAATTAATTTTAAACATCAGTGATAATTGGGCTTATTCCACAAATCCCCCCTGAAAATCCCCCTTAGGAGGAAAAGTGGAATCTGAAAACAGTCTAGTATTCACCCCTGATAATTGAATAAAAACTAAAATTGAAAAAACAAAAAATGACTTATTCCAAGATCCCCTGAAAGTGATTTTTTTATATTAGGGTTCAGTTTTATGCACTGAGGGGGATTAGTGGAATAAGCCGATAATTGTAGGTAAGAAAATTCTGAATCATAATTTTATTATGTCTATAATCGCAAACGCGCAATAAGAGTAAGAAGAGACTTGTTCCGCAGTAGGACTTTGCAAAAAAAAAAGGTTTTTTTAATTAGAATTAGAAGACACGTTTTAACTTTACATTGCAGCGTGGATCGCGGCAAAAAGATCGAAAGTCTGGAGTTCGGACTGTCAGTGATGCACATGGCAACAAACCAGACCGAGATGAACACGCGGGAGTCGCTGGTGCTATGCATGCTGAAGATATTGCTCGATGACCTCAAGATACATGACATGGTCACCATAATGAGGGACTTCTTCTACTTGACCGACCATTACGACTTATGCTGTAAGTAGGATACAAGGCTGTGCGCCTGTGCCTAAGACCTTCTATGACAATTTACTTTTTATAGAAAATTTAAATAGACATTTAATTATTTTATATCCTAAAGTTCAGATTATGGTGTAGTTTAGGCATCAGCATGGCTGTGCTATCCTCCAGAACCTGTCTATATGTACCAACTAATACAATGATTCAAGATATTTTGTCAAATATCTCAACCTTGGTAGATACTATTTATAAAAATCTCGTATCTTGTTGATATTTTCCAGCTGAAACGTGGTACTATTACTATGCAATAGTGATCCTACTCGACACTGGTTACTGCGTGGAGTCATATACCGCTTGTGAGACGTTTTACATGAAAAAGGGGGGTGCCTTACTGAGGTCCAAGACACCGGATGCGGCATGGAATTTCTTCGTTTGCATGTGGCTGGTGTAAGCAACTAATAATTTAGCAAACCAATTTTTGCACAATTTTTGCGCTTTGACACAAGTAAAAGATTTCGCAAGCCAAGAAGGACTACCCGATGGCAGTGAACAAGGACTAGTGGAAGAAAGGAAGCCTTTGCCCTACATCGGGACACTGACCTTTTTCTAAAATTATATAATAGTCTGAATTTCTATTCTTACTTTTCAGAACTATAAGGGTAGGTGCCTGGGAGAGGTCCATCTTATGGGAGGAGAAGATCAAACAACTGATGTTAAAGAAGTTAGACAAATATGAGTTCAACATGATGATAATCATCAGACTGGTCGAGGGTCTTCTCATTACGCTTGTAAGAGAGGTAGGTAAATACAAATATGTATACCTACTCAATCTGAGCACAAGACTTCAAGGTAAGAAGGTTTGCAGATTTTTAGTACCCCTTGCTCCATAGTAATTTGTGAAGAATGTCATAATGACCGACCAGGGTTAACGTAACCTTGCAGCTTCCTTCCTCTGGCAATCAATCTCAGCCTTGATTTTTGTTAATTATTGAAATTTCCGAGCAGAAAATTGAACTGATTCTTATTACGATTCTTAACGTTTTTATTATTTCCATTATAAACTTCCGCCTGAATAAATTCCCACTTACTTTCTTTTGACAGATGGACAACCGGAATATAAAGAAAATCGAGGTGTTGGAGAGACACCTCAAATCTTTGTTTCACGATATGAAAAAAGCATGTGATAAAACACAGATTTATCGATCAAGGTATTGGGCGCGCAGTTTAAAATTAGGGTTTCTAAAGACACAATTCTACAACTAGGCCTAAACTCAAAATAGTTCCACGACTATAACTTTGTTGATTTCTAGATATTATCTGCTGTACGCCTACTACAACTACATAAACGGAAAAAAGCATGGGGCGTATAGTTACCTGAACAAGGCTCGCGAGTTTGCCAAGCAGAACTCTCATCTGGTCCTCATCTTTTGGGTTGAGCATACACGCGAAGTGAGTTTACACTGGCATTTTTCATCTTCTCCATTGCTTCAACGTTCTTATTCTCCAGAATTAGAACCTTGGGAGTTAGGATCGCGACTTGTCGATCGTTGAGTTTTTACTTGAATGATCATCATAATTTCAGCCGAAAGACCTCCACTGTTGGATATCCACTGTTGTCCCCATCGGCCACGTGTTGTGAGCAATGTGCCCTGCCCACTGCCACTTAAATTTGGCAATTCTTCGGGCTATCTCGGTAACCTTGGTTCTCCTACGGAACTCAATTTCTGATTCGATTACGTAGGGAAACTCCAGGCATGAATATTATCGTTACTTTATAGAATTTGCCACGTCACTTGTTTTTGCCTTTGTCTGGCCAGTAGATATTCTGTTAAATGAAATAATGTATCAATTAGTAAACAGTTTAATGATGTGAATTATATTTTAGCTATAGAACAAACGCGAAATGTCTATTTTTAATTAGCTACATAATCTATGAATTCTAGTAGATTTCAGATTGACACAATGACAAACGATTAAGCTTTCTTATGATGTAGCTTATACCTATTGTCTCTGAGTCTTGAGAACTAAGATGAATGTAGGTAGATATGTAGGTGTCTTCGTAATTTTCACCGACGCAGACGTGATTCACATATTAAGAGGGCTGTCACCGGTCCACTAGCGCCCACTCCTTTAAAAACATTATCTCGTAACAGTCGTAACTGAGACGGAATTTTGAAAAACGGCTCAATCAGCAACCTCTGTGTGTCTAGAATTTTGTAATCCATCCATATTAATATTATAAATGTGAAAGTCTGTCTATCTGTCTGTCTGTCTGTATGTTACGTTTTCACGCCTAAACCGCTGAACCGATCGTCATGAATTTTTTTTTACACGATAACCGACATCCACGCGGGCGGAGCCGCGGGAAAAAGTTAGTACCTATATAAAGTTTCATATTGAGACACTAAGCAACAAAATACGATTTAGAGGAATGTGGCCGTTTTTCTTTAGATCGAATTTTGTTGCTTCATTTCTCAATATGAAACTTTATATAGGTATTAGAAAAGTCTAGATACACTTACAGAGGTTGCTGATTGAGCCGTTTTTCAAAATTCCGTCTCAGTCACGAGATAATGTTTTTAAAGGAGTGTCACTAGTGGACCGGTGATAACCTTCTTAAATCAGCACAAATTACCGGCTTGATTATTCGTGCCGCGGTAACTTTGGGCAAATTAGTTGGAGCAATTTATTCAATTTGGACGGTTGCAAGGTTGTTGCCCAGAATCTGACTTCATCATTTCAATTATGGTTTAAAGACACCGTCTTTAGGCACTTTAGGAATTTCAGAAATTCTTTAATTTAGGTTCGAGTAAGTATTGAAATTCTGTATGGGACAGTTGATAATTCTTTCGCGATTACGATGTTGGTCCCATGGAGACAGTTGTTCAGGGGTCCAATCAATGATTGACCATTCTGACACTATTGTAATAGCAGACTTGAGGCCCAGCTGGTCGATTCTGTCAAAATCTCACCGTGAAAATATAGGTGAAGTGAGCTTGAAGTGAACTGTCATCCTACCTGACGCTAGGGAGTCTAGAGATTGACAGCTCACTTTGAACTCACTTCACTTACGAATTCACGGTGAGATTTTTACAGAATAGCACTACAGATCGATATGAGACAATCAAAATCAGAACCAATCAGAATGTGTGTGGAGCATAGTTAAATAGTATGCATTTCCGGGCTTTCTTAATTAATAATATGAATTCAGAGAGGCATTCCGGATGTGTGTGTCCAGCCTAAGGATAATCTTGTATGTTTTCAGCACTGGAAAGGAACTCTGGACCCCAAGTACTTAGATTACTGGTGTGAACACGTGGAGCTGCACAATTTGTTAGATTACAGAGATTTTGACTCTGAAAGTGGCACTATAGTACCCTATACTTTACCACTACCAAACGATTTAGACAAATAGATTAAGAACCGACTTCAAAAAGAGGAGGAGGTCATGCAGTCGGCGAATTTTATTTCAGTAGTTATTTTTTAAGTGCACTTCTCTACTTAAAAATTTAATTTCTTTATAATGAAGGATTTTTTTTTTTAAAGAAGGATAGTTTAGTTGTTTATGGTAAATGTTATTAAATGAAAGTACCTATTAAAATTGAGTTTTAAATAAAATCCAGTATGTGAAAGGCAAAATAATTTTATTGAACAATAAAATTTGATAGCTACCACAGTTAGCCGATGTAGACGAGGTCTGAAATGAAGTTTTTTTTGTTTGGGATACTGTAGATATTAAATTACCTATATAGGTTACATTTTAATATTTGTCTGCTACTACATTCTTGTAATAATTAAGTGGGATACGCATATAATTACAAAGTATATTTGATACTTTTAAAAATAATACATAAGTACTTTACGCTGCGTCACACAGCTGAGTGATTAGGAGCAAGATTCATAGACCGCACATTGACTTTGGTTAGAACCGATTTTTGAATAGTCAGTATAACTTTTATCTGGAAAATAAATATTGCGGTTTGACATTTATTTTCTACTAGTTTTTGCCCGCGGCTCCGCCCGCGTAGAAATTTCATGACGATCTGTTCAGCGGTTTTGGCGTGAAAACGTAACATACAGACAGACAGTTACTTTCACATTTATAATATTAGTATAGTATGGATAGAAAAACTGCCAAACCGCAATTTTTTACCTTAGGTGAAAGTTATCTGAAGATTGAAAAATCGGCCCTAAGTATAGATTCTCAGTCGAATTTGAAAATAATTTGTATAACAGTAATAGTCACATTCGTACGATGCGCTTGCTTACACTTGGTTGTACGAATATGAACATTATACTCTCTTAGGCCCGTATCAGAGAACCTCACTCAAAACTCAAGCATTACTTAAAACTCGTTTAAAGCCATTTAATTTGGGAAAAGGCTAGGTAGGCAGATGATGACTCTTACGTATGAGGTTCTTCTTAGGTCCTAGATCTAACTTAGCAAAGTCAAAGTAAGGTCTGTGAATACCCCCCTGGTCCCTTACCTAATTATTCAAATGAATCTATATGGACTAACTTGATCGTAACTTGAGGCCGATAACGCCGGTAGGTACTTTTGTTTCCACAAGCACATTAAGGCTCCCGCAGATTGTGGTAGATTAATCTCCATATTGTTCTACTAGTGTACGTGTCGCGCCTGTCTGCGAGAGCCTTTCCTCAATTTGTCATTACCGCATCATCTCGATTTTATATCTTCTGGTGTGTGACAAAGAAGGTAACAAAAACTAAGGAGAGGCAAACAACTTCTTTAAAAAAAAATCTACAAAATTAACGCGTGGCTCTCTTCCTGCGTTTTAGCCTTTTGGCACATTTGGTAGTCTCGCCCACACCGGCTCTTTCTTCAAATCCAGGTTGAAAAATTAATATACAGCCATTTTTTTTAAAATAAAACATCAATGAAAGTATCGTAACGTGAAAAAACTATACATTCTAATAACTTACGATGGAATGAAAACAAAAATATACAAAGGTATCACAACAAAAATTATACAAAGTTATGGGGAAAATGTATGTAATGTAATGTAATGTAATGTAATGAAAATGTTACTGACCAATGTGACCAAACCCGATTTTTGGATAAACTTGTTTGGCCTAGGCCTAGGACAAAACTAGCTTATTCAGGTTTGCGTGTAAAGGTCTACACGAGCGGAGCCGCTCTGCGCGTCTTCGTCGTTCGCGGCGTCAAGTGTGGACTTCAACGAACCTACATCGATCAATGTTCTCGAACGCGATGCAAATCCCTTTGTGTTCTGACAATCAGCGGATCACAGCCGAGCACTAGCCAAACGCTATAAGCGCGCTCCTGCGAGACTGTAAGTCCGTCCACACTACGCGAATTCATGCTCGGCTCATTTAGCGTAGTACGCATCTTAAACCTTTTGAAAGCCATAGTCATGTATAGATGACAAACCAAAATGTGCCTAGCACGCCACGGTCACGACTACATGACAGACTTTTATACGTAAATCTGTAAATAAAGCTCATAAAACTTTTATTTCTTTTGCTAATTTTCGACGCCTTAAGTCCTTCGTCAACTCCATCTAGGTTTTTTTTTTAATATGACGTGTAAAAGTGTTTTCAATATGCTATTTACAGAATAAACGAAACTGAGGGATTCTAGACTTATCCAGAGCTATCCTGTTTGTTTTCTATGCGTTTTCCAAGCCTAGGCTGGTTTATAATTTGTAGATAAACTTACTTATCCACAGATTGGGTTTGACCAGGAGAAAATATTTATAAAAACAAGAAAATATTGTTGTCTTATTTTACAGCAATATTTTTTAAATATTTTCGCTTTTCCATTCATAAAATGGTACTAATGTTTCAACAGACTAATAAAATCAAATAAGTACTTTAGTTTCTTTACAGAACGCTAACCACAAAAAAAAAAAAAAAAAAAATTGTATGTAGTAGTCTCCTATGCCCTTGGCTTTAAAATAAGACTATAGAGCATGAAGTTTCTTTTTTTATTGCATTCAAGGTGTTTATTGTTTCTTAAAAGTTACTTGGTTTTCCATGGATATTTAACAAAATGTAACATTAACTAGCACAATAATTATTCATTTAAACAGTGATTTCCATAAGTAGACTACTGCAGATCGAAATTAAGGTCATGGCACACTATACCGCCACCGCAACGGCACCGCTTCAGCCCAGCAATTAACTTGTCATTTAAATTAGAGCATTAAATCGTGTGTCGTATAATATCTTTCATAATGTCTTTTTTCGCGGGCAGTCAGCGCGCTTGCCGCTACCATAAAACTCGACTCTGCGCTGCAAGGTCTGCAAGCGAACTGACCGCCTGCTTACAGCACGCCGACCGCGTGCTTATTGCTCGCCGACTCCGAGTCGCAATCTAAACCGAGACATTATGAAAACATGCAAGTCCTAGGCGTGTTCAATCATAAATGCCATAAAAAAAAATGTGTTCGCGGTGACAGCAAGCTTGCACCTCGCGGCCAGCGCGCGGACAGCGAGCCTGCACCTCGCGGCCCGCGGTCTGCGAGCTTGCACCTCGCGGCTGGCGCGCGGACTTCGAGCCTGCACCTCGTGGCCTGCGAGCTTGCACCTCGCGGACGACGCGTAGTTAGCGCGCTGGCGACTAGCCGTAGCTTAAATTCGAGGCGACGCCGCCGTGCTGCAGCTGTGTAGTTGCGGTGCCGGTATACTGTGCCATGACCTTTAGTTAAACCAGTGATTTGCTTCCATTTATTGCTTCTGTACAGTTGCGAATAAAAATGAAAAACAACTAACATCAAAGGAAAGCATAATTAAAAAAAAGATTTCATAGACATAAAAACTTAACACATTTCTGTTTATCAACTATTCACAACTTTTCAATTAAAGAAATCATAAAGAAGCACTGTATCAATATCGTAAGGTTAAAATTATATTTAAATAAGTAAATAATTGTATAAATTAACTGGTACAAATTACATTTGCACTAGTTACAAATCACTGGTACATACGTTTTTTTCTATAGTCTAAGGTCATAATATGTACATTCATTCAATTACCTATTGCGAAACATTATTATCATTCATTCATCAACATACCTAGTTCCCACAAATAAAGCTAACCTTCAACCATTTACAATTTCTTGGATGACATAATCAGAGATCGGAATAGGTAGAGTTAATTTACCTAAACTTCGAGGAAGGATGTAACAGAGTGGATAATACCTCCTTTAAAATCCCGGAATAATTATAATGACGTTTAAATCCCGGGATCTACCTATTCCGATCTCTGCACTTATTGGTCTAGTATTTAGTGATGGTACTTGTCACAGCCATTGGTCCCGGCTGTCATTCGTGTATCTTTGCCAGCAGCAGCG
The DNA here is from genome assembly GCA_947523025.1 of Dryobota labecula. Lineage (NCBI taxonomy): Eukaryota > Metazoa > Arthropoda > Insecta > Lepidoptera > Noctuidae > Dryobota > Dryobota labecula. The sequence goes on along the minus strand of OX383300.1, from coordinate 8,010,064 downwards.
TAGCGTGAGTGTCGGCCGTCCGGGGCGGAAGACAACTTTGCCGCCCTCGTATTTAGGTATTTCAATTTAATGTATATTTTATATTTACATACATTAATTCTAGACAACATTTCGGCAAGAACAGTCAGTCATTATTTTCAAATCAAATCAAATCAAAAATGTTTATTTGTTAGGTTATGGTACAATAGATGTTATAAATATTGGTTCCAGCATACCCTGCCATAGTATGGCGTACAAATATTTCCAAAAACAAAACCTTTTATTACTAATCTACTAATAATTATGAATAATAATGAATTAGAGAATAAAATATGAATGCATAATAGTTAATTAATTGTATTGTAGTAATAATATTAATTAATAATGAAATTATGTCGTTTTTGCATATAGCGGAATTAAAGGTTATTTTTACTTTATTATGACGTTTATTCAATTTTTTTTTTTTTCATATAAAATACATTTTTAAATATTTCTTAAAAATAGATATAAAAAACATTTAAAAATATAAAATATAGTGGTCCGCCGGTGTCGGGAGCAGGGTCCAAGCTACCGGTGGTTAGGGCTGCAGAGACAGGAACCTCCTCACAATACGAGCCGTATCAAGGAGTACTGCCTTCTGAATCAGGCCCTTGATCCAACCGTCTAACGAAAGCCTCGAGAGATGTTGATCGAGGCTTTCGGCCATCAGGCCATTGGCCGTCACGACAATCGGCACAATGATAGCTGAGCTCACATTCCACATGTCAACAACCTCGTGTGCTAAGTCGAGATACTTTATTTGTTTCTCTTTCTCAGCTTTCACGAGGTTCTCGTCATGTGGAATGGTAACATCAACTATCATTGCGCGGCGCGCTAATCGATCTATCACCACCATATCAGGCTTATTGGCAACAATAGTCCTGTCAGTAATGATAGACCGATCCCAGTACAACGTGACATGGTCATTTTCAAGAACTGGGTCGGGCACGTACTTGTAATACGGTACCTCAGAATCCACAAGTTTATATTTCAAAGCAAGCTGCTGGTGAATAATCCTAGCTACTTGATTATGTCTGTGCAAGTACTCGCCGTTAGCCAGACGAGAACAACCAGAGATAATATGTCTGATGGACTCACCCGGACGGTGGCATGCCCGACACACGTCAACCGTTCCGTCCTTCATAATATGTCTTCGGTAGTTATTCGTCAAGATAACTTCGTCCATAATTGCACAAACAAAACCTTCAGTTTCCCCGAAAAGGTCACCAAAACGTAGCCAGGATACGGACGCTAAGAAATTTACATCTGGCTCATGGAGAGCCCGGTAAAAGCGCCCGTGAAGCTCCTTGCTTTGCCATACTTTCCTGCGGTCATCTGTAGTAAGTATTACAGGTTTGCGCCAGTTCTCTTTAGCCATGGACAGCGGGGTGAGCCCCTTGTCCACTGCGACCACATCACGGTGCACACCCACTTCGGCTTTTAAAAAATATTCTCTGAGGCTGCACACCTCGCGGTTGTGAAGGGTCTTCGCATTTAAAAATCCTCGACCCCCGCACTTCCGCGGGATGTACAGTCTCATCACCGATGATCGTGGGTGATGCATCCGGTTTGCGGTCAGCAGTGTACGGACCCTCCTATCCAGGGCTTCGAGTTCAGTCTGAGTCCATTTGAGTATGCCGAAAGAGTACATCAAAACCGGACAATTACTTTATTATATTATTAATGATTTATCCTGTAAGTATTCTTGAACACTGTAATATTTTTTTTCTAATAATAGTCTGAACAATACCCTTTTGAACAACGGCAATGGCAAATCTTGAGTACAATTTGGCAAATGGTTATATATAATAATTACCATGCAGTAAGCATTTCTTTTAAATAGCTTGCGTTTTATTTGGGGTAATTTAAATTTGTCTTTGTGCCGTGTTCTACCATTTATTCTGTAACTGCTTTTTTCGAATAAATTATAATTTTGCATTATATACAGGTTAAATTTTAAATTAAATAAGTTTTACAATCACGTTTATTAACACAAAAATTATTTTGCTTCAACCACTTAGGCCCCTCGCCCACGGCGACTTTTTGTAGCGATGCTGTCGCGCATTCGCATCGATACAGCCGCGATGCGGCCGCTAGCTGTTTGCCCTCGCCCACACCACGACTCTCAGTCGCGATGCAAACGCGATACTTTCGCACTTCTGTCGCGATGCAAACGCGATTCAGTAACGGCACAAAAATGCCACAGTTGCACTGATGCTCGGTTCTCTACTCACGCGCCACCCTCCCTCCGTTCTCTCCCTGATGTCGTCCGACACGGTCGCGCGTTTGCATCGATACAGTCGCGGTACTGTAGCGCGTTAGTAGTGCGTTGGCATCGCTTCTGTAGTGCGTTGCTAATGCGCCTAACGCGCGTTAGTAGCGATGCTGTCGCGCGTTTCGTAAACGCGCGATAACATCACTACAAAAAGTCGCCGTGGGTGAGGGGCCGTAGATACCTACGTTGTTATAACAGTTACAATACCTATCACTTATGATTAGGTACAACTTGCAGCGGCGTAGCGTGGTTGTCGGCCGACCGGGGCGGATGCCAATTTTGCCGCCCTCTTGAATTAATGAATGATTTATTCACTTAGATATTTCAATTTAATGTATACTTTATATTACATACATTAATTCTAGACAACTTTTCGGCAAGAACAGTCAGTCATTATATTATTTTGCAATAGATACAGGTTAAATCTATACTAATATTTTAAAGCTGAAGAGTTTGTTTGTTTGTTTGAACGCGTTAATCTCAAGAACTACTGGTTGGAATTGGAAAATTATTTTTGTGTTGGATAGTCCATTTATCGAAGAATATTATAGGCTATATAACATCACGCTACAACAAACAGGAGCGGAGCATAAATAAAAAATGTTGCAAAAACGGGAAAAAATATTTCTTTTTGAGAGCTTCCGTTACGTGCGCTGCGTAAACGGTTTAAGTTACGCAAATATCACGGATGATGGAATTGATCCTCTTTAAAAGTTCTAAAAAAAAAGACCGCGTCAAATTCACGGGAGATCACAGCCAGTGTTGCTTTGATAACCGAGTACACACGGCCACAAATCAAGCTATACATTTCCAGTATAAGCTGACCTCTCATTGTACGGAAATCCTATACAATGCATGATCAGCCTAAACTGGAAATGTATAGCTTGATTTGTGGCCGTGTGTACACTCTTGTTTCATTTGCAATCTACTAAACAGCTGGGAGGCACCCTGGAGTATAACAAAAACCTTTTTGAAAATAAAAAAGGGGTAAATTGGCAATAATCTTTCGAATAACTCATAATGCTTTTGAGGTTCGAAACAGAACCTCAATAGAATTATGAGTAATTATTCGAAAGATTTAAATAAAACTAATATATTATAATGTGCTCTTACCTGGTGTATTCAAATCTATCAGTTTTTATAAAAAACAACTCCAGAACGAAAATTATTCAATTTTTAAATAACTGTTTTTCGCAATTTGCCGAAATAAATGCGTGTACTTGGCAGAGCGATCGAATTCCGACTGAGACCACGACCACGGCGCGTGCGCATACAAATGGAAATGGGTACCACTGACTACCCGCAGTATTGTCTCTCCTTCTACTTTTTGATCCATCCAAAGGTTGTCTGTAAAAGATCGCTTTTAGCGATAAGACCGCCCATTGTGACACCCGATGTAACAGTTCTACATTTATATCTGTAATTTTTATGGTGTAGGTACATAATAAAGAGTATTCTATCTATCTATCTATCTATCTATCAGGAAGGGTCGGTTATTGTTATGTCTCTATTCAGTATTGTCGGATAACACTTTTTTTCTACCTGAGACAAGTTTTAAGAAATCGATTTATGGCCGCCTAAATTGATAAAATACCCCTTTGTTGCCAGCAGTCGTTACAAAATATCATTCAAAGAAAGGGGATTCCCCGAATTCGTCACAGAATAAATAATGAAAAATTCCGTGCTCTTTTCAATCGGTCCGAATTTCTAGTTGGGATAAATATATGAAATGGTTCAAATATTTTTATTATTTATTGTGAAATTTTGCCGCCCCCTAAAAAGTGCCACCCCAGCCGCTCCCACTACGCTACGCCACTGTTTGCTAGTCGTTAGGGGTCGTCAGAAGACCGAAAGTCTGACAACCAGTCTTACCAAGGGGTATCAAATATTGGGTTGTGGAGGTCAGATAAGCAGTAGCTCCATGTAAAATACTGGTATTCAGCTGCGTCCGATTAGACTGGAAGCCGACCTCAACATTACTGGGAAAAGGCCACGCAGATTGATTGACTTGTCACATTTAAATTTTATTCTTTCTGTCATATAACTGTCAGATAATGTTGTCTCACTCTATCATTACAAAACAGTTTTGAAGAGCCATCACTAAACAATGGACCGAACCGTTGTTACAATTGACCTGTATTTAGGTTTATTCGGATTCTGAGAATCAGAACAATAAATATTTACAAAATAAATAAGTTTTCAAACATAAAAAACCAATGATATGAATATGCTGTCCTCAGTCTTATCATGCTGTTTTATATCAATCATATTTACATTCATGAATAATACATTGGATTTAAGGCTCCTACAAACAGGCGCCACACGCGACGCAACACAAAGGCACCGCGTGTCGCGCGACGAGCGGTGCTCGTGTTGCGTCGCGTGTCGCACCTGTTTACAGGAGCCTTTAAACTTCAATAATACAATAGTCTTTTGTACGCATCAAACTTTATGGTGGTTCTGAAGTGCATTACTCCCTGTGTAGTACCGCACCCCTCACCCCCACTGACATGTGTATTTGTTACTGCTCAGCGACTCGCCTTATGTTCCGAGCTGCCATAAAGTTTGAATTGGATCGTACTTCTCTATAGGTTCTAAAAGGATCAACTGAGTCGCAGTAAAATAAATTGAGCTTCAACAGTATATTTTACCCATTTGCATCAAATTCCCATTTTTTTTAATCTTTCTGGCCCTCATATTAATACTGATTTGTCATAGACAGTATCATTAGTTTTTGCAAAGCTTTTGTCCACCCATTGCCACCTTGATGATAATTTCCGCATATTTCTAAATCTAAATTTAAAGATATATAAAAATTTAAATAGTTACAATATCACCCAGTCATTGCTTTTAAAAGAACAGTTGTTTAACAGCCTTATTGTCAAACATTTCTCTTTTTGATCTTTCACTTTTTGCTTTAAGCCCAACTCTATGAAAGTAAAAAGTCTTTTAAGCACGTCGGCAGCGGTAACGCCTTTATCGAGCCATTATTCACATATTGTAAAATTGCATCTCGGCAAACACTCTGTAGTGTTTTCACTGAAATAAATAACAGAATCCACATTAATGATTATAAAACAAAACAATACTGTTACAGAGATTGAACAACTTTCACCAAATGGTGAGTAAAAAATGTAAATGCTAGTTGCATTAAAAATAACTCTACTTATTTCTTGCTTTCGTAAACAAGTAATAAAAGTCTAAACTTAAACAATAAATTAATCAGGTTTCAATAACAATAGTTGACTCACCTCCATACAGTTGAACTATCTTCACTTGTTTGGTAGTGCCATACACATCAACAACTGCATGTAGTTGCCCGCTGGTGTATGGGATAGCCTTTGTGCAGGGCCCCTGGTCCTCACCATTTATTATAAAATGCATTTCTGCTAAATCTTGCTCATCTTTGCTCACTTTGGCACAAGGAACAAACATAACACCTATGCGACTGCCAGCATCCATTGGTAATATGCCTTGTGGGGTGCCATTCTGTGATAGTGTTTGTGGTCTGAGAACCATTTTAGACAGGTAGCCGCGCGGTGTCTTCACGACCTGCTTGTCACCTAGCACGGACACGCGCGGCTCGTTCTCCCGCCGCCCACTAGCTACTTGATTCACAAGTTCTACAAGCACGTTGTTTTGTGATTTTGAAATAGGAAATATCCATGACATCCCAGTGTTTGCAAGATCAGGCAAGGCATACTGTGGCAATCCTTTATCACCCAGTGCAGCCGTCTGAGGATCGAGCAATGTCAGCCCGAGTCGCATATGACCACTCCATCCTCGTTCAGTTTTCTCGATTTCCACCAGGAATATTTCCCCAGGCAGCAGGGGCTTCTCGCTGAAGGTTAAGCCATGGGCAAAGCTCGCTTTTCTATATGCAACGGTATTATCCTCGAATAAAATAATATTTGATCCGTGGTAATGGTGAAATCTCGACAACATAATCACAAACACATTTGCGCTTCTAGGAAGAATGAGAACACTAATACACTATTATTTTTTAATACACTTTAGTACGTTTTACCGATATACGTAATGAACATCAGAACGGTAAACAAAATCCTAACAAATTACCCGACGTCCATCCGTCGTTGTTCGCTATCTGTAGAATTTGTTCATGTTGACTTTGTTGACATTTTACGACATGACAGTTGACAGCTATATGATCTGTGGTTGACAGAGTGAGTGACGCACAGAACATAAAATCAGGATGGAGTGACGAGAAATGAGAAATGTAGAACTAAACATTCAATTGAATTTTTATCCGTTTTTTGTCAAAGGTTCTTATCGTTCCACTTATTTATTTTTTAATTTTGTAAAAGTATTTAATCAAAATAAATTAGAAGCTATTTTGGAGGAAGGAATCTCTTTGGATATCTCACAACAGCTACTATCACAGTGACCTACGCATTGAGCGATTATTGGACTTCATAGAACTGTAGACTGCACACGATAGAATCTGTGCCTGAGCTGTGCCCAAAAAAAAAAGTCAAACCAAAAAATAAAATGTCACTCTCCTGCAAAGTGGTCACGCGGGTTTTTCAATTAAATTTACGAAATAATGTTTCAACTATCAGGCAAAGAACATGTTCAGTTATTTTTAAACCACATACACACCAGTATGGTACTTTATTTAAGCAGAAATTGTTTGATACTAAAGGGAACTTGTGTGCTGCCATAAGTGCCACCATGTCAACAAATAAAGAGCGGTAAGACGTTTAGTTTTTTCTTAATTTTTATACTACTCTGAAAAGTGCATTATAGACTTATAGCTTTTATATTTTACGAACTCTTTCCAAAAATTGTTAAGGTTTTTATATAACAAACAATACTACAGTATTAACAGTTATATTTACAATTATTTCGTGTTCAAATAATTATTCTTGATGATTATCGGTTTCAATGTCTGTTTGTATTGTACTTGTTGGAACGAAGTTACTAAACGTAACTGCAAATAAAATTTGTGCTGCATCAACACAATAGGAATTAGGAAAGTCAAAGTACCTAATCTATCGGGTAGGAAGAACTGGAAATAGTTTTTTTTGTTAAATTAACACGCACAATATTTTATTTACTATTGAAAACATAAGAAGCATTTAGTAACTTTACACTTCAATACAAGTTAAAAGGTAAGTTTTAATGTAATTAAACCTAACCTTTTTAGATGAATTTATTTAAAGTGTAGTTAAAGTTCAATAAACAGATTAGAGTTCCAAGGTATTTACACTTTGCAAACATAATGAAACTTGTGATTTGGAGAGTTTACCAGGTATTTACATGTACCCAAAATATCTGTGCAATAAAGTCTAGTAAGATGTTCTAAATTATCAGTTTCCAAACTTTTTGGAGACCTAGGAACTGAACTTTTGCTGAATAAATGCAGAAAACACATTGAAATTACAATTTCAATGACTATTTGCTTTTATTTGCAGAGTTCAAGTGCTTTGTATACATGGCTTAGAAACTCTGTATAAAAAAAAAGTTGTATGTATGATACAGTTTGTATGGAATGAAGTAAAGTTCATAAACATAACATGACTCACTATAAAATTACTGGCCAGTAGCCAGTGGCGTAACTACAGAATGGCAAGTCGGCAAAATGCCACAGGCCCCCAGCCGGAAGGGGCCCCCGGTCAGTGGAGAATCCATTTAAAAGATAGTATCTCGTTTTCCAAGGAAATTTTCAATTTTTGATCCTCTTTTAGACACGAAATAGAAACGTCATCTTCTATAAGAGAACTTGCTGACTTATTCATCATAATCATCATTTCAGCCGAAAGACGTCCACTATAGTCCGTATAGTTATGCCACTGCCAGTAGCAAAAAATATAATTGTGTACTCTCAACAAGAGATATTGTAACCAGCCAAGAAATTGACATCTTTACACTACATAGGGAAAAATGGAAATTCTTTATTGTTTTTTACTAATTTCTCATTTGGAATTTTTTTTTAATATTGAGTCCTGCAGTGTACATAACTAGTAATACAAATAAAACTGGATTTCATGAACAAATATACTTAAAGAGTGCACTGTCTGAACGGGGATTGGGTGTTTGGGAGTATATTTGGGGATTTCCACAGTAGGTACTGTCAAGTGCAAAAATATGTATCACATCTCTATTATCTAGTTACCTAACTTACATAATTAGCAACTAACTACAAAAGCCCTTTTCGGCATTAACAATGTATTAAAGTTGTGAGAAATTGAATGAACAGTTTCTGCATTGATTTTTTTTGTTTTTTTTAAGCAGTACAATTTAGCTTTACACTTCCTTGTATCTATATTTTTGAATAAAAATAAAAAATAAAATATAGATCTTAATACAACCTTCAGACTGTTTTTTCCATAAAAATCGTGTTGTTGTGTAGTGTAGAGGAAAATTCCTTTTTATTATGTAAAAGGAAACATTAGTAACATAAACATTTTTTATGTCTCTACAAACACAAATGACATTCAGAAAGTCTTAAAATTATTAATTTATTATTCATAGGCATAATCAGCCGTTCCCACTGCTGGGACACAGGCCTCCTCTCTGTGAGTGGGAGTGGGCCATAATCCACCGTGTGTGCCCAGTCCGGTTTGGTGAATTTTTGGTTCTAGGACATGCTGGTTTCCTCACTATGTTTTCCTTCACCGTTTTGAGAGCAGTGGTGATGATATTAAATACACAAAGTGCCTGCCACATTTTGACGTGACAACGTCTAATAAATCGATGAACGGCTGCTGCATGCACGAAAAAGGATGACTCATCGTCCCGTTACGCTCATTGTCCCGTTACGCTCTTTGTCCCGTTACGCTCATTGTACGCTTGCGCCGCATCAATGTTTTGATATGACGTTGTCACGTTAAACTATCGTCCGTAAACCAACTTTACAGACAACCAATTTTTTACAGGGTCTTTATTTTAGCATTATCTTGTTTTTTTTTTACCCGTTTATACTTGAGAACCCATAGCAGATCAAGAGCCCCTCGGTAGAATTTGCTACGGGCCCCGCGCTGGCTTAATCCGGAAAATCTTAAAGAAATCTCGACGTTTTATCAAGTTCTGCTTCGCAAGGTTTTTACGACTATACAATTTTTTTTTCAGCAGCGCACTAGATTGTTGTATTTATAATTATTTTTAACATTTACTTTATAGTACTTAAATACAAATACTTTGTCGTAATACTGCAAATAGAAAATAATTGTCAATTTGCCAATTTTTATGAGTAAATACCACAATAACTGTAAAAAAATTGCATACATAATTATAAATAGGTACCAAAGATCTAGTACTTGGTTGAAAAAAAAAATTGGCAGTCAGAAGGACTGACGACAGAAGTGAAAACACATAACTTTGGAATAACTGTTCTTTTATACATTATAGCTCATGGAAAGCGTTCGGTGACGATGACGCGAGTTCCATGATTTTTGTTTACCCAAACAAAAAGTGCTCACCGCGCCTAAAGAAGTTTTCACTTCAAAAAATAGTACTTTGATTTAAATTTAATAAAATAATAAGAACAACCTCTAGAAATCCTTGTTGCGACTTTAAGACCTCTTATGTGTAAAATTCAACTTTATGAGAAAATCGATTGTATTAGGAAGCACAATATTGTAGATCTTGATATTGTAAAGAAATGACGATTATATCGTCGTATACACATGAGAGTTTTTGTATTCGATAGAGCTTCAAAATGTGAAAAAGGCTGGCGTAAAAAAGTGATTTTGCCAAAAGTAACACAGAAAAGGTCGTAAAGTCGAAACGACGAAATGCGACGTACCTACTGCAAGCCAGCACGGGGTGAACAATCTTAAAGTTTAACGGCAATTCAGCAATTCTTTTCTGTGATAAAAACTCAGTCACACTGTATTATATTTTATCCATTAAAAATTTACTTAGTCTACTCTTAAAAAAATACTGTTGTCAAGTCTTTCTAACCAACCACTTGGTAATTTATCCCTACTATATCCAAACTAACGTTTTCACGCCTAAACCGCTGCATCGATCGTTATGAAATATGGCAAAGATATTGCCTGGGATATGGAGACGGACAGGCTACTTTTTTACGCGATAACCGACATCCACGCGGGCGGAGCTGCGGGAAAAAGCTAGTTTTAAATAATTGGGGCCATACAATAAACACTCCTGCGCATCAAAGTAGTTTGACACGGTAATTGACATAGCTATTGTTACGCCTGTTTCTTGGGAATACGTATGGGCTACAAAATATAGATACAAGGTCGTGTCAAGATATTAAAACAGAAACAAAACGCAGGAACTGTTCATTCATTTCTCACAACTTTAATACATTGTTATCTTAATTATGTAGGTTAGGTAACTAGAAATGTAATACATATTTTTGCCCTTGACAGTACCTACACACAAAACAAGCTGTGTGAAATTCCCAAATATACCCCAAATATACTCCCAAACACAATATTCCCAAATATACGCTAGCACCTCAAATGCGTAACCCACTCCCAAAAACTCCCTAAAATGGCCATAGCTATCTATAGCCATTTTAGGGAGTTTTTGAACTATTTTAGCCTAGCTTAACGTAAGGCTTAGCGTAGATAGACCCCGTACAATATAGACTAGGGTGAAAGTTCGCGATAAGCGGCAAACCGGTCGTTGTGGCGATGTCCAGCAGTGGATGTCTTTCGGCGGATGATGTTTATCATCAGTCTCCTGCACATAGGCTTCTCCAATGACACGCCGCACTGAGCTCTATTCTTGGCCATTCTCATCCTTGGATTTCCAGCCAATTACCTAGCTAGTTATGTTAAAAAAGATGCGCCGTAAAGGATCAGTCGCTAGATCGAATGAACCAGACATGATTTGAATTGCTAGTCTCTCAGGTGAACCTGAAATCATCCTGGAAGTAAAGGAACCTGGATCACCTTTAAGCTTAACCGCAGAAGACAGCATTATTAACTGCAAAATGCTCATCTCTATTTGCCGCCAGTGTACAGACAGCCTAAGAATAAATCTGGCAATAAAGAAAACTTATTTGACAAAAGAATTTTGCTCTGAAGCTGAAGTGACAAAAAAATATTGTCAATGTCAACATCAAAACTGATCAAAACTTTTGTGAATGTTCATGAATGTTGTGTTTGATCTGTCTTGTCTGTTATATTTTATTTTAACAAAATTATTTATATGAAAATGTCAACTGATGAGGCTGAACATTCACCAAGGTTGCGTAGCGCAGTCCCCACAAAATTTTTAACGAATAAGAAGATCCAATCTGTAAGCTTAAATTGCGATGTGTGCAATGCGCTTTACGTAAAAACTTCGACTAATGAGGAGATCCGATCTCCAGGTTTGAGCTGCGAAGAAATGTCGGCATATGAGGAGATTCAATCACCAAACGCTAGTGGCGAAGTCTGCAATGCGCTTTACGCAAAAACGTTGACTAATGAGGCGATCTCTCCAGGTTTAGGCTGCGCAGACTGCGAAAGCCTTCCCACAAAAATAATGACTAACCAGAAAATGCAATCACTAAGCTCGAGTTCCGAAGCGATTCCCTCAAAAAAGTCGACTAATGAGGAGATTCAATTAGCATCACTGACTTTTGGTAACGAAGCGCTTCCCAAAAAACGGTTGTCTAATGAGAGCCAATCACTAAGCAGCGAAACCTGCATTGCCTGCGAAGAGCTTTTTACGAAAATGTCGAGTGATGAGGAGATCCATTCACGAAGTTTGAGCTGCGAAGTGCTTCTCACAAAAATGTCGACTGCGGACTCAAAATGCTCGTGTTGCGAAGCCGAAACCGAATCGGGTACAGATAGCCCTTTGTATGTATTTCTTTCTACTTCGTTATGTTATCTGTAATCTTCTTATATTTGATGTAAACTACGTCATGTTATCTGTAATTTTCTATTTGATATTAATCTTGGTAGTCGATATTTCGCGGTGGAAGGCATCGTGCTTCGTGTTCGGAACTCCTTATTCTCGGCAGCGCGGCGGAGACTATCGATTAATGCGCATATTTGGGTATTGACGCCAAAACAAGTTAATTCGAAAAATAATGCTCATTAGAAATTCAAAATACCTAGTTTATTGATCTTTAATTTATGGATAGCTTTGAAGTTTTGATTAATATTTACCAATGCGTTTGAAATATTACACAGGTGCTCTATTAATGAGCTTCTGTTATGTTAATTTAAGCTCAATCGCCACGTTCGTCCATTCGCTATGTACGAAGCCTAACTTTCTAACCTTTTCAATTTAGTTATCGCTAAAGAGACTATTGATCATTGTGTACCAGTCACGTTAGTAACATTGTGTTGTGTGGACGTGTCTGACAATGGCCGAGAAAATATGCATTTTACTATCATGTTTCGTTATTGTTCTGTGTTTTAGTCAAATCAGAGCCATGGGTCCCCTGAGTCCTCTTGATCCGTCCTCATATTCGCGGCCTGGTAAGTTTTTGAACCTTTAAGACTAACGCCTTTATATACAAACGTTACTTAGCGTTAAGAACTTTTGAAAATCACTAAACTTGTGGGTAAGCAGTCCCTAATAAACCACTAAGCAGCACATCAGGATATAAGAAGCTTTCAAATTTCTCCAAACGATTTTAATCCCTAAAATGTTGAAGGTTAAGTTCAAAATCGAATAAAAAAAAATTGACAGTTTGTGGTAACCTGATGTGCTGGCGATTGTACCTACAAAATGTAGAAGTTGGCAGTGGGAATAATCAGAGCACTATGTTTGATAAAAGGTCTCGTGTTGATGAGATAACCCATTTTCTTTTGATCCGCAATAAACAATTTAGGTACTCTTTGCTGGAAAGCTACTGATTAGCCTACTTATTCGTTACCATGCACAGAATGGGCATTCATTTTTTTTTATTACTTGCTGTCTCGTGACTGAGAAGGAATTATGAAAAACGGCTCAATCAGCTGCCTCGGTAAGTGTGTCTAGAATTTTCTAATCCATACTAATATTATAAATGTGAAAGTAACTCTTGTTTGTCTGACTGTATGTTACGTTTTCACATCTTAACCGCTGAACCGATCGTCATGAAATTTGGCAGAGATATAGTCTGGGATATGGAAAAGGACATAGGCAACTTTTTTACGCGATAACCGACATCCACGCGGGCGGAGCTGCGTGCAAAAGCTAGTATCGCTACCCCTTCTATAAAGTTTCATATCACAAAGCAACAAAATTCGATCTAAAGAAAAACGGCCACATTCCTCTAGATCGTATTTTGTTGCTTCGTGTCTCAATATGAAACTTTATAAAAGGTATTAGAAAATTCTAGACACACCGACGCAGCTGAGTGAGCCGTTTTTCATAATTCCTTCTCAGTCACGAGGTAATTTTTTTTTTTAAGGAGTTGCGCTAGTGGCCCGAGACAGCGCTCTTAAAAGAAGTATTAGGTTGGGGAAAAAGTCTTTTCGCATTATAGTATGTACATATGAACTTGTAATAAAATCTCTTTGGCTATACTATTTGTATCTGGCTGGTTTTGGTATCATTGAAAGTTAAAATTTTAAATAACATAATTCCAAATTAAAATTAGGAAAATGTGTGATTTTCATTTGTTTTTCGTACTGTCAAGATGAGTGAATCTAATTAAGAAATTCGATACATTTTAAAAATTTACTACAAAAAAGGTAAAAATGCAACGCAAGCCGCGAAAAAAATTTGCGATGTTTATGGACCTAGTGCAGTGTCTGTGAGAGTAGCACAAATTTGGTTTAAGCGTTTTCAATCCGGAAATTTTGATGTCAAAGATGCACGTCGCTCTGGTCGCCCTATTACGGATAAAATGGATACCATTTTTGAATAAGTGGAGCAAGATCGGCATATCAATAGTTACGACGTAGCTGAAGAACTGGGAATTGACCACAAAACAGTTTTGGCACATTTGAAAAAAACTGGGTACACAAAAAAGCTCGATATTTGGGTACCTCACGACCTCACTGAAAGAAACCTAATGAACCGTGAACTCATTTGTGATTCTTTATTACGACGTAATGAAACCGAACCATTTTTGAAGAAGCTGATAACTGGTGATAAAAAGTGGATCACGTACGACAAGAACGTGCGAAAAAGGTCGTGGTCAAAGGCCGGTCAGGCTTCACAGACTGTGGCGAAACCCGGGTTAACTCGCAACAAGGTGATGCTGTGTGTGTGGTGGGATTGGAAGGGCATTATTCATTATGAGCTGTTACCACCAGGCAGGACAATCGATTCTGAACTCTACTGCGAACAACTGATGAGATTAAAGCAAGAAGTTGAGAGAAAGCGGCCGGAATTAATCAACAGAAGGGGTGTGGTTTTTCATCATGATAACGCTAGACCTCACACATATTTAGCCACTCAGCAAAAATTAAGAGAGTTTGGCTGGGAGGTGTTAATGCATTCGCCGTATAGTCCTGACCTTGCACCTTCAGATTTCCACCTGTTTAGGTCTCTTCAGAATTCTTTAGGCAGTGTCAGGTTAACATCACGAGAGGACTGCCAAAACCACTTGTCGCGGTATTTTGATCAGAAGTCCCAAAATTTCTATAGCAATGGGATCATGTCCCTACCTACAAGATGGCAAAAAGTTATCGAACAAAATGGTACCTACATACTATAGCTAAATGTAAATAAACTATATTAAAAAATGTTTTGAATTTTCTTAAAAAATGCGAAGAAACTTTTCCCCAACCTATTATAAACTCAACTTACTAGTTTTTCCAATAAAATGCTTGATGTATTTTCTTGTTACAGAACTGGCAATAATAAAACACATTTCGTTGTCTTTAAACGTCGATTTTGAGACGCATGTCCTAAATGGACAGGCAGTGATAGACTTCAACGTTTTACATGACATCAATGATTTGGTAAGTTGGCAAAACGCGAACACAGCGAAGTTAGAAATGTTAGTTTTGGTTTTCTCTAGCAGTGACAATGTAACTACTGAACTATTTTGGGCGCCTCGAAAGCCATTATTTAATTTTTTTGCCGCTGCCCAAGCTGCAAAGTCCTAAATAAAAAAATATTCAGTATTAAAATTGGCAAAATATTTACATAAAATCTTAGAAATAACTTACAACGGTATTATAATGTTAGATGCCTGTACTAGGATAAACCTGTTCGTATCACAGGCGGCATATTTCTTGGTAATCGTAGGACAACAATTTTTTTACAATATTTAACATTAGAAAGTCTTAAAATAGTGATACAATTTGATTAATTAATTATTTTATACCTAGTTTACTTAAATACTATTTACCTAAAGATAAAAATTACAAAATGTCTTATAAGTATACGTAATTTGTTATTCAGCTTGGACTTTATAACCTTATTAAACACATATGATAGGATTAGCGTCAGCAGAATTAGTCAATGAGGTTAAAACCAATGTTGCACAAAAATTAAATGCTATCCCCCTTACTAATAAACGTTGTATAGCGTCTGTACTGTCACAACGCTTTGTCTTCTTCTATCGAAAGTCAAATTACTGACGAGTGAAAGAGAAAAATCGGTGCGTAACTATACAGACGCTATACAACGTTTATTAGCCTTTTCACCGCCCACGTACACAAAACGCGATGCCTTGCCAGCGCCAAGCTATAAATGTATAACGAAATATATAGTAAACATTAGTGATGAGGGTATCATCATATCGATGAATGAGATTTATACGCGTTAAGGGTCAATTCATACTAGAGCAGAGTCGAAGCGCATCGAAGCGTCAATCTGAAACTTAACATAGCAAATTCACCCTTACCTCCACAACATAATACACATATTTCATTTAAGATAGAAAAAAGACGCGCGAATTGGCGCGCATTCGACAGAATTCGCGCGTCGGAGCGCAACCAACGCTGTTTGTTGCGCGCGCGTTACGTTGTAGAGATAAGGGTGAATTTGCTGTTATCCTTTAGATTGACGCTTCGCTGCGCTTCGACTCTGCGCTAGTATAAATTGACCCTAAGTTAAGTTTTATTTATAATTTTACGGATATAAATAAAAACTGATTTAATATTTCCATTTTTGTTTCATTTCACATTATCATTAGTAAGAAAAACTAGTATAAATTATAAGTATTAAGGAAACAAATGCTTAACTCAATTAGAGCTATAAGAAATGTGGTACATCTCTATTTGTTTCATGACATCTTCCGTCGACTTCATTTCAAGTCCTTGGCGCTCAGAGCACGGTAAATTCAATTATTGTTAGGGATGTCGTTTAAGGTCTTTCTTTCTTCTATTTTTGTTTATTCCGTTTTTTTTTTAACGTAAATACAATTTTTCACTGTTTTTCGAAATGGAAAGTATGTATTTTAATTATAACACACTTGTAGCAGTATTCCTAAGCTATCACAGCACTGTTTTATGAAGCTTTGTCTCTGTCAACCAACTGTTTTGTAGAGATGGGAATATAATGATCGACGAGGATTGCTAAACAATAACAACAACGATTTAATTCCGGGTCGGCACCCAACTGAAGATCTTATTCATCTATTTTGCCTTTGTTATAAAGTAGTCGACTATGTTCATATTTTACTGACCTCAAATTGTTTTCGATAGTAATATTTATAAATATTTCAACGGGCGAAATCAAACAGTGATAACTTCCGCGTCCCATCACTAGCCGACTTGATATGTAGTTCTTGGCGTTCTGGGGACATGAACACATTCGGAGTTTTTGGTTTTTGCCGATTTTAAGACAAACAAGGGCTTATTTTGTGTAGAAAAATTAAAAATAGGGTATTAGACAGAGCTTTATTAAATAATAAAAGAAAACAAAACCTTAAAATAAAGTAAATTTATTTTTATAAGATATTTAAAATGAAGAACTTTATATGAAGTCGTGGCGCTGGTGGCACGAAAATCTGGAACTTCTATTATAGTCCGTGGCGGTGAAAAGTTTAGTAAGGAGGTTAGTGTATAATAAATTTTTGCTGTGGGCGACTACTGTGCTTAAACATCAACAAAACGAAGGGTCTGTAGGCCAGTGCAGTGTAAAGCTTGGCTATAGAATATTCTTACTTTCCAAACTTTAGTTTACTTACTACCTTCCTTTGATTTTGTTTATAAAAATAAAACTTACCTATCAGTGGGATGAGTTTTATTTGAGATAGTATAATAGCCATTATCAGTTTAGATAGTGGTGTATTGATATGTCACTCATTTTTAAGGTGCGATTATGGCAATCGATTCGATTTAGTATTCGTATCAATAACACTTAGATATCTGGTCATCTGGCAGGCGTTCTTAAAATATTAAGAATTTACCTACTTGTGGTTAAGTAATAACAGTCGCTAGGGTCGATCGATCAGGTAAAGCTATTCTTGCTGCGGTTGGTCCGTGAATGGGTGACCATCTTTACATACCAAGACCCCTTCGTGTCTCAGAAATCACGTTAAGCCGGTGGTCCCAGCTGTCAGTTGTAGATCTTTGACAGTCGTTATCAGAAGCCCGAAAGTCTGACAACCAGTCTTACCAATGGGTATCGTGTTTCCCAGTAGCTGGGTTATGGAGATCAGATAGGCGGTCGCTCCATGTAAAATACAGGTATTTAGCTGTCTCCGGTAAGACTGGAAACCGACCCCAACATAATTGGAAAAAGTCTAGGCAATAACTCTGAGATGCCCTAGCTTAAACAAAAAAAAAAAAAAAAAAACTTACCCAGAGTTGGTATTCATCAGCCAACATTTAGGCCTAACATGGCTTTCGACAGTGCTATTGACCCTATTTCATTATGGGTAGCAGCAATACAAGCTCCGAAAAATAATAATAATAATATGAGCATACTCAAAATATTAAATTTACTGCTTTATACTAACTTCGCCAACTTATAAGCGAATACAAATAAAGAAACGACCGAAAAAAATACTGAAAAATCCGAAAAATTAATATAATATTTCCACCAGCTTAGCGGTTCGCGGTTGGTCCCAGTTCTAACCTAACCTTTTTTTTTTTTTTTGACGCTGAGAAATGCATTACGCATGCCCGCTCGTCGGGGGACGAGACGGGGTATGTGGGACTCCCTGCCAAAATGGCAGTTTATCCACTATAACTCAGCGGAGTTCCCTCATCGCCTTGATGGGAGGGTCATGGGAAACCGGCACAGCCTTTACGTCCACAACCCTCCCGGCGCATGCCCGCCTAGCTGGCGGGCCCCGCATGCCCCTCCGCCTGGGGGGGATATGGGAATGACCGGGAACACCTGGCCATTCCCGTCCGACACTGGTGGAGGCCTGTGCAATACAGGCAAGGGTGCCGCCGCACCCTTGCCTGCTGGCCTCCACCTGGGACCCCGCGCCAGACGACCTTGCGTCCAGGCGCCCCTGGTCCCCCTGCGACGAGTCAGGTCAGTGGCCCCGCCACCTACCACTTTTCGGCCGCAGAGGATAGGGAGAGCGGCCAACGCCATACCGACACTCCTCTTCCTCTGCGGCCCCACCGCGTCCGCCATTCAACGGTGGCGACCCCGTCAAGGCCGCGGAAGGTAGGGAGAACGGCTCACCGCAATACCGGCACTCCTCTCCCGCCGCGGCCTCCCACACTCAGCCGCGATGCCGCCCATTCGACATCGCGGCCCGCCTCAGTTGCGATGTCGCCGAAGCGGCACCGCAACCTACGGCCGCTACGTCGTCGGCTTAGCCGCAAAAGCCCTGACGAGCGGCCCCCTCCTCGGGTTCCTCTTAGCTTCACCGTGGCCCTCCAAGCCACGGCTACTGAGCCCCCCCGCCTCGACAATGCGGGAACCCACCGGGGGGGAGTTCTAACCTAACCTAACCTATTTCACCCAGTTCAAAATGACGAATCATACCTACAATCTGCCGCAGAAACGTGGGCCGAGCGAGCGAAGCGAACGGTGAACATATGTATTCGGAAACTTAGTATTTTTACACAGCTTAGTTAGTATTACAGTCAACCACAGATCGCTGGAAGTTAATTTGTTTTTCGGAAGCTTTAAGGCTTCTTCAAACAGGCGCGACACGCGACGCGACACGCGACGCGACACAATGTCACCGCGTGCCGCGCGACGAGTGGTCTCTTGGTGTCGCGTCGCGTGTCGCGCCTGTTTGTCGGTGCCATTATTATTTTCCTTTCTTTATTCTACTTCTTTATTTATGGTGATCAATCAACAAAACATATACCAGCAGAAGTTTTTGTGTAGAGCAGGAGTTAATAGCCTTACCTCATTGCGCCCCTTGGTTACTTGTATAAAAAATAATCGTAATTCCGTGACTTTATTTTGTATGTAACCTTGCCATTTGCCCTTACTAAACAAAATCATCTTTCTCAGGTACTAGATGCAAGCAATCTAAAAATCGAGTCTATAGAATTGGAAGATAGGACGCAATTGCAGTACAAGATGGGGGATCATATAGCTAACATGGGGTCCAAGCTGACCATATTGTTGCCGAAGCCGCTTGCTGCGGGCGATCAGTAAGTTAATTCAGAATATTGATATTTTTAAAGATTGTGTTATTTTATTATGCAAGATATCCCGGAGTTACCACACACCACCAAACACCTCAATAATTAGAATATTATGTTATAATTATCATAATACATAACTCTGATTTTTTGTTAAAACATTGCATATTTTTTAAATTTCTTGGGTCAAGCGTAGTAGGTACTTCGTCCCTTTTTGGTTTGTTTTGACTATACAGTTGAAGTGTGACTGTAATTTACGTAGTTTTAATTATTTTTGTGATAAAAAATTACGTATATTAAAAATGGCAGATATTGATTCAGTAAACGATTCTGAACAAACTACTTTCACAATGTGCGTTAATTCAGTTACACATTCTATATGTGCTAAGACCTCAGCCACAAAAAAGCATACGAGTAAGAGTCGACTTGAGAACCTTTTATTCGTCCGTTTAAAATCTAGCCACAGGATACTGGAGTATAGTTTTAGTGTCTAGGAGTGCTCCTTATCCAAGTTTGAAGTCATCGATTTCGATAACGGCGACCATTTCAAAATTATAGTACATTATGATATAAGTGCGGTAAGTTGAAAATTACAGCCGAGGCGATATTGCTAGCCCGAGCCGTAGGTGAGGGCTACAAGAAAGCAGAGGCTGTAATTATCAAAGCGCACGTCTATGTCATACGACGTTTTATAACATATTTGCGAGGAAATAAATTAAACTCGGACTTTCTTAAACGAATAAATCTTTAATCACTTGTTAAAGCAGTTAGAAAAATTTGTAAAATTGATTATTACGTTGCCAGTTGGCATTTTTAATGTTGTCAAGTTATTATTATTAGTTACAATTTCACCAGTCTCGAATTAATAAATTCATCATTACTTGACGAAATTTTCAAATAAAAACAATACAGCGAAAAGAAAAAGCGCGCGGAAAAATTTGTACTTGTTCACAAATTAGCGATGCGCGCGCAACAGCGTTTTTTTTTTTTAAGGAAAAGGCACGAAAACAGCCAGTATTACTAATAAAGTATTTTTTTTTTGTTTTTGTTATAGATAAATGGTTGTAATTTATTGTCAAAATTAATTAAATTAAAGAATTAAATGTTTATTTTTTATATTTTATCTAAGAAAGTTAATTTTATTCATAAAATGTTGACCACTTTTCTGTCATAAAAACTATTTGCTAAGATTTAAAAAAGTACCGTTCGTTTTAGACGGAGCATCTTGATCAACCGTACGTTTTACCTTATTCTAGAGAAACTCGTGCGTTTTACATTACAATAACGCACAAGTACGTAATGACATACATTACGATATTGAAATTGGTGAAATAAGAGACCCTTTACGAGCAAATGTGTTATAAAAATATTTACCTACATAGTAACAGGTAGGTAGTTGGTAGGACATAAAATTAACAACGATATTTATTATTGTTTTGTCCAATAAATAATAACCGTGACATAGATGGAAACATAATAGAACACACAAACATTTCATTGCGCAAAATCGATCATAGATTGAAAAGTATTTTCTGACGCACGTATTGTATTAGATCCCTACAAATAAAGACCGTAGTTCGATGGAATAATAACTTCACTTAACAAGATAAACTCCTGTTGCTCCAATTGGTTGTTGGCTGTTTGATTTATAAAAAATATGTAAATTTTTTATAAGTTTGAATCGTTTGGGAAGCTTCGCAATATCTTCTCGTCCTACATACCACAGTGTCTCAAGACGAAAGTCTTTAAACGTGAAACGTGGCCGCTCACAATGGACCTTATTAGAAGCCTAAATGTTAACCTAAGGGCAATGGAGAGGGCTATGCTTGGAGTTTCAATACGTGATCGAATCAGAAATGGAGAGATCCGCAGGAGAACCAAGGTAACCGACATAGCCCGAAGTATTGCTAAACTTACCTAAGTGCATGGCAGTGGGCCAGAGCACATTGCTCGCAGAACAGATGGCCGATGGGGTCAAACGGTTCTGCAGTGTCAACCACGTATCGGAAGACGTAGCGTTGGAAGGCCTCCCACAAGGTGGACCAATGACCTTATGAAGGCCGCGGGAATCCGCTGGATGCGGGAAGCACAGAACCGGTCGATGTAGCAGTGCTTGGGGTTAGCCTATGTACAGCAGTGGTCGTACGTCGAGTACGTCTTTCGGTTGAAATAATGAAGATTGAATCTATAGAAATGTTGCAATTATTATATTACCGCGATGTATTTATTGTCCAGTCATTCGTAAATTCTGACTAGCTGTAAACTCTTTTCCTTTATTTTTGTTTCCAGGTTAACTGTTAAGATAAAATATAGCACGGACCCTCAGGCGTCGGCCTTGCAGTGGCTGGACCCGGAGCAAACTTCTGGAAAGAAACATCCTTACTTGTTCAGTCAATGTCAGGTCAGTTAACCTTCTAAATTAATTCACTCACTGACTAACAACGCACAGCCTAAAACGCTGGGTCTACACCTAGCGGTTTAAGCTGTGCAAAACTAAAAAAAGGAACTCTCGAAGGTGAGCACTAAAGGATTTTTGAAAATTCACCCCCTAATGGCTCATTTTTGTTAGTCGGTAACTCTGTCGATATTCAGCATGTGAGGACTCCCCGCAGTGACTAATGACAGTCATAAGGTCTGTTCCACATCACCACGTCACGACATCGTTAACGTGAAACGGTGCGGTGTCGCGGCGCGGCACGTTGACGTGACGTGCAAATTCACGTTACCGTGTCGTAAAGATGCACGTCACGATGCCGCAACGTTAGACGTTGTCGTGCGTTGTAACATTCCGGTATATTTTTCACTCACGAACCTGTGAAATGGCAGTAACAGTCACAAAACCCCCTGTACTAGTTGATACTGTATTACAGTGCAGCAGTCTCTTTCTAGATATCAAACATCCTTCCAGCCTTCTGTTTTTAAGTGTATGTCCGGGTTCGGTTTGGACCTTTTAACATGATAAGATTGTAAGCAATACCTGATGAAACCTCGAAGAAGCAGTTTAGAACCAAACAAACATTATCAGTTTGCATTTTTGCTGACAGTTGTCTGACCAGATGCGGCTAGTTATCATATACAATACAGATCAACTAACATCTGGCTTCTACTCAATTACCGGAAATATCTTTTTACAAAAGATACCAATACAAAATTGTAAACTGACAAATATAAAAATTCACTTATTTCAAGCGCATCAGTCACTATTAATCACACTAGTAATATAGCAACAGTTATAGAAGTTTACAATGCATTGTAAACTTATTAAATTGTAAAAAAATTGACGAGAGAATTACAGATTACTATGTAGATATACCTAGTCTATAATTACATAAGTACTAATAAATAAATATAATAAATATCTATGTTGTAATCTGTGGAAAATGTAGTGGGTAGTATATTTTTAAGTTTATTGTTATTTTTGTTTATTATTATATAGGGTGTATCTATTCAAACACGAAATATTTTAAGAGATACACCTATAGGTGGTAAAGAAGCCATGGAAACAATTAATCAAATAAATCTGAGTATATTACTGAAAAAATAAAAAAATGTATTAAAATTATTTATAATATATATATATATATTATTGCTATTTAAAAATTATAATAATTATGTAAAAATATAAAACACTTGATAGAAATTTTTTTTTCGCTGCTATGGTGTTTTCATCATTATGTAATCGTTATTATTTGACGTACGTATGTTACGTTAACGAACCGTTTGAAAGAACCGGCCCTTGGTAAAGTAATGGACATTACATAAATTAATATTATTTGGTCTATAAACTTACGAGATGAGGTTAGAAATGCAGGACCGAAATTATTACATCTGGTAGTTATGTATATCAAATGTCGTTTTTCGCGTTGATTTCGGAAATTGGTGATCTATACGAACGTAAAAACTTTTATGGGCATGACGGCTTACTTACATAATTTCGTAAAAACTCACCGTATCTTGTAGTGTGCATTAACACCAATTTCATCATGACCGTCTGTCTCCCTTTAAAAGCCTATACCCAAAGTCTCAAATTCAGATAATTTTTGTAAACAAAGGGGATAATAACACAACAAAAAAATATCTTCGTAATGGTAATTCACATAAAATTGCGAAAAAAGAGGTTAAATAAATATAATAAATATCTATGTTGTAATCTGTGGAAAATGTAGTGGGTAGTATATTTTTAAGTTTATTGTTATTTTTGTTTATTATTATATAGGGTGTATCTATTCAAACACGAAATATTTTAAGAGATACACCTATAGGTGGTAAAGAAGCCATGGAAACAATTAATCAAATAAATCTGAGTATATTACTGAAAAAATAAAAAAATGTATTAAAATTATTTATAATATATATATATATATTATTGCTATTTAAAAATTATAATAATTATGTAAAAATATAAAACACTTGATAGAAATTTTTTTTTCGCTGCTATGGTGTTTTCATCATTATGTAATCGTTATTATTTGACGTACGTATGTTACGTTAACGAACCGTTTGAAAGAACCGGCCCTTGGTAAAGTAATGGACATTACATAAATTAATATTATTTGGTCTATAAACTTACGAGATGAGGTTAGAAATGCAGGACCGAAATTATTACATCTGGTAGTTATGTATATCAAATGTCGTTTTTCGCGTTGATTTCGGAAATTGGTGATCTATACGAACGTAAAAACTTTTATGGGCATGACGGCTTACTTACATAATTTCGTAAAAACTCACCGTATCTTGTAGTGTGCATTAACACCAATTTCATCATGACCGTCTGTCTCCCTTTAAAAGCCTATACCCAAAGTCTCAAATTCAGATAATTTTTGTAAACAAAGGGGATAATAACACAACAAAAAAATATCTTCGTAATGGTAATTCACATAAAATTGCGAAAAAAGAGGTTCTATTTTCTTTTAAGTACTGATTTTAAGAAATAATAATTAAAAAATAATCATACCATAATTATTTTTATAAATTTTTGGTTTTAAACAAAGTTATTAATAAAAGGAGATTTTCGGGTATACAATATTTTATGATACTGGTAACAATGCAGGAGATCCAAACATTTTCAAATTTTTTACATCTTCAACAACACTAATATTACAACTCTCATAAATAGATTCATAGTGTAAGTAGCATATCTAGACACATTTTGAATGAAAACGACTGTAAACTGTTTCGATTGGAAATCGATTTTGGGACGCCTACGTCTAGCACTGGGCTTAAAAGGGCTGATTATGACTATCATATACGGTGTCTCCGACACACTACAAAACACATTGTTTGGCAATGGTATTTTGTTTGCATATTTCTTATAATTAATTCACTTTAATTTTATCGATGATTAATTACTAAAACATTTAATGATAAAATGTTTTGTACCACTGTCCTGACATTTTGACAGTGACATTTCTTGACATTACTTTGTTTACATAAAAAATCTGAATTAGAGACTTTGGGTATAGACCTAAAACTTTGTCCTTAGAATTTTTTGTATGTAAAATTTTCTTTGCCATGGCTTTTTTATAGGTGTATCTCTTAAAATATTTCGTGTATGAATAGATACACTTTATATAGACATTTTATAGCACCAATCTATTAAAAACACCACTCCACATTTACCGTCTACATTTTCTCTATAGCCAATCCACGCGCGTTCCATCTTACCATGTCAAGACACCCCCGCTGTGAAGTTCACATACAACGCGGAAGTTACAGCTCCTGAGGAGTTCACAGTCCTCATGAGTGCACTGAGGGGTGAGGTGAAGAGTAACAAGACTACATTCAGGCAGCCGATGCCATTGCCTTCGTACTTGGTGGCCCTTGCTGTAGGAGTTCTAGAGTCTAGGACACTTGGACCTAGGTGAGTTGAATCAGGCTACTGTAAGTAAAGGAGGTGAGGAGTAACAACACTATGTTCAGACAGCCCATGCCGCTGCCTTCGTACTTGGTGACTGTTGCTGTAAGGGTTCTAGAGTCTAGGAAACTTGGACCTTGGTGAGTGAAATAAAGGTAATGGAGTCTACAGTGACATTTTCTAGTGCAAGTTGGGTGTAAAGTTGGAGCTCTGTGTCAGAAAAGTGTTGACTACAAAGCGCGTGTGTGTGAGTGAGTGAGTGAATGTGTGACTGAGTGAGTGAGTGGTGAGGGTGAGTGAGTGAGCGTGTGAGTTAGCACGTATTTTGTGTAATATATTTCTTTTTTATATGTAAATTTAATATTAACGCATTAGGTATAAACTTCCGGAATAAATTCTCTAAATAATAGTGAAAACCGCATCTCAATCCATGGCTAGTTTAGAAGAACAACGCGCTCATGAATACAGACAGACACAAAAACCGACTTTAATTTATAATATGTTTAGATATTCAAATGCACGACGGCGGTTTGAGCCGCTTTAGATGATAACGAAAGATACGTATCGTGTGGATGAAATGTGATGCCAAGAAGGTTTTTTGTTTTATTAATTAAAAAAACCTTTGTCAATATTTTTAAATCAATTCTATCAGATCAAAAGTATGGTCAGAA
This sequence comes from Dryobota labecula, assembly GCA_947523025.1. Lineage (NCBI taxonomy): Eukaryota > Metazoa > Arthropoda > Insecta > Lepidoptera > Noctuidae > Dryobota > Dryobota labecula. The sequence continues at coordinate 7,983,859 of OX383300.1, read as the reverse complement.
AAAGAAGAAATCGAGCGCAGTGCGTGGGAGTTCGCTGAGACTGAGAAGTATCTTCAAGCAGCTGAGAAGCTGTGCGGTCCATACGAGTGGACGCAGTACGACCTGCTGGTGTTGCCGCCCTCCTTCCCCTATGGTGGCATGGAGAACCCTTGTCTGACCTTTGTTACACCTACACTTTTGGTAAGTTATAAAACTTTTGAACCGCATTTAGATTCCAACAAGAACCGTGCATTTTTCTGGCACCAAAAGCATCCTATGTCACTTGGCGACTGACTAGTGTACCTTTTTGCTGCTAGTCCTTCTCAGACTTTTATAAAAGGTATAGAAAGGTGTAAGTTCGACTTGCACGTGGGTTAAATCCTCGGGTCTGGCAAAGTGTAAGGCCGTGTGCACTTCGGACGCGTTTTTGTACGAATTTTACACGTGCGAACACGTACGAACATGCACGAACGATCCCCACCTTCTAACGTACGTATACGTACGTGTAGTTCCGACGTCCGATAAAAATCTGAGCTTTTTGGGATTTTAAAGGAACACTATTTAACGGAGAGAAACGTATTCAGTGTAATTCGTACGACCACGATCATACATTTACGTACGATACAAATTCGTGTCCAAAGTGCTCGCAGCCTAAGAGAGTAACCACACTTATTCAGCTCTATTCAGCTTTTGTCCATAGAAAACAATGATTTTGTATGGAGATGAAACCGATTTTGCTCTGTCTTTCACTGGCAGATAGCCTACTTTTATTAAAGAAAAAGCCACGCGGGCAAAAACCGCGGGCAGCAACTAAGTTCCTCAATATGACACGCGTCATGGACCAATATGTAAAATACAATCCCATTACGCTCATGTAAGTCCTAATCAACACAGAGATTAACAATCAATGCATTATGTTCTGATTACATTTTTACTTGATAAGAAAAAGCAATAAAAACAAGATTGTAATGCAATTTTCATGGGATTTTGTTAATATCTTTGTCAAGAAATCAGAACAATGAAACAATTAAACTGACAAGAATTAAAAACAATCGGTAAAGAGTATTCTTGCGACTATGTTTTAGTTCCAAAGTATTGGGGGAAGTTTATAATCAGGTATCACTAACAGCTGCGCCAATTTTTGGGGTTTAGAATAAACTCAAATATAGTTTTTGCTTGCTCGAATAATTCTAGATGGGTTTCTTACATCTAACACAAGAGGAATAGTTATCTTCAATGATTAATATAAAAAAAAAAAAAAAAATATTATGTCGAATATACCTGTATATTTGACATAAATAATATTTTTTTGGAATCTTATTGAACAACTTGACCACTAAAAAAAAAAGACATTACCAGTAAAAAAAATAAAAACCGGCCAAGTGCGAGTCGGACCACGCACAATGAAGGGTTCCGTAGTTGGGATGAATTAATCCCAAGAACAAACTTACAGATTGTATGGGGGAACATGTTTTTCAACTGCAAATTTAAGTTGGTCGACTATTACTCGTAAACTTGAAAAGCCTTCTTAGCTGTTATATACTACTATCGTGAATTATTTCACCTATGCAAATCTAACCGTTTAGCTGGCGGGGGGGGGGGGGACACTTGACTCAAAATTAGCATTTTAAAGCCTAATATTTCAGAAACGATGATCAGAAATCAGGATCCCTTAATCGAAAAACGGTCTTCGCAAATAGGTAGTCTACCAATAGTTTAGCTAAACCGCGGACAGACAGACAGACAGACGGACATGGCGAAACTATAAGGATTCCTTTTTGACTACGGAACCCGGGAGGGCGTCCCATGAGACACCATTTTTTAGGGTGATGTGAAACATCGAAATTGATGGTTATTGTAAGACTTTGTAATGAAAAAAACCACTAAATAAATATGGAGAAAAAATAAATATATTTTTCTTATTATTCTCATTAGAATGATACAGAATATAAATAAAAGACTAAACATTATTTTTAATCACATATAAGAGAGCGTCATGCCGTTTGCCGTCACGGCATACGAGTTGATTTTACTCCTAGGGATTGACTCCCAAGGTGTAAGGTGGCGCCTATAAATGTTTCATCAAAAACTTATTCAAAATACCTATCATAATTTCTTAAACAGGCAGGCGACAGGAGCCAAGCCGACGTCATAGTGCACGAGATAATGCACAGCTGGACCGGAAATCTGGTGACCAACAGGAACTTCGAGCACTTCTGGCTCAACGAGGGCTTCACGGTGTTCCTGGAGAGGAAGGTCGGCGCCTCACTCATCAATGACTCTGTGGAGGCCAAGAAGAGCCGAGACTTTCAAAGTTTGTTGGGGCTGCAAGAGCTGAATGAGGCGGTGAGTTGAAGATACTATAAATACAGTTTTTTTATGTGGTTTTAAGGCAAGCTTTTTTTTTTAATAAAATTCTGTTCTTACTGTTACTAAAAATATTGGGCGATTTGTTTTTGTTATCATGGTGAGACATACAAAGGTCACAGATAGCACTAGTCTATGTGCTTTTTCAAATAAGCTAAGGTAATCAATATTTATGTAACTTATTTCAAAGCTTATTTTTATTGGTTGATAACGCTTGTATTGGAGATTTCTGTAAAGCATGTTATAAAGCCCGTATTCGGGGAACCTTATTTTTATTAGTCGATAGGGAACGACTGCGGCATAGGAACTACCTGCACCGCACGTTTAGCAGTTGCTTTGAAGGCTCATTTTCATTGGACATCTCCGCACGCTTTTTACCGGTCGATGACTTTTATTATGGCTCATTTTCATTAGTCGATAGCTCGGTCGATATTATAGCATACGGGGACTCCCCGCATGCGGGATAACGACTAAAGAAACTCATCGGTCGGTAAAAAGCGTGCGGAGATTCAGACCCAATTAAAATGAGCCTTCAAAGCAACTGCCATTCGTGCGGTGCAGGTTCTCCGTATACCGCAGTCGTTCCCTATCGACTGATGAAAACGGTTCCCTGAATACGGGCCTTATGGCATGCTTTACAGAAATCTCCAGCGCATACGAGCCCTACCGACCAATGAAACAATTTTTAATTTACATTATTATTATTATACTAACATGTTATAAGTTTTCTATCTACACTGCTTGTGATGTCCTCAATAAAGAAATACCAATGCAGCTTGAACTTTTATCCAAAAGTATGTTTTTACTTTTATAAGTTTATCATTTACATATCTAATTATTTAGTCTGGGTGGATCTGTTTACTAATTTCGTACCTTTCTGTTTATATTATTTGGTATTAAATAACAATTTTTATTTTTTTATTGCTCTTCTAATAGCGTAGCGCTCGTCTTATTCAAAAGCGATCGTTTTGCGAATACGCGATCATTGCGTTCATATTTTATGTCACTTTTTGTTCGGTGAACTTGTACGCGTTGTCGCGCCGACAGAGGGCGCTTTCCGACAATCGCGTATCGCGCGACGATCTGCTTTATAAATCGCCGGGGTAACGCGGTTAGCACACCGATGCGACGCAGCGAGCTGCAAATATGCAGTGTGTAAGGGATAGCCCTCCGCAAACTAACAGGGTGCATTCAGCTCCTTATTTTGAATCATATTCCACCGGAAATTGCTCAGGAAAATTTTAATTTTGTTTATCGTTTTTTCAGTTACTGCCATTTATGTAAATAGCTAAACTCAATAAATCAGCAATGGATGTTGAAATACTCTAACGAACGACGCGCGAAATCAGCTGTTCATTTTCTGCCTAGCTACAGAGTTCATCGAACTCACCGCGGGGGTAGGGCGGCCGAAGGCTCGCTGCGCTGCCGTTCGCTACGTGCGTTTTGCAACGGTAACGATACATTGCGTGTGAGGCAATAAAACCATTCAGGTTTACTTTATTCCCGTAACATTCCTGAAATAATATCATGTATCGGTCATCTTAGTATGATATACTGAATTCACCCCATCAGTCTGCGGAGGGCTGCCCCTGACACCCTCTATATTGTATTGTATTGTATAACGGGCTGGTGTCCGCAACTCCACGTCTAATCGCGTATTTTGCATACGCAATTTATATCCCAGCAAAATACATTGCACTTTGTATCGCAGCTCGCTCCGTCGATGTGCAAGCAGCTTGAAAATTAAAATGACTGAAAGCGCAAAATTTCAGATCGAAGTCTTCGGCAGTTCTAGCCCTCTAACGAACCTCGTGGTAGACCTTAACGGGATCCATCCAGATGACGCCTTTTCTCGGGTGCCTTACGAGAAGGGATCGCTCTTCCTCCGCTATTTGGAAGACCTAGTTGGAGGCCCCGGTAAGTCCTAACCTGTACTCTGTTTTAGATCAACGATGTGTTGGGTCCTACGAATCCGTTGACGAGGCTCGTTGTGGATTTGGATGGAGTACACCCTGATGATGCGTTTTCGACAGTCCCCTATGAGAAAGGATCCTTATTCTTGAGGTATTTGGAGGACTTGTTCGGCGGACCTGGTGAGTTTACATAGATCACAAATGGGTACCTAACTCATGTAAACGTCATATTAAAGGGTGTCATTAAGTTAGGAGTAAGTATATTTCACATGCTGATGTATTTTAACTGGATATTTAACTGGGCATAACGATGATTTTGCCATTACCGTCATTAAAAGCCAGTAAAATTAAAATAAATAGTCAAAAAAAAAAAAAAACACAAAGGTTACAAAAGTTTTCATTTCAATCATGGTTATTCATCATCATCATAATTTCAGCCGAAAGAAGTCCACTGCTGGACAAAGGCCTCCCCCAATTGGGGGGGTTTGCCATGATAGCCACTATTGGCAGGTGGGTTGGCGATCGCAGTATGGTGTTAACAATGCATAGAGAACGCTGCTGCCCATTCTCTAGTAAGTCCCTTAGTCGCCTTTTACGACACCCACGGGAGGAAATAGGGTGATGCTATTCTTTACGTCCGGCACCACACGGAACCATGGTCATTAAATCATGGTAATGTGATGTACCACTTTTAATAAGTATTCTAATAGTATCAAGTTCAGTCACGAGCGTAAATATACGTATGAACAGCTCGGCAATAATATCTAATTTCATGATTCATCCATTAGTATAATTATGACGGCGTATTGAGAATATACAAGTTGCAGCATAATTATGTGACATCGAAGGAACACCAAAACTATCTGGCGAGACATGCGAAGCCAAAATATAGGATGCAAAAATTTTGTGCATAGCTAATAGTAAAAAAAAAAAAAAAAAAAACCACTAGGCACGATTGATTGATCATCGTTTTTGTGACGTCATTCTATTTGAACCTAGTACCCATGTCGAAAAATAGTTTGTTACTAAACTAAAAGCTACGTATCAAAACATTCACCACATTTTCTTCAATTAGCTGCATGTGAGGTAGTGGTGACCCTTACTTTCCCTTCACAGAAGTGTTCGATGACTTCCTGCGATCATACCTGACGAAGTTCAGGAAGAAGTCTCTGGACACTGAACAGTTTAGGAGGTTCCTGCTAGACTACTTCAAAGATAATGAGGAGTTGAAGGACGTTGACTGGGACACGTGGCTGTACAAGAGTGGTATGCCACCTATCATTCCTGCGTAAGTTTGAATATATTAAATTAAAATTGCCCGCAAAGGCGATGGGAGGAGATTACAAATTGCAATCATGGGCCTAATTAAATTTCGCAGTCGCATTTGATTACAAACCGTACATGCTAAGGGAATAAATTGCTCACGAAAACTAAATCGATTATACTATAATTTCTTCGAGAGATTTCTACTATAAATTGTGATCCATCCGAATAACAAAGCAGCATTTCGGTTTTACAATCGGACGTTTTTATCAATAGATTAAGAACCTCATCAAATAAGATTTATCCAAATTCATCCAAGATATATTAAAATTCAAGTCGAAAACGTTTCTTCTTCCTCCTTTTTTTATTACTGATCGGGCCTGCTCTTGATCTCGATCTCGTCTGATGAAAGCGATGGATGAGATCTTTGATGGAACGAGTGTGTCCAAAAGATGCCTTTTCACTCTTGCTTTAAAGGCAGACGGGTTATATGAGTCCATGAGAGGCAGAGTGGCCTAACTGTCATTTTTAAATTCTGTTTTTTCTTCTTCAAAAACTGCGTGAGAGCCAGAGCGGCCTAAAAACTGTTCTAAACTTACCTCGGAAGCAGTTTTTGAAGAAGACAAAACAGAATTGAAAAATGACAGTTAGGCCACTCTCGGTCTCATGGCTTCATATGTGGGATCTCGGGAACACAGACGCTGGCCGAGAGTTCCACTTTTTGATTGTGCGCATAATAAAAGTGGAGGAGAAGCGCCGAGTACGACTGGACGGGATATCAAAAAAGTACGCAAGTACGGTACCTTGCAGTACGTCTGGTAGTCCAGTAATAAAAGGGCGATGGTGGGATCAGGTCTTGGATCTCCTGTGCACACTCTCCGAAGTACAGTCTGTAAAAGACCGACAGGCAAGCAACATTACGCCGATGAGCCAGGCTGAGAAGCCTAGACACCAACATTTCGTCGCCTATAAGCCTTTCCTTTTCCTTCACAGCTACGACACATCATTGACAAAAGCGATATCAGCGCTCATCGTGAAGATCGACGACCCGAACGCGACCATATCGCACGACGATGTAAAGACCTTCACCCCGCACCAGATGATACATATGTTGCAGCAGCTGATCGACCGGCCAGCCTTGCCGCTTGAGAGGCTCACAACTCTTGGCACCGAGTACAAAGTCAACATAAATAAGAATAGCGAGATTCTTTATAGGTGGGTAGTTTTTTTTATATAATCACTAGCTTTTGCCCGCGGCTCGGATGTTGGTTTTCGCGTAAAAAGTACCCTATTTCCTTCTCTATATCCCAGGCTATATCTCTGTCAAACATGATGATCGGTTCAGCGGTTTATAATATCCAGTGGTTTACATAGCTATTAGTGAATCTTGTTAAAACAGGGTAAACAAAGGAAAAGTTTAGTTGACCAGCTTTATTTACGTCATCTGAATCTATGGCTCAGAAGATTTATCCCGATGTTGTCTAACTGCGTTATCTCCTCTTGCGTTAACTCAAAATCTTCAAAACATCCTTTATTGGCGGGAAAATCTTAACAGATCCTCACTTATGGACTCAGCGCGCGACATTGTTCGGCCGGGGTTTATCACTACGTACGCACCGCGTGCTCGTGGCGTGTGTCGTAGCGTGAACCCGCGGCCCCCGCCAACGGAAAATACATAATCCTTTGTACAAGGCCATGGGATCAACCCGTGAGCCTTTTACAATATCTTAACGACTAGACGGTAAAAGTCGCAAATTTTTATTTTCCATACAAATTAGGTACCGCATTTTATAAATTTTGGAATGAAAGTCTCAAGTTGATGAAAATTACCGATTTCCTGATTTTGGCTTGGCCCTAATGGTTATAGTACACTAGGCCCACCGGTTGGTCGTAAAGCATACAACGTGTAACATCATAAGAACTAAAAAATAACTGACTCTTTCCCAGATGGTTGAGACTGTGCGTCAGAAGCAGAGACCAGACCAAGCTCAGCGAAGTATTCAACTTCGTGAACAGCGTGGGCCGCATGAAGTATGTCCGTCCTTTGTACAGGGACCTCTACGCCTGGCAAGACATCCGAGAACAGGCCATAAACAACTTCCTCAAGAACGAGAAATACATGATGCATATTACAGCTTACACTTTGAGAAAGGACCTCCATCTCGATGAAACAACTAAAGAATAATATTTTTACACGTTTATAATGTAAGACAGTGTAACTATAATTTTATGCCATACTGATTTAGAATAAAATTATTATTTTATGATGGTTAGTAAATGTTTTATTTTTAACTATTTCCGAGCAGTATTTCAAATGGATGGGATTGGATATTTTGTTGGTTTATAAATTGAAGGACCATAAACAATGTCAAAAAATCATTGCAAAATTGTTTGGCGTCTGAAAACGGTCTTGCAGTGTAGGCCGCTGCTAAAACCGCAGAACATATTTTTTTTTGTGAGAAACGAGCCCTGTAGCTGAGGATAGTAGGACAGTGTATCAGTCGGATTTAGCAAAACGATCGTAGACAGATGCATTCTATAAATAACGAATTAGGCCTAAATCTACTTATCCAGTGAAGGTTCAACTTCAGTTTCCGTGTGGTATGCCGTGTCTGTAACACGGTTCATACCACAGTGAAACTGAAGTTACAGAACGAATCGAGAACTGTCAAAAGGGTTTGAAGTTGACAGTGCATAGACTTAGAAAACTAAAGACCACTGCTTGGCGTGTCGCTGTAAGGGACAGAAAATCAAGGTACTTGCAACTTTAGGGTTACCCACTTTAAAGTGATTTTACCCCGAATGTTTATTTATTTATTTATATATACTTTATTGTACATCAGATTACACATTACAAAAGAAATAGAATAAAAAATAGAAAGAAAAAGATGCACTGAACTTAAATTTAGTTTAGTTTGTGAACAAGGGAATCGGCACGTATGACGATCATAATGCCGTGTCTCCGACAAACTACACAAAACATTGTTTGGCAATGGTATTTTGTTTGCATAGTTCTAAAAATTATTTCATTGTAATTTTATAGATGATTATTTACAGAAAAAAAATGATAAAATGCTTTGCACCACCGTCCTGTCATTTTGGCAGTGACATATCTTGACATTACTTTGTTTACATAAATTATCTGAATTAGAGACTTTGGGTATAAGTCAAAATAGTTTATTAGGATAGGAGTTCTTTCACCTGCGGGAAAATGAACATTTAAAGAAAACCTGAGATACATCATAAAAAATATTTTATCTCCAATTTCATTCATAATCCCCGTGATTTTGGTTTGGCGGGAAATCTGAAAGTTTTTAACACTTTAATACCTACTACAAATACAATATTTTAAACTATAAATAGATACTAAAAGGTTAAGATGTAATATTACGTCCAGTGAAAAGTGGAACAAATTTGCTGCCAGCGCTATACTATACACTCTAATAAAGCATTCATCTGAAATGATTGATGAAGGTAATTTATTTTATTGGCGTACAATTTTCCCCTGAAATGGGGAAGTATTCGAGTAAAAAGTAGGCAGCACTGAGCTTGGAGGTTATGTGAAGAATAATAAATAATAAAAACATAATTCAGCTCTCATTTTATCTTGAAACAGCTGTATATTTATTTTAAGAGTTGAAAAACCATATTAGTTGAAAACTTTCACTGTCTTTCACCGAATAAACTAAAATATTTAGCTACTTACGAATGAAAGGACAATCCGGCAATTTTCTTCTCACTATCGCTTTTGCAACCAAAAACACTGCACCTTACCATTTTGCAGCAATAGCTAAAGTCAATCCTCAACAAAAAACACAAAATAATTAGTATTTTTTCGAAATAACAAATTAAATAACTTAAAATTTCGTCGCAACCACTTTTCGAACGCGTATCAAACATCAAACTTTGTTTAGCAACTGAAGTGCTGTCCTTGAAAAACGCGACACGCGATAAGGGACAGAAAATGTTAGGCTCTGTCTCTTTTCTTTACAAGCATCTTGTATATATTTTTCTTTTTCTTGTGTAAGTAAGATAGAAGATGACCAGCGATCTATTGTTTTCTCTATCTACGTGACAGTGACATCAAAATATAACCTATTGTAGATTGTAGAAGTTAATGTAGGTTTTACTGTCTTTACGATCTAAAAATACGATATATAAACGATTTGGTACACAATTACAGTTTAAATACTATGTCTGCAGCTAAAAGAGTGCAGGTAATATTCTTTCTCCATCTTTTAAGCCAACATTTGCTATTATTCCAGCGATAAACAATCATTTCCTGGAGATAGCATAACCTAACCTAACAAAAATAACATTATTTTCAGCAATGGGCTACTTTTGCTCGTACTTGGCACGTATTTGACTGTAAATGGCAAGACCCATATGAATCTGCCAATGTTATAAAGAAATATCTGATGGGCTTACATAAACCTATTTATCATCCGATGAACGATTGTGGGGATGTTGTGGTGTGTATCAATAGTCGGGACATCGCGTTGAGAGGCGACGAGTGGCGTAAAAGAGCCTATTTTCACCACACGGGGTATGCCGGTGGAGCTTCATGGACATTAGCATGGGAACTTCATAATAAGGATCCCACTATGGTAAGCAAAAATAACTTTATCTTATTCTTTAAGAAGTATTGTAAGAAAGTTTGCTTATCATGCCTATAGTTAAATGTTTTGGATTAGAATACAAATATCAGATAAAAATTCCTCATATCCAAAAAAAAAGCTCAATGAGTTAAGTATACGATGTAAACCTAAACTGGCTAATAGGCAGAAGATCGCACATCACCATGAAAATAAGCTTCTCATCTATAAAACTATAATCAAGCTGGTTTGGACATATGGCATTGAGTTACGGGGAGCAGCAAAACATCTAACTATACTGCCCTACTAAGCGCAAAAGCGGTATCTCAAAAAAAAACGAAAAGTTGATTTTTATGCCATCGGATAGCTTTAAAAAATACGCATCTAATGAACTAAGCCTTTTAGTGGTATCTTGTTTAGAACATACTAAAAAATCCTTAAGAAAGTTTTCCCTATCTCAGTTTTACCATAAATCACTAAGGGTATTACAGGTATATCAATATTACGTAGGCAAACGGCCGTATATTTGAATACCGCCAAATCTCTTAAAAAAGAACAGCAACTTTTCTAGTCCGACTACTATTTTTACCCATAGGATAGTAGTTTACAACGAAAGTTTCGTGCCGACTGGTCAAGGCCGAAAAGGTTTGAGTGTTTTTCCTGTACTATGGTATGAAGGGTTGCTTGGACGCTCCAAAGCCGAAATCATAAGTACATACTACCATTTTTTAATTTTTCATCGAGATGAAAAAAGATTATACTGTGGGTTGACAATTGTTCATCCCAGAACAAAAATTGGACTTTTTTTTCTTTCTTAATTTACGTTGTGAATTCAAATGACATCAACGCCGACAAGATTGTGATAAAATATTTCGAACCAGGCCACACCTTTATGTCGGCCGACAGTTTCCACCATAGGGTGGAGTTGTCGATGAAACGCATGAAAAACAAAATTTATGATTTTTCTGATTTTTTCAGGCAGTTAGTACTGCAGGAAAAAACGTAAAACCTAAAGAGATGACTGTACAAGATTTTTATGACTGGGAAGATTACACGACACAGTATAAATTGTCTCGAATTACACCGCGTCCATATATTAATGAAATGGTAGAAGTAGAAGTCAATAGAGGCAGTTTTGATTTGACATACAGAACTGGACTCAATAAAGACCCTATCACTGCGAGCATAATCGGAAATAAAATTATGAAAACTAAAGTTTTGCCACCACCGAAGAAGAAAATTGCAGCGGAAGGCATTTCTAAAAGCAAAAAAGATAATATTTTGAAATCTTTTCAAAATATTATACCTCAAAATAGAATGTCCTTTTGGAGAGAACTGCCTACTTTTGACTAGATTTTATTCATAGAATCCGTTTTTTCTTGAAATATTTTTTTATGCCATTATAAATTTGATTAATAAAAGACTTTAAAAATTAACTTTGATTGTTTTTTTCTTCAAAAATATACATATTTTATTCGATAGAAAATTCATATTTTTTTGTATACATACATGTAGGAGAAGAGGTAACGAAAAAGCGGTAACTCAAATTTTAATTTTATAATTACTAAGCGGTGTAGCAGTATCTCATGAAAAAGGTATATCCACATACGTTTTTGATATTTTAACTATTGTGGTAACAAATAGATCCAATATAATATATAAATTCTATGTAATAAGCAAAAAAGTCAATATATAAAGTAAAAAAAAAACGATATTTACATATCTCCAATTATCTCGAAACTCGCTTTCATTGAGATACCGCTTTTGCGCTTAGTAGGGCAGTATAGGTCTTACAACATTTCCAGAAAAAAGCACTCAAAATGCAGCAATCTTTGTAGTAGATGTACATGTTTGCTAAAAAATAGTTTACTGCAGTCCCTCAATTAGTGAGCATCAAGATGACAGGATCAAGTCCCCAATTTAAAATGTATCTACAATTTGGCACTTACAAGTGTAACTATAATTTGGCACTTACAATTGTATTGAAAATTGAGTATATACCTGAACATATCCCACCATTACAGGTAAAACCGATTATCTGTTAGGTTAGGTTCATATCAGATAATCGGTTTTCCCTGTAAGGGGGCGATATGTCGTACTAAGTCTTCTGGTGTGAATTACCTGCCTCTGAGTAGCGTTTGCAGAAGGTCCCGCCACTTTGACGTCAAAGTGTCGGGACTAGGGAAGTCTGGGCTTACTTCCTTTACCTTTAGAGGTACAAAAATAGGTAATGTAGTACAAACACTTAAATGTGAGACTTTCGAAATTGGGGACTTGATCCCGTCATCTCGACGCTCACCCTCAATTACATATCACCAAGAAATCCCATGGATAGCAGGAGAAAATAGGTCTGTAACAGTTTGTTGATTATTTCATTTCAGATAATCAAAAAAGCCGTTTACAGAGCAATGAAAGGCAATCTCCAAAGACGTCACACTATGGAGCGACTCTTCATATATCCTGGTGAAGGGGTGCCTGAGGATGTGCTGCAAAATGTGACCAATCAGATCCGTCAGATACGCCAAGTACCAACCAGGCTTGATGAAATACCTGAAGAAGTAACAAAGACCTATCCTAAAGTAATGGATTACCCTGAAGACTATGTACTGAAATAAACTGTTCTAGATGTTATTATGTAAATATAAGTAGATAAGATTAGAATGCTAATAAATAAATGAGGATGAATGAGTTCCCTCTTTCTTTAAAACATTTGTATTAACACACTTGTCATTTCTATAAATACTTCACACCTGTATTTACTGAAAGAGTAGGCAGAAGTGTATTAAAGAATGCCAAAATCTCGCCAGTCGACCGTTATAAATTAAGTCGTAATTTATTTTAACATTAATTCTTTACACTGGATACAGAAACATAATACATTCTTAAAAACCGGCCAAGTGCGAGTCAGACTTGCGCACGAAGGGTTACGTACCAGCCATACTAATATTATAAACGTGAATGTAACTCGTGTCTGTCTGTATGTTACGTTTTCACGCTTAAACCGCTGAACCGTTCGTCATGAAATTTGGCAAAGATATAGGCTACTTTTTTACGCGATAACCGACATCCACGCGGGCGGAGCCGCGGGCAAAAGCTAGTTATCTATAAAAACGGCAAAAAAATCATGTTTGTTGTATGGGAGCCCCGTTAAATATTTGTTTTATTTTATTTTAATTATTTATTTTTAAAGTGAATATGTATCTAAATATTCTGTGAATATTTCAAGCGTCTACCTGTTGCCGTTATCAATATCGAGAAAAAAAAATCACGTTTATTGTATGGGAGCCCCCTTAAATATTTATTTTATTCTGTTTTTTAGTATTTGTTGTTAGAGCGGCAACAGAAATACATTATCTGTGAAAATTTCAACTGTCTAACTATCACGGTTCATGAGATACAGCCTGGTGACAGACAGACAGACAGACAAACAGACAGACGGACAGCGGAGTCAGTAATAGGGTCCCGTTTTAAGGCTCGTACAGACTCGCGCGATATCGCGGACGCGACAGGCACCGACAAAGAAATTATGTTACTAGTGTCGCGTCGCGCCCGCGATATCGGACTAGTCTGTACGAGCCTTTACCCTTTGGGTACGGAACCTTAAAAATAGCATTACAGTGCAACAATTACATAAGTATAGGAGGTAAACACCACATGCATCACTACATATTATAAAACAAAGAGTGATTCATGAGGAAGGTTTAGGTGTATAATTCATTAAGGTTTTGTATAAATTGGCTGAAATATGACAATGATTGTTGAACATGTCCGAAAAGATCATGCCGACTTGGAGCTTTATTGGCGTGCGCCGTGTAAACCAATAGAGTTGTATGAAAATAATGTGGCGGGCGATGCGATGCGACGCGGTAGGTCGGGGGCCGAAATTTCGAGCGGACGAAGGGTGTATTCCCGCTGTCCCCATTTAATGGTAATTCACATAAAAAGGCGACACAAAAAGGTTCCATTTTACTTATATTTTACTTTTGTACAGATTTTTGTATTAGGTATTATTTCTAAAATCAGTAGGTACTTAAAAGAAAATTGAACCTTTTTTCCGTCTTTTTATGTAAATTACTATTAAGGGTCAGCTCACACCGAGACGCGACGCGACGCGACGATACTGGAAGAGGCCAGTGATTTCGCGCTGCGCCGCGCACCGCCGAGAGACGTATCGCAACGTCGCGAGGCGCATAGTAAAATCGTTGGCAACACGACGCCTCGCTGCTTAGCGAGCGCGGCTTCGTGATGCGCAGCACCGCTCTTGCACGCCGCGCGTACCGGCGAAGCACCGCTGCGTCGCGATGCGTCGCTCTACGCCGCGAGGCATCACGAGGCGCAGCGCTGCATGGTGCGACGTATTCTAAATTCTCAAAATGAAATGTGTATCTTTTCGTGTAGAAAATAAAGTTATATTTTGAGTCGCTCTTTTAAAGTGTGCGCGCAGCGTCGCGTCTCTGTGTGAGCTGACCCTAATGGGGACACGGGCGATGGGGACAGCGGGAAATACACGGTACCGGACGAAGTCATAGGCAGAAGCTAGTTATACAATAAATCAGAAAAATAAGTAATGGGTGAGCCTTTAATTTTTGTTTTCGTGATTTTTTCTCATGCTTTAATAGTTATCCTGCTATTCGGGGCGGATACAAATCCAATTAATCAAAGATCATAAACATCGGTCCAGCTGTTCTTGAGTTATAAATGGTGTAGATAACCCGACTTTGTTTTGTAAGTGATTATGATTATTTTGGATTAAAATTATTCCAATCCATACAAAGATTGTGTGGTATCGCTTTACAAAACACAATTGAGTTACACATACTATTAGGTATCTTATAGATTAGGTGCTCTTAGTAATCAATTATGTAGCTATAATTAATTTTGGGTTTTCCATGTAATTAATTAATTTATTATTATTAAGATTTTATATCAAAAACATGTCCAAAATCAGAGGTATTATTTCCTTTTGCTGAATGGCAAACAAGTTTTAGATTAATCCTGTCATTTAAGTCGCAATTTTGCAGAACTAGCATGAGGGAGGGATGACGTTCTTCTTTAAGGAACATGGATGATAGATGTAGGGTCTCATCATCATCATCTTCATTTTAGCCGAAAGACGTCCAATAGGCTTCTCCCAAGCACCGCCACTTCGACCGGTTCTGTGCTTCCCGCAACCAGCAGATTTCTGCGGCCTTCACAAGGTCATCGGTCCACCTTGTGGGAGGTCTCCCAACGCTACGTCTTCCGGTACGCGGTCGCCACTCCAGAACCTTTCGGCCCCATCGGCATCATTGTAGGATGTCTATTTTTCCATATGCTAAATTTTAAACTTAGTAATTTGCGTCGATCGCATGCAAGTATTTTTTGCTTTTGTTGCAGGGAGATAAAGTTCTTTTTGACCGGCTCAAGGCGATTCCGCGTCTATAAATTTTATTAATTTATCCATCTTAGGTACATCTATCATTACATACTGTTTTTTTTTAACCCAATGCGCCGATCCGAACTTTTTCGAAATGTCTCCCTTAGGTCTACCTCAGCTGCTTCGACAACTAAATACTTTATCTCTGTCTCCACTCCCATAAACGCACATGAATGAATCTAGGGAACATAAATAACCAGTATTATTTGATATTTTTATTGTAGTCCTGATAAATTATAAATTCATTGGGATATAAAAACATTTATTTGTGAGATTATGTAGGTAGAGAGAAAATAAAGATTGTGACACTTAACTAAAATTGCGTCAGATGAAAGTTTATTTCTTAAATTAACGCAACATGGCGTTATCGTAGATCTTGCCGGGGTACCTGGGGAAGTCATTGTCAGCTACTGGTGCTATATCTACGACCTTAACAGCGGAAACCTCCTCAACAACATCAGCGGCAGCGGCTTCAACGTTTTCTGCGTTGTCGACGAAGTGTACAGCCTCGGGAATAATCTCCTCTGCGTTAACTTCTTCCTCAGCGACTTCGCTGTATTCAATGTTCTCAGCGACATCAACGAAATTCACAGCATCAGCGGCAATCTCCTCAGCAGCGGGAGCGACCACCTCTTCTTCAGCGTGTTCAATGTTCTCAGCGACTTCAACGAAGTTGACTGCGTCAGCGGGAATTTCCTCAGCAGCAGGTGCAGCGACTTCCTCTTCAGCGACTTCGCTGTATTCAATGTTCTCAGCAACATCTACAAAGTTGACAGCATCAGCGAGGATTTCCTCAACAGCGGGAGCGGCGAGTTCCTCATGGGCGACTTCACTGTATTCGATGTTCTCAGCTACATCTACGAAGTTGACAGCATCAGCGGGAATGTCCTCAGCAGCGGGGGCGGCGACTTCCTCCTCGGCGTATTCAATGTTTTCGGCAACATCAACAAAGTTCACAGCATCAGCGAGGATCTCCTCAACAGCGGGAGCGGCGATTTCCTCCTGGGCGACTTCGCTGTATTCAGCGTTTTCAGCAACATCAACGAAGTTGACAGCGTCAGCGAGAATTTCCTCAGCAGCGGGAGCTACAACTTCCTCTTCAACGACATGGTTATGTTCGTATTCAATGTATTCCACGACGTGCGCCTCCGTTAGTCTCAGGGCATCAACAATCTCCTGAGGAACGAAGAGAGGCTTGATGGCCACGGGTTCGATCCTAGGCACGTACGGCACATCTTCGAGTTCGGGCAGGGGAGCCTTGGGCAATGTGATTGGCTGGACCAGGGGGGTGGCTAAAGCCACTGTGGCGAGCGCTAGTACGATGAAGAGCTTCATGTTTGCTGAAAACAGAAAATAAAAACTCAAAGTCTATCGGTTTGACCAATTACTTATGATAGCTTTTTGTTATTGTTCTTATAGTCTAGATTGTGGATCGGCTAAACATGTCGTAAGTTCTCGAAGCTAAAATGTCTTATCTATTGGCAAATAGGGCAAAGTGTTTTATGGTTAATTGACTTAGATTGCCAAGGCAAGGTGACTAGATTTTGAAACCACTTAATGATAACAAATTTTTCATAACTACGGTTAAAAGTGCAACAAATTATTTTACAGACTAAATATTCAATAAGTTCGGACAGCAGACAAAGCAAACACGCGATATTCACTAAGATTTCTCTACTCATTCATCAACACAATTGGCATATGTGCTGATTAAACTTGTAATTTCCTAGGTAAATACGTTATCAAAGAAGCGGAAAATTTACAACAACATGTACCTATAAATAACATAACATAAAATATACTGAAACAGAAAACTCACCTGTTTGTTTTATTTTCCAACAAATAAACTGTTGATAATTCCATTTACTTTTATATATATAGGTAGATATCTAGTTGCGCTTATCCTAATCTTACGATAAGTAGGTATGTCAGGTAAATCTGATTTGTCCACGTATTTTGATTTTTTTTAATTAATGCCTTATTGATACCTCTATAGTGACTAAACGAAACAGCAAGCTATATTAATTAGTCAGACAATTTATTATCTTTACAAAACAATACAGTATAATTATCGTACCATCATCTTTGGAGAAGTTTTCCTCAAAGTTTGGTTGTCGCTAGGTATTTCATTTTTGATTTTTATGTTCACCATGTAGGTTAGCAACATTTGGGGTCTTATAACAAGCAAACTTAACGAAGATGGATTTGAGCTATAAACGCTACGTTGCAAAAGAAAATATTTACGAGTCGAATCAACCTGTCAGCAGCATATGACACGTTTTATATTTAAAATAATGTTGTTCCAAGTTAACTACCTTACTTTCGACTCAATTTGTGTGCGCACAAATACTCACATACATCATTTAACCGCTTGTTTCGAGTCAATCGGAACCAAGAGAATGAAGATCGCTCGTCAGTGGAATAGGCTTCCTCAGGGCAGTGTGCTAGGCTCCTGTGTGTTCTTAAACGCAGCATTTTATTTAAGCCGACCATTTAGCATGAAAATGATACAGAAAATATGATAGGTCTAGAAATGCATGCTAAATACTATGACGATATGCCGACCAGCCCATCCCCTCTGGTGTGTCCATTTTCGCAACCATTCTGTAAAAAGAAGTCGTGGCATCTTCCAGCGTTAGGTAATATTGATTTACGTCACAACTGGCCATAATGTGAGTTTTACCGCACGCTACGCGTACAGTAAAACTCGCATTGTGGCCAGGTGAAGACGTAAAATTGTGTACTATAACACTCGTGCCTGTCTACCTGGGAGTAGGTAACATTAAACAGACATTCAATTCATCATTATTCTCTTGCCGTTATACCATTAATCAGAGATCGGCTCAGCATATCTTTGTCTTCCATACTTCTCTAATCGTCATCTCAGTTGTCACCCCCTTTCGAGCTACATCATTTTTCACAAAGTCACTCAATGCAATGAATTGAAGCAACGACACGGCTACCGAAACCGGACCCTGGGTATCCAAGTGTCCAGGATCACAGATAATAATTATAATACCACGCCAGGGTGCACCGGACGAACTATAGGTCCGTTTGCTAAAAAGACGTAAATTGCACTAAACCTGACAAGCGTGATGAGAGGATCATTTATTTAAGCTGTTGAATCGATTTTGGCCCTCGGTAAAGGAAGTTTAGGTACAGTGGCCAGTACATCAAGCTACAAGAAACTTTCAAATTTCTCCAAACGATTTTAAACTTTAAAATGTTAATGATTAAGTTCAAAATCGAACGAGAAAATTTGAGTTTGTGGTAACAATGTGCTGGCTACCGTACGAGCTGAAATTATTAATTTATCCAATTTAATTTGCCTTTGCGAGGTTGTGGGTTCAAATTCGAGCATCAATGTAACATTTTCAATTCGTATGTACTTTCTGAGTTCATCTTGGACATTACTAACTTCGGTGAAGGAAAAACATCGTGAGGAAACCTAGACTTATCTATATTAATATTATAAAGAGGTAAAACTTGTTTGTAAGTTTTAGAGATGAGTCCGATATCATGCCACATGTTAAAATCATTTCATCATGCAATGACAACGACAAAATCATCAATGCCTAAATCATTACTTGAATGAATGCGAATTTCGGTGATTCGGACGTCTCGGGGTGACGGCGATGTTGCGATGCTGCGCGAGCGGCGACACGCCACTGAAGCTGGGCATGCATTCCGGAATCCCGGAATTTCATAATTCCGGAATTCCGTAACAATTTTTCTGATATTTCAATTCCGGAACTGAGAGGAATAATATCGGAATTCCGATATTCATATTTTTTTGATATTTTGATTATTATTTCATCTAAATGCAACCAAACTAGTCTGTGGAACTTTCCACAAGCCACTAGACGGCCGGGCCGCTAATTAGAGTAATAAGGGAGAAAGATGTTTAATTTGTTACTAAAAACGATTAAATGAAAATATTATTATTTATAAATCTTGTTTGATTTGAAACAAACTTTTAAAGTTACCAGTTCCGGAATTCCGGAATCAGATCTCCAGTATTGGAACTCAGTTCCGGAATTGAGAACCTTCCGATATTGCATGCCCTATCCATTAGGAGTATGAATGTTCTGTGCACTGAAGTCACAGAACAACAGAGTTTCGATAAAATGCTCGGTGCTGGTATATGCCGCGCATAATGATAATTTCACTAAGCCATTCCGCGATCATTTCAGCACTCATAATTGAAGTGACATGATCTTATACATACTCAAATAAAAATCATGATGATGATGATTGATGATTTTGTCATTGTTCCCGTCATCGACATTTTTTTTTGTCATTGTCATGCAGTCATTGATACAGAAAAATCATCACTCAGCCCATCTCTAGTAAGTTTGTATGTAGGGGGGTAATCTCTGGAACTACCAGTCGGATTTGAAAAAACCTTTTTAGCATTTGATAGCCTAATTCTTGAGGAAAGTTATAGGCTATTTAACATCACGCTGCGACCCTTAGGAGCCGAGTAATAAGAAAAAAGTCAGAAAAAACGTTAAATGAATACAAAATCACATCGCAGGTGGGCTATGGGTCGGGGGACAAAAAATTTCACGCGGACGAAGTCGCGGGCAGAAGCTAGTAGTTAAAGAGGGCGTACAAGGGTCACTAGTGCCACTCCTTTAAAAAAATATCTCGTGATTGAAATGGAATTATTATGAAAAACAGCTCAATAAGGAACCTCGGTGTGTCTAGAATTTTCTAATACCGTTTATAACATTTCATATTGAGACACGAAGCAACAAAATCCGATCTAAAGAAAGGTGGCCACAGACCTCTATACTCCATTTATTATAACATTAAACAAATAACTGTTCTCACCCTTTCGTTATTTCGATGTAAACGTTTAATAAACTCCGTTATTTCACGATAAATACAAAGCACTATATCAATCTGCCTAGCCTTTTCCCAACTATGTTGGGGTCGGCTTCCAGTCTAACCGGATGCAGCTGAATACCAGTATTTTACATGGAGCGACTGCCTATCTGACCTCCACAACCCAGTAACTGGGTAACACGATACCCCTTGGTAAGACTGGCTGTCAGAATTTTGGGCTTCTGACGACCCGTAACGACTGTCAAAGATCCACGAATGACAGCCGTGACCAACGGCTTAACGTGCTTTCCGAGGCATGGAGGAGTCTCGGTATGTAAAGATGGTCACCCATCCACGGACCAACCCCGGCAAGCGTAGCTTAACCTGACATCGATAAATACAAAGCACTGTAATCTATTTACCATTTACATTAAAAAAATTACTCTTAAAGTGCAGTAATTTCAACAATATTACTCAATAACTGTCGTTATTTAGCCGTTATTTGTCTAATGCAGTAAATGGAGTATAGGTCGTATTTTGTTGCTTCGTGTCTCAATATGAAACTTTATAAAAGGTAAGTGTTAGAAAATTCTAGACACACTGTTGGTTGGTCTGAAATTACCAACCCGTCTTGAGCAAGCGTGGTAATCAATGCTCGTGCCTTCTTTGGTATGAGAAAAGCCTTTGCCCTGCAGTGGGAGACTATTATGAAGGTATTTTATTTTCCTTTGCTAAAAAAACTCATTCACAATAAAAAAAAATATATATATGATTTATAACAGCAATCAGCTTATCCATTACTGATTTATCACTATTTATGTCTTAGAGATTATGTACTCACAATAATAAAAATCACACTAAATAGATAACGGGTTTCAGTATCTGCTTTAATTAGTACACACGGCTAGATAACAAGTTTTTCCAGAATTTCCAGTACAAGCTGATCTCTCATTGTACGGAAATCCTATACAATGCGAGATCAGCTTATACTGGATTATTATAGCTTGATGTGTAGTCGCGTGTACTTAGGAAAATTGCAAATATTACTAATTTAGTTCTAATTGGTTGTCTATCATCGATTCTAGTAATGAACTTTAATATAATTTAGGAGGATAAATACAAAACTATAAATTGGAAAACACAAAATTATTTTTATCTAATTTTGTGTGCTAACAGTGGCCAGCACATCATGCTACACGAAAATGTTGATGATTAAGTTCAAAATCAAAACCAAAGTAACCGACATAGCTCGAGGAATTTCCAAACTTCAGTAGCAATGGGCAGGGCACATTGTTCGCAGAACAGATGGCCGTTGGGGCCGAAAGGTTCTGGAGTGGCGACCGCGTACCGGAAGACGTAGCGTAGGAAGGCCTCCCTCAAGGTGGACTGATGACCTTGTGAAAGCCGCAGGAATCCGCTGGATGCGGGAAGCACGGAACCGGTCGAGGTGGCGGTGCTTGGGGGAGGCCTATGTCCAACAGTGGACGTCTTTCGGCTGAAATGATGATGATGAAGTTCAAAATCGAGCGAGAAAAATTGTCAAATTGTGGTCACTTAATGTGCTGGCCACCGTACCTAATCTCTTGTTTCTAGGGTTCTGTCTGTCTGCGGCTTAGCTCGGAGACTTTATTTTATTGGCTTTCGCAAAAAGGGGCGGTAAATAGATGTGGTCATCGTGTGCACGGGATATTGTTTTCAAGGTGGTTAGATTTTCATGCCCACAATAGTACCTATTAAGTTTATGCGCGTAACATTGGGATAAAAGGGAATAACGCAATCGCATTGAAATGGAAACCAACATTATATACTTTATTCATAATTATTCATCTCTTCCATTACACCGAATTACCACTAAAATATATTTGGCAATATAAAAAATAAGGAATACATTAGACTCGATTTTTTTTTCAATCATACTACCTAATATTCATATCGAAGGTAAATATTGTGTTACGGTCAGAGTAATGAATTCGGACAAATGGATCGATTACGATCATAAAACTACAACATAGCTATAACTGATAATAATACCAACAGAAGTCGATATCATATAAAAAATATTTTTGAAAAATTCTAAATTCTAGTCAACTAATATTATAAAATCTCCAATTTAATACTTTGACTGTAACATACGCATAACCATTCATTTAGAATACATTTCTAATATGAAATATCTAGTATTCTTACATTTAAAATAAAAAACAAATGACTATATAAAAATATACAATGATGATAACAAATTCTTAAGAATAGTATTACGCGAAATTAAAATGACGAAGCAATGAGCGATCTTGCGATGAAACTACCCATATAACTTTTACCATAAAGAATAGAACTATACTCCATTTGAAATAAGATTAGACATTTAAAGCAACCTTTTTTACAGTCCGTTCAACCGATTTTGACTTCTATTCCGTAGGCGTAAAGCCTCGTCCCCACTAGGAACATTTGTCGAGCGACATGTGTCCCCGGAGACATCGGGCGATGTCGCCCTACATCGCCCCACGTCGCCCGATGTCTTGTCTCCGTCCACATCAGTTCAGTCGAACCTATCATGTCTCCGGAAGAGGTAGTGTTGTACAGTGCGGCTTATATAATAATGAATGCATCAAGAACAAAAAAGAAGAGAAGATAGTGGATTAAACAGTACTTGCGAAACAAAACAAGTGTGTTTAATGATCTCAGTGTTCTAGATGGCTCATTTCATAATATCACTACTCTTCATCGACTGTGCGACAAGGAACAGTTTCAATAATGTCGCGGCGATGTCGTCCGACGTCGCCCGACATCGCCCGATGTCACCGGGGACACATGTCGCTCGACAAATGTTCATAGTGGGGACGAGGCTTAAGGATGGCATTAAAAGCAAAAGTGGTTACAATACCAACTGTTAACTGCAGCTGCCATTTGTCATACCACCAACGAAATAGAAGTCAAAATTGGTTGAACGTACTGTAAAAAAGGTTTAGGTACTTAAATGTCTCAATTTTATTTTAAATGGAGTAAGTATATGAGTTTAGAAGAAAATATTTTCAATATCTTTTATATGTCACACAATAATGATGTTGTGGGTAGGCTCGAGATATTAAAAGAACAGCGCAAAATACGAAAAATCTGTATTATCTTAACTTTATTTATCATAAATATATCAATAAAATACCGGAAGAGAGGTAGTTTAAAAAGTGCCAGATACAGTGTGACACAAAAGATATAATCATGAAAATTCTCCCAAAATCCATAATTCTTTAACTATATCTTTAATTTTACATAGGTTCATCGCAAGTAATAATAGCAAATATCTAAGGGCTCCCACACATAACTGCGAATTCGCAACGCATCGCAAATATCTGCGTGCGAGCTAGAGCACGAATGCACAGCAAGAATTATCGTATCGCATCGCAGTTTTGTGTGGGCGCCTTAAATTATAATTTAGTATACAAATGAACGTTCCCTTAAAGGTAATGTCGACAAAAAAGAGTAAGGAATACATCACATTTTCATCTATATTAAATAAATTGAAGCCCGACTGAATGTGTGCGATGCAAACAAATGCAAGTTGTTCATAAGTTTGATAGAAATTATTATGATTACGTATAATGATAAGAAACAAGATAATATTGAAATTGTGTGTGTTTCATGAGATTATCTAGAGCATTAGATTATTTAATTTAATTTGTCGTCAATTAATGAAGGTCTGTGGTTGGTTAGTTTGGTCAACCAATCAAAGACGCTGAAGTAAGACTTGACAGCAAAGGCTCAAGTTGCGGCGTGTACTAGTGTCTACAAATTTTATTAGTTTGGCCAACTGACCGTCATATAAAATATAAAATATATAAAATAAAACCATCTTGGCTACAAGTACGGTACAACGCATCTAAGACGACGACTAACGACAGGGTTGCTAAAAAAAAATATGAATGCAAAATTATAAATTGGTCTATCTACGATACTATAATAATTACGCCCCGCTGAAGACTACGCCGAGCGCACAGTGGCGCCCTCATCGTTATTTCGGTGATTTATTTTATTTTAGAATGAAAATGCAGAAAATAAGCCCGTCAAGTTGTGCTTCACAAGACTATACGTTATTATTACTACAAATCAATCAAATCATTAAAACGGAGTTTTCCGTTTTAATGATTACAATAAAATATAACAATTTAAAACTACTGTAATCATTAAAACGGAAAACTCCGTTTTAATGATTACAATAAAACATAACAATTTAAAACTACTGTTTGTAGTAATAATAACGTATAGTCTTGTGAAGCACAACTTGACGAGCTTATTTTCTGCATTTTCATTCTAAAATAAAAGAAATCAGCGTAATAACGATGAGGGCGCCACTGTGCGCTCGGTAGCCTCTTAAGCAGTACCTCTAACAAAAATGCGCTGACTTTTACACCAGATAAAAATGTACCATACTTGGCTTTAACACGGTTTATTATGGAACTGCCAAATACCATAGAGTTTACACAAAGAGATGTTAGTGGTAAGTAAAACAAAAAATACTGAAATTCAGTCTCTAAAATCTACAGGAACATAATTCGAAACAATTATTATTATTTTATAGTTCAGGCTTCAATTTCTACTAAACAGGTAAATGTATACATTTTACTTTATTATTCATATAAAAACGTAGAGATCAATTTGATGGATAAACGTTTTATGGGGCCTTTGAACATCATTGTGTCTAGCGCGGACTGAGGCGTGCAATCTAAATTGAACTGTAATAAATTGAAAATAAGTCTTACATTTGTTAAATATTATAATATACGGTTTAGATCACATGGACGCATGATACTTTACAACAATTGAATTTGTATCAATATGAAAAGTATCAAATGCTCACGTGCTCATACGTTAGTAAATGAATTAAAAATGCCGATACAATACATACAAAATAAAAACGTGTTTATTTTCAACTATAGAAACAATTTGGAATGTATTTGTTTTTATTTGGCATTAAAATTCCGCTTACTTTAATCAGAAATTACTTATCTATCTACCAGATGACATTATTTATGATTTACACTAGATTTAGATTCATTTACAATATCGACTCTATCGATATTTATGAAAACGATTCTTGTCAAATTATAACAAGTAATAAAATAAAATTTAAACCTAAAATCAATTACACCTTTAGGATTTAATATACTCTATACATAAGTAGATATTTATAGCATTGTGTTATCTATAAAATTATAAAAAAGAAAGTATTTAAATCTTCAAAGCTCTAGAAACCCAGAATGGTCAGAATTAAATTCACATAGCTACATTTTTGACATGGGTCATAAATTTTACACAAAAAAAATATATATATATATATATATATACTCTTGAAACAAATCTTGACTATTCTCATCGCAATACTGCCCTCTATAAGCAGACGGTATCTGTCTGTGCGTTTGATCTCGAAAACCACTGAGCAAATATCGATACAATTTCCACCACAAATCGAGAATTCAAATGAAACTATTGGTGTATATATTTATTTAACTATTGCAAAGCTGCTAGCTCTCTTATTTAAAACAAGACATATTTTTTACACCTTGGGAGTGAAATGAAAGTTATAAAGAAATAATTAGAGTGTTTATAGGCAATACCCTTTATTCTTTATTAATTCTACTTGCCTTACTTCGAAGGCGCATGTGGGACTACTCCTCCATTAAACACCACAAGATAAGGCTTAGTATTTTACCGAATATATACAAACAAAAATTGCAGACGTTATATAAACACTCCATTTATCCCCCACAGATTTCTACACTCAAAATAATCATATATCCCTGTACTCATGAAAACCAAAAGTTGCACAACCTTGTTCAGAAACATGTTTTATGTTGCGGAAGCATGTTGCTGGCAACATAAAATCATGCCTTTATTCCCGGAAGGGTAAGGCAGAGGGGCTTATTCCACTAATCCCCCCTGAGAGAATCCCCCTCAGTGGTAAAAACTGAACCCTAATGTAAAAAAATCACTTTCAAGGGATCTTAGAATAAGTTTTTTTTTTCAATTCTAGTTTTCCCCCTAAGCGGGATTATCAGGGGTGAATTCTAGACTGATTTATAGATTCCAATTTTCCTCCTAAGGGGGATTTTCAGGGGGGGGTTTGTGGAATAAGCCAGGCAGATGTGTATCTATAAAACACCCACATATTGCCGATTGTGCTGGCAACATTGCAGACAAAATACGTTTAGTTTTTGTTTCCAACATCGCAAAATTATGTTGCACAACTTTTGTTCAAAATGGATATAGGGCTGTATTCACTGTATGGAAGGTAGTAATGAAATTCATTTACTAACGTTAGGCGACGGGTCGCTGGAGCGCGTTATGTAGAGGGCGCGCGCGGTCGCCGTCACTCCGCTACTCATTTGATGGCTCGAGCCTCTGGCAGGAACGCGTCCCAGTAGCGGATTGCCTGCAAATAACATACGCATTAAGGCGAGGTACTTCGAGCGTGCATTTTTGTTCTAGAGGTGGCAGCTGGGCCGAGTAAATTGAGCCGTGAATTTCGTTAATTTTGGGTTGAAAATTATATGTTTTACGATATTAACAATGTTAAACCCGACGGACATTACATAATCATAGACGTTTATTTTGATGTGATTTTCAATACATAATGTGGTATAATATTGATATGAAATGATTTTAATCTACAAAATAAGGGTATGTTTGGTTTTTTTTTTTCTATCGAGCGAACTTTATCCAATTATGTAACGAGTACCCGAGGTTCCTACAGAAAGGTCTCAAAGCAACATATAATTTTTTCACGTGTTTAATCATTATCGTTTATAAATAAAATGACATTAAAATTACATTTCCTAGAGGTTAACTTGAAGAACCTCGCCTTAATAATTATTTATTCAAATGAAACCAGCTAAGTGCGTGTCGGACGGCTTATTCCACTAATCCCCCCTGAGAGAATCCCCCTCAGTGGAAAAAACTGAACCCTAATGTAAAAAAATGACCTTCAGGGAATCTCGGAACAAGTTATTTTTTGTTTTTTCAATTCTAGTTTTCCCCCCTTAGCGGGATTATCAGGGGTGAATTCTAGACCGTTTTCAGATTCCACTTTTCCTCCTAAGGGGGATTTTCAGGGGGGATTTGTGGAATAAGCCGTGTCGGACCACGCACAATGAAGGGTTCGGTAATTAGAACAAATTTTTCCCAAGAACAAACTTAACATCTTCAACCATCTTCAAACAGATTCTACCATACATCGATACACGTGACGGTCAATTCTCCAACTGCGAATGTAAGTTGGTTGACTATTACTCGTTATCTTTTAAAGCCTACTTGTCTGTGATAGTGTTCCTTTTAACTTCGTTGTATATGTTACCGACCAAACCCGATTTCAGACCAAACTAGTTTGTCCTAGGGTAAACCGGTTTATCCTACGCGTGTCAGGATATACTAGTTTAGCCCAGGAAATTCTAGTTTGGACTAAATACTCTAGGCTTAACTAGTTTGGCCTAGGCTAAACTTAATTCTTCTCAAAATGACTTCGGAAAAATTAATTATTTTTTAATGAGCATATTACTCTATTCCACTGGAAAATCTGAACGGATTTCGATAATTATTGTTTTTATAAACGCTGTTTTGTTTGGTCTAAACATCATTATTTAGTATTTTGCTCAAAATAGAATACATCTAATTAATTACCTTTTAATTTTAACCACTTGTTACAATCATTGAAAAGTTGGCTGGTTAATCCCTCCTGATCAGAAGGTCTAAGTAGCTAAATGTCCAACAGCGCGAAACGTCTAATGAGCAGTAAGTCTAATTAGCAAAATGTCCATGTAGCAAAACGTCCAACTATCAGGGTCTCAAGTCTGCTATTACAATAGTGTCAGAATGGTCTCTTCATTGTGAGTTTTTGTCAGATTTGCCATACATTGTCAAATACTCACAATGGCGAGACCATTCTGACACTATTGTAATAGCAGACTTGAGGCCCAGATAGTTGGACGTTTTGCTACATGGACATTTTGCTAATTAGACTTACTGCTCATTAGACGTTTCGCGCTGTTGGACATTTAGCTACTTAGACCTTCTGATCAGGAGGGATTGTGTGTATATATTATATTGCGATAAAAAGGGTAGTATCAACTCTATGTTACTTCCTTCCTCGAAGTTTAGGTAAATAAACTCTACTAATTCCGATCTCTGATGATGACTCAAACCCTCACACCGCAGAGTATTTTGGATATTTCAAATCATAAATACGGGTTTTTACCTGTGCCTGATGCTTCATGTGGTCGTCGAGATAGCGCAGCAGTGCGGCGCGTAGCTCAGTGAGGCGCAATTCGTCCCATCGTTCTAATTCCTTCTTTATGACGCGCGATATTGTGTCGAATTCCTGTTGACCACGCTCTACCTTCGATTCCCACTGTGGACAATGTTTACATTTCGATAAGCAGGATCCACTGCACAATAATAACTCATTCGTCAATTGTCAGGATAATTGACCAATGAGTCTGAGTGAGTTTGTTATTGAATGTTGAATCAGTGGGTTATTGACACCTTGGGGTTGTCCCAAAATTCGGAAAAAGACGGATATGGACTCCAACTCTATTTTACACGTGTGGAATGAATAAAATTGCATGAGGCAACGTGGCAAAGTTAGCCATTTTTTTCATCTGATAACGGACTGCGTTTTTCATCAAACTTGCGGTGGTGTTTAGGAGTCCAACACATACAAATGTAAAAAAAAACTGGTCAAGTGCGTGTCGGACCACGCACAATGAAGGGTTCCGTACTTGGGAAGAATTTATCCTAAGAACAAACTTAACATTGTAGTTCGTAAACATAGTCTCCCATACATTCCAACTGCAAATGTAAGTTTGTACGCACAATATCGAGAGATACATACATATACCATGTTATTTTAAGACCATAGACTTCATATAGATTTTCCTGTAATCTGTAAGTATAGAACAATTTTTTTTTTTTTTTTTTTTTGAAAATTTTATCGAGAGATATATACATATACCATGTTATTTTAAGACCATAGACTTCATATTGATTTTCCTGTAATCTGTAAGTATAGAACAATTTTTTGTATTTTTTTTTTGAAAATTTTATCGAGAGATGTATACATATACCATGTTATTTTAAGACCATAGACTTCATATTGATTTTCCTGTAATCTGTAAGTATAGAACTATTTTTTGTATTTTTTTTTTGAAAATTTTGGGCTCAGTATTTTCGGAAATAAGGGGGGAATGGTCAATTTTCGTCTATTTTCACTTATAACTTTAAAACAATTTATTTTAAAATTAAAAAATATATTCGAGACCCACACAGTAAGCCCTTTCATTTGATGTGTCACACAGTACAGTTTGCAAAACTTTCTTTTTTAATTTTCTTATTTGCCCCCCAAAACTGACCGAAATATTCTAAATTCATTTATGTATACCATATTTCAACTTAATCGGTCCATTACATTCGGAGCAAATTCGCTGTGACAGACGGACAGACAGACACACGAGTGATCCTATAAGGGTACCGTTTTTTCCTTTTGAGGTACGGAACCCTAATGTGCCATTAAATGATATGAATGAATGAATGAATGAAATGCACCGACCCCAGCGTGGTTTAACCAGACTCGATTACTCGAATGAACCCAAAGATTCACACTAGCCCCTGGAGCCTCATGTTTCATGGGACTACAGTGGCCATTGTATATCAAGGAGTAGACCGGGGGGCACGATAATGGTAGGGAAGACGTGCCCATAGGATATGGAAGGATTATTATAGCCTACCGGATATGCATCCTTAAGCAAGCAATGGAATAGTGGAGAGACGGGTGATATTTATCGGGAGGGCATCTTTTAATGACGTCGTCGCCTGGTTGGCTCGAGTCCAGCTGCCTTCCTTCACTGCTATGCTGTGTTGATGTTTCCATTATCTTCGTCTGAAGTCACGCTACTATCCGTTTCAGGTTTCTTGTAAATCTCGCTAACAACCTTTCTAATCTTATCTCAATCTTCAACAACGCCTGTGAATATGTGCGAGATAGCACATCCTGTGGTTTTTGATGAGTTTGGTTATGGTTTTTCCGTCTAAGATTGCATAATTTTCATGTCTTGGTTTATTCTTGGCGTGGTTAATCAAGTCTCTCATGATATCTCTCTCATATCTTCTATGTCTTGACCTGTTAGCTTTATTGAGTGCCGATACTTCCGCCTTCGTAACTGCCTGTTGGAGGGATGCAAGAGCTAATGACTCCAATTATGGAACTGCATGGTATTTCGATGTTTTCATCCGTTGAATTGATTCCTATATTTCCTAGTTTTTTCGTTATTAACTGCGATCTTGGTATTTTTGGTGGATTTGCGAGCGACATAATATTATTGTTTATGGTTGAAATCCTTGGCCTCAGTTGTTGTCTACTTCTCAACTTGTGGTTGCCTTTGTGTCTTGTGTTTGGTGCTTCCATTTTCGTTAAAGATTCGACTTGTTGTTAGCTGCCCCCAGATAATTTTGTGTTCGGATGTGCCCCTATCGGCCCATTCTCCTTTAATAAAGTGGAAGAGTTTTTCTGTTGCATGTGGCGTAATGGTCCAATTTCGATACCTGAGTGTACTTTGACCATGTTATCCGGCATGATGATCTCATTTTTGTCGCTGTTGGCTATATCTCTGTTGTAGTCGGAATAATCAGATGTAGATTTTGGTGAATCAGCCCTTTGCGTTGGATAATTTGTGTATCTTGTCGACTAATATGTGCGTAAAAGTCACCTAGCATTACTAGCGTCAGGTCCTTGGTTTTTGTCTAATCGAGTTGAATACACCTGTGAGAGATCTGGTTGCTTTAGAGGTACAACTGTTGATGTGAGAGTTGATTATAGGAGCAGGCTTATCACTTCTCATACCAACTTTAAGAGTAGTTGACATCGCTTCGGTATCTTTTTCCTATTTTTTATTTCAATTTGGGCATCCTTTGTGATTAGAATTGCTAGTCGCCGGTGTGCTTTACCTGTAATTCCCGATAGGTTGATTTGTACGTTCCTAAGTTCACCCCTGTTTCTTGTAGGCAGGTTACATGTACACGAACGACCCAACGTGACAATTCAGCATCTGTTTTTATCTTTTTGCCGTTCCAAGTTGCAACGATGACCACATCTGTCCACCGCTCCTTCTTGCGACGACCAATAAAAACAAAAACTTTTGTTTAAACAAATCTATCAGGCTCCGCTACAACGATCACAGATGTCCGACTACCTCGGCCGGTCCCTTTACGGTATTTTTCCTTTATTTACAAAAACAATGGGGCCCAGCAAACTCCGATGTTGCGATGCTAATACTCGATGAGCGCAGGCAAGCTTCACTTAAGCGGCCGAGAGCTCCAAGCAAGAATATTCCCTACTGTGGTCCGATGTTCGAGACCGCGATAGTACTCAATTGCGTCAGAAAGCATCTGCCTTCCAGTTATTGTCTTCTGCGACACAAAAAAATCACAAAAAATGTACTTAATAAAAACGTTGGGTTTACCCTTATATGAGCGAGGCTACCTGCTAAAGTAGCGACTATCATAAAAACTATAACAAATCGTTCATTCATTAAGCTTCATAAAACATGAAGCTTAATAAATAAACGATCCGTTACAATTTTAAAGGCAAGAAGTGG
The DNA here is from genome assembly GCA_947523025.1 of Dryobota labecula. Taxonomy (NCBI): domain Eukaryota; kingdom Metazoa; phylum Arthropoda; class Insecta; order Lepidoptera; family Noctuidae; genus Dryobota; species Dryobota labecula. The sequence continues at coordinate 7,951,860 of OX383300.1, read as the reverse complement.
TAGTATGGTAGTCAAACTAAGAAGTTTTAGGGGAATAAAAATTGTACGAAATCTAAAGCGATAACGTTATTTTGTTAGAATAATAAAGTATGTTAGTTTATCTTGCTATATTATATCAACATAACATAACATAATGCCCTAACTCCCCGAAGGGCCGGGCAGCGGCGCACCCATGCACAACCACAGTTCGCCAGTCATGTCCAAGTCCCATGCAACAGTGGGGGAGCCCACCGCCATTACCACCAACCGGGCACAAATCCAGACCCCGGGCAGCCACTGAGAAATTACAGACAGAAAACCCAACAACATCCCGCCCGACCCGGGAATCGAACCCAGGACCCCACGCTCAGCAGCAGCGCACCATTAGACCAACGAGGCATCAAAATAAGAACATAATATCATCTTACAACAATAGCTCAAAAACTTGAAGTGAGCGCGCGGCGCGCGTGCCTCACAACAATGACATACAAAAATAATACTGATCAAATTAGGTAGACTGGTAGAAAACGCCCTTGCACAGTATGTTTCACGTGTGCATAAAGTGTTTACAAATAAAATATATAAAACAGATCCCTAAAAGACAAGGAAAGATCAAACCAGATAAGTCTGCTCGGGGGCGAATCTATTTCGCTCGGGGCTGCACCAGTCGCCCACCTGATATCAGGAACGCACTTAGGCTAAGTCCACAGCCACACTTTTGCACTGATTTAATACGATTTAAAGTAACTTCCACCTCATAACAAAGAACTACTTTTCAATTTCGATGCCCGGCCGCCGGTAACATGTGCTGTGCACATTTTACAGATTGTATAGCAAAAACTGTGGCGGAGCAGTCGGGGTCACGTCCGTTCCCGTCGGCGTCCAGTCTACCCCTCCCCTAATGTGCCATTAAATGATAAGGAACAATATTGAGCTAGACGGTGGGTCCATAATACATACCTCAATAATTTCATTGGCCGCTTGTTCGATTTTCTCGGGCCGGTTGGCGAGCTCGGCCTTCGCTTTGTTCTCTCTCCGCTTCGTCAGCTGCATTTGAGCGTGCTGCCAGTTTTGAAACACCTAATAACATAGTCAAATTATAATCAAATAAATTGCACCTTGACAATAGGGATGATGACTAAAGATTTTTTTTGTCTGTCATTTAATTATTAAAAAAATATTGGACACCTATTTTTTTCTTTTTTTACATAATCAAAACAATACGGCGATACATTGAGTTCAAATGTGGCATAACGTCACTTATCAGTAGATTTTATACGTAGCTGTGACGTAACGAGCCCCCACTCCCTAAGTTTAATGTGGTTTATCTAAGTCATTTTTTATTAAAATGATAAATCAAAAGATACGTGTCTAATATTTTTTTATTATCTGATTGACGGACTAACCCGTTTTTCTTTTTTTTTTTACCCAGGACACCCTCTTTTCGTCAAATGGGATGCAATGTTTCCACGTACACATAAACTTGACTTATTTAAAACTGTATCATATTATACGATGCAAATGGCGATGAAAAAAATTATATATCACTTTTATTTTATCATCGTCATTGACGTAATACACAAGTGATATAGTTAAATCAGTTTGATTAAAGAAAGAGAAAGTTCAGTTTTACTAAGATCAAAGTAGCGTTCTGTAGCTTTGAATGATCGAGAAAAGTATACATATTTTGCATGAACATTATAATTACCTTGACCCTCTCATGAAACACGTCTTTGATAGCGCCGATGAGTCCGAGGTAGTCTTTAACATGTTCAGCAAGCACGTAGAAGTCTGTGTTCGACTGCTCTAGTCTCAAATGTTCTATCTGTGAAACAATGTAAACAGCTGTTGTTATTGCAAAAATCTTTATGAAGATAGCATGAACTTGAACTGGGCAGACGTTTTGTTAATTCTATTATTCTGGTTTCTAATAATAAAAGTTTATTAGGGACAATTTAGGTATACCTTAGTGGCGCGTGCGGGTCTGCGTGTGTGCGCAGGCTTAGCTCTATGTGTGAGAGGGTGTGTGTGAGGGTGTGAGGGTATGGGTGTGTTTGTTTTAAGTACCATCCGAGGACGTGCGTATGAATACACAAGGCACGACCGAGGACCTTTTCAAAGCGAGGACCTTTTCGAGGGTCCTCGGTTTGACTCGACCAAAGATTCGTATTCTGCAAGCGATTTTGAGTCTTTCTGTATACTTAATACGAAAAAATTGTCTGAACCTCGGTTTGATCAAGATTATTCATAATCTTACACAACATTGTGTATTCACCAGGTGGCGTCACTGTCGCCTCATACACAGGCTCTTTACACTCATTTCACGTTTGTTGTATTATCCGAGGACCTATGTGTTAACTTTAACACAAAAGACCTCGGTTAGCTAGCTTTTCCAAACAACGTGTATTTAAGACCTCGGTTTGCTAGATTTTCCAAACAGTGTGTATTCTAGTCCTCGTTTCGACAGTTTTCCTTATGTGTAGAAGACGAGTTATGTGCTATCGTTTAAATCAAATTATGGAGGAGAAAATCGAAGGTAGACTGAATCCTTATCCAAAACCTTTGTAGCTACTAGGTGCAAGAGGATTGAGTAGGCTTCTGCAGTATGTGCTAAGTAGCCTGCTTAGATAGAGGGACACAACATTATGATATGCACTATAAAATATTGTATTGTCATGGAATCTGAATACGTGTGCTATTTATGAAGAATCTAAAGTAGAAATGCCTTTCTTGGTGAAAATATGGGCAGCAGGATTTGAATAAAGAAAAAGTATAAAGAAATAAAGAACGTAAACGTACATAACACCGTTGTAAAGAAAACAACATAAACTTTGCTGAAATAGAAGTAGGTTTATTTTAAAATAAAACGAATTATTTAACTTACTTTTACCAACGATCAAAAAATTAAATTTTTATTAATTTAATTAAATTTAAAATTTTCTAACTTTTACCATTGAAATAATAACCAAGTTGTAGCAACATCTTTGAGAAGCATGATAAGAAAACTTTTATAACAATTATTATAAAACAACTTAAACAAAACGACAAATAGAAATTATAATTAAAAGAGATCGACATAATTTGGTCGAAAAATTTAACATTACATTACTTAACACAATGGTTAGTTAGAACGCAGAAGAAGTATGCAAAAAATTAAATACAGCAGCTTTTGTGCATTTTAATCTATCCAGGGAAGTTAATATGCCCACCAGATTAGTTGCTTACCATAGTTTGGTGGCGTCATTAAAATTTTAGTCTGAGAGAACAGGTATTCAAGACTCAAAAACGATGCATAAGGGCAATGTGTAACATGAAAGTAACATATAGTTGCGTAACTGTATTCAAGTCTCTAAATTTGCTAACATTCCCATAACTTTACATTTTCAAAATACCTGTCTTTGTAAAATCAAATATGCATCTTTTTAATAAATCATCTGACAATATAACACGACACGGTTAGAAGGCAGTATACAAACATGCTATGTGTTCATTTATAAAGGTTATTACTTTATTTGTGAATTTCTAAATATTAAAACTTTATAAGTAGTTACCTAATTTATCCTGACCAATTTTTTTTATTTTAAACCTCAATTCTAGTTGTTAATTTTGTGATTCAAGGTAAACGATCTTTATTACAAAAACGGAAACATTGTACAACTGTCAATCAGTAAACAGCATCAGCACAAACTGGTTATTATCTTAATTTTACTATATAAACTTAACGCGTATGCTAAATTTGAAGACGATGCTATCAATTGTTGAGGAGTTCCCTCACGAAAAACGACCCTGGCTGCAGCATCAGCACAAACTGGTATTATCTAATTTTGTTATATAAACCTAACGCGTATGCAAAATTGGTAGACAATGCTATCAACTGTTGAGGAGTTCCCTCGTGAAGAAACGACCCTGGCTGCAGCATCAGCACGAACTGGTTATTATCTTAATTTTAATATATAAACCTAACTCGTATGCCAAATTTGAAGACGATGCTGTCAACTGTTGAGGAGTTCCCTCGTGAAAAAACGACCTTGGCTACAGCATCAGCACAAACTGGTTATTATCTTAATTTTACTATATAAAACTAACGCATAAGCCAAATTTGAAGACAATGCTATTAACTGTTGAGGAGTTGGGATCATAAAGAAACTACCCTGGCTGCAGCATCAGTAGAAACCGGTTATTATCTTAATTTTACTATATAAACCTAACGCGTATACCAAATTTGAAGTCGATGCTATCAACTGTTGAGGAGTTCCCTCGTGGAAAAACGACCTTGGCTACAGCATCAGCACAAACTGGTTATTATCTTAATTTTATTAAATAAAACTAACGCGTATACCAAATTTGAAGTCGATGCTATCAACTGTTGAGGAGTTCCCTCATGAAACACGACCCTGGCTGCAGCATCAGCACAAACTGGTTATTATCTTAATTTCAATATATAAACCTAACTCGTTTGCCGAATTTGAAGACGATGCTGTCAACTGTTGAGTAGTTCCCTCACGAAGATACGACCCTGGCTGCAGCATGAGCACAAACTGGTATTATCTAATTTTGCTATATAAACCTTATGCGTATGCCAAATTTGAAGACGATGCTATCAACTGTTGAGGAGTTCCCTCATGAAGAAACGACCCTGGCTGCCGCAGCAGCACATACTGGTTATTATCTTAATTTTACTATATAAACCTAACGCGTATACCAAATTCGAAGTCGATGCTATCAACTGTTGAGTAGTTCCCTCGTGAAGATACGACCCTGGCTGCATCATCAGAACAAACTGGTATTATTTTAATTTTGCTATATAAACCTAACGTGTATGCAAAATTGGAAGACGATGCTATCAACTGTTGAGGAGTTCCCTCGTGAAGAAACGACCCTGGCTGCAGCATCAGCACCAACTGGTTATTATCTTAATTTTACTATATAAACTTAACGCGTGTGTTAATTTTGAAGACAATGCTATCAATTGATGAGGAGTTCCCTCATGTTAAATGACCCTGGCTGCAGCATCAGCACAAATTGGTTATTATCTTAATTTTGCTATACGAGTATAAACCTAACGCGTATACAAAATCGGAAGACGATGTTATGTACTGTTGAGTAGTTCCCTCATGAAGATACGACCGTGGCTACAGAATCCGCACAAACTGGTATTGTCTTAATTTTGCTATATAAACCTAACGCGTATGCCAAATTTGAAGACGATGCTGTTAACTGTTAAGGAGTCCCCTCATGAACAAACTGGTATTATTTTAATTTTATTATATAAACCTAACGTGTATGCAAAATTGGAAGACGATGCTATCAACTGTTGAGGATTTCCCTCGTAAAGAAACGACCCTGGCTGCAGCATCAGCACCAACTGGTTATTATCTTAATTTTACTATATAAACTTAACGCGTGTGCTAATTTTGATGACGATGCTATCAATTGTTGAGGAGTTCCCTCATGAAAAATGACCCTGGCTGCAGCATCAGCACAAATTGGTTATTATCTTAATTTTGCTATATAAACCTAACGCGTATACAAAATCGGAAGACAATGCTATCAACTGTTGAGGAGTTCCCTCGTGAAGAAACGACCCTGGCTGCAGCATCAGCACAAACTGGTTATTATCTTAATTTTACTATATAAACTTAACGCGTGTGCTAATTTTGATGACGATGCTATCAATTGTTGAGGAGTTCCCTCATGAAAAATGACCCTGGCTGCAGCATCAGCACAAATTGGTTATTATCTTAATTTTGCTATATAAACCTAAAGCGTATACAAAATCGGAAGACAATGCTATCAACTGTTGAGGAGTTCCCTCGTGAAGAAACGACCCTGGCTGCAGCATCAGCACAAACTGGTTATTATCTTAATTTTACTATATAAACTTAACGCGTGTGCTAATTTTGATGACGATGCTATCAATTGTTGAGGAGTTCCCTCATGAAAAATGACCCTGGCTGCAGCATCAGCACAAATTGGTTATTATCTTAATTTTGCTATATAAACCTAACGCGTATACAAAATCGGAAGACAATGCTATCAACTGTTGAGGAGTTCCCTCGTGAAGAAACGACCCTGGCTGCAGCATCAGCACAAACTGGTATCATCTAATTTCGCTATATAAACCTAACGTGTATGCAAAATTGGAAGACGATGCTATCAACTGTTGAGGAGTTCCCTCGTGAAGAAACGACCCTGGCTGCAGCATCAGCACCAACTGGTTATTATCTTAATTTTACTATATAAACTTAACGCGTATGTTAATTTTACCAAATTTGAAGTCGATGCTATCAACTGTTGAGGAGTTCCCTCGTGGAAAAACGACCTTGGCTACAGCATCAGCACAAACTGGTTATTATCTTAATTTTACTATATAAAACTAACGCATAAGCCAAATTTGAAGACAATGCTATTAACTGTTGAGGAGTTCCCTCATAAAGAAACGACCCTGGCTGCAGCATCAGTAGAAACCGGTTATTACCTTAATTTTACTATATAAACCTAACGCGTATACCAAATTTGAAGTCGATGCTATCAACTGATGAGTAGTTCCCTCATGAAGAAACGACCCTGGCTGCATCATCAGAACAAACTGGTTATTATCTTAATTTTACTATATAAAACTAACGCGTATGCTAAATTTTAAGACGAAGCTATTAACTGTTGAGGAGCTCCCTCATGAAACACGACCCTGGCTGCAGCATCAGCACAAACTGGTTATTATCTTAATTTCAATATATAAACCTAACTCGTATGCCGAATTTGAAGACGATGCTGTCAACTATTGAGTAGTTCCTTCACGAAGATACGACCCTGGTTGCAGCATCAGCACAAACTGGTATTATCTAATTTTGCTATATAAACCTTATGCGTATGCCAAATTTGAAGACGATGCTATCAACTGTTGAGGAGTTCCCTCATGAAGAAACGACCCTGGCTGCCGCAGCAGCACATACTGGTTATTATCTTAATTTTACTATATAAACCTAACGCGTATACCAAATTCGAAGTCGATGCTATCAACTGTTGAGTAGTTCCCTCGTGAAGATACGACCCTGGCTGCATCATCAGAACAAACTGGTATTATTTTAATTTTGCTATATAAACCTAACGTGTATGCAAAATTGGAAGACGATGCTATCAACTGTTGAGGATTTCCCTCGTAAAGAAACGACCCTGGCTGCAGCATCAGCACCAACTGGTTATTATCTTAATTTTACTATATAAACTTAACGCGTGTGCTAATTTTGATGACGATGCTATCAATTGTTGAGGAGTTCCCTCATGAAAAATGACCCTGGCTGCAGCATCAGCACAAACTGGTATTATCTAATTTCGCTATATAAACCTAACGTGTATGCAAAATTGGAAGACGATGCTATCAACTGTTGAGGAGTTCCCTCGTGAAGAAACGACCCTGGCTGCAGCATCAGCACCAACTGGTTATTATCTTAATTTTACTATATAAACTTAACGCGTGTGTTAATTTTGAAGACAATGCTATCAATTGTTGAGGAGTTCCCTCATGTAAAATGACCCTGGCTGCAGCATCAGCACAAATTGGTTATTATCTTAATTTTGCTATACGAGTATAAACCTAGCGCGTATACAAAATCGGAAGACGATGTTATGTACTGTTGAGTAGTTCCCTCATGAAGATACGACCGTGGCTACAGAATCCGCACAAACTGGTATTGTCTTAATTTTGCTATATAAACCTAACGCGTATGCCAAATTTGAAGACGATGCTGTTAACTGTTAAGGAGTCCCCTCATGAAGAAACGACCCTGGCTGCCGCAGCAGCACATACTGGTTATTATCTTAATTTTACTATATAAACCTAACGCGTATACCAAATTCGAAGTCGATGCTATCAACTGTTGAGTAGTTCCCTCGTGAAGATACGACCCTGGCTGCATCATCAGAACAAACTGGTATTATCTAATTTTGCTATATAAACCTTATGCGTATGCCAAATTTGAAGACGATGCTATCAACTGTTGAGGAGTTCCCTCATGAAGAAACGACCCTGGCTGCCGCAGCAGCACATACTGGTTATTATCTTAATTTTACTATATAAACCTAACGCGTATACCAAATTCGAAGTCGATGCTATCAACTGTTGAGTAGTTCCCTCGTGAAGATACGACCCTGGCTGCATCATCAGAACAAACTGGTATTATTTTAATTTTGCTATATAAACCTAACGTGTATGCAAAATTGGAAGACGATGCTATCAACTGTTGAGGATTTCCCTCGTAAAGAAACGACCCTGGCTGCAGCATCAGCACTAACTGGTTATTATCTTAATTTTACTATATAAACTTAACGCGTGTGCTAATTTTGATGACGATGCTATCAATTGTTGAGGAGTTCCCTCATGAAAAATGACCCTGGCTGCAGCATCAGCACAAACTGGTATTATATAATTTCGCTATATAAACCTAACGTGTATGCAAAATTGGAAGACGATGCTATCAACTGTTGAGGAGTTCCCTCATGAAGAAACGACCCTGGCTGCAGCATCAGCACCAACTGGTTATTATCTTAATTTTACTATATAAACTTAACGCGTGTGTTAATTTTGAAGACAATGCTATCAATTGTTGAGGAGTTCCCTCATGTAAAATGACCCTGGCTGCAGCATCAGCACAAATTGGTCATTATCTTAATTTTGCTATACGAGTATAAACCTAACGCGTATACAAAATCGGAAGACGATGTTATGTACTGTTGAGTAGTTCCCTCATGAAGATACGACCGTGGCTACAGAATCCGCACAAACTGGTATTGTCTTAATTTTGCTATATAAACCTAACGCGTATGCCAAATTTGAAGACGATGCTGTTAACTGTTAAGGAGTCCCCTCATGAAGAAACGACCCTGGCTGCCGCAGCAGCACATACTGGTTATTATCTTAATTTTACTATATAAACCTAACGCGTATACCAAATTCGAAGTCGATGCTATCAACTGTTAGTAGTTCCCTCGTGAAGATACGACCCTGGCTGCATCATCAGAACAAACTGGTATTATTTTAATTTTGCTATATAAACCTAACGTGTATGCAAAATTGGAAGACGATGCTATCAACTGTTGAAGATTTCCCTCGTAAAGAAACGACCCTGGCTGCAGCATCAGCACCAACTGGTTATTATCTTAATTTAACTATATAAACTTAACGCGTGTGCTAATTTTGATGACGATGCTATCAATTGTTGAGGAGTTCCCTCATGAAAAATGACCCTGGCTGCAGCATCAGCACAAATTGGTTATTATCTTAATTTTGCTATATAAACCTAACGCGTATACAAAATCGGAAGACAATGCTATCAACTGTTGAGGAGTTCCCTCGTGAAGAAACGACCCTGGCTGCAGCATCAGCACAAACTGGTTATTATCTTAATTTTACTATATAAACTTAACGCGTGTGCTAATTTTGATGACGATGCTATCAATTGTTGAGGAGTTCCCTCATGAAAAATGACCCTGGCTGCAGCATCAGCACAAATTGGTTATTATCTTAATTTTGCTACATAAACCTAAAGCGTATACAAAATCGGAAGACAATGCTATCAACTGTTGAGGAGTTCCCTCGTGAAGAAACGACCCTGGCTGCAGCATCAGCACAAACTGGTATCATCTAATTTCGCTATATAAACCTAACGTGTATGCAAAATTGGAAGACGATGCTATCAACTGTTGAGGAGTTCCCTCGTGAAGAAACGACCCTGGCTGCAGCATCAGCACCAACTGGTTATTATCTTAATTTTACTATATAAACTTAACGCGTGTGTTAATTTTGAAGACAATGCTATCAATTGTTGAGGAGTTCCCTCATGTAAAATGACCCTGGCTGCAGCATCAGCACAAATTGGTTATTATCTTAATTTTACTATATAAACCTAACGCGTATACCAAATTCGAAGTCGATGCTATCAACTGTTGAGTAGTTCCCTCATGAAGATACGACCGTGGCTACAGAATCCGCACAAACTGGTATTGTCTTAATTTTGCTATATAAACCTAACGCGTATGCCAAATTTGAAGATGATGCTGTTAACTGTTGAGGAGTTCCTTCATGAAGAAACGACCCTAGCTGCAGCATCAGCACAAACTTACTTCTCCTTCACAGTGATTACACCTTTCTTATTCGCGGTCCGGACGTTGCTAAATATCACAATATCATGGAAATAATAACGTGTGCTTCACTTTTATTATTTTGTGAGTAATACGGCTTTACATCTACATATATTGGATAATACTCGTATTTTTACTCCCACTGTTTACGTTAAAAGAAACAGAGAGATCCTCGCTTGGTACTTCATATTAGAAAATGTGTGTAAGAAATAAATCGGAACATTCTGCTTGCAATCAATTATCTTACACGTAAAATGAATTCGGTAGATTTTCCATGTCCTCGCTTTGTACAAGTTCTACGCGAAAAACTGTCCTCGGTTTGGTAATATAAAGTCTAACACAGCGTCCGCACTTTGTTCAAGATATAAGAAATATTGTGTAAAAATACGTCCTCGGAAGGGCGTCGCAGGGCTTATATAAGGGGTCCTCGGTTGGCCTACACAAAGTCCTCGTATGTGCATCGCTAGTCACATTTAGCTGTGTATTTCAGGTCCTCAGTATGTTAGCCGCAATTCATACGAAAAAATGTTGAGATAGCATTATCCCAATAAGCTCATCACTATAGATTTACTCACCTGTCTCTTTCTATCTTATGTAAAAAGGCCAACGAGGTACATAAACCTGTTTTTTGGCGGGTCCTCGGTTCGTTCAAGAACTAACAAGGTCCTCATAAGGATGTCTGTACAAACATGGGTGTGTGTGGGAGGGTGTGTGTGTGTTACTTTCTCATGTAAGTCGGCGGTGTGCGACAGTGCGCGGGAGAGTGGCGCAGGCTTAGCTCTATGTGTGAGAGGGTGTGTGTGTGAGGGTGTGTGTGTGTTACTTTCTCATGTAAGTCGGCGGTGTGCGACAGTGCGCGGGAGAGTGGCGCGTGCGGGTCAGCGTGTGTGCGCAGACTTAGCTCTATGTGTGTGTGTTTGTTACCTTCTCATGTAAGTCGGCGGTGTGCGACAGTGCACGGGAGAGTGGTGCATGCGGGTCTGCGCCGGACAGCGCGGCACACGCGCGCGCCGCGTCGTGTGTGCGCAGACTTAGCTCCCGTCTTTCCCCCGCTAGAGCTTCACAGGCACCGAACATGCGACGTAGGCACGCTTCTAGAGCTTCGATACGTGTTGAACGCTCTTCGAACCACTGGGGATAGGAGTAGTGATTTTGTAGATTGATTGACTACTAATAAACGGTAGTAGCAGCACACCAAGTAAAGGGAAAAACCACTAAAAGAGTGATAAATTAGTGGTTGAAATAAATTATGTCTGTTTTAATGCACAAGACACCTAAATGCCGATCTGGGGCAACAATTCGGCATTTTTGTAGTAGTTAGAGAAGTTTTCATAGTTCAAGTGATACTACCGACGAACGGTTGACTACACTGCAAGAGGATAATAATTATCTTGAAATTATAACGCTCTTCAGTTGAAGTTTTATTCAAAATTATATTAGTTAAAATGTAAAGTCTTAAAAGGGAAATAGAAAGAAAAAGATTAACAACTCGGTCAGGTGTTTAAGCCTCAAAATGTTCAAGTAGCGGTAGGTTATATTATTTGTTTTTGTTTTTATTATTTTCTCTGTTAATTCAGTCACATAAATTCATATTTATTCCTATTTTAATTTAGGCGAATTGTTTTTTGTTTTTGTGCTCACACAAAAACTGTGCAGCAAGCTTGTGTAGCAAGTAGGCTGGATTGTGCGTTTGTGAACCACTGCTGCAGGGTATCAGCTGGGCCTGTTACCTTGCAGCAGTGATGTCACAAATTGTGTCTGTTAATGTTTACTAATATAGTTTGTAAGTATATTGTTACTAACAATTTGAGTCTTGTTGCTTGAATAAATGATTATTATTATTATAAACTAGATAGATAGAATATGAACAACAAAGTATGAATTATAGTTCGACCGATACCGCTGTTCCACGCATTAGGTATGTGTGCGGCGACCCGCGATGCGGCGGGCGGGATGCCGCACATTGGACTGAAATCGCGAAGTACGGACTTAAGGATTTGTATGCACATTTTTGGAATCTACATACTAAAACAATATTTTTATGTTATGTTATTTTTTTCATAAACCCGTTACTTTCAAAGCTATAGGTAGTTTCAATATTGTATGAAAACAAATTATTTTGACGATTTAAAACCATATTAGAGGCAATATATTCAGGTCACCATGTAGATATAATTAAGTTTAAAGATATTATTCTATGTCTATACGTGAGGATTTGTAATTGGCTCTCTGGTGACTATGGTTTCCTTTTTTGTTTGTTTTTATTAGCTGTAAGTCCTCCATGGTCTAAATAAATAAATAAAATTAAGTATAGATACGACAAAATCTGTTAACTTACCGGGTCAGACTCGTCCATTCTGTACGTAATCTTGTTAACGGTCTCGCCCACTTTATTGAACAGACGCAGCACTCCCGCGCCGCTTAGCGCTGAAGTACTCGTCGCCTTTGGCAACTCTGTTTCTGTAAAGGCAAGAATATAATGTCAAATATTGATTGCAAAGCTTCAAAGTGGATGAAAAAATATACACTGGGCAATATCTTAGTGCATAGAACTTGAATTAAAATTGTTTACTTCTGCACTACAGAGCTCTAACGCCTGTGATCGACAGGTGAACTTCTCTTCGCAAAACCAACGAGTTAATTTTTTTTTCGTCGTTTGAAACTATACAGAACAAAAGTTTTGCAAAGAAAAATTAAACGAAAATAAACAGAATTTCAGAATGCTTTTTCTGAGGTCTTGTCGTCAAGTTAAAGAAAATACGCCAATTTTTGCAAAGGCAACCAGACGCCCTCTTGGCAACAAGTTGACTTGGAGAGCGGCTTATTTTTGTAGCAATAGGGGCGGTTTTCGTAGCTCAAGTGTTCTGAAGTGCATTTTACCGTACGCTATGATGCTGTTACTAACCTGACTCAAGAAACTCCCTGAAGTCAGGATCGATGCAGAGCACAGGGTGCTGCGCCACTCGGTTCAGAAAGCGCTCCAGCGCTGCACGACGTCTCTCCACAAAAATAGATTGTACGCTTCCAGCCGCTACGCTGCCGTTTGCGCTTTCCGTTGACGGTGTGGATGTCATTTTTAGTTTAGTTGTGCCTAAAAGGGGAGTTAAAACCATGAGTAATTTGTGACAATATTGGCCGATTATTGTGTTTACGCTAAATGCACATATTATGATATTGCTTAAAATTCAGCGTGTAGCTGCATCCACCTCCGCAACATCGGGGAATCCCACCGCTCTGCGAACACACTGAGAATACTGTACCGACATCAGGGATGCACATCTTTTTCTAATAATGGCGGCAAAACCATCAATGTTGTTATCCGCAAACATCCCTGACGCACTACAACGCCACGGCAGCCGCAGCAGTACTCTCAGTGCAATATTGTATTGTTCACATAAATTAGATAGCAAACATTTTTTACGATACAATCTATATTTACAACTGCCATGTTCATGTATTTTTATTTTATTATCTATAAATTAAACTCAGTAAAGCAATAGTCTTTCTGAATAGGGATGTGTCCTGGGTAAAAAGAAAGAAAAACTGTTTAGTCCGTCAATCAGATAATAAAAAAATATTAGACACGTATTTTTTGCTTTATCATATTAATAAAAAATGACTTAGATAAAACACATTAAACTTGGGAGCGGGGGCTCGTTACGTCACAGCTACGTATAAAATCTACTGAGAAGTGACGTCATGCCACATTTGAACTCAATGTATCGCCGTAATATTTGATTACGTAAAAAAAGATAACGTGTCCAATATTTTTTCATAATCTGCATGATGGACAAACAATATTTTTTTAGTCATCATACCTATTCATATTATAGGACAGTCAGAAGAAAATATATATAGGTGCTCATTTTCCTACAAGTTAATTACAAAAAATAGATCGTCAAATCTTAATCTACCCACCTACTATACTCTTCTCAGGCGCAGGCGGTATTATCCTCCCCGACCTCAGATACTTTTCAGTCAACTTCTCATGTAGCCCGAGGAAGTCGCTAAACCTCCTTAGTACAGCGAAGTCATGCTTGCTGAAGATAGGCATATTGGTTTTTGTGAGCACTCGGTAAGCTACGTAAGAGCTCATGCCTTCGCCTATCTTTTGTGGTTCCGTTATTGTGATAATTATGTTGTTCGCGCGCTCTGTGGCTATCTGTGGAATAATAAAAATGGGTAAATTGTGTATCTATGTAAGGTTACCGATTTTATACTTCATCAGCAACAATTTAAAGCTTAAAATCGTTTGGAGAAATTTGACAGTGGTGCCGATTCCCTCGTTCACAAACTAAACTAAATTTAAGTTCAGTGCATCTTTTTATTTCTATTTCATTAAGAAAAGGACAGAAGATACATTTTAGTTTAGTCCTGTCAAATTAATGTCCACTGTACTAGTAGTAGGACAATGTTATCTTTTATGTGACGTCAGTTGGGTCTGGTTTTGTTGATATATTCTATTTTAATTTGAAACTTTATCCACGCAGTTTCTGATCTAGGTATTTAAATTGCGTGTACTTTTACGTAAGAGCATGTCCCGAAACACTGAGGGTCCGGAACTCCGCGTAGGGCTACCATCGGTCCGGATTTGTCCAGCTTTTTAGTCCCTCGTCCGCACTTTGTCCGGACTTTTCGACATAAAGTGATTGTTTTAGAACATAACAATTATGAGGGCAGTAAAAAGAAAGATTTAGAGAGTAAAATGTCCGGTTTTTCGTCAGCACTTTTGAAATTTCGAAATGATAACCTCAACACCGCGGATATTATATGTTCATACAAAATGCATGTAATATTTTTCTCACTCCTAATGAATCACTGACTCCGGGCGTTCAGAAAGCCCTGACCCTAGTGTGACCCATGTATGTCAGTTTTGATCACTGCCTAGATACTAGAAACTAGAATGCAACCTTCGCCGCCCGCAGCACGCAATGCTGTTTGCACGAAAGTGCTCAATAATAGTGACATATAATATATGGGACACAGCCGCATGGAATTTTATGTTTCTTTCAGACCATATTTCTTTGCATCAAGAGCCCGTAGTAAATAAACACAGCCGAGTTTAAATGATGATGTTTATTAAAGTTTGGACATCGATATGACCTTTACTTTTATTACTGTGAACTTTTGAAATACTTCTAGTTAGCACTGCTCTCTGGATTTACGCCGGGTTCACGGGTTTTTTGGACTGCCTTATTGGTAGTGGACACAAGCGCGTCTGCTCAGCATGGGGTTCTTGTTTTAGATCCTTCAGGTCGGGTTGGGGTATATTACGAATTTCCTAATAGTAGCCTGGAGTCTGGATTTGTGCCCGGTTGGGAATAGGGTCGCCCATTATAACATGGGATTTAAACATAACATTCGAAATGAGGGTATTTTACACCTTGCATTATTATGCATACCCCTTCAGGAAAAACAAGCGTGAATTTATGTATATTCCTCAAGTTTCATCATTACTGACAAATTAATTTTACAATGTAATTATTAACATCTATAATTCTATAGCAACCTACTTTGCTAGCATTACAAGACAATCTATTGGTCGCGCATGGCTCGTTTTTCTGTCGGGTGCTATCGTGTCTCGTTGCGGATTTCAAATCAGCTATTTATTAGCCGATTACTTCGATCGCTGACCTTGTACGAACGTGAGCATCGGCGAGGCTTACCGATTTATTTGACATGATTGAAGCCATAGTGGGGAGTTAATTATGGTACTTTTGTGAGGATTACTTGGCATTATAGCTAGTTGATTGCATAATACTCGAGACTGAGATATTTATGCTAACACCTCTCTGAGTCAACCTGGTTTTAAAGTAGGTTCACGTGTAGCAAAACAGGTGGGGTTGAACTTTCCACATCTTGCTTGCCAATCCCATGCAATTTTGAGATAATTATAATATTTTCGCTGAATCTCACATTCTCATCCCCCTGTTTATAAAGTTACTAGCTTTTGCGGAAGTATACTACCGGGATAAAAAGGATAAGTATGTTCAGACTACCTAAAGACAACAAATACCTACAAAAAGACAATAAAATGGATATAGTATGTTGTCCTTAAGAGATAGATATATGCCATCGCAGACTTTTCTGTAGACCTTTAGAGGTATGAGGAACAGGGTGTAAAGTTCACTCATACTCTATAGTAAAGGGAGGATCCTCCGACCAGATGGGTATTGTGTCTGGTGGGCAACTGCCCAACGGTTGATGTCGGGATGTTGTATATATGCTAGTCGCGTGGTAAACTCTGATAGCGCGATGCAGGATTTGTGACGTCAGGTCTTTGATGCGTAGTTCGCATGTGGCGTTGTTGATACCGCCACAGACCTATATAAGATACACAATTCCACCATACATTATTTTGCTATATCTCAAAGGGTTTAGACAGCGTTTACGTTGAAAGCTCCCAGACGGCTTATTTTTTCCGACACCTCCAACAAATATCGTTAATCTATACAAAAACGTTTACAAAAACTTAACAAATTATATACTAAAACCTTCCTCAAGGACCACGCCATCCATTGGTGAAAACAGCATGAAAATCGGTGCAGTAGTTTTTGAGTTTATCGCGAACAGACAGCAGACAGACAGACAGACGCGGCGGAGGACTTTGTTTTATAATATGTAGTGATCATAGATCAATTGGCCGTAAAAGCAGTTGTGCTCTCTCCTTTCTTTGACCTAATAAGCATCCAATTTAGAAAGAAAACTTAAGTTTCTAATTTATACCTCTTCCATGATAGGGCTGCTCAATGAAGTGGTAATAGACGGTGGAGCATCACTAATGCTGACCTTCTCTAGGCCTTCACGGGCTCCATTCACTTCTGGGTCCAGACTTACTTCCTGTAATAGAAAATAAATTGTTTAAATACATAATAGATCTTCAATTTATAACAATGGCAGGAGTGAAGAGTGAATTTAGTTGGGTTTTTCTGTATAATTCTTTCTTTCTGATAGATTTAACCTCTTTTCCTGATAATAATTATGTAAAATTAGCTGAGCGACATTGTCCTGTCCTTTCAATCCATACTATCCATACTAATATTATAAATGTGTAAGTAACTCTGTCTGTCTGTATGTTACGTTTTCACGCCTAAACCGCTGAACCGATCGTCATGAAATTTGGCAGAGATATAGCCTGGGATATGGAGAAGGACATAGGCTACTTTTTTACGCGATAACCGACATCCACGCAGGCGGAGCCGCGGGCAAAAGCTAGTCACTTATAAAAAGAAGAAATACGTTCGGTTTTTCCCAAATTATCTAATTTTGTAGGAAACTTTCCAATTTTTCTTTCCCAAAGAACTTTATTCGGACTATTACAACAATTTAAAGAAAAAAAAAAAACTGATCAAATCCGTCCAGCCATTCTCCAGTGATGAGCTTACCAACGAACAGCATTTTATTTTTATTTATATACTAGCTTTTGCCCGCGGCTCCGCCCGCGTGGATGTCGGTTATCGCGTAAAAAAGTAGCCTATGTCCGTCTCCATATCCCAGGCTATATCTCTGCCAAATTTCATGACGATCGGTTCAGCGGTTTAGGCGTGAAAACGTAAGATACAGACAGACAGACAGAGTTACTTTCGAATTTATAATATTAGTATGGATATGGATAGAAGATATTGGTATCGAATGCATGCACAAGACAGCAAATAGGTACATACATAACTAAACTAATACCAAATTGTTGTCTTGTGGAATGCATAGGTATTATGGAATGCACATAAAAACGTATAAAATAAAACCTGTTAACTCTGACATTCAACTTTGCTTTAGATAGAGCCAAGTGGAACATTGAATAGCAGATGTTTTATTTAACAAATCATTTAGTTTCAATTTCCAAATATAAACGCTGAGAGTATTGAATTAACGTACAAAATGATTTGTGAAAGCAGATGCCAGGTGGTGATTAAATAAAGTGTGTTAATAAAATATTATTAATAAATATCTACAGTTATGCACTAGGCAACAATATCCTATTGGTTTATGTATTTATATGACTCTTTTCAATTATCACAATTGGATTTTGTATACTTTACAAATCTTAACCATTAAGTTACTTAATCAAAAAGAGGGTAGATTTCACGTTTTAGATAACTACTGCTGTATGAATGAAATAAATGATTCAGATGTTTAAATAACTTCTTTTTTTTTAATCCACAATGGAGAAGGTCTTGGCCCTCATCTCACCTGATGATACCGAAGTGATGATAAAGCCGAAGGTGGCAGCGAGTTTCACCTAGAATCCTCTACCACAGAGAAACTGGCTATCTTACCTCTAACTGCCAAAACACAACAATGCTGTTAACATTGTTGTTATAGCGACAGACAGAAATAATAGAATAATAATAATTAATAAATATAATAATTAATTAATATAATTTACAGCTAGCCAGGCGAACTTAGCACAAGCTTTACCACTCACCAAACAGAGCAGAAATTTTTGACCCCGCTGGGAATCGAACTCGCGACCTCTGGGTCTGTCATCTGAGACAGGTGGTCTTATTACTAGACCACAGAGGCGGAAGGTTTCTAATCCGAGGAACAAAGGCACAAAATAAATAAATAAAAGGCTGATTGAAATGTTGATCATGTCATAGTTTCACTGGGTCACAATATGAGTACGCTTAGTGGCTTATCTATTTTAATAAAAACAAAACATGTTTCATTCTTTTATTCTAATTCTTACACTGGTGCAACACAATACCAATATTTTTTGACGTGACAACGTCTAATAAATTGATGAACGCCGGCTGCATGCACGAAAAAAAGATGACTCATTGTCCCGTTACGCTCATTGTCCCGTTACGTCCATTGTCCCGTTACGCTCATTGTACGCTTGCGCCGCATCAATGTTTTGTTATGACGTTGTCACGTTAAACTATCGTCCGTAAACCAACTTTTTTTTTTTATAAATAGGTAGTTGCTTCACAGATAGGTGAACAATGCCCCCGCATGTATATAACTTATGAGGTTATAAAAAAGCTTCTATGACTTGCCAAACTTAAATGTATGTCTTCTACGTCCTGAGCTGTAAGCCCAGCGGGGCTTAATATATAATACTAGCTTTTGCCCGCGTCTCCGCCCGCGTGGATGTCGGTTATCGCGTAAAAAGTAGCCTATGTCCTTCTCCATATCCCAAGCTATATCTCTGCCAAATTTCATGACTATCGGTTCAGCAGTTTAGGCGTGAAAACGTAACATACAGACAGACATACAGAGTTACTTTCACATTTATGGTATTAGTATGGATAAAAGAAATAAATGCAATATAAAAGAAACTCGTTACTGACTCTACCCACATACTAAGTGATTCATAGTGTTATTATTTTTTTATTTTCTACAATTTCTTGGAAGTTTTCCATGTTTGCTAAAATAAACAAATTGATAACACTTTGTTGAAACAAAGAAAAACATTGTATTTGTAATACGTGTTAAACATTGGTGTTTTTGAAAATTTTGTTCTTCCACAATGTTTAATAGATTTTATTAATAGTTAAATCAAAAGTCATTTATTAATACTAGGCTGAGAGTCAGCATTTTTTTAATGTCAAAATTACATGAGCCGGTGCCCAAAAACGCCTGCCCTTCACCACTTCCTAGTGCTTTAGCTGAGAAGTAAAAGTGGCCTAACAGCACAGCTGTTCAGTTAGAAGATCTTGATTCTAAATAAGTTCTGGCGATTCTTAGAGGCCGCCAACAGTAGAAAATTTATAGATTGATGAAGTTTTACCAGCTACAAGGAAAATAAATGATACTTACATTCATACATACATACATACATACATAAACTTACGCCTTTTTCCCATGGGGGTAGGCAGAAACTATAGAGCGCCACGTGCTACGCTCCTTACATACTCCTTTTGCTTCGTTAACATTCATGCATCTGGTTGTACATGCACGCCGGTTGCGAGTGCTATGCACCTGACCTTTCTGAAGAACATCACCAATTAGGTCACTATATGTTCTCCTAGGGCGTCCCCTCCCGGCCTTTCCACTCACATCTGTCTTGTAAATACCTTTTGTAAGTCACCTTTTATTCATCCTCTCAACACAACCAAAAAAATTATATATATATCAATGCTTGAAAGGCAATATTGACTAAGCGACATGTTGGCAACTACACTAGAGCATTTTAAAGATTAAAAAAAAAAAAATAATAATAATGCTGTTTTTTTGTGTATACTCTTCTAGTAGTAGTAGTATACACAAAAAAAAAAAAAATACTCCATTTTAAAGTTTTCTCTTCTTTTTTTTTGGAGAAAAATACTTTAAGATGCTCTAGTGTAAATTTGCCAACATGTCGTTTAGTCAATATTGCCTTTCAAGCGTCGATATGTTTATTATTTTAAAATAATTTTCTTTTTATGCTATGTTAGAAGTTAAAGGAAAATGGATAAATCAACATAACCAGACACATTGATACTAAGGATAACAGGGTTTATGTTATGCAGGAAATGTTCAATTATATGTATTTTAAATAGCAGTAACGTAGTGAGTAACTAACAAATTCTTCAAATAATATGAAGGAAAACGCAAAAGATTAAATGCAATACAGACTTTTATTACACTTGTGGCTTCCTATTGGAATGATGACATTGAAATTGGCTATTGAAGTAAGATTGAAATGTTGATGAAAATATAGTTTTTTTTTTTTTTTACAAATACCTGCACAAATGTAAACACAGGATTAAATTTAAAAGCCATTGCAGTTTTTTGAACTTTCACTATTTATCAAAAACAAAATACTTAATACTATTATTATTGTTAACTATTAAAAAAAAACAACTGTGAGAACAAATAGCTATCAGAAAGGTGACTAATACTGACTGAAGATAATACAGTGAGTTTATACATAGGCCACTGATTCAGTAATTAAATTAACTTTCAAGGATTTTTCAAAGAGGAATCAAGTTCTATAACAGTCTGTATCTAGTGAAAAAATGCTATTTACGATTCTCATGCAAATTTAGGTTGAATGATGGTAATAAGCGGTAATTAACAGTAATAATAGCAGCATCAGCAACAAGAGGTCGATGGAATGTTGTAAATTCGTTTATTTCATATCATGCACAGGGGCGTCAACAATCTGCCGGGCGCCGGGGGGCGGACGCGGACACAACAAGTTATTAAAACAGGATTCCAATACGATACCTGGACCGCAGACGCGAAAAGATCTTCGTCATCCCTGTTATCATTGTTGATATCCACTGTGCTAAAGGGCGGCGTATCAGGTTCTTCCGACATGATTAAATTGCACTTAAAGTAGGCACGACCGCAAATGACCGAACGAACAATAATAGCGTCTAATCAAATTTTTCCCAAAAACAGCGAGATAACTTTCCGATACCAAGGTTCGCTTGACAGAAATGAGCAACCCCCCGTCTGTAATTATGTCTATAAATTAAATACAATTTTTAACATGATTAAAATGATATTCTCAGTAAATCTGTATAGTGTGAACGAGAAAAAAAAAGTTTAATGTTCAAAATATTGACGATTTTAGACCATGGACTTGCCTCATGTGTCTTGTCAGATATCTAGTGACGTATTCAATTCTGTTTACAAATTTAGTTACCACAAAGTAAAAAAATATTTTTACATATATTGTGTTATTTTATGAACAAAAATCTCACGGGATTACAGGAACTCGTCGCCTGCTTTTATTTTAAAAGTGTTTTAAATAAATATTGTGACCTGCTGCAAGATAATTAATCAAATAAACTGTTAATCATGCCTTTGTAAACGACTACCAAAACTCTTTTGCCTGTCAGCCTGCGCCTTTCTATATCAGCTGTCAAATCGTCAATAGATCCACGGAATTGTTTTGTTGTGAAGGTAGAAAAACATGTATTTTCACATTTCATGAGTGCTTAATTACATGTATTGAAGAGAATTACAGTTATCTATTATTTATTTAATTGTAGTCTATTAAAAGGTATATTTGACGTTGTATTTTATTGTTGTTTTGTGCTTTTGTAGTAGATAGTTGATAGTGAAAGAAAATGAGTGGGTTGGATAAGAAGCCGAAGATCCCGCAGCCGCCGGCACCTGCTGCTAGTACCGGCAACCTGCTGTCTAGCGTGGCTCCGCCATCACAGCTGCCTAACTTCGTGACTGCTAGCCCCGTGGTTACAGCTGCCGAGGTATTTGTCATTTGTTTACAAGTTTTAAAGCATATGCTTTGGGGCCAAACAATGTATTTGATGCGCAGTTACCGTTTTAAGAACTTAAATAAACAAGAATATGTTCTGTTTTCTCATTGCTTGATAATCCTGTACTAAATGTCAAATTTTTCTGTGGTTGCAGATACCCCAAGCTGTAGTGGGTCAGACTCTACCAGCCCCAGTGCCAGTTCAACCAATCATAGTCCAAGCGAGAGATGAACCTCCACCACAAACTGATAATTCTGAGAAATTCAGGTAAAATAGATTTCATCATAGTGCATTATTAATAAAATAATAGTTGCTTAATGTTTAAATGATAATGAATAGGCAACTAAGCTATTATCTAGTAAGTTTCTTTTATGAATCCTATTGTAATTAATTGTGATCCTTATCAGTATTTCCTGTATCCGGAATGACTGTAAAATTAAATTCATAATATTGTGTTTTCATGTACTATCAACATGCTATGTCTATTTATTATAGGTTTAATTGTGACCTATTTTTAGATGTTATATGATGTTTTGATATGTAAAATATTTTTCAGAAATAATAAGTAAAATCGAATAAGCCATGCAAACCACAGCTGATTACTTAAACTATTAATTATAATATATGTATTGGAAAGCATGAATGTAATGTGGTTTGCATTACTCATTATTTCTGAAAAGTATTTTATCTGTTCAGAAAATCATAATGTCTAAAAATATGTATTTATTACATTCATGCTTTCCAATATAATATAAGGAATAGTTTAAGTAATCATTCATCAGGCCGAGGTCAGGTCACTGAGGTCAGGAGTTGGCCTATAAAGCAATAAAAAATAATATATATATATTTATGTTATGAGTTTGTTAAGACATCTAAATACACTTCAAATTATCATAAATCATAATAGGTGCTCAAACAAAGCCATAAAATAATACAAATAGGTAATTTTAGTTACATTGTTTATGTGTAATTTTCAATGCTTTCCTTGACAAATTGTTTTGAAATCATTATTTACATAATTGCAATTATTTAATTTTAGAATTTTTGTGTCTAGTGTTGTAAATCAAGTCAATAGTCATTTATTGAAATTATACTCCATTTATTATAACATTAGAAAAATAACTGTTCTCACCCTTTCCTTATTTCGATGTAAACGTTTAATAAACTCCGTTATTTCACGATAAATACAAAGCACTGTAATCTATTTACCATTTACATTAAAAAAATTACTCTAAAGTGCAGTAATTTCAACAATATTACACAATAACTGTCGTTATTTAGCCGTTATTTGTCTAATGCTATAGTAAATGGAATATAAACAGAATCAGCACTTTTCGAACATTAAAACTATATAAGACAGTCTCCCAAAACGCCCGCCCTTCACCACTTCCTAGTGTTTTAAGCAAGAAAGCAGTGGCGCAACAAACTTCCCAGCAGCACAGCTGTCTATTCAGTTAGATAATCTTGATTCTATACAATACAATAGTATTGTAAAATATTGCAATGTTCTTTTTAGATTATGTGACATAGGACTAAAACAAACTGTTTAGTGATACAAAATAATACTAAGAAGTTTGTTAAATTTTACTGATTTCCTTGGTTCCAGCCCAGCTATTCCTCTCAGTAAGGGGGAGCCACTGATGTCCATCAGGTCCCCTGAAGACTCCCAAGCCACACAGTCACCGGAATCGTTACCTGACTCCACATCAGAAATTGATAAACTTGGTGGGTTTTATTGAAAAAGGATACTTTAACAAAAGACCATGATCTACGAATTACATTCAAAGTCAAAACGTTTATATTTTTTAAATGTTTTAGTCAAAGACATAGGAAATATATGGGTGAGACATTTGTCCAGCAGTGAGAAATAATGCGTTAAAAATACCGGCCAAGTGCGTGTCGGTAGTTGGGATTAAAGTATCCCAAGAACAAACTTAACATTGTAGTTGAAAAACATGTTCTCCCATATATTCCAACTGCAAATGTAAGTTTATACGCACAATATTGGGAGATTTACCGTGTTGTTTTAAGACCGTAGACTTATAAGTTTTCCTCTAATCTATAAGTGTAGAACTTCTGTAAAGAGAGATTTTCTGTAAATTTTTTCAATTTGTTTCGCTACGCGTACAGTAAAACTCGCATTGTGGCCAGGTGAAGACGTAAAATTGTGGGCTCACCACGGGTAGTAAAAAAGAAAGCCCTCTATCGCATATTTACAACCCTCGCCTGCGGCTCGGGTCACAAATACCTGCTATTCCGGGCTTTCTTTCTTTTACAGCCCTTGGTAAGTAATGTACTATTACGCAACGATGCGAATGAGGTGTGCATCCCTGGTGCGCAGAGTGCGGGCCAGTTTTATATCTTTAAAATGATCGCTAGCAGGCTCGATTGCATGTATGTCAGTCACTGCAGTGCCATCTCCCATGGGATGAAATAAATTTTAATTTTAATTAGAATAAAAACTAACAGTTCGTAAGTTTACAAACACAATGAGTCCTTGTTACTTGATTAAAGAAATTTATTATTATTATTATAATCCTCAATTATAATGACCAGGTGACATAATGCCAGGAAGTGGCATCTTCACTTGGATGAAGGGAGCGGTTTCGACGGGAGGCATACTGTCGCGGGTGGCAGAGAAGGCGAAGAGCTCCGTAGACTCTATGATCACCACACTTGATCCTCAGATGAAGGAGTACCTTAGTAAGTTCATGTACCTTTATCAACATCACCAACTGCAGTCTTTATGGACCTACCAGCATGGCTAGTTATCTTCTCGCTTATGTGAAATTGATGAGCAGTATTCCAAATGAGTTAGAACTAAAATCGCAGACTTCATCCAGACTCGTAAAAAAAATATTTGTTTGCGTGTACCGAAATCATAATCATATCATCCGAAAGCCGTCCACCGCTGGACACAGGCCTCCCCCAATTGGGGGGGTTTGCCATAATCGCCACGCTTGGCAAGTGGGTTGGCGATCGCAGTATGGTGTTAAAAATGCATAGAGAACGCTGCTGCCCATTCTCTAGTAAGTCCCTTAGTCGCCTTTTACGACAACCACGGGAGGAAATGGGATGGTGTTATTCTTTACGTCCGGCGCCACACGGAACAAATCGGAAGAAATCATAATAATATGATATTAATATTTTCTTTCTTTTTTCTTTTTTAATAAAACGTTGCCCCACACAAGTAATTTCTCCTGTATTGTGGGTGCGTTTACAAACATTTAAAATCACATACACTAACAACCAGACCCGGAATAACTACTTGTAGGTCATACAAATATTTGTTCCGTGCAGGAATCGAACCCGCGACACGCAGCGCAGTAGTCAATCGCTTAACCACTGCGCCAACCGTGTCGTCAATCATGTTAATTCATTTTTTTTATAGGCATATGTATATTTAAATAAATATTTATTCCACAAATTTTGTTATTGCACCTGCCACTGTTTGTCTCTGCATCACCCAAAGGTTGAATGGTAGAAAATGCCTAAGTCATTAAAAAAAAAAAAATGCTGTTGGTTCAAAGTGTGATTTTATTCCAGGAAGTGGTGGAGACCTCTTAGTGGTTGTTGCATCAGATAAAGAAGTAAAGATCTCACCGGTCAGAGAAGCTTTTCAGACTGTCTTTGGCAAAGCTAATGTAGTGTAAGTATTTATAACCTAACAATTTTAAGTTAAAAGAGTTACTTAATCATCAAGTCTAATTACCAGAGATCAGAATAGGAAGAGTTTATTTACCTAAACTTCGAGGAAAATACATAGAGTGGATAACACCTCCTCTGTTTTTGACGTTTCTCAATTTTTGACGTTCAAAAGTGCATCTTCGTGCCTATTTGAAATAAATGATTTGACTTTGACTTTCTAAAATCCCGGAAACATTATAATGACGTTTAAATCCCGGGATTTATAAACCACGAATTATTTATTGGACTTTATTTATAGTTACAAATTATTGATTTGAAGAATAGTAATTAGATAAATTTAATTTAATAAAAGAGCTTTTATTTATTTATATTATGGAAAATAAGTTCTTGAAAAGTTGGCTGGTTATTGTGTGTATATTACGATAAAAAGGGTAGTATAATAACCGGCACGAGTCGTGAGCACAGATGGGCAGTAGTGGGGGCAAGCTCGCGCATCTCCACTTTCGGCTAAATGAAAATTACACGCGAGAGTCCAATAGACGATGAGTATCGACTGACGAACCAATCGCATGTAGCTCGGCGCCCCCCGGCTTCTTCATTCCGCCAAAGAGACCTAAAAATTTACTACTGCGTCAGTTTGTGCTCACGACTCATGCCGGTTACTATATCCACTCTAAGTTACTTCCTTCCTCAAGTTTAGATAAATAAACTACCTATTCCGATCTCTCCTAATTACACTAACACTAGATAGCTTTTACACCATGAAATCGGTTTCTCTTTTCTATCCAACATAATAACAAAATATGATACTGCACCTCATCTTGGCTTAAAATCAGGTTCAAGTCAATTGCCATTCAATAACACACGGCAATTTCCAGTGGCTACGCAGCACAGAGTGACGTCACAGCAGACCAGCCGGTCGGCTATGCAGCCGCGTACGCAGCAGCTAAACAACGCATCGCTCACATACGATCAGTGCACGGAGAACTTAATAATAACGTACCTGTGATCGCCGTAGAGGGTTATCTACATGAATCTGTTACTGACAGGTTAGTATCCAATAGATCTAACTCTTTAAAAAAACCGGCTAAGTGGGTGTCGGACCACGCACAAGAAGGATTCCGTTGTTGGGATGAATTTATCCCAAGAAAAAACTTAACATTGTAGTTGATAAACATGTTCCCCCATACATTCCTACTGCAAATGTAAGTTTGTACGCACAATTTCGAGAGATTTACCATGTTATTTTAAGACCATAGACTTCTTATAGATTTTCCTGTAATCTATAAGTATAGAACTATTTTCCGTATTAAAAAAAAAATAGGCTCAGTAGTTTCGGAGATAAGAGGGGAATGGTCAATTTTCGTCTATTTTCACTTATATGCCCATGCTATAAATCCTCTATAAAAGTTTCTGAAACAGTTAGCTTATTGCCAACATTAAAACACCCAGTGTCATAGTAATCATAATAGCATCCAAACGGGAGTTATAATGTTGTACTGAATTTCATAATGCAACTCCTTTGCTTTTACGAGGATGATGATCCCTTCCTTATTCATCTGTTTGATGAGTAAGGAAGGGATCATCATCCTCCCTTCCATTCTCACTACTCAATTCGTGGTATCTATATGAATTTCAAAAAAAGAACATTGTCACGCACGCGCGTTTCACTATACTATACCATAGCGTCGTATCCCGCCATTTTTGTTCGATATTAGTATTGCAAAAACTGTTTCAGAACCTTTTATAGAGGATTCATGTCATGGGTGTAGATAAAGTCTTGTATGCAACTGTAATAATTAGGTATTAAAACACTCATGTGATACTATTATCACACTCGGCTTCGCCTCGTGTGATAAACCCACATTCGTGTTTTAATACCCCTTATTATACACCAGTTGCATAAATAACAAAAAAAGTCATCGTGTCTCACGTGGATCCGTGTTCATACACGTTCATACGAAGGGTTAAGCAAGTAAAATATGTTAACTTAGACTTAAGGGCTTACCTCCTTACTAATAATCCGGGAAATAGGCAATTGCAGGTCGAGTATGAGTTTGAAGGCCGAGCCGTAGTAAAGGACTTCACTAATACGAGACAGGGAATTGTCATTTCCGCCGAGGCATATACAGTGCTTTTCTCAAAAGAATGCAGGGAAATAAAACATACTTTCATGTATTTTCTTTTGACTTCGCTGGAAGCAGGTTTTCCATTGCCAGTTTGGTTTATGATCTTAAATCTGGTCTGGTGATCTCTGAACCGTTGGAACTCATTTTAATTAAGTATTAAAATTATATTTACTAAGTATGTAAATAACAAATCTAGACGAATTTTCTATTTATCAATTGTGCCGAAAGGCAAACGCATTTACGGCTATAGCCACGAGAACGCAATTTGTGAGCAAGGGGACTTACTTTGGTATATGCCAAGAATGATAAAAGAGATCCAATCAAGGAGTATTTAATGACCCCAGCACGCCGTTTCATACAACATTGCTGGAGCGTTGTAATGTTCCAAATTCGAAAACCGCTCCTGCAATGATTTGATTTTCTTTGTCCGTAAATTCGATACTTCGCGTGTTCTTTTTTCGAAAATAATGATAATATTTCCATGCATGTTTGAGAAAACGTTATATTATAGCGTCTGTATAGTTACACACAAATTTCTCTCTTTCACTTGTCAGTAATTTGACTTTCGATAGAAGAAGACAAAGCGTTGTGTTACTATATAGACGCTATACAACGTTTATTAGTAAGGAGGTTAGTCTTCTAGTGCACAATATAAGAATCGCGTGTAAATTAAATCTTTATTGCCGTAAAGTAAGCACAAACATAACATACATGGCCGTTTTGTGTGGATATGACGCATATTTTACCCCAACTTGTTCTTTTTTCGTGTTTGTGTTCTTTCTTTGCGTCATGTTTACCACAAATGAACGTATTTTCTTTCTTTTTTCTTTCTAACTCGAAATGTTGTTGGGCGCGAAAGAGTTGTATTTAACGTTTGATTTACCTAACATAATCCACCTATACCCAAAGTCTCAAATTCAGATAATTTATGTAAACAAAGGGTGTTTACATAAATTATCTGAATTTGAGGCTTTGGGAATTGATGAACTTAAAAAAAAAAAAAAAAAAAAACTAGCTATTACTCATATTATGTTTATTTGGCTTATTCCACTAATCCCCCCTGAGAGAATCCCCCTCAGTGGCAAAAACTGAACCCTAATGTAAAAAAATCACTTTCAGGGGATCTTGGAATAAGTTATTTTTTGTTTTTTCAATTCTAGTTTTCCTCCCTTAGCGGGATTATCAGGGGTGAATTCTAGACTGTTTTCAGATTCCACTTTTCCTCCTAAGGGGGATTTTCAGGGGGGATTTGTGGAATAAGCCTGTTTATTTATGTGCAATATTACAAATATTTCATGTAATATCATTACGAAAAAAGAAAACAATATAAATTTACGCATAAATTCGCCACGTGTGAATTTTGCAAGACTGCAGCCTTAAAATAACATTAATTTTTCTCTACCAGATGGTATGACATGTCCCTACTGATCCTATCTCAACCATCTCTGGGCATCGAGCTCCAGCTCCAGTCGCAAGGCACGCCTGTGCCCTCCGCCGCCGTGTCGGCCGCGTGCGCCGCCACGCCGCAAGACTACGTTCACGCTCAAACTGGGTACAGCGTGACGATCGGCTCCATTATGGGTGCTAGTTTACAGGTAAGGGGGGTTCAAAAGAATTGAACAAAATACTGTAGACACAAGGATCATTAATAACTACCAGGAGCAATCAGTCAATGGGGGCTATTGTTTCGTAGTGCTCACCAGTTGGCGCCACTGGCGTGTAAGGTTCTGTCAGTACTTTTATTTCATATCGACGCTTGAAAGGCAATATTGACCAAACGACATGTTGGCAACTTTACATTAGATCATCTTATTAAAAAAAATAAAAAAAAACTTTAAAATGGAGTATTTTATATATTTTAGTGTATACTATAGTAGAGTATACACTAAAAAAAAGCATTTTAAAGTTCTTTAAAATGCTCTAGTGTAAAGTTGCCAACATGTCGTTTGGATAATATTGCCTTTCAAGCGTCGATATGTTTTGGTTATGTTTAAGTACTCCTTACTTCATGAAATGTTTATTTTATTGCACTTTAAAATATCAAATGAATGTTTACATTATCATATTTATCATGTCCCTAAAATTGGCAAATATTAAGCAGACCAAAAATATTCTTCCTCCAAATTAGATCCTAAGTTTACTTACAATCTTAAGCCATAATTAATGAAGGATGGCACAATCTTTACAATTATTAATAATTAGTAACAATTTGCGATAGAAAATCCCGCAAAGAGTAAACGTTCAGTTTCACATTTGACATTTCTAGAGACCTCACTCTACACTAGCGCCTTTAGTGGCGAATTCAGGCGCGATAGTCCTCATCAACTTCAAGAGGTAATTCAGAATTTCAGACAGAAAGAGCACCAGCGGGGTAACCGTGTAACACACACTAGCAATGGCTTCCATTTTGACAGTTCAACAATATTCATTGCGTTATTTAGTTTTGCACCTAAACTGTCCCATATTCTTGTGCTTACTAATAACACAATCTAAAATTCAAGTTATTGTAACTTAAACTCATCTAGATATGTCTAAATTATTCCGGTAATTAGAATGGCCCAGTGGTAACGGCCGCGACATATGAGTTGTAGGTCGTAGGTTCGAACTCAGACAACCATTTTACTTTGTGTCTTAGTAGTGGGAACAATAAGCTAATTCTGCATGGAAACGCGGCTTTTAAAATGCACACTATAAAGGGTGTATGGGACAGCCCTCCGCAGACTGATGGGGGTGAATTCAGTATATCATAATATTAAGATGACCGGTACATTAAATTATTTCAGGAACGTTATGGGAATCCAATAAACCTGATTTGTTTTATTAACAAGCAATGTATCGTTACCGTGGCAAAACGCAGGTAGCGAACGACAGCGCAGCGAATGAGTTCGATGAACTCTGTAGCTAGGCAGAAAGTGAACAGCTGATTTCGCGCGTCGTTCGTTAGAGTATTTCAACATCCATTGATGTTTATTTTTATTTTAGCTGTTTTATTTACATAAATGGAGTACTTGCATACAGAGAATGTTATTTTACATTGAAATAAAGGAATAGTAACTGAAAAAAAGATTAAAAAAAATAAAATTTCCTGAGCAAATTTCCGGTGGAATATGATTCAAAATCAGGAGCTGAAAGCATTCTGATAGTTTGCGGAGGGCTGTCCCTTACACCCTGTATTGACCATGAATGACCATGCTATTCCATCATACCAGGTACCCCACAATCAATGGCAAGAGGCATCGACCGGCGTATCCAGGCGGGAACTACTACACTTAGCGGCGCGATCACTAGCCGGCTCCTACAAGAAACTGCTGGCCGTGTCGGCTGCTGAGGAATAGACAAAAGACTGGACGATTATCGACGGATTTGAGAATAAAATGTACAGTCAGTATTTCTACTTATTTAGGCAAATACCTTTTTAAAAATACTAGAAAATTATCATAAAAATATGTATTATTTTTTAGCTCTTAATAGTTTAGTAATAAATTAAAAATCTATGGGACGAAGTACCTATGTTCTAAAAGTAATGTTGATAAATTATACCATACTTATTTCATAAGTCAGGATTGTCAATTGAGTGTCAAAGAATTAAAATTAGGGACTGACTCCGCTGCCAGCACCGACACCCAAACACAACGCCGTAAAAGTTCCTCCGGCGCAAAGGACTAGATTCCAAAGCCGATAAATATTAAAAAAATATGCCATAACCTCTGGCAGTGTGAGATTGTTTATGTCACTTGGCTGTAGACTATGGATCATTTGGCGGATCTAAACTGGTTTCCAAGCAATAATAATAAGGCGTGGTCGACGGAGCCCCGCTTGGCGGGGCTCCTACTTCTGAATGGTTAATAAAATAACCACGAAGGAGATGGCGGACTTGGGGCACCCCGCCTTCCCCCGACAATGACCCCGCTATCCCCTTCGAACCTAACCTGTCCGTGTCGGGGTGCCCCAAGTCCCGAGCTCGCTTCGATCGCTCTTGCTCTAGGTGTAACAGGGCCGGCAGCCATTTAAGCGACCGGCGCTAGCAGCTAATTCATTAGCGCAGACTTCCTTAAAATTAACAGGAAACTTGTCCCTTATCCCGCGAAATTCAAAATTGCCGCGAAAGTCAGTATCAGGTCGTATGTTGATCTGAATATGTTTCGCGTCCTTAACAAGTATGTATTTATAGAATTATAATCATTAAAACCATCAATACAACTCTCTAATTTCATATTACCCTAATGAATATTTCATGAAATCTTGACATTTGATGGATTGTACTAACTTATAATTGCGACAGTCTAAGAAGTCGGATTTGACAGCTATAAAAATACTTTGTGTAGTGATGGGAAAACTATGTATATCTGTTGCTTTAAAACGGTTCACAAGTTATATCAATTTATCATACTAATGCCCAAATACTCAAACGTCACTTAACTTTAAGACGTTCTTATAAGTGTTTCTGTCGCTACAAAACAGTTTAAAGTGACAGAGACAGCATTAGACTTAACAGCGACTTAAAATTGAATTGCGTTTGAGTATTCAGCAGTTAGAGTTTGTAATCGACAATTTATCCACATTGCTTTAAAACTGATTCTTGAGGCATATCGTGAGTTGTATACGATATTCGTGTGCATATTTACCTAAAGTTGAGGTGTTGGCTATTATGGAATGCGCTTATGTATTGAAAAACCCGGGATTCCAGGATCGACAAATTAAGAGTTCCGATTATAGAATCGAACATATATTTTCTTACGTTCAGGTGTTGGCTAAGATGGAATGCACTTTTATATCGACCGTAAATATATCGCGATTCCGGGATTGTTAAACTTTGGACTTTTTGACTATAGCATCGAATGCTAGCTAATGTTGTAAAATTGGTAGTAAATAAATAATACCACATATTTAAGAAGTCGTTTCCATACCATGTATCCAATTAGTTGTGCATTTCCGGATTTTCAGGAATCCCGGGATTTATATTAAGAAGAAAATAAAAAATAAGAAGCCGCTTCCCTAATTTCTTATCAAAAAATTTACTTTAGATGTATATGCATCCAAATATCCTATCACTGATTATAATTCTGTAAATACATATTTGTTACAGTCGCGAATCATACCTTAATCAACATACACCCAGACAATGAGCTGAAAATAGCAAAAATCGTAAAAAAAAAATGAATTTCGCGGGCTACCTTAGCTCTTCCCTCTTAATGTGAAAAACAAATCTTATCTATAAAATTAGGACCATTTTGTGTGATGCTACAATAACCCGTATGTTTTGTTTCAGGGACACGAGAAACATGTAAAGAATCTATAGATATCGTTAATTATAACTAATTACTTATAATATAATTAATATGTATAGTTAAGAGTTTATTATTACTTATAATAAAATTTATTTGGGACCAACTGTGTTTTCATCCTTTTTTTTTCGGTCTTCGTAAACGATAAACAAAGTTAGACCCTTCGTAAACCCGTTCTTGGGGCTGAGATTAAAAATCCTTTTTGCTTTAATTCAATAAAATTAAATAAATAAAAAATTGCATATATGTCGATGATTTTGTTGACTTAGTCGGGCATTGACCCGAATCGTAAGGACCTTGGAATGGAACGCGGGAAGTTAAAACGTCATTGACCATCCAAGCATTTTTTCAACGGAGTTTAATTACTATTTTAACTAATAGCTTACTTCTATATGGGTTCAAAGACCTCGCCGTGGATGACCTTAACGGCGCAATTCAACTAAAAACTTTATTAGAACATAACTGTAGATGAATGCGTCTTTAGACAAAACGTAAATAACAAAAAACCTGATTGGGCAGTGAACCTGGCCGTCTTTAACCTATTGGAAGCCCTGTGCACATTAGCATAATGGGGCCCCTATGACTGACAGAGGACTGTTAAAACAGGCAAACAGAGTAAATAAGCAAAATTCTAGATATTCTTCTTTTTGTTATTTTTTTGTCAAATAAAATGCAAAATCATAATAATAAAAAAATAAAAAAATGATAATAATAAATTATCCGTGTATATGTTACCGGCCAAACCCGATTTCAGGCCAAACTAGTTTGTCCTAGGCCAAACCCCCTCCCTACACGCGACAGGACAAACCAGTATAGCCTAGGCCAAACTCCACCTGCGCTAAGATAGGTCGATGGAACCCCGCTTGACGGGGCTCCTATTTCTGGGTGGTTTAAAAAGAATAACCACGAAGGCTAAGGCGGGAGCTCCGCTCCGCTTCGCTCCCGCCTTAGCCTTCTAACCTAACCTATCCAAGTCGGGGTTGTTTAGACAGGATTCGTTAATTAAAGAAATGAAACAAGGAAGCATCGTCCATCATCTCTATATTAGTAAGTCTGACCAGTATGGTTTTTAAATAGTGTTGCCCTCACATAATCATACCAATGACCACAGATAATGACTGTCACTCTGAGTCGGGGTGTTAACCAAAATAGTTAGGATAAACTGGTTTGGCCTAGGACAAACTAGTTTGGCCTGAAATCGGGTTTGGCCGGTAACATATACAATAATCTGGAAATGTAATTTTTAACATTCAAATGGTAGGGTTTCAAAATCAATGTTGATTGAAGAGGTACCCTTCTAGTTTTGAGATACCTAAGCGAAATCATCAATTACTTCTTCAAAGTCGATGTCTTTAAATTTATTGTACCTATTTATTAATAGGTAATAATCCAGTTAATGCTTGGTGCTCTGCCAAAAACTAGGGGGCCCCCTTAGATCGTGGGGCCCTGGTGACTTGCCCAGAGTGCCCACTGGAAAAGAGGGGCCTGGCAGTGAACTGCAGTCAATAAGATTTATAGATTAGCAGATGGAGGATCTAATTTGAAAATTAAAGAAGTTACAGTCACGTGAAAATATATAAGTAAATTATCAAATCTTCTACATCTATTTATTTATATAAGTATATTAAAATATATTGCCGGGCACGGCATGCGACGCGACACAAAGGCACCGCTCGTCGCGAGCCACGCGGTGTCTTTGTGTCGCGTCGCGTGCCGCGCCTGTTTGTAGGAGCATTTAGTCTCGCAAAAACTCGACAATGGCTCGACCGATTTTTGTTTGTTTGTTTGTTTTGTTCTCCTCTATTCTGGGTTGGTTCAGGGAGAAAGAAAATTAGGAAAAACCCAAACGAACAGCCGAAAAATTTAAACATCTTAATTTTGTAGGTATCGATCTCACGTGGTTCACCGGGTCATAAAATCTTCTAGTCAGCCTATAAAAATCAATTGCCAATATGCCAGATATTATCATTGGAATGTATAATCAAATCTCGAATGATCCTTGTTCAGGATTCCTGACTATAATAATTCGAAGTTATTCGACTACAAAGGACCAATTTTGTTCCGGAATTCCAGTGTACTAGATCGGAGCTCGTAGTAAAGGATTATCCCGAACAGCGGATTGCAATTAACTACTTATTACGCACCAGTGAGTCGTGCAATTTGTCCAAAACGAATTTTCACTAAAGTATTTAAAAAGGCATCGCACTTCCTGTGCTTGATTATACCTATTGAAAGTTTTTGTTATTTTGCTCGAGCAAAGATCTGAGAAATTAGAAAAAAAAAAATTGTATAAAGGGACCAAATCAAATACCTAAATGCCAAAACACATTATTATTATTGAACAATAAATTAGGTAGGTACTTACGGCAATTTAAAAGAGTTCCTGTTTCTGTCCATGACCATGTTAAACAAACATTTTATGTGGCTATACGAGATTCACACATCGGGAACTAGTATTTTAAAACTGCGTAAAAAAAATCCGGGGCTAAAGGCCTTCAGTGTCCAAATGTCCTTTACTTAGTATTGTGGCATCGCCTGTTTTGTCTCCTTTTAATACTATGTGAACAAGAAACGGGCCAAGCGCGTGTCGGACCATGCACAATGAAGGGTTCCGTAGTTGGGATGAACAAACTTAACATTGTAGTAAAAAAACAACACAGAAAAGAACATGCAGAATGAATGGGAGAACATGTTTTTCAACTGTAAATAATAATAATAATATAATAACTGAGAAAAAAAAACACTCTCGATAATAATAATAATCGTTTATTTATAAAAAGGGCACATTTACAATAAGTTTCTTAACAATTAAAATACGAGTAGAACACAGTTGCTTATTTGCCTGAACTAGGTATATCAAATCATATCATATCCAAATACAACCATTTAGCTTGCAGGGGGAGGGGGGACACTTGGCTCTAACAAGAATTTGCACTTTAAAATTTAATATTACGCAAACGGATTCCTGAATCGGAAAATGGTTATCACAAACTCTAACAGCCGATCAAACGATACCCCACACTATGGGATGGACATGGGTCAACCCACTTACGATTAGGGGAGGTACCCTGAAAAAAAAAAGTTTCATGATTTTATTTTACCACTTTGCAAATGTAAGTTGGTCGACTATTAATCGTTAGCTTGCGTGTTCTCTACTGAGCTTACGCAACGCGTCGTACGTCCAGCCAGTAATAGGACTCGCCCATCCAGGAGCGCTGTCCCAAATAAGGCGCATTATTAATTTATTACACATAAAACAAAAGGTATTTTAATTAATAAAACACGTATACTAACAGATCAATAATTAAATTATCTTTAAAAAGGTGAAGGTTTCAGAAAAATAAGCTTGATAGATTTTGCGTGATTCTCCGTTTTTTATCCGCGTTAGACATAACTTTACAAATTAATTTCACTATGTAATATAGACATAATCTAAAATATTTACATATTAAGTTATTAAGAAAATGTAATTCAACATATATTTTTTCCAAATCATTAACACTACTGATTTAGACGTGATCTTCAGTATAAAATCATTAAAGGTCGGTTATCGTCGCCTTAAGGGGGAAGCGCTAAGGCCCGCGAAATTCCAATTTTCTTACGTTTTATGCAATTTGCAGCTCATTGTCTGGGTGTATGTTAATTAAAGACTTATTCGCGACCATAAAACATCTATGTATTTTCAGAATATAATCATAAGAATCAGTAATACAACTCCTTAAGTTAGTAGGTACAATCCCAAAAGTCACGATTTCATGAAGTAGTCATTTAATAGGATTATATGAACTTAGAGGGTTGTAGGTATTGATGATTTTTATGATTATAATTCTGTAAATAAATATTTGATAAGGCCGCTAATCATGTTTAGATCAAGATACAACCTGATACTGACTGCTGGCACGTCAAGTTACCACAAACTGTCAGATTTTCTCATTTGATTTTGAACTTAACCAACAGTTTAAAGTTTAAAATCGTTTGGAGAAATTTGACAGTTACCTGTACCTATTGTTGAAGACGGAGCCTATTGTACCGTGGCCAGCACATCAAGTTACCACAGTCAGATTTTCTCGTTCGATTTTGAACGTAATCACCAACATTTTAAAGTTTAAAATCGTTTGGAGAAATTTGACAGTTTTGTGTAGCTGGATATGCTGGCCACTGTATCTAGTAGGTAAACAATATTTGATAGGTATCGTTGGGAGAGATGCATTTGCACTGTCCCTTAAAGACCGCAATAATGTGGCAGTGGGTCGCGACACTAATGTTCAAGACGATTATTTTCCTCAATCGGCCATGTACCTTAAAGCATGAATATACGGTTAGGACAAGTCTTACTTAATTTTGGACTCTATGACTAACAAACTTAGATTGATATTTGTGTAAAACGAGTAAGATATGTGAAGTTTATGGGGGAGACTTAAAATTCATATTGGATGTTGTTCTTCGAATATGTTTAGTATTGTGTGGCTCGTGTTCGTTGCTGCAAGTATATTGTCATTAGAAAATATCAATTTATTTTCTAGTTTTTTTCAATTGAAATTGAATTTTAAAAGGTGAGTTTAAACACTTTTTTAAATTGGATTATTTAAACTTATTTAAGGATTTTAGGTACCTACTTCTCTAGATCTACTAAACTTTATATTGATACTATTTTTTAAGTAACAGCAGAATATTTTTATCTTATAAGTACTTAGACGTTGTCCTGTTCTTTGTTTGGGAGTTCGCTATTGTTCTCTCAATAGTTCATACTAAAATCTCATAGAATCGTTTAATTTTTCTCGTATTTGAATATTTTCGGGGATTTTTTTTCCAATTTTTCTTTACATAAAATAACCGAATCGGTCTAATCGTTCTCAAGTGATGCGCTTACCAACGAACAGCAATTTTTTTTTTTTTCTGCGATTTGTATAAAATACCAAAGTACCTAAGTAGTTGAAGATGCATGTCTTGTGTACTCCATTTGAAATAACATTAGACATTAAAAAAACCTTTTTTACAGTCCGTTCAACCGATTTTGACTTCTATTCCGTAGGCATAAGGATGGCATTAAAAGCAACAAAGTGGTTACATTACCAACTGTTTACTACAGCTGTCATTTCATGCCACCAACGCAAAAGTAGTCAAAATCGGTTGAATGAACTGTAAAAAAGGTTTGCTAAGACGCAGATATATGCCAGTGACCTTGAGTGGTTAGCTTGCGTGTTCTGTAACGCGTCGTACGTCCAGCCGTAATAGGACTCGCCCATCCAGGAGCGCTGTCCCAAATAAGACGCATTATTAATTTATTATACATAAAACAAAAATTATTTTAATAAAACGCGTGCACTAAAATATCAATAATTAAATTATCTTTAAAAAGGTTTTAGAAAAAATACGCTTGATTGATTTTGCGTGATTCTCAGTTTTTTATCCGCGTTATACATAACTTTACAAATTAATTTGTAAAGTTATGTATAACGCGTAGCTATGCGTAGCGTTGTAAGTTGTGTATAGTTTTGTTATGTTTGTATGTTATTGTGCCGTGTGGTGCCGCACGTAAAGAATAGCACCACCCCATTTCCTCTCGTGGGTGTCGTAAAAGGCGACTAAGGGATTACTAGAGAATGGGCAGCAGCGTTCTCTATGCATTTATCAACACCATACTGCGATCGCCAACCTGCCTGCCAAGCGTGGCGATTATGGCAAACCCCCCCAATTGGGGGAGGCCTATATCCAACAGTGGACGTATTTCGGCTGAAATGATGATGATGATCATGTTATAAAAACTTAATCGAAAATATTCACATTTTAAGTTATTAAGAAAATGCTCTAATTTAACATATTTTTTTTCCAAATCATTAACACTACTCGTTTGGACGTAATTTTCAGTATAAAATCATTAAAAGTCAGTTATCGTCGCCTTAAATGTCTAATCTTATTTCAACCACCTGTGTTGTCATCCCTCACCTTTCACATGTGTCATATCTTGTGTTGCCACTTTATCATTCATTCCCACATTTGTATAGATGCCACTTTATACTATTCTACGTATATTTCTTCACAGTAAAAATGAAGGTGCTGGCATTATTCTCACTCATCCTGGCAGTAGCCACAAGCTACCCAGTCGTGAAGACCTGGACCCTCTTAGCATTGTCAGATGCCATCGAGAACTCCAAAGCAGACCCTGGCATGATGCCGTATCTTGAAGATGCCTTGAACGACATCATGTACGCGTTGTTTACTGGCAAAAATGAGGTTTGTTGCATTTTGAGTTAAGTTTTTATCAGGCACATTTCAGGGTGCAAGTAGGCAGCATCGGAGTTTACAAAACCATTTGTCGCAAATATCCATTCTTTGGTATTGTTCGTCGAGTCGTTGAACTCCTTAAGTCCTGAGTTGAGCTACGATTACTGACAAATTGACTAAAGACAAATCTTGCACTGACTGGACAGGTCCACTCAAATTTGTTTGGTTATTTCCTCAAAAGACCATTTCAGACACGGATCTACATGGTCCTCACATGATCTGACCAAGATTATGTCTGGACTTTAAAAGAGACTGACCCCTGAGTTTGTTTCGCCATTTCTTCTCAGGAGTAGTCCGATAGGAAAGGTCCATTCCATCTAGTTTTTTTTTTAAATTGAAGTGTGAAAGTAGTTCCGATATCTTATTTACAGAATAAAGGTTTAGATTTAATTTAATTTAATGTTTTTAGAACCTGGGTGTTCAGACAAATTATCAGAAATCATGCACAAAACACGGGTAGGTACACTACATAAATACGAAAAACTTAATTCCGTCAGTCACAAATACGAATTTCAAAATACCGATTTTCATAATTCCGAATGGTTCAAAATTCCTAATATAACAACTCCGATTTATCATTCATCCTATTTTTATAATTCCAAAATTTCAATATTCTTAACGTTTAAATATAATTACTATTCTCAAAATACCGAGTTTTAATAGATCCAATAACAAAAAGTCCGACTTAATGATAATTATAAACATCGAAAATACGAATTCCGATTATTAAAGTACCGATTAATTAGAATTCCGAAATAAAAACGCCTTGAAAAACTGAGTAGCAAGACAAATAAAAACATAATTGACCTAACAAATAGCCAAATGATTCACTAACAATAGAGGGGATCTGCAGCATTTTAGCAGTTTAATCGGAGTATTGAAAATCGGAATGTCGTTTTTCGGACCGAGTACCTATCGAGCATTTGATTCTTCGAACGTATGAAAATCGGAAAACAAACAAATCGCATTTAGGACTTTCGGTAAAATAAATTTCGTGATTTTTAATAATAGACATTATAATTCTTAGGTATTATGAAAATTCGGACTTTTGAACATCGGAACATCGAAATTCAGAATAAAATATTTCGGAGTATTTGGGTGTTCCCACAAAACACAAAACACTCTTTCATGGCTGTACCTAGGCTAGGTATATAAAAATTGT
Organism: Dryobota labecula; assembly: GCA_947523025.1. Lineage (NCBI taxonomy): Eukaryota > Metazoa > Arthropoda > Insecta > Lepidoptera > Noctuidae > Dryobota > Dryobota labecula. The sequence goes on along the minus strand of OX383300.1, from coordinate 7,911,080 downwards.
TTCTTGTAAATGTAATCTGTAGTTCGTTAAGCAAATTATAAGATTAGGTTCTATTCGTCTCAGCCAAATGACGTCCACTGAAGGGCAAAGGCCTCCTCTTTTTACAACTCCCAAGGAATGTTTTCCTATTACCTATTCTTAGCGTTTTGACGGCATTTTAAATTGTATCAGCCCCGAACTTAGCTATAGAAACGGGAATATTTCAGTTAGGCGATTCCTGTTATTTAATACGTTCGCATTCTAATCTTAGTCTCAAGTTGTCAGAAATCATCATCAACTCATCCTATAGCAGTCCACTGCTGAACAGGGGCCTCGCCCATTCTGCGCCACAACACCCTGTCCTCCGCCTTCCGCATCCAGTCTATCCCAGCCTTTTTGAGGTCGTCGGTCCATCTAGCTGGGGAGCGTCTCACACTACGCTTGCCGATACGCGGTCTCCACTCCAGGACTCGTCTGCTCCACTGGCCATCGGTCCTTCGACAAATATGGCCAGCCCACTGCCACTTTAGCTTGCTTACTCTGCAAGCTATGTCGGTAACTCCGGTTCTCTTCCGGATAATTTCATTCCTGATTTTATCCTTCAAAGAAACTCCGACCACCGTATGTCATAACGGGCAGGACGCACTGGTTGAAGACCTTAGTTTCAAACATTGCTGTATAGGCGACGAAAAGACTTGACGGAGTTTTCCAAACGCTGCCCAGTCCAACCGGATCCTCCTGTCGACTTCTTTCTCAAAGTTGTGTCTACCGAGCTGGATCATCAATAAAAATAAACATCATAGTCAGCATATAATGTTCCCACTGCTGGGACACAGGCCTCCTATCTTCGAGAGGGAGTGGTCCACCACGCGGGCCTAGTGCGCGTTCGTAGATATCACATGTCTTCGGATTCTTGGTTCTAGGACATTCTAGGACATCCGGTTTCCTCACGATGTTTTCCTTCATCGTTTTAAGAACAGTGGTGATTAAATTATTTACACAAAGTGCCTGCCAGGTTTCGAACCCACGACCTACAATTCGTAAGTCGAGGCTTTTACCACTGGGCCAACATTGCCCCTGTCAGAAATACCTATCTCTAATTGGATGGAGTTAAACGAAAATCATCCAATCCACAACCTGCTCAAAAATGGCAGGCCCAGGCAGGCTGATCAGGCTTCTTCTGGGTAAGCTCACTCCATCGTAGACTTTGTCTCTGTCACCCAGACCTAGACTAGAGTCAAGAGAAAAGCCATACTAAAATAAAAAAATAAAAAAAATTAGTTAAGTGTATCAAACTGATACTAAATATCGATACTACCGGCGAGTAAAATAGATCCAAGCAATAACAACAGTTTATCATTTTGATCAACCTCAGAACCAGGGGCCTAAGTCTACTAATTTACAAACGTTGCAATGGTCTCGCCATTGTGAGTATTTGACAGTGTTTGTATGGCAAATCTGTCGAAAACTCACAATGAAGAGACCATTGCAACGTTTGTACATTAGTAGACTTGGCCCCCAGCCCACATGTACGGAAATATAAAACATGATAGATAGATAGATAGATAGATAGATAGAATACTCTTTATTATGCACACCATAAAAATTACAGATATAAATGTAGAACTATTACATAGGGTGTCACAATGGTCGGTCTTATCGGTAAAAGCGATCTTTTACAGGCAACCTTTCAACATGTTATGACGTCTAAACTTCAAACGTCAATATCTCTAAAAGGACTTTGTGTGGATTGGATCCTTTTCGTTTAACTACGTCCAATTTTCATTAACACTTGACAAGTTTTTGACATTGATTGTCGATGAGATTGCGACTACATTTTGAATGTTTTTAGTTACGGGAATCGACCTTATGAGCTATTGCAACAATCGAATTCGCCATATACCTAACATAGACGTATGCCTGAAGGTATTATAACAGCAACCAGCATACTCACAACGTAGTATATTCGTTGTGCAAGCTGAATGCAAGATTGAGTTTGTGGCCACGCATAATTGGACACTTTGTCCCTTGTTACAAAACGTGGTTTTATCTTTGTAACAAATACCAAAGAAATAATCGTCTTATTGTGTTATTTTTGTGGAATTTCTGCGTAGTTAGTCATAGTATCTACATAGTAACCACATAATAATATGTAGATTTTGGTACCTACTTATGTAAATTGTATATTTCTGTTAAGCCCATTTGTCAAGAAATAAAACTCGTTTTCGTAAACTTTGCACTTTGAGTGTAAACGAATTTCGATCAAGTGCGAGTCACCATTCTATAGGTGTGTCCAAACACGGCGTGCAAGGTTACGCTGCTAAGCTACGCGCGGCATTCGTAAGACACAAATTTGCCGCGCGACTAGTTTAGACCTTCTGCGCGGCAGTGCTGCGCAGCATGTCCGAGACACGCTGCGCTTATTATTTCGTATTCAAACCACAATGAAAGCGGCCGCGTATGTTGTAGCTCCTCAAGAGCAATTTATTGTCTTATTCTTGTCTCTACCTTCATCATCTTCCTGCCCTCGTCCCATGTTACTTGTGGTCGGCGCACCACGTTTTCTTCTTCCATTCTCCCCTGTCAACCGTCACGCTACCATTCACTCTCTTCTCTTTCATATCATTCCTCACTTGATCCATCCACCTTTTCTTTGGCCTTCCTCTTCCTTTCCATCCATCAACATTTATATTCATCAATCTTTTCGTCACATTCGTTTCCTCCCACCTCATCACATATCATATATATCATGCCAAACGACTTCCTTTCAATTTTTCTGTCACCAGCGCCACTTTTAAACTTCCCCTTATACTCGTACAACATTAGTTTTAGTTTATACGAAACCCGAAACACGTGTCTAGTATTATTATGTAAAGAATTTATGTACAAAATTTCAAAACTGTATCATGAAAAATAACAAAGTTATAAGCTTGTTATGTTACCTGGTTATCCGTACAAAAACATGCTCACCACGCAGCGCACCCGCGCCGCCCGCGCCTTGCGTTCATTAATAATAATATTAATTTGGCAGTAGGTACCTAATCGTACGACGATTGTAATTAAATTAACTGGTGATAATATTTTAAGTGCGGATAGGTACTTAGTGTCGCTCGGTGTCCAACTTGTAACCTTTTTTAAATATTTTTGGGAAAAAATATAACATGGTGTAAAAACGATTGGAATCGAATCAGTTACTTATTCTGAACAAACTATATTCAGGTTTTGCATATACTAAAAATAATGTTGTATACTCATTTCTGACATTATCCATTTTCCTCACTCCACACATCCATCTCAACATTCTCATCTCCGTTACATGCAATCTTTTTTCATCCGTCTTCTTCACGGCCCAGCATTCCGATCCGTACAGTACGACAGGCCTTATCACGGTTTTCAAAATTCCCCTTTAACTTGAGGGGCATCCGTGGGTCGCAAGTTGTGTCTTTGACCTGTCGCCATTTCATCCATCCTGAGTTGATCCGGTGCGTTACGTCTCGGTCTACTTCGCCGCTACTGTCGTCTCCACCTTGTATAGCACAATTTACGGAACCCCAATTACAATGTCCTCTACCTCCCTATTAATATTCGGTAAAGTCGGATTTTTTGTCATTTACAAAAAAAGATGACAAATATTTATTCACGTAATGACGTGAATAATGTGATTTATTATCACAGGTAACAAGGTAGTTACGGCGCCACACATTAAATATTAGTATAAACATCTTTACAATTTGTCGGCTTATGGAGGAAATATACGATTACCATTTTTAGTTACCGGTAATTTAAGCAGTAGGTAGTTTACCATAACTAGGTAGGTATTATATAATTTCAAATCAAATCAAATAATTTATTTGCTTGAATATGGGTACATGAGGTACATGAGGGTACCTACACAACATAAGTTCTATTTTCTTTGATGCCAATCGATTCTGTATCTTATAGGTAAGGATCAAAAACTCTATCGGATCAACTGAGGTATGAGTACTAGAAAAGTCAGAAATCGCAAAAAAACTTTTCCCATACATTTCGTAGGCAATGAGACTCCCAACTTACTTTTAGGGTTCCGTACCTCAAAAGGAAACCACGGAACCTTTATAGGATCACTCGTGTGTCTGTCTATCTGTCCGTGCTTCTGTCACAGCCGATTTGCTCCGGAATCTACTTGGCATGGTACACATATGAATTTCTGTGACCCAAACACGGACGTGTACCGTAAATAAATGAATTTTGAATATGGGGCTCACTCATGGTGGACAAATTATTATTTCCGCGCTATTACTTCGTTTTCGCTTAGCGTTCTTCTAAGACAGTCTCTCGAAATGAGAGTGAGTCGCCCTTCACCACTTCATACTGTTTTAGCTGGGAAGAAGAAGTAGCGCCACAAAACCGCCACCCAACGTGTTTGACCATGTTTACAGAAATTCGTCCACGCAGTAGTGCCATCTCCTTCCGATGGGCCCACTTGGACCGTGGAAGAGCTGAAAGCGGCCATCGCCGACCCTGCTACGAAGCAGGAATACAGGCCAGCGCTGATACAAGCCATCAGCTTCGTTCATCTCCAGAATGAGACTGGAAATATACAGGTAAGCACAGTTGCTATTAACTTATGTATGTATAGATTTATACTGCAGTATTTTCGATATAACGGAGGATCATATATACTAAGCAATTTGAGGTATTGTAGGCTCAACTAGTAAAATCGAAGACTTGTTATGATAACATAGCTTAGCGGAACCTTTTATCAATTTGACATACTAGTAGGACATACATTACACCTGCTTATTGCAGGTAGGTACACCTGGAATCTACACCCTATTACGAATGCTGGCTTTTATTAGTTTTAATTGAAGCCTTAATTAAACGTTTTAAAGAGTAATTTTATATAATCTCACGAACATGCGCGCGCTTGACTTGTGGTCACGAAATGTACAAACACGCTGTGAATGTGTGTGTAAGCGCAGGAGCTCTAGGTACCGTCCGAGACAGCGGCGAAGTCGGTGTGTGCATTAGGTGCTGTCGCTACTCGTCTTCACACATTTACAGCATGCTTGGTAACCACAGGTAAAGCACGCGCGCTTGTGAAGCGCTTCACTTCGTATGAAAAAAAAAAAAAAAAAAAACTATACCCGATACTCTATGTTAAACATTTTGCATACCTATTATTATAATGTGCAAAATAAAGAACGCATAAGAACGCCTCATAGAGGTATGAGGAACAGGGTATAAAGTTCACTCGTTCTCTATGGTGTACCATAGAGAATGAATGAATGAATGAATGAATCCCTTTATAAAGGAAGGATCCTCCGACCAGACGGGTGTCCTGTCTGGTGGGCAATTGCCCATCGGTTGATGTCGGGATGTTGTATATATGCTAGTGGCGCGGTAAACTCTGCGCGGTGCAGGATCTGTAACGTCAGGTCTTTGATGCGTAGTTCGCATGTGGCGTTGTAGATGCCGCCACAGTCCCAAGTTTTTGAACACAGGACCGAGCGTTTCGTTAGATGTAAAAATATATCTTATTCTTTACAGGAAACTGTGGAGGTAGCAATCCCAGCTTTGGACATATCGACCTGGACTCAGTCAGATCTGAGTGAGGCTCGCAGGAGTCCCAGCACGAAGAAGGCCCTCATTCCTTACTTGGAGAAGGCACACACTGAGCTGAAGGAGGCTCTTGAGAAGGGAGAAACACGGGTAAATATTAAGACGACTTCATCGAACCTCAATTAATTTATATTTTGCTTTCCTAAAAATATGAATGAGTAGCTTTTAAAAAAAGCCCGCCCACGTGGATGTTGGAAAATATCCAACGGGAACGTACTACCGGGATTAAAGGTAGTAAATCTTTGTGTTAATCCAGATTATGTATAAATTAAATGTGTAGGTATCTAAAAGACGAAACATAGGGCTGTTCGCTCACTGCTCGCTTTATGAGGAGTGAAAGTAATAGGTACAAGCGTTAACTGAAAATCGTTGTTTTTCTGCGCAACGTACCTTTCACTTTGAAATTATGTATCAGTATACTTGTATACAGCCGACGTGTATATTAGCCAGGGTATGCTGTGTCACAGCTGGCGGATTATGTATTCATACTATAATATTATAAATGTGAAAGTAACTCTGTCTGTCTGTCTGTATGTAACCTTTTCACGCCTAAACCGCTGAACCGATCGTCATGAAAGGAGATGTTTCAAAACGGGCCCAGTATATGTACAGTACCTCGAAAAATCGAGAAAAATCCGTGAAATTTGGGAAAATTACAGATAAATTGCATAAACGCATATTTTTCTTGTAATAATTTGATTTTTACTATCGACTTTCAATATGGCATCTCGCCAATTTAGGTACTCTGTAGTTAAAAAACAATGACAGTCAACCATAGATACACCATTGATCATAGATCGTGAACTGTCTACTGTCACGACTGAACTGAACTGAACTGAACTGATCGTGAACTGTCAACTGTCTACTGTCGGGTGTTTGTTGTGTGTTGCAATTCCAAGTGTACATTCTTGTGCTTTACTACCAAACAAAGCCAATTTAAAGTAATTGGATGATTGAAAATTGTTTTAATTGTATTTCCCCATTTTTTTGTATGGTGTACTAAGACCTGGCCGGGGCTCCATACATTTTGAAACATCTCCTTTGGCAGAGATATAGCCTGGGTTATGGAGACGGACATAGGCTACTTTTTTACGCGATAACCGACATATACGCGGGCGGAGCCGCGGGCAAAAGCTAGTGTAGATATAAAATAGATAGACTAGCTTTTGCCCGCGGCTCCGCCCGCGTGGATGTCGGTTATCGCGTAATAAAGTAGCCTATGTCCTTCTCCATATCCCAGGCTATATGTCTGCCAAATTTCATGACGTTCGGTTCAGTGGTTTAGGCGTGAAAACGTAACATACAGACAGACAGACACTTTCACATTTATAATATTAGTATTAGTATGGATGGAATACTCTTTTCTCAAACATGCATCGAAATTTTGTCATTATTTTCGAAAAAAGAACACGCGAAGTATCGAATTTACGGACATAGAAAATCAAATCCATAGCGGGAGCATTTTTTGAATTTGGAACATTACAACGCTCCAGCAATGTTGTATGAAATGGCGTGCTGGGGTTAATAAATACTCTTTGATTGGATCTCTTAATCATTCTTGGCATACCAAAGTACGTCTCTTTGCTTAGCACAAATTGCGTTCACGTGGCTGTATAAGCCATAAATGAGTTTGCCTTTCGGCACAGATGACAAATAGAAAATTGGCGGTAAAGCTGAAAATTCGTCTTGATTTGTTATTTACATACTTATTAAATATAAATTTAGTTAAAATGAATTCCCACGGTTCAGAGAGTGAAATGGAGATTGGTTGTACTCCACCAGATTTAAGAGCAGAAGGCAATGGAAAACCTGCTTCCAGCGAAGTCAAGAGAAAAATACATACATGCTTTCAGTATTATAAAAGATGCGTTTATTTACCTTCTTTGCCTATTGCATATTCAAAGAAAATCGTACAAACTCCAGTCGTGCGTCGGAGCACACACATTTTTTTTGTTGTTTAATATTGTGTAGTTGTCGATGTATGTCAATAATGTCTGTACCGTAAGGAGCCGGACGTAAAGAATAGCACCACCCTAATTCCTCCCGTGGGTGTCGTAAAAGGCTACTTAAGGGACTCACAAGAAAATGGGCCGCAGCGTTCTCCATGCATTTTTAACACCATACTGCGATCGCCAACCCGCTTGCCAAGCGTGGCGATTATGGCAATCCCTCCCAATTGGGGGAGGCTTATGTCCAGCAGTGGACGTCTTTCGGATGAAATGATGATGATGATGATATGTCAATGCCCATCACATCTGCGGAGTTTCGCTAGCTAATTTAATTTGCCCCTGTATTTTATGAGGTACCTACCACAAGCCACTTTAACAGGTCGACTGCCATATCTGTCGAATTGGCAGAATTTGACAAGATCAATAAAAATAATGTAGTCGCACATCGGCAACGAGCGAGTCAACAACACAAAAATACGAGGTCAAAAATATCTTTAGATTTTAATAGAGCATTAAATAATATATACGAGTATTATTATCTTAAGTTCTCCGATATGCTCTCTCAGAAAAATGTTAACGGTTTTGTTAGGTAATTTAAAAAAAAAAAAACTACATTTGTTGTGTTGTGATTGTGACACTCTCGTTTCCGATGTGCGTATCTAATCTTTGTAACAAATATACTTTATTTGAGAAAAAAAAAAATAAAAAAAATCGGAATCGACAATAGGAAGCTGTTTACATAAAGTACCACGGCACGATTAGCCATGGTATTTTTAAATGTAAACAGCTTCCCAAATAAAGGTACAAACCACGACATTTTCAATACTAAGATGAGCAAAAGTATTCAAGAAGGGCTACATTTTTTTTCATGAAAATGTATTATTTGGTTACAGGAAACTATCAACATGGTGACTCCCGTTGGTCTCATTCCTCCTAAAGCAGACTTCGAGTACTTGATCAAGCGTATGAAGACCCTTATCAAGAAGACAAAGAAAGGGTTGTAAATAAAATAGGTAATCACCATAATTAATATAATTCTAATATGTTCCTTTATGTTCTGGGGCAGCGGTACCCCTTTCGGACAATCCCGCTGAAAGAGGGTACGTTGGTGTCAAATTGGCCAGCTGTACTACCTTCAAACCTATTCAGCCTATCGCAGTCCAATGCTGAACATAGGCCTCTCCCATGCTGCGCCACAACACCCTGTCCTCCGCCTTCCACATCCAGTCCTATCCCAGCCACCTGTTTGAGGTCGTCGGTCCATCTAGCTGGGGGGCGTCCCACACTACGCTTGCCGATACGCGGTCTCCACTCCAGGACTCGTCTGCTCCACCGGTCATCGGTTCTTCGACAAATATGACCAGCCCACTGCCACTTCAGCTTGCTTACTCTGCAAGCTATGTCGGTAACTCCGGTTCTCTTCCGGATAATTTCATTCCTGATTTTATCCTTCAAAGAAACTCGGAGCATAGCCCGCTCCATAGCGCACTGAGCGACTTTAAATTTGTGGACCAGCCCGACTGTCAATGTCCACGTTTCGGCGACATATGTCATAACGGGCAGGACGCACTGGTTGAAGACCTTAGTCTTCAAACATTGCGGTATAGGCGACGAAAAGACTTGACGGAGCTGTACTACCTTGTTTATATGTAACTACCTACACTTTTGCTTTGTTTGCTGTTGATCTCGTACGTTGTTGTTGTAGTTTTACTTGTTCTACATCTGCATGCTCCGTTATTAGAAAAATATCCGAAAAATTTAATCTCATATACTCGTAAGTGAACTGTATCATATTCTTATGAGAAATAAAGATTCTTTAAAGCTATATAACTTTGACTGCCGCGTTGGTCTCTTGTTCGCAAGTGCGACTTATGTAAATGGTACCACTGTATTGCCTCCTGCAGTATAGTCTGTCCTTTCCACCTTGAATCCCTCCAAATGTTGTTTTTTTTTTTTTATCTAAGGCATCTCCGAGTTAACCTTGAGAGGTTGAGACTCTAACCGGACTTTCCTGTGGTTGCTTTAAGCTCCTAACGAAACTTAATGCCTCCAGCCTGGGCGTAAAAACTTAGAAACTAAACGACTGCGCGCTAAGGGCACTCCCTGTGGGGTACGAACCTCGGCTTAGGGCAGAGTCGGAGGGAGGGTGGCAAGGGACCGACGGTGGCTGGATAAAATCAGGGTTATGATTATTATCGGGGGAATTTAAAGCTACAGGCTCAGCTATAGCGCGTGCTGGCGCTTCGCTTACGGGCAAGGGACGGGGAGGAGTATTTAGTCGGGGGTTTCGCGATGGGCCTTGGCGGCGAGGTTGGAATGACCAAAGGTTGTCCGTAAAAGATCGTTTTTAGCGATAAGACCGCCCATTGTGTCACCCTGCAACGTGGCAATGCCACCAGTCTCTTGAGTACATTACCAGTCGACAGCGATACGGAGGAATTTTTTGACGCCATATTTTAGTTTGTTAATAGTTTAAGTTAAGTTAGGATATTATATTTTTATTTTTATAATCTTTTGGTATGAATAAACTAATATCACCTATGAAAAGTTCATAATCAAATGAATAGAATATAATATATTTATTTGCATAAAAAAAAAAAAAACATATATTAGGAGAGTCATTTGCTTATCGTTTTATTATGAAACCCGTAATTTAATAGCATTTTTTTTTCAGGTAATTGGTTCGCGAAACACTTTAAGAAATTCTAGCGATTTGGTGTGACGTAATTGTGATATAAAACATAAAGTGTAGGTGGTCTGAGTTCTTACATGACTGTGTTTTTAATAAATTGGTAAAATAAACATTGTTGTTTTATTGTTTCCTTTTTTAGGGTTCGGTAGTCAACAAGGAACTTATAGTTTATGTTTGTCTGTCCGCGGCTTAGCTCAAAAACCCTTAGTACCTACTAGAAAACTGTAATTTGGCATGGGTATACATATTAATCACGCCGATAAAGTGGTAAAATATTTTTTTTTTAGGCTACCTTCCTTGGAAAGTGGGGATGATATATTTTTTGCTCTTCTATCACATGGTGTGGGGTATCGTTGGATAGGCCGTTAAAAATATTGGGGGTCTGTGAGAACCATTTTTAAAGTGCAAGTTTTTGTTAAAGTGGCCCCCCTCCCTGCCAGCTAAATGGTTGTTTTTGGATATGTGGAAAAATTCACGGGAGTAGTATATATAAAGAAGTTATAAAGAAAACTATCACAGCTAAGTAGGCTTTACAAGTACGAGTAATAGTCGACGTCGTCGTGGAAAATGGCTTGCCCCCTATTACGTGGGACTACAACTTCACTGGCGAAATGTGAGTGTTCTATAGATAGGTATGTAACCTCAGCATAACCCTTTGGGGAATACTGGCGTGATCCTAGTATTAACACGCATTGAGCTGTTGCGTGAAGCTTCAAACTAGTATCACCACAGATTAATACAGATGGGACACTCCGCAAAATCATTTAAATAAAAAGCGACTCTTGCTACGATACAATGAAGTGCAATTCAGGTCGCATAACGCTTATTGCCTAGAGTTATACTGGTGACTCCGAACATGGACATTAGCGCAGCCTTCGTGCAACTATGTACCTCAGCGTGACGTCATCATCATCACTTCCTCAAGCTTTCGAGCAGCGAGTCACAAAGCCAGCCAGCACCCACGGCTTCAACGGGTATCCTGCATATAGCATGCAGCGAACGCGCATACCTGGTCATCACCCGCAGCCTCATCAGCAACCTTGGCACAGCACACTGCACTTTCGACCAGTCCACCAGCAGAGCCCTTCAACCCTCTCCTGATCGACGCCAGCAGTCAGCCTCAACCCGGCGCTGTACTACATCCGACTCACTGGAGCATAACGCAACGCCACCCCGACTCACTGGGGATTCTCTGCAAACAGTTCCGACTCACCGTGAACTATGCGACATCCGGTTCCGACTCACAGGAACCACAATTGGCCCTGGCAAGCATCACAATATGCACAGACTCAGCCCACTATCGACCTCCGGTCTCCGGAGGGGAGTGATGTGGCGGCAACTAGAATAGAATAGAATAGTAATAAAGTAAGTAATAATACATCTACAATGCCACATGCGAATTACGCATCAAAGACCTGACGTCACAAATCCTGTATCGCGCAATTAGAGTTTACCACGCGACTAGCATATATACAACATCCCGACATCAACCGTCGGGCAGTTGCCCACCAGACACAACACCCGTCTGGTCGGAGGATCCTCCCTTTACTATAGAGTATGAGTGAGCTTTACATCCTGTTCCTCATACCTCTATATATTCACTTACAAGTTGCCTCTCTTTCTATCGCGTAACTCTTATAGCGGCGGCGCGCGGCGGTCCAACCGAATTGGCCCAGCGAGATGGGCCCGCCGCGTACTTGTAGCTTCATACCTAAACTGCGGAGTGTCTCATCTATTTGTCACTGAGTTTAAACAAAGCATGTCTGAAATGTGAATAAGGTACTTTTTGATAGATAATGGTGCCGATTCCCTTGTTCAAAAACTAAACTAAATTTAAGTTCAGTGCATCTTTGTCTTTCTATTTTATTAAGAAAAGGATAGAAGATAAATTTTAGTTTAGTACTGTCAAATTAATCAAAGAATCAGCATTGCCACACAAAGTGTCCTTTGCCTTTTGGGCACTTTTCCTGTTGACAGCGATGCGGACGAATATTTTGATGCCCTTTGATTCTTTCCCCTCCCTTTTTTATATACTTGTATATATTATTATTGTTATTTTAAGAATATTAAGCTTTTAAATATCACTTGATTAGGAATGACATAATATATACAAAATAAAAGTAATTCCATTTATAGTCCACAAAGGCTTACGATTGCACGTCATCAATGATAACGTGATGATCAAAACACTAGCATGTTTGCCACTTATGGATAATAGATACAAAGAACTAGAAAAAAAAAAAAACTGTTCGTGTTGTATCCAACATTCTCATCTATTTTCAGCAAAATTGTATGCAGTACCCAGATATTTCCATAAATCCGCAACCCTGCGGCTATTTGAGACACCTATTTAAAAATAAAAATAAACAATTTCTACTGCTACTCGTATTTAAGATACGAGTATGCTGTGTGATATATAGTAGGTCTGAATGAGATGTATCCATTAAAATACAAAAAATGTAGTAAACTTATTTATATTAAAGACTAGCTTTTGCCCGCGGATTCGCTCGCTGTTAAATTAAAAAAATAAACTCTTTAGATACAACCATCCAATATCGCCACTTCTTTAAAAAAATATTTTCTCGTGACTGAGAAGGAATTATGAAAAACGGCTCATTACGGAACCTCGGTAAGAGGTTACCGAGGTTCCGTAATGAGCCGTTTTTCATTTTTGCTCCATTTTACGGTACCTATATCTGCTACAAAACATAGCTTTGCTACGTTCTGCGGTAGGTATGGATGCCACCGGTGAAATTATAGTCACATGGAGCATTTTACCTTTGTATCCAGTGGTAATTTTATCCTTCAACGAAACTCCGAGCATAGCCCGCTCCATAGCGCGCTGGGCGACTTTAAATTTGTGGACCAGCCTGACTGTTAGTGTCCACGTTTCGGCACCGTATGTCATAACGGGAAGAGATCCGGAGTTACCGACATAGCTTGCAGAGTAAGCAAGCTGAAGCGGCAGTGGGCTGGCCATGTTTTGTCGAAGGACCGATGGCCGGTGGAGCAGACGAGGTCTGGAGTGGAGACCGCGTATCGGCAAGCGTAGTGTGGGACGCCCCCCAGCAAGATGGACCGATGACTTCAAAAAAGTGGCTGGGACAGACTGGATACGGAAGGCAGAGGACAGGGTGTTGTGGCGCAGTATGGGAAAGCCCTATGTTCAGCAGTGGACTGCGATAGGCTGAGTTGGTTGATCCAGTGGTATTGCAGATGTCGTGCCTGACAGCACAAGCATCTGAAACAAAGAGGGCATCAAATCACGGTACGCAGTCAAGTAAGTTCCTCCCTCTGTAGCCCCAAAGTATGCGCGCATGATATTTTCGTTGACAGTTTGTATCCACCTCATGCGCTGCACAATTCCACCGGGAGTGGGGACCCTATCAGAGGCCCTTGGGCCTCGGAGTCCTAAGCTGGCCGGTGGTCGGCCTCTTCCGCGCCGACGTACTGGTGGTGGTGTCGACGGCGGCGAGAAGTATTCGTCACTCCAGCTCGACGGAACTGCGGCACCCGGTATCATTGGACTCACGTCTGGAGCGGGTACCGGCAACTGCAAGGCGGAGTTGAGAGATGAACCCAAAGATGTTGGGTGTATCGTAAGCCGTCTACTTAAGGCTGAAATTGTCGTGCTATTAAAAAGCGTGCTTGTTTGCTAGTAAGTAGTATGCTCATTATAGCATGCTCTCTGTGTGAAAAATGGGCTTATTACACAAATCCCTCCTGAAAAATCCCCCTTAGGAGGAAAAGTGGAATATATAAAAACCAGTCTAGAATTCACCCCTGATAATCCGGCTTATTTCACTAATGCCCCCAGAGAATCCCCCTCAGTGGGGAAAACTGAACCCTAATGTAAAAAAATCTGTTTCAGGGGGGTCTTGGAATAAGTTTTTTTTTCAATTCTAGTTTTCCCCCCTAAGCGGGATTATCAGGGGTGAAATCTAGACTGTTTTTTATAGATTTCACTTTTCCTCCTAAGGGGGATTTTCAGGGGGGATTTGTGGAATAAGCCTTAAAAATGATATATTCTTTTCGTACACTCATGCTAATTCTGTAATACTAGGTATAGCATCTGTTCAAAATTAGCATACTTTAGTGCTACTACATATTCTGTGTATAGGCTTTAAATAGTTTGCCACCTAATGGCGGGAAGTAAATAAAAATAAAAATAGACAACTTTCTTTATCAACTTATGTAAGTAGGTAGGCTTATATACATCCCCTGAAGGTTTCATGGGATTAACTCTTTGATAAATAGGTAGTAACATTGAATAATAACTTGAAGATCATTATCTGAGTAGTATATTTCTTTCAAGACATTATTTAATCATGATTTATTATTGAGATATACCTAATTGACCGAATGCAATAAACTGCTCAAGATACAGTTTATTGCATCCCGATTAAAAAACTGTATAAATATTGAAAATTTGCAAAATTTTACCAAATTACTCGACGGTAGGTAAGTTATAACTACTTGTAATATAATATATTCTTTAAGGATATTTTTTAATATTGGAAAATAAATATTGTTACCTCAATGCCTCATTTCTAGTGGTTGGAAGTGTGACAGCTAAGCAATTCTGGGTTCGATTCCCAGGGTTTGCGAAGTATTACTTAGGTATATGATAGTGGATTTTCCCAGATTCTGAATTTGTACCGGTTGATGAAAAAAGGCAAGCCCTCTATCATACGTACCCCATAAAATAGAGGGCTACTGCGTACAGGCATAATGTAATGTCACGTTTATTAGATAGTAAGAGTGTCTAAAATCTACATACCTATTGATAACATGATTGGTATTATTACCAGCATAAAATGTATTCAGCTTCTGAAATTGTTTGTTTGTGGATTCTAGCTAGTAAGGTTTTTGCCTTTACTTTTTCTCTAACGGTGCCTAACCAACGTATTCTTCAGCAGCAAAAAAAATCTTAAAAGATGAAATTCTTCGCTGTCTTCGCCGTCTTGGTGGCCGTGGCTGCCGCTGACTTCAGCTCCTGGACCCTGCCCCAGCTTTCCGATGCCATCCAGAACCCTGAGACCGACCCTGCCCAGCTACCGGCCCTCGAACAGGCCCTCAATGACATGATGGACACTATCTTCGCTCAACAGCCCGTGGTAAGTTGTTTGTGATTTCTGGTTATGGATAAATCAGTTTGGTGGCTCGTAAAGCAAATTTACGACATTTTAATGTGAAAATAGTTTTAAGACAGCAACAGAAGTTTCTAGATCTAACTTAGCTGCGAATCATCATCATGTTCCCACTGCTGGGACACAGGTCTCTCTTCGAGAGGGAGTGGGCTTTAATCTACCACGCCGGCCCAGTGCGAGTTGGTAGATGTCACACGTCTTCGAAAAAATTTAATGGCAAAATGAAATGAAAATCTGGGCGTACTATACAGCTCTTCTTACCTATTCTACTAGAACTCTCAGTCTAGTAGAACAATTTCCATAAAGTTTTCATAGAAATTGTTCTAGTAGGTTCGCGTCGCGCCGTCTCGTCATGCCTGTTTGCCTTTATGTATTCCGTCATAAGAAAAGCATTTCCGTTTCAGGTACCCGCTGATGTTGCTGCTCCTGTAGACCTGACTGGCTGGACTCTGAACGATCTCTCCAACGCCCTGCAGGACCCCACGACCGACCCCGCTCTCGTCCCCTTCCTCGAACAGGCTCTCAACGAAATGATGGACGCCATCCACGCTGGAATCCCTGTTGTGAGTTATCCGCAAAAAGATGTTTTCATCGACAAGAATTCATTATAACTATTTTAATTCGAGCTCGTGGCTAGGTAATAACAGCCCCACGGATCTACACATGCCGGTGGACGCCGTGGATGGGTTACCTTTTCATACCGAGACTTCTTTGTGCCCCAGAAAGCACGTCAAGCCATTGGTCCCGACTGTCATTCGTGTGTCTTTGACAGTCGTTACGGGTCGTCAGAAGCCCGAAAGTCTGACAACCAGTCTTACCAAGGGGTATCGTGTTATCCACTGGATTGTGGAGGTCAGACAGGCAGTTCATTCACCATTTCAGGCGAAAGACGACCACTGCTGGACACATGCCTTCCCCAATTGGGGGGGTTTGCCATAATCGCCACGCTTGGCGGCGGGTTGGCGATCTCAGTATGGTGTTTAAAATGCATAGAGAACGCTGCTGCACATACTCTAGTAAGTCCCTTAGTTGCCTTTTACGACACCCACGGGAGGAAATGGGGCGGGGCTATTCTTTACGTCCGGCACCACACGGCAGGCAGTCGCACTATGTAAAATACTGGTATTCAGTATATCATTTTAATTCTGCTAACAATGCTCCTTTTTCATTTCAGGAGGCCGTTGGTGTTCCCGTCAAACCTTTGGAAGTCAGCTACTGGAGCCTGCAAGAGCTGTCCGACGCTCTTCAGGACCCTGCCACCGACCCTGCTCTTGTGCCCTACCTGGAACATGCCCTGAACGAGATCATGGATGCTCTCTTCAACGGCAACCAAGTTGTAAGGACATCAATTATTCTCTTAATACTTCAGACGAGGTTTTTTGAAGTAAATGGCAGTAGGTAGTAATAATAGTACCTAGGCTTTAAATGGGACTTAAACACAACTGGTGAAATGTAGGTGTACGAGTACATTAAATAATAAATACATCTTTGCCTAACCCTCGAAGGAAAACAGGCGTGATCTTATGTTACGATCTTTAGAAGAAATGATGATAAGAATCTTAAAAAAAAAAGTGTTGGATACCATACTGTCAAGAGTTCTATCAAAAAATAAATAAGACAGTTTGATCTCAGAAACTGGAATTAGGATCAAAATTTTTTTGACGCCTTCTGTGCCCTTAGTTAATATTAGATAAGTTTTCTTATAATTACAAACTCAGCATTCAGTTTTTCATTGTCTTCGAAGGTAAAATTAATTCATACTTCATGTTTTTTGTTCTCCAGGAGGTCATCGCCGTCATCGCCCCCGCTGGTCTGGTCCCCGCCAAGCCCGAGCTTGTCGAGATTGTCCCCACCCCCGTCGTGATTGCCCCCTCCCCCGTCGAGGTCGACCCCACCCCCGTTGTGGTCGCCCCCTCCCCCGTTGACACCCCTGTCTCCAGTTCCAGCCCTCTCGTGCAGATCATCGTCAACATCCAGAACCAGGCTTAATTTTGTTGAAGTAATTTTCTAGTTATTTCTTCACGATTAAAAGCGGCATTCATTTATAAAACTGTATTTGATTTTGTCCCTTAATTAATTTTTCCTTTCCTTTATTTAATCTTATTTTAAATACTGTATACCCTGGCAGAAAATTATTGTATGCAGCTTTGGTAGCCCTTTGTTCCTATATGAGGAACTTGAAGCGATAAAAGACTAGATGCGATTTAAATAATAGAACAGTTACCACTTGTTGGTGGGTTGCAGTTGAAAATCAGCGTCAGGTCGTACACCTTGTGTTTCCATTTGATATTATGCTGAGCTGAGGCCCTTTTGGCATTATATTAATTGTTTTCTGTTTTTTATACAGGGAAAACCGACCTAAGTACCAATATGATTTTTTTTTTGTGTAATGCCAATAAACGCATTTTTCATTTTCATTTAATTCATTCATTTAATTTATTTCATTCATTCCATTTATTTCATTCATTTAATTTATTTCATTCATTCATTTACTTCAATCATTCATTTGATTCAATAATTTTTTTCATTCATTTCATCATTGTTGAAACATTGCCGATTATGTTGCAAACTATTGGAAACAATGTAAAGCGCCTTATTTGATCTTTATAATGAGAGATATTTCTCGAAAGCATGTGAAGCCAAGTCAGAGGCCCATGGGTGCCATAAAAACTCTGTTAGTCACTAAACACACGAAAAGTAGAAGAATGAAAGACTTTCAAACTAAATTAACTAAGTAGGTACAGTCTGGGAAATTAATTGATAAGCTAATTAATACCCTATGTCAATTTGCTGTGTTCTAAGCCGTTTTATACAACTGTCTAAGGTTAGAGTTGTGATACGAGTATCATCATCATCATCCACAGTAGTTAGTCATAGCACGTCACTGTTGACATCGCTCTGTCTTGGTTTTTTATTTGGTTTGAGGTTTACAGGAACCAGTGTGAGAGTGTGCAGGAGTTATAAACTGAACTTTAGCCTATTCTGTAAAAATTCTCACCGTGAATTTGTAGGTGAAGTGAGTTCAAGGTGAGCTGTCAAACTCTAGACTCTCTAGCGTCGGGTAGGATGACAGTTCATTTCAAGCTCGCTTCACCTATATTTTCACGGTGAGATTTTGACAGAATCGATCGGCTTATAAATATTTTAAACATTCACCATGAAAAAATAAAGAAATCAACGGGAAGCGAAATTATTAAAGAGTTACAATTTGTATACAACATGAAGGGAGACATTTTGAACATTTAATGAATTAAATTAATTGTAAGTTGCAGTTAAACGTAAATGAATGTTGAATTTCATGGTCTTCCTCTTATTTTAGATGCTATGTTATTTAGAAGAAATAAATGTACATGATTGAGCCTTTCGATCGGATATTACAGGTTTTATTTTTCACATTTAGCGGGTTCGATTCCCGGTTCACACAGGCGATTATTTAAAATTATTTGAAAGCAGTTCATATTGTTTTTAAAATATAAATGAAGTCTTCATTCAGTAAATTTTTCTATCTACAGTATTTAGGGTATACTTTCCCTCCATGTGGCAAAGTCGTGGGACGCCCTGTATAAATGAAAACCTATTTAACGAAATTACATGATTGCCATGCCATTACAAATACAGTAACAAATCTTAATAAATATCATGTCCACAAAAGCCACCAATAAAGAGTTGAAATTAGAATTGTGGGTATATTTATGTCATCGCATTTTTCACCCATATAGGACAATAATATTATATAATAGTCATTAAATGGCAGTGTTCGATAGACTGTCAGAGGCCGGTGTGGTTGGCTGATAACATTGGCACCCAAATATTGAGTTTTGTCATTTAGTCAGCCTATACCTACATTGGTATCTAACCGCAAAATGTACCACCATAAGTGAGCCTAGGTAGCTAAGTAAATACACTTTTTCTATATACCATTTTACATATGACATGAATATTTACATGTTCAATTTGGACGGCACGGTTGGCGCAGTGGTTATGCGATTGACTGCTGCGCTGCGTGTCACGGGTTCGATTCGCACGGAACAAATATTTGTATGATCTACAAGTAGTTGTTCCCGGTCTGGCTGTTAGTGTATGTGAGTTGTTTGAGAAATTCCTAGTGTGGGACATGTTTAAAAAAAAAAAGAAAAAAAGAAAGAAAGAAAAAAAATATATTGTGAATGTGAGGACTATGTGAGTCATTATATAAATATATATGTTTTCTCTTTAATTTTCATGATGGTCTAGCAGTTTGAGCACTTTATGCGGCCTACCCAAATTTCCTTCCTTTGGTATTGTTCGTCGAATCGTTGAGCTCCTTAAGTACTGAGTTGAGCTGCACGATAACTGACAAATGCATGCACTGACTTAACAGGTCCACTTAAATCTGTGTGGTTCTTTTCTCGAAAGACCATTTCAGACAGCAATCTACATGGTCTTCAAATGGCCCGCCTTCGCGGTCTACCCCACGCCCGCGGGGGGATTGAGGTGACCTCTGACAACCTGCACATTCTAAGGAAATAGGCGTGATGCTACTTCTATTTATTATTTGAGTAAAATTATGTAGGTATTTCAGCTTCTATAAAACATTGACGATGCTGAAAACACTATAATTCTCGTGAGAGTTATTAACGGTATGCAGAATCAGCTATTGCTTAATGGAAAATCCTTCTCACTCGTTTTCATATGAAATGGTTTCAAGGTTGCTGTGTTAATGAGCGCTTTTCTAAAGGCTTGTTTGTGGACGAGCCTCTCTGTATGTATACATAGCATTCTCTGTATGTATACAGAGAATTTCTGGCCTCGTAGACACGACGGGAGAGAGTCTCTTCGTATCCATGAGCCAAAAAAGTAAGTGTGAACACATGAGATCGATAAGCGCCTGACGATTATCGCTTAGGTATGCACTTTCTCACCACAAAACGAGCAAAAAAATCGCTACGTGTAAATAATAATCGTTTATTTATAAAAAGGGGCATATTAACAATAAATTACTTAACAATTAAAATAGAGCACAGTTGCTTATTTGCCTGATAAAGGTTGAATCAGTCCTGGCCTAAGAATGTAAAAAATCTTACAAAGACATGTTTTGGGGTTATACATAAGGCTGGTTTTATTGTTACGCGTTTCGGCAGCGCCGTTGTAGCGCGCGCGCTCGGAGATGTATGGGGTAGTAGTTGCGTTTCAAAGTCGCGCGCTTGAGCAGCGTCGTTCGGTAAACGCGCGCTCTTCGCCAGCGCTGCCGAAGCGCGCGCCGCTCCTGCGCTTCTACGGCCAGTATGCATTTTAGTGTGATGCCGTTGAGACGCGCCGTAAGATATTTGTTTATAAAATGAATTACATCGATACGCATTAATGTTCATATTGTACAGTGCAACGCTGTTCAAGCGCGCGCTGCCCAGCAGCGGCGTGACTATAAAACCAGCCTTAGATGTGCATATCATTCCGTCTCTTGTTGGTACTGTCAGCAGTGTAGGTAAGCATAGTATGCTGTTTTGATACTAAGTGCATAACGAAAAGTTGGCAAACAGTCAGCACGTTGTAAGATTTATATAGTAGATCTGTGGGAAAGCAAAAGACATAGAAGTTTTAACCTTTAAAATTGCTCTCTGAGCTCTTTCATCATTTCAGCTGAAAGACGTCCACTGCTGGACATGGACCTCCCCCAAGCATCGCCACTTTGACTGGTTCTGTGCTTCCCGCATCCAGCGGATTCCTGCGGCTTTCACAAGGTCATCGGTCCAACTTGTGGGAGGCCTTCACGCTACGTCTTCCGATACGCGGTCGCCACTCCAGAACCTTTCGGCCCCAACGGCCATCTGTTCTGCGAGCAATGTGCCCTGCCTATTGCCACTTAGGGCTGAAACTGCGTGAAGCGGGCGCCCGCGACGGGTAACCGTCGCGTGTTTACGCGTATGGGCACCCAGATGGCCTCCGTGGGCAATTAACTACCCGTAGTTTAATTTTAACGGTGCGCATGTACAGTCGTGTCCATGGAGAACTTAGCAAAACGTCGACTAGCAGAAAATAAACGACAGCCAGTAAGCTGGCGCTACCTGGCCCCGCGCGTACCCCCGCAACGGACGCCTGCGCGGGTCGCCGCGACGGAGCACTTTTGTATGGAACCGCGCGGACGTCCGCTTCACGCAGTTTCAGCCCTTAAGTTTGGCAATTCTTCGAGCTATGTCGGTTACCTTGGTTCTCCTGCGGATCTCTTCAAGAAGAAGTAAATTCGTTTTTGGTGCGCCACCCCATGAAGTGTTGTAGTATTGAATTATAGATTGACATAGGGCAGAATAAACTTGTGTTATTACTCGTAATTTTGAAACTGCAAATGTTCGCGGTTTAAAAACAACTGAATTAATATAATTATTAAAATCGGCATAAGGCGACATCTCCTCGGGCAAGAAAATCGCGACGATAGTCTCGCCGTGCCATCAAATTCAATAGACACTCTATGAATCAATCTCCACACAGCGATATCACAAGAATAAAACGGTTTTTTAATCATGTGGTGATATCATTGCGGCGATAATTTGAAGACACAGCGTGACTATCGCCGCGATTCTCTAGTCCGAGAGAAGATTAGATGAGCAATATTTTATGCAGTGTTCAAATATTTATTTATTTATCGTGCCATGTCTTATAAATATACTGTCTTTGTATACTAAAACTAGTTGCGCCCCGTAGTTTCATCCGAATAAGTCCCGATTCTGTAGGAGTATCGGAATAAAAAGTAATCTACGTATCAATCCAGGTTTTAAAATATCTTTGTGCCAAATTTCATCCAAATCCGTTCCTTTTGACGTGATTGAGTAACAAATATCCATCCATCCTCATGAGCTTTCACGTTTATAATATTAGTAGGATAGTGGGATTATTTACTACTAGCGTCTTCCCGCGACTTCGTCCGCGTGAAATTTCGGGCCACCCATCGCGTCGCATCCCGTCGCTCGCTCGCGCTATAACTTCGTTATCGCTCGCGTTCTTTCTGACTTTTGTTTTTCGCTTGGCTCCTAAGGATCTCATCTTTATCATCATCATTTCAGCCGAAAGACGTCCACTGCTGGACATAGGCCTCCCCTAATTGGGGGGGTTTGCCATAATCGCCACGCTTGGCAGGCGGGTTGGCGATCACAGTATGGTGTTAAAAATAAATAGAGAACGCTGCTACCCATTCTCTAGTAAATCCCTTAGTCGCCTTTTACGACGCCCACGGTAGGAAATGGGATGGAGCTATTCTTTACATCCGGCACCACACGGAACTAAGGATCTAACGTGATGTTATATAGCCTTCCTCGGCTAAATCGGCTATCCAACACTAAAATAATTTTTCTATTCGAACCAGTGTCTAGTTCCAGAGATCAGCGCGTTCAACCAAACAAACAAACTCTTCAGCTTTATATATTAGTATAGATTTAAAACTAGTAGAAACTAAGTTACACAAAAAAAAAAAAAAAACCGTTCAGGAGCGAGTCGAACTCGGTTACCGAGGGTACGGACCATCAAAAATCATCAAAAAAAAAAAAATACATCGGTCAAGAGATGGCGCTGACCTAAAACTGCAATATATGAAAACTTGTGCTATTTAGAGATATCGTTTTATTTTTCCTGTAATCTTAACATAAACTTCTATCACATTAAATAATTTCAGATTTTTCTCTAATGCAAACTTCTCAGATAAGGAACGGTATTTTTTTTTTATTTTTCGTCGAAAGTCGAAAACTATGCGGCCTAATAAATAAACATAACACAATCATATATATAAGGTACTTATATAGCGTTGCTAGATGTTTTTCGGCAAACTCGGGTTTTTGGAATCTTTGAGTAAAAAAATCGGGATGCTTTCGTCGAAAGCGGGACAAAATTAAAAATAAACCGGCCAAGTGCGTGTCGGACCAAGCACAAAGTAGGGTTACTTAGTTGGGATGAATTTATCCCAAGAATAAACTTAACATTAAACAAATTTAAGTTGGTCGACTATTACTCGGTAACTTAAGTAAAGCCTACTTAGCTGTGATAGTTTCTCTTTTAACTTCGTTGTATATACTACTGCTAAGAATTTTTGTACATACTAAATACAACCATTTAGCTGGCAGGGGGGGAGGAACACTTGACTCTAACAAAAATTTGTTACTTTAAAGCTTAATATTACGCAAACGGATCCCTAAATCGAAAATATTTTTCGCAATATTTTTGAACGGCCTGTCCAACGATACCCCACTCCATGGGATAGACGAGAAAAAAAAATATCGTCCCCACTTTACGTGTCATCATCGTCATCATTTCAGCCGAAAGACGTCCACTGCTGGACATAGGCCTCCCCCATTTGGGGGTTTACGTGTAAGGGAGATAAACTAAAAAAATATATATTTGAAGATTTTATTTTACCACTTTGTCGGCGTAATTAATATTAATGTATACCCATGCTAAGTTACAGCTTTCTAGTACTAAGGGTCTCTGAGCTAAGCCGCGGACAGACAGACGGACAGATAGACGGACATGGCGAAACTATAAATAAGGGTTCCTCTAGTTGACTACGGAACCCTAAAAACGTAAATAATCAGTAGTTTTTTTTTAAACTTGAATTTCAAATAAAGTTTACAATGATGATAAATACCCATACAAAATGTAAATGTGAAAATTTTAATGAAGGTAAGTTACTTTATTATTACTATACTAATAACAATAATGTAAATATCTGGGTTACCCTGTAGTGTGAGAAAGAATGAAAGAAAGAAACTCAGTCTGTCCGGCGCGGAATTTTTAGTTTTGGAAAAAAAAACGGGATGTCCCGCCAAAATCGGGACATCTGTGAATAAATTAATTTTTATGTGAAGATCGTTAAAGACCCGAATTGCTCGGGTTAGTGGTATCCTGGCGAGTAAGTTGGTCCTGGCTGTCAGCACGGCTAGCAGTGGCGAGGGCCACCGCCTTCACATATTAGCCGTCTGGTACGCAAAGACTCAAGCACTGCAGCATCCTCAAATTATGCTCAATGCCTCGGAGTAACTTGACCTATGGCGGGTTGTTTCACGTCCACATAACGTATACCCATTTTTTCACAAAATTATGCCCTTAACGTTTGTTGAAAAATAACGATTACAGTAACCGGTGTCATACCCACTGGTTAACGTCATTTTATTCTCAAACATCTGCGCCAAACATTAAAACTTTAAGGACTCTCTTTTTTTTTGTATTCGTCTTTATTCGACAATAGTTCATCGGATTATGATATAAATAGAGACGAAAGAAAAATATATATTTAAAACTCATGTTAATAACTTTGACGATCCGTTTTTTATGCAGTGAAACAACGCTTTGTATTTAACGGACGTTAAACATCATAATGTAATTGTTATTATTTGACGTACGTATGTTACGTTAACCAACCGTTTGAAACAACCAGCCCTAAGTAAGCAAGTAAGGTAATATGGTAAGGCCTTTGCTCTACTGTGGATCATCGCTTACCTACACATACCTCATCTGCCTAGCCTTTTCCCAATATGTTGAGGTCGGCTTCCAGTCTAATCGGATGAAGCTGAATGCCAGTATTTTACACGGAGCGAATGCCTATCTGACCTCCACAACCCAGTAACTGGGTAATACGATACCCCTTGGTAAGACTGGTTGTCAGACTATCGGGCTTCTGACGATCCGTAACGACTGTCAAAGATTCACGAATGACAGCCGGGACCAAAGGCTTAACGTGCTTTCGTAGGCACGGAGGAGTCTCAGTATACAACATTAGTTTTAGTTTATGCGAAACCCGAAACACGTGTCTAGTATTTTTATGTAAAGAATTTATGTACAAAATTTCAAAACTGTATCATGAAAAATAACAAAGTTATAAGCTTGTTATGTTACCTGGTTGTCCGTACAAAAACATGCTCACCACGCGGCGCACCCGCGCCGCCCGCGTCTTTCGTTCATTAATAATAATATTAATTTGGCAGTAGGTATCTAACCGAACGACGATTGTATTGTAATTAACTGGTGACAACATTTTCCATCACACTTGCAGGCTTTGGACTTTTTCGTAATGGTCAAGTACTTAGTGTCGCTCGGTGTCCAACTTGTAACCTTTTTTAAATATTTTTGGGAAAAAATATAACATGGTGTAAAAACTATTGGAATCGATTCAGTTACTTATTCTGAACAAACTATATTCAGGTTTTGCATATACTAAAAATAATGTTGTATAACGATGGTCACTCATCCACGGACCATCCCCAGCAAGGGTAGCTTAACCTGGTGAATCGACCCAAGTGGCTGTTATTTATTACTTAGCTACGAGCTCCTGTAAGTTATTGGATTTCCCCACAGATATAGATAGACCTAGATAACGCAAGTATCACGAACTGTATGAAAACCAAGGTTGCCATTTTTTGACTACCTACTATGACGTCACAAGCTCGCGCTCTCGCTCACTTTTACCCAGCCAGCAGTACACAGGACTGAGCGCGAAAGTGGCGGGTTACGATTTTTGTCATGCTGGTGTGATTTTTGGCACGCGAAGTAGTTGCTCTTGCGTTATCTAGGTGTATCGATATCTGTGGTTTTCCCTATGATATTTATTTATTTATTTATTTAAACTTCTCACACACAATAAGGTACAAAGGCGGACTTAATGCCATAGGCATTCTCTACCAGTCAACCAAGGGTAATGAAGAGATAAGATGGCAGGTGCTATATTTAAGAGTAGATAATAATAATAATAAAAATATTAAAGATAACAAATAAAATAGATACACAAGTAAATAAATATGTTATAAACTTATTATAGAAATACATACAAATTACAATAATATATAAATACCTACTTATTATATATATATATATATATTTATCCAAATTCAAGGAGAAAAGATGATTGAGATGACTCTACAATATTTGTTGTGAAAATAACTCCACAATTTCGGCTTAAATGCATACCGACTGGTGGCCGTCCTGATATCCAGAGGAAGCGCATTCCAGAGAAGAATGGACTGAATAAGAAAGGAAGAATGAACAAAGTTAGAAGTATGAGAAGGACAGAGTAGGAGAAGATTGCTGGACGAATGCAGATTCTTAGCGTGTGAAGAACATAAATATTGAAAGTGAGACTTAAGATAAGAAGGAGGGGTGGGAGAGTTGAGAAGTGAGAAAAGCGTGGTCAAAGCACGCAAACTTCTTCTTTGGCGAATAGGCATCCATTTGAGCTCAGACCTATAGCTCGACACATGGTCATATTTCCGCAGGTTGAATATGAACCGGATGATAACTGTTGTACTCGTATAGAGTAGATAATTTGTTAAGACATTAGGTGCTGTCCATAGATTCTTAAATGTATCAGGATATCTTTCTCGATATTAACAAAACAGCGAGTAGAAATTCTTGAAAAAAGTATTTATTTATTTTATTTTTATTTATGTACACACAGTTAAATACATAGAGATACGACATAATTATAATTTCAGTACAAAGGTACGAAAGGTACAAAGGTACTAAGTAATAACGAATCAGCTGTTATAATGTGCAATGTTATGGGATTATTTAATCATGATTTATTATTGAGATTATTGAGATTTATCATTGATCGAATGCAATAAATTGCTCAAGATACAGTTTATTGCATCTCGATTAAAAAATTGTATAAATATTGAAAATTTTCAAAATTTTACCAAATTACTCGACGGTGGTAAGTTATAGCTACTTGTATTATATTCTTTCTTTCTTTAAGGATAATTTTTAATATTGGAAATAATTATTGTTACCTCACTGCCTCGTTTCTAGTGGTTGGATTCTGAATTTGTAACCGGTTGATGAAAAAAGGCAAGCCCTCTATCCTACGTATCCCATGAAATAGAGGGCTACTGCATACAGGCATAATGTAATGTCACGTTTATTAGATAGTAAGAGTGTCTACAATCTACATATCTATTGATAACATGATTGGTATTATTACCAGTATAAAATGTATTCAGCTTCTGAAATTGTTTGTTTGTATATTCTAGCTAGTAAGGTTTTTTTTGCCTTTATTTTTCTCTAACGGTGCCTAACCAACTTATTCTTCAGCAGCAAAAAAAATCTTAAAAGATGAAATTCTTCGCTGTCTTCGCCGTCTTGGTGGCCGTGGCTGCCGCTGACTTCAGCTCCTGGACCCTGCCCCAGCTTTCCGATGCCATCCAGAACCCTGAGACTGACCCTGCCCAGCTACCGGCTCTCGAACAGGCCCTCAATGACATGATGGACACTATCTTCGCTCAACAGCCCGTGGTAAGTTGTTTGTGATTTCTGGTTATGGATAAATCAGTTTGGTGGCTCGTAAAGTAAATTCACGTCATTTTAATATGAAAATAGTTTTAAGACAGCAACAGAAGTTTCTAGATCTAACTTAGCTGCGAATCATCATCATGTGGGCACTGCTGGGACACAGGTCTCTCTTCGAGAGGCTTTAATATACCACGCGGACCCAGTGCGAGTTGGTAGATGTCACACGTATTCGAATTTTTGGTTCTAGGACATGCCTGTTTAGATTTTTTCCTTCACGTTTTGACAGCAGCGGTGATGAAATTATTTACACAAAGTAAAGCACCCGCCAAGGCGCGAATCCACGACCTACAACACGTAAGTCGGTGTCGATGTCGTTACCACTAGGCCACCACTTCTCTTAGCTGAGAATAGCATTGCCCTAGGCCACCACTTCTCTTAGCTGAGAATAGCATTGCCTATTTTGTCTTTGGATTCTCTCATCACCATGCACTGTCTGGTTATCTGGATCATTGGTGCTCAGTGGTCTTGACTGATTTATTAGTCTTGTTGTCGCAAAAGCGACTGCTATGCGTATTACTTATTCGGTAGGAATCAAGCTCGTTCCGCGATCTTCATCTCGGCCTGCCGGGATGACGTCGTGCGTTTAGTGGGATCCAATCGGTGGTTCTCTTCTAGCACATTGTCATGCGGCAGACATGTCCGGCCCAGTACCACTTAAGCTTAGCGGCTTTCTGGGTAACGTCCGTGATCTTGGTTTTGGCGCGCAGTGCTGTGTTCCCTAAACGGTCCGAAATTCGAACCTCCAGATACCTCTTGGTTCGACTCCTATAAGGTCGAAAGGAAGGGTAAGGGTAAGGTCGAAAGTCCAAAGTGTTATTGGGTTTTTGGCTAGTAATCATTTCTCAAGAACATCCTGGAGTCTGGATTTGTATCCAGTTACTGTCTTAAAGCACTCCCTGCCTGTTACGCGGGACTCAAATATAGCTAGCGAAATGTGGGCGGACTATACAACTCTGCCTACCTATTCGGGATCAAAGGCGTAATATCATATTAAGGCCCGACAAACGCGACGCGACTCTAGTAAAACAATTTACATAAAGTTTTCATAGAAATTGTTCTATTAGGGTCGCGTCGTGCTGTCTCGTCGCGACCGTTTGCGAGAGCTTTTATGTATTCCGTCATAAGAAAATCATTTCCGTTTCAGGTACCCGCTGATGTTGCTGCTCCTGTAGACCTGACTGGCTGGACTCTGCACGATCTCTCCAACGCCCTGCAGGACCCCACGACCGACCCCGCTCTCGTCCCCTTCCTCGAACAGGCTCTCAACGAAATGATGGACGCCATCCACGCTGGAATCCCTGTTGTGAGTTATCCGCAAAAAGATATTTTCATCGACAAGAACTCATTATAATTATTTTAATTCGAGCTCGTGGCTAGGTAATAACAGCCCCACGGGTCTACACTTGCCGGGGTTGGTCCGTTGATGGGTGACCATCTTTACATATCGAGACTTCTCCGTGCCCCGGAGAGCATGTTAAGCCGCTGGTCCCGGCTGTCATTCGTGTATCTTTGACAGTCGTTACGGGACGTCAGAAGTCCGAAAGTCTGACAACCAGTCTTACCAAGGGGTATCGTGTTACCAAGTAACTGGATTGTGGAGTTCAGACAGGCAGTCCATTCACCATTTCAGCCGAAAGACGTCCACTGCTGGACATAGGCCTCCCCCAATGGGAGGGGGGTTTGCCATAATCACCACGTTTGGCAGGCGGGTATGGCGATCGCAGTATGGTGTTAAAAATGCATAGAGAACGCTGCTGCCCATTCTCTAGTAAGTCCCTTAGTCGCCTTTTACGACACCCACGGGAGGAAATAATGGTGCTATTCTTTACGTCCGGCACCACATGGCAGGCAGTCGCTCTATGTAAAATACTGGTATTCAGTATATCATTTTAAGTCTGGTAAAAATCCTCCTTTTTCATTTCAGGAGGCCGTTGGTGTTCCCGTCAAACCTTTGGAAGTCAGCTACTGGAGCCTGCAAGAGTTGTCCGACGCTCTTCAGGACCCTGCCACCGACCCTGCTCTGGTGCCCTACCTGGAACATGCCCTGAACGAGATCATGGATGCTCTCTTCAACGGCAACCAAGTTGTGAGGACATCAATTATTCTCTTAATACTTCAGACGAGGTTTTTTGAAGTAAATGGCAGTAGGTAGTAATAGTAGTACCTAGGCTTTAAATGGGACTTAAACACAACTGGTGAAATGTAGGTGTACATTAAATAATAAATACATCTTTGCCTAACTCTCGAAGGAAAACAGGCGTGATCTTATGTTACGATCTTTAGAAGAAATGATGATAAGAATCTTAAAAAAAAATGTTGGATACCATACTGTCAAGAGTTCTATCAAAAAGGAAATAAGACAGTTTGATCTCAGAAACTGGAATTAGAATCTTAATTTTTTTGACGCCTTTTGTGCCCTTAGGTAATATTAGATAAGTTTTCTTATAATTACAAACTAAGCATTCAGTTTTTCATTGTCTTCGAAGGTAAAATTAATTCATACTTCATCTTTTTTGTTCTCCAGGAGGTCGTCGCCGTCATCGCCCCCGCTGGTCTGGTCCCCGCCAAGCCCGAGCTTGTCGAGATTGTCCCCACCCCCGTCGTGATTGCCCCCTCCCCCGTTGAGGTCGACCCCACCCCCGTTGTGGTCGCCCCCTCCCCCGTTGACACCCCTGTCTCCAGTTCCAGCCCTCTTGTGCAGATCATCGTCAACATCCAGAACCAGGCTTAATTTTGTTGAAGTAATTTTCTAGTTATTTCTTCACGATTAAATGCGGCATTCATTTATAAAACTGTATTTGATTTTGTCATTTTTCCTTTCCTTTATTTAATCTTATTTTAAATACTGTGTCCCCTGGCAGAAAATTATTTTATTCAGCTTTGGTAACTCTTTGTCCTATATGAGGAACTTGAAGCGATAAGTAATTTTGGTCAAAAAATCGGGACGTCTCGCCAAAATCGGGACATCTGTGAATAAATTAATTTTGATGTGAAGATCGTTAAAGACCCGAATTGCTCGGGTTAGTTGTGTTCTGGCGAGTAAGTAGGTCCTGGCTGTCGGCACAGCCAGCAGTGGCGGGCGCCACCGCCGTCACACATAGCGGTCTGGTACGCAAAGACTCAAGCGCTGCAGCACCCCCAGATTATGCTCAATGCCCCGGAGTAACTTGACTAAGTAAGCAAGTAAGGTAATATGGTAAGGCCTTTGCTCTATTGTGGATCATGGCTTACCTACACTTAGATACCTATAAATGAATATAAAGTGCCCGATAATAATTTGAGTTGCCGAAACAAAAGAACGAACTATAGATCCTTCATAAACCAAGGGCATCAGTAGCTTAGTTATCTAAGACTAACTATTTTTAGATCCTATCTAGCAATCTATGGGTTTATGGAAAGAAACATATAAACAAATACGCATCAAGACATGAGCAGATAAGATAAGAGAGACAGATCGATATGTCTTCAGAGATGATGATAACGTATCAGGGGTCTGTGTATCATGCAGTTGCAGTGCATGGCTTGGTGACATGTCACGATGGAATTTCTGACGTGGTATCTTTGCATCGCGTGACCCCTGGGTGGTCTCCTTTGGTAAGTATAGATAGATAGATTTAGCATACTGTAAGGTTTCTATGGTGTAGTCGTCGAAATTGATTGGATCCTAAAGACTGGCTATGATAAACTCAAACTTAAATAATTTATTTCAATGAAACTAAATACATGCACTGAGGCACTTTTTAATTATCAAGGAGTCGGTCAGTAGAAAAAATGAAGCTATTAGTTGACCATTCCAAAGCGTAGTAGGTTCATATGGAGAAGAGCGACCAAGAAATTCCATGGATACTCTTTTAAATCAAAATATTGTTACAAAATATTGTTTTTTGTTGAAATCTATACAAATAAATTAAATTAAAGTGTCTGTTTGTTATGTCAAAATAACAGCTTTTACTAAATGCATATGAAAGTATATAAGGTACTTTAACAAAAATCAATTTTTAAATTTTTTGTCTATCTGTTTATTCTGGCTAATCTCCTAAACGGCTGAACCGATTTGGACGGGACTTTCACCGGCAGATAGCTGATATTATTAGGAGAAATTTAAGCTTTTTACTATAGAAAAAGCCACGCAGGCAAAGCCGCGGGCAGCAGCTAATTATACATAATGTTGTGAGAACGATAGATAAGCTATGGATTCTCATTTGAAAGTAGGTAAATCTACTGTAATCTATGATCCCCGTACCCCGCATCCCCCGTATTCCGTATCCTAGACCGACACACAAACATTGATAGCGTCAAGTATCTTTTTTGATAGTAATCTGTGGTTGGTATAACCAATATTAAGCTAGCAAAAACAACAAAGATAATAAAATCACATGATTTTG
Organism: Dryobota labecula; assembly: GCA_947523025.1. Taxonomy (NCBI): domain Eukaryota; kingdom Metazoa; phylum Arthropoda; class Insecta; order Lepidoptera; family Noctuidae; genus Dryobota; species Dryobota labecula. The sequence continues at coordinate 7,879,024 of OX383300.1, read as the reverse complement.
TTTAGATTGACTAAGTAACTTGTTTGCATCTGAGTCTATCAAGCACAATGATCACAGCTACTACTTTTATTTGATTGAAATTTGAAACGGGATCTTGATTGGAGTTATCACAAAACCTATTTGCAGAAATCAAGTCAAAACATAGTTGCTCCAACCAAGATTATTAGATTAAAGTTTCAATGATCTTTATTGAAGTAATCAAATGCTTGATTGACACAACTAACTTACTTTGTTAAAGCTGAAGAGTTTGTTTGTTTGTTTGTTTGTTTGTTTGAACGCGCTAATCTCAGGAACTACTGGTTGGAATTGAAAAATTCTTTTTGTGTTGGATAGTCCATTTATTGGGGAATATTATAGGCTATATAACATCACGCTACGACCAATAGGAGCGGAGCATAAATGAAAAATGTTGCAAAAACGGGAAAAAATATTCCTTTTTGAGAGCTTCCGTTGCGTGCGCTGCGCGCGGTTAAAGCGGTTAAGCGGTGGTGCGGTTTAAGTTACGCAAATATCATGTATGATAGAATTGTTCCTCTTTAAATGTTCTAAAAAAACGTCCGCGACAGCATATGTCTATCTTTTAAGATTGACTCACTATAACCTTTTTTATGGTAATCAAATTTGTTCGAAATTAATGCATTATTTGCGAAGGAGTTTTCATAAACATGGTATTAATCCTTATCCAAATAAATACGTTATTCATCACAAGTATTTAATTTTGAACAAATATGCCTATACATCATTTAATTTCAATGAATATCTTAGGAGATATAACTGTTTTATAATAACTCCGCAGCAAAATAATGATCAACTCTGCGAGGTAGTCTATTCTAAAGCTGAAGAGTTAGTTTTTAGGGTTCCGTACCCAAAGGGTAAAATGGGACCCTATTACTAAAACTCCGCTGTCCGTCTGTCTGTCTGTCTGTCCGTCTGTCACCAGGCTGTATCTCATGAACCGTGATAGTTAGACAGTTGAAATTTTCACAGATGATGTATTTCTGTTGCCGCTATAACAACAAATACTAAAAAACAGAAAAAAAAATATTTAAGGGGGGCCCATACAACGGACATGATTTTTTTGCCGTTTTTTTTGCTCCGCCCGCGTGGATGTCGGTTATCGCGTAAAACAGTAGCCTATGTCCTCTATATCCCAGGCTATATTCCTGCCAAATTTCATGTCGATCGGTTCAGCGGTTTAGGCGTGAAAACGTTACATATAGACAGACAGACAGACAGACAGTTACTTTCACATTTTTTATATTAGTAAGGATTTGTATGGATGGTACGGAACCCTTCGTGCGCGAGTCCGACTCGCACTTGGCCGGTTTTTTGTTTTATGAACGCGCTAATCTCTGGAACTTCGAGTTGGATTTGAAAAAATCTTTTTGCATTTTACAGCCCAATTCTTGAGGAAGAATAACATTCCTATTAACTAGGACACAATTTTTTTTAAATGAAAGTTTATGCGAAAATGAAGTAAAATCACGGGCAGGCAATGTGTTGCGACGGGGTGGGTCGGGGGAACAAGAAATTTAACGCGGACGAAGTCGCGGGCAGAAGCTAGTTAAGGATAATGGAGATACTCGTTTGAGCGTTCAATCGTTTGAAATAGTATTGCTGCAATCACGTCGTGATGATCAACTAAACTAAGATTTTATTAATCTAAATAAGATATCGTCAATCAAGCTAAAAAGTCACTTGATTGGAGTGCATTATTTTCAGTGTACTGTCTCTAAACAAAGTTGGCTTTAAACCGTAACGAAGAATTGATGAGGAATTGAAATAAATGGCTGCTAATTAACCTTATCTAGTAGGTACACACGGCAATATATCAAGCCTTTATTTCCAGTACAAGCTGAACTCGCATTGTATAACATTTCCGTATAGTGAGAGGCCAGAGCTGGATATGTAGCCGTGTGAATACATATGGATTGACTCACGAAGACTGATGCAATTTTTTCGTTCCTCAAAAATCATGATTGGAAACTATCCTCATTTTAAAAGTGTAGTGTACGAATCAGCAACTCGTACACACGGCCACATATCAAGCTAAACTTTCCAGTACAAGCTGATCTCTCTTTGTACGGAAATCCTATACAATGCGAGACCAACGTAAACTGGACTTGTATAGCTTGATATGTAGCCGTGTGTACCTACGTTACTCGTCATTGATGAGTCACAGAAGTACGTGTTCAGTTCCATTGAAATCTTTGTTTTATCACTGCTTTTGTGTTCTTTTATCTTTAAGTCAAATATTCGAACGAATTCAGTTTGATTAACAAAGAAACAGGGCATTCTTCGGGGATTGCCGATAGAAGTGAAAACTCAATCTCACTCGTCGTGGTGAAGCAAAGTACATATATACAGAGTATACATATAGCTCATGGAAAGCGTTCGGTGAAAATGACGCGAGTTCTATGATTTTTGTTCACGCAAAAAGTGCTAAAGAAGATTTCACTTAAAAAAAAAAAAGTTTGGCTGCCTTTTTGGGCTAGTGGTCACGAACGCGACTGCTGAGATGGGAAGCCTGGGTTCGATTTCCAGATCGGGCAAAGTGGCTATTGGATTTTACCATTAGGGCTGGCGCAGACCTGGCGAAATATAACCGAAGAAAATATCGACCTTGCACCTGTACAAATAAAGTTGAAAATACATACACTTCATTTAGTTCGAGAGCGCATGAAAGCGGACGGAGGAGCGCGTCTGAAGTTATTTATTTTTGACTTTATTTTAGGACACACTATGTTGATATTTGCATGGCAGTGAAACCCGCTCTTCGAGGCGCTTCGCTAGATTTGCCGACCCTTAGGAATTTATCAATAGCAGCCCGGAGCCTGAATTTGTGCCCAGGTGATGACAATGAGCTCGCCCCATATACCTATTACCTACATGGGACTTAACCAAACATTACTAGCGAAATGAGGATGAACAATGTAGGGGAAGGGGGCCCAAAACGGGCACCATAAGTTTCAGTAAGCGAAAAACATATATTAAAACATAGATGAGTAATACTATTAATATTATTAGATGCTAAATTTGTTGTAGTTTCATACCCAATGAATGAATTTCTCGTAAGTGTCATGAATATTAAACTGAGATCCAAAATATGAAAAAAATTCGAATGCTCACTTTGCCTGGAGGCTGGCCTAAAGCGGGCATGAGCATTAGGGCAAAATGAGCACGCAACGGGTAAAGCGAGCATGCGTCTATTTTTAATATCATAATTTACAAATAAGAAGAAATATATGACGGCACGGTTGGCGCAGTGGTTAAGCGATTGACTGCTGCACTGCGTGTCGCGGGTTCGATCCCCGCACGGAACAAATATTTGTATGATCTACAAGTAGTTGTTCCGGGTCTGGCTGTTGTGTATGTGAGTTTAAGTGTTTGTAAACGCACCCACGATACAGGAGAAATTCCTAGTGTGGGGCAACGTTAAAAAAAAAAAAAAAAAAATATATATATATATATATTTATGAAAACATCAGAATGGCAGTAATAATGAATCTTTGTTGCACAACAATATAATCAGAAACATACCTAAAGGGCATAGCGGGCATGCTCGCTTTGCCCTGCTCGCTTTGCCTTTCATGTCATGCTCACGTTTTCGTCAGACCTAACCTAACATTTATTTTCATATTTACATGCAAATATGATTAAATTAAACTAAGATAAACCCAATACACAATACATATCTTGATAACAACATAAAAACTTAAAATTAGACAAAACACAATCTACTTAGCTACCTTTTTTCGTATTAAAACGTCGAAATTCTGTTTTTTCACACGAGCCATAGGGTTCGCCCGAGGTGTAACGTACGACTACTGCGAACAGTGGCGGGGCGGGGTGGCGGGGGGTAAGGGCTATGAGACGCGAGAACGCGTCGAGTTTGTTTACGTTAATTCTGTATGGCGTGCTCGCTTTAGGCTGGTGCTCGCTTTGGGCCCCCTTCCCCTACACCGATAATCGCCTAATAAATGTGTGATGTGTACCTATACTCCATTTGAAATAAGATTAAACATTTAAATAAACTTTTATTTACAGTCCGTTCAACCGATTTTGACTTCTATTCCGTAAGCATAAGGATGGCATTAAAAGCAAAAAAGTGGTTACAATATCAACTGTTTACTGCAGCTGCCATTTGTCATGCCACCAACGCAATAGAAGCCATAATCGGTTGAACTGACTGTAAAAAACGTTTACTTAAATGCCTAATTATATTTCAAACGGAGTATAGATAGACGTCTCCCACAAGGTGGACGGATGACCTTGTGGAAGCCGCAGGAATCCGCTGGATTCGGGAAGCACGGAACCGGTCGAGGTGGCGGTGCTTCGGGGAGGCCTATGTCCAGCTGTGGAAGTCTTTCGGCTGAAATGATGATGATGATAGATAGACGTATGGTGCTGAGACGTGGACGCTCACGCAGGAGGTTGTGTACAGGGTGAGAGTTGCACAGAGAGCCATGGAGCGTTCCATGATTGGCATAAGTCTTATAGACCGAGTCCCAAACGTCGAGATTCGCAGACGGACGAATGTTTTCGATATCGGAAAACGAGTTATGGAACTCAAATTAAGTTGGACAGGACACCTGGCCAGGCGAAGTGATGACAGGTGGAGTAAAGCAGTGACCGAGTGGCGTCCAAGGACTGGAAGACGAAGTGTCGGTCGTCCAACGGCGAGGTGGGTGGACGACATTGTTGCCATCGCGGGTAGGACCTGGATGAGGCTGGCACAGGAGCGTGGGGATTGGCACAAGAAAAGAGAGACCTATGCTCAGCAGTGAGTGAAGTCGGGCTGTGGATGATGATGATAAATATAGATTGTAATCCTGAGATATTGAGTCAAAAACATCGATAAATCAAATCAATTTATCATCGACCCTGAATAGGTACAGTCACGAGCACCAATATGTATAGGCTTAGCAAAATTCAAAAGCAATTTTCATGGTGAATAACGATTGCAACTTTGAGATAAGACCGTTTATACATTATAAAAAAAAACCCAAAGTCTCAAATTCAGATAATTTATGTAAACAAAGGGGATAACATATCAAAAAAATATCTTCGGAATACCATTCCGAAGATATTTTTTTCTATTCACATAAAATTGCGAAAAAAGAGGTTCCTTTTTCTTTTAAGTACTGATTTTAAGAAATTATAATTAAAAAATTATCATACCGTAATTATTTTTATAAATTTTCGGTTTTAAACAAAGTTATTAATAAAAGGAGATTTTCTGGTATAAAATATTTTATGATACTGGTAACAATGCAGGAGATACAAACGTTTTAAAATTTTGTACAACTTCAACAACACTAATATGACAACTCTCATAAATAGATTCATATTGTAAGTAGCATATCTAGCCACATTTTGGATGAAAACGGCTGTAAACTGTTTCGATTGGAAATCGATTTTGGGACGCCTACGTCTAGCACTGGGCTTAAAAGGGCTGATTATGACTATCATATACCGTGTCTCCGACAGACTACACAAAACATTGTTTGGCAACGATATTTTGTTTGCATAGTTCTTATAATTAATTCACTTTAATTTTATCGATGATTATTTATGAAAACATTTAATGATAAAATGTTTTGCACCACTATCCTGTCATTTTGACAGTGACATTTCGTGACATTACTTTGTTTACATAAATTATCTGAATTAGAGACTTTGGGTATAGCATAAGTAATAAATAATAATATAATATAATAATATATATTCTCTATTTATGGTCTTATCTCACATTTGCAATCGTTATTCAAGAGAAATTTGATTTTGGGTTTTGCTAAATGTATACAAATACATATTGGTGCTCGTGATTGTACGATAAATCAGTATGAATCATTAAGTTCTAGTTAAAATGATGTAAGGACACATTTATTGGTATTCCGTATCGGTATCATGGATTTCGGATATCGAAGTATTTTATGACGTAACTTAACTCATTTAAAGTTTCGCCGTCTTCCGCATGATTGGATGTAATTGAGGTGCCCATAACGGCGGGGTTTTGTTAGGTATATTATGTTATGCCGTATATTTAACTGGAAAAAAGCTTAAAGTAAAGAAGTATCATGAAAACCTATGGTGATATAGGGTTTCCCTATTGATAATCAATCTGCCTAGCCTTTTCCCATGGATTCCATTCCATTCCATTCCACTGGAAGCCGATCCCATGTTGTGGTCGGCTTCCAGTCTAACCGGCTGAAGCTGAATACAAGTTTTTTACATGGAGTAACTGCCTGTCTGACCTCCACAAACCAGTAACTGGGTAATACGATACCCCTTGGTAAGACTGGTTGTCAGACTATCGGGCTTCAGACGATCCGTAACGACTGTCAAACATTCAAGTATGACAGCCGGGACCAAAGGCTCAATTTGCTTTCCAAGGCACGGAGGAGTCTCGGTATGTAAAGGTGGTCACCCATCCACGGACGTCTTACCACGGACCAATCCCAGCAAGCGTTAGGTTAACTGTCGTGTGGCTGTTATTACTTAGCCACGAGCTCTTCTAGGTTATGGATTTTTCTTATGATAACTGTTGTACCTATAGAGTAGGTAATTTGTTATTAAGAACATATGCTGTCCATAGATTCTTAAATGTATATTCTTAGGATATCTTTGTCGATATTAACAAAACAGCGAGAAGTTCTTGAAAAACCGGCCAAGTGCGATTCGGACTCCCGCACGAATGGTTCCGTAACATTATCTATAAAAACGGCAAAAAATCATGTTTGTTGTATGGGAGCCCCCCTTAAATATTTGTATTATTCTGCTTTTTAGTATTTTTTGTTATAGCAGCTACAGAAATACATCATCTGTGAAAATTTCAACTGTCTAACTATCACGGTTCATAAGATACAGCTTGGTGACAAACGGACAGACAGACACAGACAGACGGACAGCGGAGTCTTAGTAATAGGGTCCCGTTTTACCCTTTGGGTACGGAACACTAAAAAAGGTAATTACGAATCAGCTGTTATAATCTGCAATGTTATTAATTGTTGTTGTTAATTAATCCCAAACCCTGTCAAATAGAAATGATCAAATATTAATTATAATTATCCGTTGGATGTTTAACAATAATCTAATCAAAACTTATCAGACCATGATGCAATGCCCTGATATATATTTACTTTCTCAGATATATTATACGACGTCATTATATTTATTGGAATTTAACGTGACCGAACGTTATTTTCACAGAAAAAAAAAACGGTTTTTTATTTATTCATTTTTAATTCAGGCACAGCACCCATAATTTGTTAGTATTACTAAAACTATATTAGACTAAATTAATTAAGACACAAACATACATAAAAACATAAATTATAAACAACAATAACAATACAACACAGCGTAAGGAACATAATATCTATTCTGCCGTCTTCCGGAGACACCAGGCAACAGTACATGCACTGCGCACAGGTACCCCATCAGGTGGCCTTCAGACTTACTGGCAACAATGCTCAGGAGACTGTTGTCACTGTCTGGCATCCGACGCAGTAGTGATGCAGATCTTTTACGCAAAGAAATCATCTGTACGCGCTGCTGCGAACATCCCTGACGCGCTACAGAAACGTGGCAGTGACAACAGTATCCTAAAAGCATTGTTGTATTGCACACGCAAGGCATTATATGTTTTTTGCGTGTATATAGTCCACAGACTGCAGGTAGAAAAAGCCTGGCAATATGACCTAAATAGGAGTTTTTTAATATGGTTTGTATTTGTTACGATATAAGTACCTATACTGCTTATCACTTCTTTTGTATCTTACTAGCTGCTGCCCGTGGCTTCGCCCTAGAGGCTTTTAGTAAAATAAAAGTAGCTGAAGTTGTGAGTCTCTGAGCTAAGCCGCGGACAGACAGACAGATATGGCGAGACTATAAGGGTTCTTTGTTGACTAACGGAATCCTAAAAATGATTCTTTTAGGAAAATAATGATTAAATCAGTTGGATGGTAATTTATCCGAAACAACGTAAATTAAGAATAAATTCAGGTGTTACTCGTTGTTTTATTTAAGTACATCTTTTATGGGGTACTGTGTTAAATGTTACAACAAAATACCTTGTGATGTATTGCAATTAAACGAAAGAAAATTTAAAACGAATATTAAAACTACACTTTGTAAACAAGCTCATTACAAATTAGAGGATTATATCCAAGATATATAGTCCTCCTTATCGATTTCGATAACGGCGACCCCTAGAAATCAATTCCTTGCGTGTGCCCTTAGATGACTCGCTAGACCGAATTTAGTTTTGAACACCCGGTCGCAACCAGAACAATAAAGTTGGCCTGCAGTGTTGTATGTATATGTGTAGGAGGGCTTAGGTCTCTCTTTACGTATTTGACGCTTCCCGATGATTACTTCATGTCGCTTCTCTTCGAAAGATTTGATGTTTTTGTGTATAGTCGAGCGCCATGACGTCATATCCAAGATAATAATGCTTGGAAACATGCTGGTCTTGCTCCATAGGACAATGCAGAGTCTAGACAAAATCAAACAGGTTGCTAATTTATGTAATGTATTATTTTTAACACATTAATTTTATGATAAGTTTAACTCGCACACTGATTTTTTATTTGTAAAAATAATACGATATTTGTAAATATGTGAGCACCTTGTATCTAACACATGGTTAATTTATCCGTCAATGCTTAATTTTTTATTGTTATTACCTGTTGTGGTATAGTAATTTTATTCTAGGTATATCGCCGTGAAGTGCACGACATCATAAAAGGGCTCCAACCTGGGAAAGCCCCCGGTTCGGACGGTATAAGGTGTACAAACTCGTCTCTGCTCCTCTCATCATGCTTATGACCGCCATCTTCAATGGCGCTGAGCAACAAATTATTGGATTGTTACATTACATGCGAATGTCCCTATGAGGGAGCGCTTTCAATGAGGTCAAAGTCAATGTCAAAGCATTTATTTCAAATGGGCACTTTCAAAAGGTAGTTTCGTATGGAGAAGAATGGGCAAGAAACACCACCGTTACTCTTTTAAACGGTTTTACAATTCTTTGTATACCTACATCAATTATATGTGAAGATGATGTACCTACCTAGAATAAAATTACCATACCACAACAGGTAAAAACAATTTAAAATGAACTAATGACGGATAAATAAATTGTGTGTGCATGGTGCTCATATATTTACAAATATTGTTAAAAGAGACGATACTACTGAAATTTTAACAATAATAACTCACACACTTCCTGTGTGCGAATTAAACTTATCACAGAATGTTAAATTAATGTCATCAAAATAATACATTAAGCAACTAAATTAGCTATCTGTTTTATTTTGTCTAGACTTTACATTGTCCTATGGAGCAGGACCAGCCTGTTTCCAAACATTCTTACCTTGGATATAATCCTCTAATTTTTAATAAGCTTGTTTACAAAGTGTACTTTTATTATTAGTTTTTTTATTTTTTTAAATTGAAATATATATCACTAGGTATTTTGTTGTAACATTTAACACATAAAAGCTCTTAATTGTGTCAAAATCAAAATCAAAATATTTTATTCCACATAAACCTACATGGGCACTTATGAAACGTCAGAAGCTAGGTGCACGGTTCCAATTAGTCGGTTCCTATGGAGAAGAGCCGGCAAGAAACTCCACGGTTATTCATTAAAAAATAATTGGCTTTACAATATTATTAAATAACAGTGATAATAGGTATGGGAGGACAGTGTAGGCCTTTCAACAATTACCAGGTACTTAACAAAATAGAAAACCACCGACAAATCTACACTACTAGGCCTACAACGTTCTCACATTCACAAAATATAAAATAATCTAAGTATATAAAATATTAATGACATGATTGCAATTACAACTACAGTAACATATCTGAATAAATATCATGTCCACAAAAGCCACAAATAAAGAATTGGAATTCCATTTGTAGGTAAATAATGTCAAATAATGAACAAAGATAATTGTATGAGATACTGAAAACTAGGGTATAGTAATAGCAAGTAAGTAGACCAAGTAAACAAAGTCACAGGTAAAATATAGCATGGCAAAAGTATGACCACATTCCAGTATTCTCACAAATAATTTTATCAATTTGATATGCACTTTCGCAACGCTGCATCAGTATTTTACCAAAATATATTCCTTATCTGTAGTGGTTTGAATCGTGTGCGAATTTTTGGTCACGGCTTGCGAAATGCTTATCAATTGACTGATAGTGTGCGGTGTTGTAGGGTACCGTATTGATAAACAAAAACGTTCATGTTTCATGGTGGTATGGTATCAAAATCAAAAGTTATTGATTCAAATTATCTATGGCTGAGAATCAGTACTTTTCGAACGTCAAAATTACACAACGCCCGTCCTACACCACTTCCTAGTGCGTTAGATGAGAAGAGGAAGTGGCGCAACAAACTCCCCAGCAACATAGCTGTCTGTTCAGTTAGAAAAACTTGAATTTACTTAAATTATTTGCCAATACGTCAGCTAGCATACGACAATATATCAGAAAATACAATGAAAACTATACTCAAGCAAAAAACAAAAAAAATAAAAAAATGTAATCAAATGTAAAACCTAAATAAAAGTCTCTAAGCATAAAGGGCGTGGCCGCTTACATAAGCAATACTGGATTATGTTCAAGCTGTAACGCAAATAATAAACCAGGACCATCGAAGTAGGTAAAAACATATAAACAGTTAATTACTAATAACAATAATGAAACCGTGGACAGCAAGGCACCAGGTATGATATGGTGGGTGTCCAATTCTAGTGCCAAACAAACTATTTTTTTATGGGAATGGATATGTGGAACAATGTAATTTTCGCAGGCTTATTCCACAAATCCCCCTGAAAATCCCCCTTAGAAGGAAAAGTGGAATCTGAAAACAGTCTAGAATTCACCCCTGATAATCCCGCTAAGGGAGGAAAACTAGAATTGAAAAAACAAAAAATAAATTATTCCAAGATCCCTTAAAAGTGATTTTTTTACATTATGGTTCCGTTTTTTCCACGTGATTTTCTCAGGGGGGATTAGTGGAATAAGCCATTTTCGCACACCTGTATTTCTGTTATTCTGGGGTTCTTATTGTATTACTTTAAAATAAGTCTGAAACACTTAGTAATTACACATTTTATATAATTTGCTGTAGGTATCTCTACCCAGGCTTTTCTATAAAAGGGTGGTTATTATGAGTAAGATTTCGTGGAAATAAAACGAATAATGAAAGCGGAACCAACAATTAATCAGACCTCTATATTTTATTTTACTTTCCACGAATTTGTTTAAATGGATATTGGTTAACCGGACGAGCCCTGAAAGCGGAGCGCAAATTTATTGCTTTTATTTATTTTTACATACCTATTTATAAAGGGTTCCTTTGGAGTCATATTTATGAGCAGCATTTTAATTCAAATCGAAATTAATTTAATTCGGACAACAGAGATCCATATTGCGGTAGTATTACAAAACAACTTATATTCTAGAGTTCATCATCATCATTTCAGCCGAAAGACGTCCACTGCTGGACATAAGCCTCCCCAAATTGGAGGGATTTGCCATAATCGCCACGCTTGGCAAGCGGATTGGCGATCGCAGTATGGTGTTAAAAATGCATAGAGAACGCTGCTGCCCATTCTCTAGTAAGTCCCTTAGTCGCCTTTTACGACACCCACGGGAGGAAATGGGGAGGTGTTATTCTTTACGTCCGGCACCACACGGTACACGTCCGGCACCACACGGTACTATTTTAGAGTTAGTAGTACAGATATAAAATATTTAAAATAATGCACATTCCACGCAGAGGACGACCAGACAAGAAAACACTTTCTTCCTGATCAACCTCCGCATGAAGTGTCTAATATTAGGAGTATAGCTCTCCGCCACAGGTCTCAGAATATAGTTGCGAATACTTCGCACTCTGCTCAGCAGCGACGGGGTTTTTTTGCGAATGATTGCTTGGAAGCCATCTGTGTGGGTCTCAGCAAACATATCCGAGCCAGTCCAAGATTGGATTTTGAGGGTTACTGTATTACCATTAACTCGGTTCTCCTCACTATCTAATGTAATGCTCGAATCTGAGCTGTTACATTACAGGTGAATGCTCCCGGCGAGGGAGCTCCTTAACATTAATTTTAAGCCTACCAACTGTTTTACCAACAATAAGGAATGCAATAAAGAATTGTGAATTGTGATTTCCATCAATTAATCCTAAAACGTCCGTAGATTTTGCTGTGCTGAAGGGTGCTGCTCATCCTCTCATCCCTTTATGGATGATGATGATGGGGCTCCCTTTTCCGTACATAAACCCCCATTTGGTCCGTTGTGCGTGGGGATTCTGGCTAACAGAGCCAGCCTAGCTCCGCCCAAAAGCACAGAAGCTTCCTGGGAGCTTCACAGGCTTCACGGAGCGACCTCAGTGTTCCGAGGATTTCTTCACGTTGTGGAGCCACGGCCTCGCATTCCAGGATGAAGTGGGCGGCTGATTCCTCGGCGTCAAGGCAGCCCCTGCAAAGGGGGCTGTCTGTGGCACCTATGTTAAAAAGATGTTTGTTAAGGAGATTATGGCCCGTGATTGTACTTATTATTATTCTAAGGTTATTTCTACTTAAGCTGAGGAGTTTTTTGGTTAATCGCGGGTGTTGCATTGGTAAAGTCAATTTTGACTGTCTACAGTCTGTTACATCTGTTTATGGATGATGGAGTAAGGTTGATAAATTATTTTGCCGAACGACAGAAATACGGGAACCACATTACTTCAATATTTGGTTAATATAGGTAGTGTACATTCTACAATATTACCTGACAATCATGTAATAACTTCATCCTAACAATCTAAATTGGGATTAATTTAATTACGTCTCTGTAGTTTCGTGTTTTTGAAGTTTATGATTACTATTAAACTAATAACTATACAATTATCCGTATTGTTTCTGTTTATGAATTAAACACATTACAGTAGTTTGTTTGTAATTATTGAAAACCTCAAATTTGGTGTATCTGCCTTGTAACTTTATTACTTACGACTATTACTTTTAAGTGTTTACTGCTTAAATTAAAATGTATTTCATAGATTTGCCTCTGTAGCAAGTACTAATATAAACTCTTTCAGATAGCTACTTAAAATATTGTCTTTGGCCTATGTAATTACGAACTATTTAAGCAATTCCTACAGAACAACAAATTCTAAAACACTCTACAGAACCTCGAGGGAATATCACCAGTACACACGGCCACAAATCAAGCGATACATTTCCAGTATAAGCTGACCTCTCATTGTACGGAACCCGTATACAATGCGAGATCAGCCTAAACTGGAATAGTATAGCTTGATTTGTGGCCGTGTGTACACTTGACACACCCATGACAAATTGACACGTCCCAAGCCCATATCTCGACAGTCACCGATTGGGTGTGATTTATATACTGGTTCCTCAACATTCGACGTCAGTACACCAATAAAGTTCCAAGGACTGAGTTCTAGCAGAAGAAACAAGTGAGTAATCATAGACGAGGATTTTTTTCTCTGATTTTCTTTTTCTGTCTTTCGGATAAGATGTCCCCGGACGTCAGAATGGGTTGCTCAGTCAGTCCGCCGAGAACACCAATCCGTAATTTTGTCCAGTTGAATTCGTGGTTGACTGTTGTTTTATAAATTATTGGCGTGATAAATAATAATGATTTACTTCCTTGATGTTAATACGGTTTATGATGGTTTTGTTTTATAGGTATCTGATAACTTATCTTATCCTCTTTAATCTGCCATACATTTATTTGATTAAAAATAAATATTGGGAAGATTCCGAATAGTTTTACGTTTAACGTGTTTTTTCGCGAATTCTGTTCCAGACTGTGTCTTTTTATGCAGCTTAGGATTAATTAAATATAAAATAATGTCAAAATCAAAATCAAAATATTTTATTTCGCATAAACCTACATGGGCACTTATGAAACGTCAGAAGCTGGGTGCACGGTTCCAATTAGTCGTTTCCTATGGAGAAGAGCCGGCAAGAAATTCCACGGTTACTCTTTAAAAAATAATTGGCTTTACAATATTATCAAATAACAGTGATAATAGGTATGGGAGGACAGTGTAGGCCTTTCAACAATTACCAGGTACTTAACAAAATAGAAAAGTGCCAACAAATCTACACTCGACTAGGCCTAAATGTGAACTAATTAAAGATGTAATCTAACTAGCCCGTGTTGTACCACGACAGGACAAAGGCATCCCTCTCCATACTCCACACAATTCTGTCTTTCACTGGTCAGTCCAGGCCAGTCCTTTCGGTAGAAGTCAAGCTGGTTCCTCCATCTTCGCCCTAGCCTGCCGCGATGTAATCTTGCGTTATTTTGGATCTAATCGGCGTTTCTTTTAGCCCATTTCTCATCTGACATGCGGCGAACATGTCCGGCTCAGTCCCACTTAAACTTAGCAGCTTTCTGGGTCCGTGATCTTGGTTTTGGCGAGCAGTATTGTGTTCCTTATACGGTCTGAAATTCGAATACTCAGGATACTGCGCTCCATGGCTCGCTGGCGAAGCTTCTTTAATTAAATTATGCTCAGGATTTACTACCAATGGCTAAACAAAAGTGTAGTTATCCATTGGGTATCGATTTTGGTAGCTTAGTAGGTAGTCCGTGAATTCATCAAAGTCAAAGACAAAGCATTTATTTCAAATAGGCACATAAATGTCACTTTTGAATGTCAAAATTTACACGGAAATGAAATTGATTCTAGTTGTCCCTTCCAAAAGGTAGTTTCGCATGGAGAAGAATGGGCAAGAAACTCCACCGTTACTCTTTTAAACTGTTTTACATCAATCAGGAATCTATTCTATTGCCAGATCTATTACTAAGAGCAACTTAGGTGGATTAGTTTCTCTTAGTAATAGATCTGGTAATAGAGTAGATTCCTGATTGATACGCAAATATTAAGAATATAATATTTCGGGTCTTTAGTGAGGGTTAATAACGGTACGGTATACGAAACTGTCAAATTTATCCAAACGATTTTAAACCTTAAAATTTTATAGTTAAGTTCAAAATCGAATGAGAAAATTTGACAGTTTGTGGTAACTTGATGTGCTGGCGACTGTACACACGGCCACAAATCAAGCTATACATTTCCAGTTTAGGCTGATCTCGCATCGTGTAGGATTTCCGTACAATGAGAGGTCAGCTTATACTGGAAATGTATAGCTTAACTTGTGGCCGTGTGTACATACCTACGCGTTGATGTGATTTTGTTAATATTCCTTGATCGCTTTGATTACGATAATAGTTCTCTATCTATATTTCGTTTGAATGCTTTGCTTCGCGAAGGTACTATTTGGTATAATATTTTTTTATTTTCGTGTTAAATAGGAAGTTAGTTAAGTATAAAGATATCCCACAGCCTTGTATTATTGACTAAGTGTATTTTCAACGTGATATTTTGTTATCTAAAGTAAATAAACACGTTTGGTGATAAATGTTACATGTGCAGACAATCTAAAATTAATCTTGTAGGTATGATTAGTGAATGTCTAGCTTTTTACCGCCAAATATCTAGTCTGCGTGGAAATGTTAGCGAACGAAATTAAGACAAAGAAAGATGATAGTGTTGTACAAGAAACAAATAAAATATTGAGGTACTAATTTTTCGCGCGCCACCGCCAGATTTTCTACAGTAGATTAATAAATTTAAATCATAATCATTTTATCGTAAAAAGTCCGGTGTTAATTCTGGGACTAAGATGGTAATTTTGCATTTAGATAAGACAAATAAAAAAATTAAAAAAATCGTCATTTTCAGAAGAGTTGAATTTTTCTATCTCCAATAAACCATTTCGTAGAAACCTACCTAAGTATTTCCTGAAATGTTTATGGGTAATATAGACTTGTCCATAAGTTGTACTAAAAATATAGGCACTTTAGTAACGGGCTCTATAAATTCAGTATTTAGTTTAACGATTCCATTTCACCGTATTTTGCGTTTATTTCGGCGACATATCTCAGCATTTCAGATACTTATAGGAGTCTATTTATTCAAATAGCTACTATCTAAAAAGTTATCGAGAGATGGCTATGTTTTCCCACAGTCGCAGTTAGATAAATGCTAAACTTCGCACCAATAGAAGTCCCAAAACACTGATAAGTTTATTGATTTATGCCCGACCCATGATAAAAAACCCACGAAGTAGAAAAACCAATAATGCCTGACCATTGCATATCACATTAATACTATATGCCTTCATTAAACCGTTAATCACACCATTGTTATTTCAACAGATTACAAATCAAAATGGCTCTCCCTACCCTAACAATTCGCGAGGTGTCCGACGCGACTCAGGACAACACACTGTGTCCGAGCACCAAGAAGGTGGTCGAGGGCTTGCTCAACGACTACATGGACCTGCAGTACGGGAAGGAGACACCGTACACTACTGGAAAACAAGTAGTGCCATCCGGTGCAACGCTTGAAGATGTCGAAAAAGCGGCAGCAGATGAAAGCGCTCCTAAGAAGTACCACGACGTCTTTGCCCAAATCGAGACGACGGCTAAGAGTGGGGACCTCACCCCTCTTTCCGTTAATGACGGCACATGGGACCCCAAGTTCACCCCCGTCTTAGTCCTCATCACCCCCAATCCTTAGATTAAGCCCAGAATCTGTTTTGATATTTATTTTTTATGTTATTTTTATTGTATTTTGATTAATGATTAAAGTTTTAAAATTATGAAATGTTCTTGTCTTTATTTATTTATGTGTGTACATTTATAATGTGCACACATCGAAATGAGGGAATCTCTGCTTAATTTTATCTACGGCAAAAATATAAAAAAAATTGAAATATTTTATTTTATTTTTTATGTTTTTTTTTATGTTCCCAGTGTAAACAAAACGCTGTAACTTTTAAACTAAATGATCTATCACGATGAAACAAACTCCATAATGATTGGAAGTAATTAGGCGTCCAAAAATTGGGGAAAATATCTACCCTCAATTGAAAAGAAACATAGTTTATTTTTTAGCAAAAATCTTTAATTTTTTTTGTTTTCATAATTTTTTACAATAATTGTAAAATTTCTCAATAAGCGTGCGTCTTATTGAGCAATTTTGAAATACAAATTAACAAACAAACTCCATAAAAAAAAATGATTTATTAAGCATAGATTCCCACATTTCGATATGTGCACATTATAAAGACTCACACCGTATAACACGTAGGATTGAGCTTTATTTTGCAACAAAAGATCGATATAACTAAAAAGTCTGCAAACCATTTCGATCATGTAGTTTTGTTGTTTCAAATGGCATCAAAACAACGTGCAATAGTTCAGATTGAAGTCAAAACACGAAATCTATTGGAAACAGCCTAAACAAATCGGTGCACGCACAGAATATATTTATCTAAAGCCACGTCGGAAAAGCATTCCCGTAGAAACAACAAACAGAGATCAACAAGTCAATTGTTTCTAAACCTCTCTATATGAAAGCCTTTAGTATTTATCTAAGTGCGCATTTCACCAATGAAACTTAACTGGACGCGATCAGCACATCTAAACCGAGTTCAAGAGTTGTCAGTGTCAATGTGCTCTTAAACGCGGTTTCGCCTTATTTAGTGCGAACTCTGGTGGTGCCGGTGGTCAAAAGCAAGACAAGAGACGTATCGGACAATTCAAACTATAATCCGTCTACAGAAAGTCTCTTTTGGCACTCGTCAGTTTCATACAAACGAATGTGTTTTACGAATTTAAACTTTATTAGTTCCAAATCTTGTACAACAGACAGGTGTCAAAAAAACATTATCTCGATGTATGTGGTCTATTTCACTCGCTACCGTTATAGCCAAGGTTCTTGACAGCGTGCATAACTCACATCTAAATAAGCGTGTGCAGCTCTGTGATGACCAGTTTGAATTCCGTGCTGGGCTGTCAACGGAGACTGCTTTGTTGGATTGAAGCACGCTGTCAGGATAGACACGGATAGAAATACACCGGTTAACGCGGTTTTCCTTGACTTGACCTTTTCCTATACGATTTTCTTTGACAAAAGCTAGAAGAGACAGTGGTGCCGTCAGAGTTCGTATTACTCCTCAAGCACTAGTATTTGAACCAAGAGACTCAGGTACGGAGGGCGGGAGAGCTGTCGGAGCCATGCCGGCCGGAGTGCGGGGTGAGGCAGGGGACCTGTCCTCGCCTTTGCTCTTCGGTCTGTATGTTAATGCACTGATTGAGCGACAGCACACGTGTCGGCTGCTCCGTGGATGAAATTTGTTTTAAAAACATTAGCTATGCAGACGACATGGTGCTGCGATCGGTGCTCTCCGAAAATTACTCAATGTGTGCGAGTCGTACGGTGCGAGTCATGGATTAAACAATTGCAGTAAGACAGAAAGGATGACTCCAGATGTCATACTACTATCCCTCCTCCTATCCTATTTTCATTGGCTAATTATGCATAATTGTAAAGATGGCTTAAGATTTTAAGTAACAACTTAGAATCTAATTTGGTACCACTTGGAGGAAATATAATATTTGTCTACTTCATGCTTACCAATTTTAGGAACATTATAATGTAAATATACATTTGATGTTTTAAAATGTAATACAATAAACATTATGGGGTTTATTTATAAACGTTGTTTAATGTTAAGTAATGATTAGCAACTGTTTAAAACCATACATTTTTGACGTTTAAACGTCACTTAACTGTAAGCAACGTTTATAAATAAACCCATAAATGAAGTAAGGGGTACTTAAACATATCAGACAGGACTTTACTCACCAGTGGCGCCAACTGGTGAGCACAAAACTTATAGCCCCCATTCTAGTGCTTAGATTAACCAGTGCAGTCTATACATAGATGGTGCTAAGCTACGAAATACGAACAAAAATCTATTGAAGTGCTGGTTGTGTTAGGATTACTTTAAAAAACTTATCTCTTGATAAAATACTACGTTACGACATTTTGTCCGAAGAAAACCATGGATACAAAACTAAAAATGGCAAGTAATGTAAATAGTTAGCAAAACTGGTAGTGCAGGAAGGGAAAGGTAGATGGCGTTACTTGTCCCTTAATTTAGTTGTTAAAAAGAACCTCACAGTCACAGTCAGGCAGTGGCGTAACTAACCTTTATGAGCGTCAATGCAAAAAAATAAAATAAAGGCATTATAATATGCAAAGGCCCTTTGCTTATTATGAAAACGAATGTGGACTGCGAATATGACAAAGACAGTTTTCAAACCGCTCTCACGGAAGAACGGATAGAGTAAAATTTTGTTAAAAAGCAGAGCTTAGAGGACCATTCATCGTTTTATAGAACATAGGTACGATCAAATTCCTCGTGATCTTCGTAAAAAACAATATGCGGAAATTTAGGACACTTTTTTCTTGTGTTTTTTTTAAACTTCTATGAGGGCCGTCCTCGAAAAAATATTTTGTAATAAAATAATAGTTTGTGGCCAGCTGACCCCTTGAAAAAGGCCCCATGCGACCGCATTGGTTAGATTGGCATAGCTATATAAGGTGTATAATATATTCAAACACGAAATATTTTAAGAGAAACATCATAGGTGGTAAAAAAGCCATAGCAGCGAAAAATAATTATTATAATTTTCTAATTGCTTGAGACATTTTGCAAATAAAAAATCTTTATTTACTTATTCTATGAATGACTCGCCTCATCGCGACATTTTATTCTATGTGGCGACATGAGCGCGGTGAATTTTGATAATTAATCATCATATCAAGTAATTTTAAATTATTTAATTTTTTAAATAATATACTCAGATTTAATAAAAAATCATTTCCATGGCTTCTTTACCACCTATAGGTGTATCTCTTAAAATATTTCGTGTTTGAATAGATATATACATATATTATATATATTGTATATAATACATATATAATATAATAAGTAGGTATTTATACGTTATAGTAATATGTATGTATGTCTATTATAAGTTTACTACATATTTATGTACTTGTGTATCTATTGTATTTGTTATCTTTTTAATATTTTTATTATTATTATCTCCTCTCCTCCCTATTAATTAGAGCACCTGCCATCTTATCTCTTCACTACCCTTGGTTGACTTGTAGAGAATGCCTATGGCATTAAGTCCGCCTTTGTACCTTATTGTGTGTGAGAAGTTTAAATAAATAAATACATCCTATATACGCTACTACGATAGGTTTAATAATATTCACTTTTATAACTTATTTATCTTATCAACATTATAGTTCAATAAATTAAAAACTAGTATCCATAAGTAGCCTAATCTTTTACCACCTCTTTATAGTACCAATATTATTTACAACGGATTTAGCAATACAGTTAGCGATTATGTCCATTTTCTAATATTATTTAACTGATCTGCGCCCAGCTCTATCGGCATACGGCGTATAACCTTCGTGGTGAACACAAGTAAGTCTTTGATATTTAGATTTTATCTTTGATAAAGTGTGACAACATGACAGAATATTTGGCACGATTCGCATTGAATTGCAGTTCAAACTTTTGGTTTACAAAACTATTGCTAAAGGTTATTTTTGTTTTAGGTCGATAAAAATGAAAGCGATATTTTTGGCTCTGTTCGTCGTGGCGGTGACTGCCACCCCTCTTCCCGAGGACAGTGGGACTGATGCCGTGGAGATGATCGTGAACGGTGTGCCTGATGGGGCGGCTTTGGATGTCGGTGAAATCGTGGACATCAAGCTGAACGAACACGCTAATGGCGCAGTGGTTGCTACCAACCTCCTGCATCCGTATACTGCTGTCGGTATCGCTGAAGCCGCTGCTGCCGCCGCGTCTGCCGTTTCAAATGACGTGTCAGTCGTTGACAGTGATATGGCGGCTATAGCACCTATTGTTATTCCCGAACCCATTGTGATGCCATCTCCCGTTGTCCCCGAACCGATTGTGATGCCGTCTCCCGCTGTCCCCGAAGTCATTGTGATGCCGTCTCCCGCTGTCCCCGAACCCATTGTGATGCCGTCTCCCGTTGTCCCCGAACCCATTGTGATGCCGTCTCCCGTTATCCCCGAACCGATTGTGATGCCGTCACCCGTTGTCCCCGAGGTTGTTGTGGAGCCAGAGCAGCTGCCGGTCGCGGCTCCTCAGTTCAACGGTGAAGTGTACAATGATGGACTCGTTCAGGTCCAGTACAACGGACCAGAGGAACCTGGCATGTTCTCCACCCTTCAGAACTGGTTCAGTTTGGTCATTAATTACTTCAATTCGCCCAGCAGCGGTCACGCCGCTCCAGAGCCTAGACATTAGGCACACATCTTAAGATATTCAAGTGGACTCCACATTTTTGCTAAAATTATTTTATAATAATTTTGTAAAGTTTAGCGTTTAAAATCCTATTCTGTACTAAAGTGATACTTCAGATTACCGGCTTTTCTAATAAATATATTGAAAGTTCAATTTTAAGAAAGAAAGTCGAAATAAACTCTTTATTTTTATAAATTGTTCTTATTTGAAATCAATCTTCCTGTCTCATTTCTATACTACTACCTAACTGTTTAAGGCCCAGATATATGCCAGTGACCTTGAGTGATTAGCTTGCGTGTTCTATACTGAGCTCTAGCAACGCGTCGGCATCGTACGTCCAGCCAGTAATAGGACTCGCCCATCCAGGAGCGCTGTCCCAAATAATTTATTATACATAAAACAAAAGGTATTTTAATAAAAAAAGTATACTAAAAGATTAATAATTAAAACATCTTTAAAAAGATGAAGGTTTCAGAAAAATACGCTTGATAGATTTTGCGTGATTCTCAGTTTTTTATCCGCGTTAGACATAACTTTACAAATTAATTTCACTATGTAATATAATCTAAAATATTTATATTAAGTTAGTAAGAAAATGCTCTAATTTAACATATATTTTTTTCCAAATCATAAATACTACTCGTTTAGACGTGACGTATAAAATCATTAAAATTCGGTTATCGCCGCCTTAAGGAAGTTATCGAATGCGGAGGTGAACTTCCGCGTTCGGTATAATTTGCTATTTTAGGTCATCGAAAAGTGATTTGCACAGTTGTGTAGGGTTTTATACGATAACAGTAGGTGCTACTTATTTATTCATTTGTGTCTGTACCCTAGTAGCATTTTCTGTTGGCATTTAGTTGGGCCACCTTCAGAGGTATGTGGCCCAACTAAACGCCAACAAAAATGCTACTAGGGTAGCTTTCATTCAGATCTGGACATAGGTAAAGGGAAACTTCTAAACTTAAGGTAAAGTCTATCACTTTGGTTTGAGCTGATGAAAATGGCAGTTACAAAATGGCATGCGTTGTTATAAACTATTCAAGTATTGTGTGAACTAGCTTAGGGGCTTGGCACGTTCTCGGCTAACTTACCCGAACTTCACTTACTTAGCTCGTTAAAATGAAGTTCAGTAGTCCTGCTACAAAATGATCGTCACTATTATATTTAATAGTTTAGTATGTAACACTAGAACTTGTGAATAACTTGTGTAAAAGAAAAGAAAGAAAAAGTATTTATTGGGACTCATACAGGAAGTTCACATTTTAAACTATATACAATCATAGTAACACAAATAAAAACAAAAGTAAAATGAAAACAAAACCTGTACGGGGCCAAAAGGCTCCTATCTCAGCATGATGCTGCGGCATTTAAAAATAAGTGACGCAGCGCTGGTATTCTGATAGGGCCCGCTGTGATGTCACGGACAGATACAGAAATAAAAGTAAAATAAAAAATAGCATACTAGTGATAGTGTACTATACTCAAAGTCTCAAATTCAGATAATTTATGTAAACAACGGGGATAACACAACAAAAAAATATCTTCGCAATGGTAATTCACATAAAATTGCAAAAAAAGAGGTTCTATTTTCTTTTAAGTACTGATTTTAAGAAATAATAATTAAAAAATAATCATACCGTAATTATTTTTATAAATTTTCGGTTTTAAACGAAGTTATTAATAAAAGGAGATTTTCTGGTATAAAATATTTTATGATACTGGTAACAATGCAGGAGATCCAAACATTTTCACATTTTGTAATCTTCAACAACACTAATATTACAACTCTCATAAATAGATTCATATTTTAAGTAGCATACCTAGCCACATTTTGGACGAAAACGGCTGTAAATTGTTTCGATTGGAAATCGATTTTGGGACGCCTACGTCTAGCACTGGGCTTAAAAGGGCTGATTATGACTATCATATACCGTGTCTCCGACACACTACAAAAAACATTGTTTGGCAACGGTATTTTGTTTGGATAGTTCTTATAATTAATTCACATTAATTTTATCGATGATTATTTACAAAAACATTTAATGATAAAATGTTTTGCACCACTGTCCTTTCATTTTGACAGTGACATTTCTTGACATTACTTTGTTTACATAAATTATCTGAATTAACTTCAGGTATAAGCATGTCTAGGCTTAAAAGTGGGGTTTTGAAATGTCTTTAGACTTGCTTCTTGAAATATTTGAGACATAGGAATAATCAGCCTATAGAGGTATGAAACAGGGTGTAAAGTTCACTCATCCCAAGTAAAGGGAGGATCCTCCGAACTGATTTGTAGTGTGCAAAACCGGATTTTGTAACAGATAACATCTAGTTCGCAATTCACAATTTTTGTGTAAACCAGTAACCAAAACTTTTGTTACAGTTATGCCATCATTTCTTTCAGTGTAACAGTCTGATAAATTTATTATGTTACTTTATAATTTTTAATGCACACAATAAAAAAATTTGACTGACGTATCACAGATAAAAGTAGCACATTCAATAAAATGTCTGAATCATAATCATTTGAGATATAAATAAAGATTTATGATTATTATATTATTATTATTATTATTATTTGTCTGTTCATGATGATTCAGATAAACAACATTGGTGCCGATTTCCTTGTTCACAATCTTAACTAAATTTAAGTTCAGTGCATCTTTTTCTTTCTATTTCATTAAGAAAAGGACAGAAGATTATTTTTTTTTTTTTTATTAAGACTAAGATAAAGATTGATTACAACTTGCCTGCTAAAATTACGTCAATTTACGTCAAGCGCTGATTAATTTGACAGGACTAAACAAAAAAAATTCTTCTGTCCTTTTCTTAATGAAATAGAAAGAAAAAGATGCACTGAACTTAAATTTAGTTTAGTTTTTGAACAAGGGAATCGGCACCATTGTCCATTACCTATTCTGAGTAACTAAACTAATATTTATCCCAAACTGGGAATCGAACCCGAAAACCCAGTTCAGTGATTTACACCAGAGGAGATGAAATGCAAAGATTTTTATAGTGCGACCACTATACTCCATTAGACAAATAACTGTTCTCACCCTTTCGTTATTTCAATGTAAACGTTTAATAAACTCCGTTATTTAACGATAAATACAAAGCACTGTAATCTATTTACCATTTACATTAAAAAAATAACTCTAAAGTGCAGTAATTTCAACAATATTACACAATAACTGTCGTTATTTAGCCGTTATTTGTAAATGGAGTATAGGAGAGATAGCAATGGCAGATATATAGTTAGATTACCTTTCAGAGTCGAAGATCCTCCTTGCAAGTCGAGAAATTCACGTGGCATAGCTAAATTAAGGTTTAAAGCATTAGAAAGAAGATTAGGAAATAACAAATATTTAAAGGTCCAAATTTAAGTACTGAGTACCATTCCCGGTGGTTGGTATTTAAAATTCGCCACTAGTCACCAGCCACTGCCAAATTCATAGCTTTTCAAATGTTTTACGTAGCTTCAGCTTCACACAGCAGGCGTGTTGGATCATGCACAATGAAGAATTCCTTCGTTTGGATGAAATTATCCCAAGAACAAACTTAACATAGTAGTTGTAATACCTATATAGAAGTATGAGGAACAGGGTGTAAAGTTCACTCATACTCTATGGAAAAGGAAAGATCCTCCGACCAGACGGTTGTTGTGTCTGGTGGGCAACTGCACGACGGTTGATGTCGGGATGTTGTATATTATGCTAGTCGCGCGGTAAATTCTGATTGCGCGATGCAGGATTTGTGTGACGTCAGGTCTTTGATGCGTAGTTCGCATGTGGCGTTGTACATGTTCTCCCATACATTCTAACAATATTTGTTGTGACTCGCACAGGAAGATCATATGCTAAACACACTATTATAAAAGTATAAAAAATAAAAACAGAGTCCTATACGAGGCCAAAAGGCTCCTATCTCAGCATGATGCTGCGACATTTAAAAATAAGTGTCGCTGCGCTGGAACCACGAGAGCAAAGAGCACTTTAATATTACGCAAACGGATCCCTGAATTGAAAAATGTTTTTCACAGACTTGCAATATTTTTGAACGGCCTATCCAACGATATCCCATATCATGGGATAGACCAGAAAAAAATATCATTCCGGCTTTACGTGTAAAGGAGGTAAGATGGAGGTAACCAACAAAAAAAAAAAAAAAACACTACCAAGAGTCTCTGAGCTAGCTAAGCCGCGGACAGACGGATATGGTGAAACTATAAGGGTTCCTTGTTGACCATGGAACCCTAAAAACTGTAAAACACATAACCCAACTTCACCGAAATCGGCAAAACAAAACATACATACAAGTATCTCGGATGGCCGCCGGTCAACGGTGTGCGGGTTTAAATACGTTTTTTAAGAATCACAAACAAAGTAGAAAGTGGCACGCATCTATGGTCACGCGAGGAGCGTGCACGCCACCGTGCGACGTGCGCGCTGGTCGATTACCCGCAGTGCCCAGGCCTCGAACCTGCTCCTTCTGGACTGTGGAATAAATTGGGGGAAACTGTGATTTTTTGTGAACGAAAATATTGAATGGAATGAGTTTTTTTTTCTTCTTTAATTAAGACGGTTAAAACCAATTACAAAAAAACATAAAAAGATCTCAAACGGCGTAAATATAATAAACTTATTGGGAGCTATAAATAATAATAATAAAATTTATATAAAAAATTTTTGGAAAATTACAATATAAATCTTAGAAATAATGTAGGTATTACAAAGTATGATGCCTGTACTAGGATAAAACTGTATCACAGGCGGCATGAGTTCTTACAATTACTATTAGGACAAATGATTTCTTAACAAATATTTAACATAAGTTTTATGAATAGTGTGTGCTATATTACTACCCTGCTAATTGTATTTGCAGTAATCGTAATTTTTATTTATTCTTTTATTAAAACTTTATGCACAAGTAAAAAAGTGTACAAAAAATTTTTTTTTTTTTTTGGTTTTTTACTTTTTTGCAGAAATGGCATCCTTAGGGGCAAACCTAGGTGTAAGTAAAAAATAATTTACTGGAAGTAGGTTTTTTGATAACGATAAACACAGTGCTTGCATAAAAATTTTACTTTTACGGGTTTCTCTGAACCGATATTTTGCAAGTGCTGCATTTACAATTACCAGGGCTGTATAGTTTTGAGTCGTTTGGGGTTGAAACATTAGGAATGGGCATGTAGCTTCAACTTTCTGACTAACTGACCGTCTCTTTGACAATTCAAAAGTGCCTGTAAATGGTTTAATTTAAATAAATGCTTTGAGTTTGAGTTTGAGTTTGAGTTAGGATCGGTCCGAGTGCCCACATGGTATTTCGAGACATCTCTAAGCAGTTGGTCGACTCTTCACGTGACCAAAAGGCTGGCCTATTTCTTGGCCAAAGAATCAGCATTGCCATACAACGTGGCAATACTTCCGGCCTTTTGGGCACTTTTCCTGTTGACAGCGATGTGGAAGAATTATTTAATGCCCTTTGATTCTTTTACCTCTCTTTTTATGTACATATCGATATCGATTTTTTTTTGCGAAAATGAGTCATGAATGCCACCCTACTTAGTCTTATTTTAAGTAGGATGGCATTCGTGATTCTTTTCGAAAAAAAAAAAAAAATGTCACTAACCGTCGATATTATTTATTGTTTTTATTTAATTTTAATTTGATTTATTACATGGGTCTTTAACATAACTGGTGCCAACTACACACATCTGCCCAAGGCGCCAACCCTTCGGGGAATACAGACGTGATGTTTAGTTTTGTTCAAGTGGCTCATGACGAACAGTAAAACTGTAATAGGCTTGATTTCGTTTTTATCCGAAGCAAGTCATAGAAAGGAAACGGTACTCTTAGCTATAGAAACGAGGGATTTTAAATATAAAAATCGGCCAAGTGCGTGTCGAACCACGCACAGTGAAGGGTTCCGTGGTTGGGATGAATTGATCCCAAGAACAAATGTATGGGAGAACATATTTTTCAACTGCAAATGTAAGTTGGTCGACTATTACTCGGTAACTTGTGAAGTCTACTTAGCTGTGATAGTTTTCCTTTTAACTTCGTTATATATACTACTGTTGTGATTTTTTTCACATATCTAAATACAACCATTCCCAACAAACATAAATTGCTCTTGTAGCGGCTAATATTGCCAAAAATAATATTCTTATAGGAGCCGCATTATCGCTAATAAGGGTGGGTTTGGGCACAAATTATAAGGACAATAACCTTTTACCACCCTTATAGTTGCTTTATGGTCCGCTTTTTTTCCTTGTAAGTGTTATATTATGACAAGAAACAAGGCCAATACACTTGTAAGAATCTTATAGAAAGCGTTAATACGGGCGTATCACCCTTATACGTGTTTTATTATGGTCCGATACAAGGGAGTTAAACTCATTGCGGCAAATTAAAGGCTCTTAAAAATCCGTAGGCCCTTATAGCCGTCCGTGTATGATTCTGCAATAAGACTTTTTCTTAGTGATTTACATTTTCGCAACAGTTTGGCGAATAAAGAGAAACGTCAACCATTTTACTGAACGGTAAGTTATTATTTTATGTAGTTTATTTAGCTGATTTATGTGCTCGTGTATAGTGAAAAGTGTGTGGGAATTCAAATGCATGATAAAATGTGGTACGCTGTGTGTTGTAGTATCAACCCGCCTTTGAATTTAAGCTGTTTTTGTGCTACAAACGTTAGTAATTATTTAGTCAAGTTATAAACAGTGCTATTATGAGAGCAAAACGATTCGCACATCGTCTACAAGGAGTCTATGAGAGTGAAGTCTTTATAATGGCATCATTAGCTGCTTATGCTATCGCCATTTTACACATCGTTAGGGTTCCTTTCTCACGAACAAAATCCTGTCCCTAGCTATTATAGTCTTGTTCCCATATGTATAAAATTTATGTTTCACTATGGTTGGGTTGGCTGGAAGAGATCTCTTTATAAGCTTGCTTTTGTGCACTAGTTTTAAGTTTGAAATATAATTATAATTGTAAGTACACAATAAAGAATATACTTAATTATATATATGTTTGTCCGCAGATATTGCAATGGTAGTATACATATTGGCAGATGTTGACAAATTACTACAAAGAAAAGATCTTAATTTACATAATATGCGATGGCCATGGAAGTGGACACATTTTATTTTAAGAAAGTTCAAAGAAAATTTTCATTCTCATTTTCTATAAAATAATCCTCTGCGGAACCACTGGCCGATTCGTTGGTATCGGCTTGTATTTTGGTATTTTGTAGCATCATAGGAGTAGAGGTGGTGGGTGTAATGCTCCTAACCATGTTTTCGTAGACTTTTTTTACTTTTCTTCTGTAACCACCGCTCCTTTTAAACTTCTTCCAGTCTTTTGAATCCATTTTTTAAATATAAATTCCGCTCCGTAATAAATTCACACAATCTGCTGTACTTCAAAATGGCGAATCTAGTTATGTAAAACATGGTAATGTAACCATATAGAGAATAATATCTTTATAATCACTGTACAAGGGAATACGGATTGCTATCATCCTTGTAAAGATCATATAAAATGTTAGAATTTGTTCGTTGGATAGACGTCTTATCCAATGCTCTTATAAGTTAAAAAGCATTATAGTTACCTAGTGCATTACTTTTTTAAGAATAATTGACCATATTAAAAGCCTTTATATAACTTTGAACATTATATGGCTAAAAAGCAATGTAACTAGCCTCTATAAGAAGAACACATTTTGAACCCTCATTGTAGCCGCATTAATTGGATTTATTAACGTTTACCCAGCCAAATTATAAGAATAAAGGTAATATTAGCCAAATCTTCTAATAATGTGCCACTATAAGGAACATTGACATAATAAATGCTCTTTTATAACAAGTATAAGAGTTTAGACCTTATAGACTTAATTTTATACGCTTAGTTTGTTTGTTGGGTTAGCTTGCGGGGGGGGGGGGGACACTTGACACCCATACAAAATTACTGCTTTTTAGTACTAAGGATTTAAAGATTTACCTTTGACAATGTTTAAAAAAAAGTTAACGCAATGGTTAAAAGAAAAATGCTTTTATTATCTTAATGAATACATGTCAGATCGCGGAGAAGGAAACATGAATCAATCATATTGGTAATGGTGGTAATTGGAATGGTAGTATGACCTTATAAAAATTGATTAATGTTCAAATTTTACACACTTTTTAATTATAATACTTATGACATTGTCAATTACAATTTACAATTATTTATTTATATTCATAATCTGACATTTTATTAAACTTTATCTGTTGAACTGACATAGTTATAACTTTGACATCAATTAATTAATTTGTTCCTATAAATCCTGCATGAGATCTTATTTGTTGTTGTTGTCTATATTTTTCATTCTTTTTATGTACCTAATTAAAATAATAGCATTGTGCAGGTTACAATTAAATATTTGCACACCATATGTAATGGTAGAATGTAAAGGGGCCATTATAGTTTTAACATCATACCTTGTAAACCTACATTCTGGCAAATAAATGGATTTGATTTGATTTGATCTCTGAGAAATGCCGCGGACAGACAGACAGACAGACGGACATGGCGAAACTATAAGGGTTCTTTCTTGAATACGGAACTCTAAAAACTAATAAGTATCATTATTTAAGCAAAATAATTTATGTTATACTTATTATTAAAAAAAAAAAACAACCCACTACACAACTTTAGCAAGTGAAAGTTCAGAAAAGGATTGAAAAAAATTAAATAAAAAAAACATCTTAACATTGCATCTTAATTTGTATACCCCAAATTCCATTCACAATTGGTCATACGAGTACTATTCAAGCAAAAACATTTCACAATATTTATTTCTACCTTTCTTCAGAGAAATATTTTTTATCAAAATCGCCCACCACTATCGCGAGATATTGTGATATCCTTCGTAGCACGTCGTAGCGCTGACTTCGTAGCCGCGTAGCTTATTGTAGCACTCGCCTACGATACGCCAAATTCCATTCGCAATTTGTCATACGAGTACTATTCAAGCAAAAACATTTCACAACATTTGTTTCTACCATTCTTCAGAGACATATTTTTTATCAAAAGCTCCCGCCACTATCGCGAGATATCATGATATCCTTCGTAGCACGTCGTACCGCTGACTTCGTAGCAGCGTAGCTTATTGTAGCACTCGCCTACGATACGCCAAATTCCATTCGCAATTTGTCATACGAGTACTATTCAAGCAAAAACATTTCACAACATTTGTTTCTACCATTCTTCAGAGACAAATTTTTTTTCAAAAGCTCCCGCCACTATCGCGAGATATCATGATATCCTTCGTAGCACGTCGTACCGCTGACTTCGTAGCAGCGTAGCTTATTGTAGCACTTGCCTACGATACGCCAAATTCCATTCGCAATTTGTCATACGAGTACTATTCAAGCAAAAACATTTCACAACATTTATTTCTACCTTTCCTTAGAGAAATATGTTTTATCAAAATCGCCCGCCACTATCGCGAGATATCATGATAACCTTCGTAGCATGTCTTAGCGCTGACTTCGTAGCCGCGTAGCTTATTGTAGCACTTGCCTACGATACGCGAAATTCCATTCGCAATTTGTCATACGAGTACTATGCCAACAAAAACATTTCCCAACATTTATTTCTACCTTTCTTCAGAGAAATATGTTTTATCAAAATCGTCCGCCACTATCGCGAGATATCATGATATCCTTCGTAGCACGTCGTAGCGCTGACTTCGTAGCCGCGTAGCTTATTGTAGCACTCGCCTACGATGTCTACTGGACCCGCGTAGATAAAGGACAAAGCGTAGCTTTATTTACGTACTATTTCTGGATACGCCTACAGCTATTTATACAACCAAATTATGGTATAAAACTCGATTAGAATAAAAATATTTCGACGTTATAAATTATTTATTAATTCAGGGGAATGTGTTTCTTTATTAACCATTATAAAACCCACATCTACTCGTTTGTTTAAAATCATTTTCCTGTTGCTACAGACATTCAGGGCTACGGTAATTTCTTAGCTTATTTTTTATTAAACCAATCGTAGAACTTGCCGTCGTTAGTTAGGATATCGTCCGAGTTAATTCATATAATAGTCGTACAAGTCAAAGGATCAATATTAACTTTTGGAATCGACATTGTGACCTAGAAAACGACTGGATCGCGTTTTTAGAAAACCGTTGACCGCATCGTATTCGATCGAGTTAACTTTTTACTTTCACGAAACGCGCCATGAATCGATATGTGCGGCCGTCGTGGCTGCAGGCAGCGGCACGACAATTATTGTGCTGGCGGTAGCGCGAATATAGGGCATCGCCGCGACGGCGCGGACCGGCGGCACCGCCCGAGCCAGTCCGCGCCGCGCCCCGCGCCGGCCGCACGTGTCGCCCCCGCGCCGCGCGTGTGCTCCGCCGCGCCCGCGCCGAGCCGCGCCGACCCGCACGCCTAACATGTTGCGAGTGTAGTGATACCGGGCACAGGTGAGCATTGCACTAGTGAAACTTTTACGGTTTTAATCGTGAAATCGATTGAACTTTACGTCGTCGAGATCGATATTTGTTGGTGAGTCGTGTTACTGATACATTATTTATTAAAGGACTTTTTAATTTGGTGTGTACCTAAATTTAGATTTGGGACGGCGCGGCGTTTTTTTGGTTATTTAGCCTGTATTTGAACATTTCTTTGGTAAAAGTTTTGTAGCGCGCGTGGGTATTGCATGGTGTTGTGCGGGATGTGTCCCATGCTGGTATCCTGACCTATTTCAATAGTGCAGATCGATGACGACATCATTCGACGTAACGGCTCATTGGTAGGGACAACACTGCTCCTAATAATACAATAAGTGCCGCGACTACGCGCTGCGATAAAGGTCAGCAAGTCAAAACTAAGCTCGTTACATCCTGATACTGCAGATGTTTAACCACTTAACTATTTTATGATTTCTCTTGATAACAAGGATACCTATACGACGTTAATCACTCAGTTTAGATTTTAATTATTTAGAAATTATTGTAACACTATTATTGAGGAGCTCGTAGCTAAGTAATAACAGCCGCACGGGTCGATCCGTTAAGCTACGCTTGCCGGGGTTGGTCCGTGGATGGGTGACCATTTTTACATACCGAGACTCCTCCGTGCCTCGGAAAGCACGCTAAGCCGTTGGTCCCGGCTGTCATTCGTGAATCTTTGACAGTCGTTACGGGTCGTCAGAAGCCCAAAAGTCTGACAGCCAGTCTTACCAAGGGGTATCGTGTTACCCAGTTACTGGGTTGTGGAGGTCAAATAGGCGGTCGCTCCATGTAGAATACTGGTATTCAGCTGCATCCGGTTAGACTGGAAGCCAACCCCAACATAGTTGGGAAAAGGCTAAGCAGATTGATTTAGAAATTATTGTAACAATTTGTTAATTTCTAAGTAATTAAAAATGGGGACTTGGGTAACTTAAATTTAAAAAAGTGGGTCTGCAAATCTCTACTACAGTACAGTATTATATGTATCTATTAAATTAGAAGTCACATTAACAATCATACATGTTGTATGTTAAAAGAGGTGATTTAGCCATTACTCGAATTATGTTAGTTAACATTTAGAATAAGATCTTTTTGTTAACTTGTGTTAACATTTCTGTTAATAAAGAATTAAATAATAATAATAAAAAGTTATAAATATATAATTGATTAATTACCTTTAAAAATCAAATCAATATTTAATAGATTACGTACCTATAAAATAAAAATCTCACATTATTTTTGCAATGGAAATGTATTTATTTATTTAAAAATTTATGTACACACATATAAACAGACAAGAAGAAAGGAACAGAAAAATAATAAGGTGATGCTTATTTCTAATGAAATCTCTTCCAGCATAACTGCGATAGGAAAGTAGATAGAGATGTAGACAACGAGTGTCAGAGTAGAAGAGAAAAAAAATACATAAAATAAAAATAGCTATACACTAATATTAATACTTATAAACATACATTATGAGAATATACTTACATACAATCTGCCTAGCCTTTTCCCAACTATGTTGGGGTCGGCTTCCAGTCTAACCGGATACAGCTGAATACCAGTATTTTACATGGAGCGATTGCCTATCTGACCTCCACAACCCAGTAACTGGGTAACACGATACCCCTTGGTAAGACTGGTTGTCAGACTTTTTGGGCTTCTGACGACCCTTAACGACTGTCAAAGATCCACGAATGACAGCCGGGACCAACGGCTTAACGTGCTTTCCGAGGCACGGAGGAGTCTCGGTATGTAAAGATGGTCACCCATCCACTGACCAACCCCGGCAAGCGTAGCTTAACACACATACATATATACTTATGAGAATACATTTACATACATACTACTAAAATAAACATCACTCAACTATATACTTAGAACGACAATGTAATGGAAAATAATAAATACATAATAATATGCAACTATGACGAAGTGGAAAGATAGTGATCTCTTGGGTCATTATCAGGACACTCATTATTTGGTTGACTTCGGTGGCAATTTTTTTTTACATTTAGGCATAACTAACTTAAAATATCAAATCTAGAGTACTACTAATATGTTTTAAATTAACTCTAGATTTGATATTTCATGTTAGATATGCATAAACAATTAAAAAAAAAAATTGCCACCGAAGTCAACCAAATAATGAGTGTCTTGATAATGACTCTCTTACTCTTCTTTTAAAGGCTGCAACTGTTTGGTTTGGGTTCGTTTTTTAGTTTAATTATTACAATAAGCTCATAATAAATTATAAACAAGAGGTAACATACGATGTGCAAACTTAAAACACAAAATAGTTGCGTCGTGTTACGGCACAGTCAAAGGAATTCTCACTCGTATACCTTAATACAAGTTCATACATATTCCATAAAGTAGAGTGTTCACAGCATTCATTCAAATTTTCTTGTTTAAGACTAGCGGACGGTCGACCAATGAACGGAGTAGATTCTTTCTATTTTTGAAAATGATTTCCAATAGTTTTGTTTGCCAGAGATTCGGCACAGAAGCAAACAAAGACTCTGTATAATAGACTTTTCTGAGGCCCACTGAGGTGTATAACAAAGAGATTTCTTTTTAATCTCTAATCTGTTGCTTTATTTTTGTTATATTATTCTAGCCTGTTGATAAAACCTACTTTTTGTTGTGGATTTTCGTGTCCTTCCCCGTAGTCAAACTATTTTGTCCAACTGATTTGACCACAAGGAATAATTTTCCCCGTGGTCAAACTTGATTGATATTGCAACTTTTTAGCACGCTGTATGCATGCAGTTATGGTGTGTACAGTCAAAGATAAAATTAATGTCACATGTCAAGCGTCGCGTCGTGCACTATTGTTTTCCTTTGTTGAATTTCAAATTATTCATAGTCAAAAATGGATATGAAATATGTGAATCGTAAACGTGGTATAATTTTACTCCAAGATTGGCGGCAGTATTGCAGACGGCGTACCTACAAAAATGGGAACGTTTTGAGAATTGAGAATTTGTGTAATGATACAAACTAACTTAGTTTCTGGAATTAATGTGTTTGCAGCTGCAGTTACAAAGTCCAAATGAACTATCTTAGGGGACCGTTCTGGTAACTGTGATTTAATGATTTGGAACATTAATAGATAACTTCAAACAAATTATATTACTATTACTATATTATTATTGGGTGAAAATTGGATGAAATTTTTACTTTCAATCCCGGTAGTACTATTCCGTTGGATTTTTCCGACATCCACGCGGGCGAAGCCGCGGGCAAAAGCTAGTATATTATGAAAACAAAACTTAGGTGCCAAGGTGTATTAATAGTCTAATAACTTGTATTCAATAACTCTTTCCAATAAAACAGGAAGTAGCAAAATGATTTTACTCTGCAGCGGTAGTAATTTTCTTTTAACTTTCTATATTACCTCCATGTTAAAAATAATTTATAAGGAAAAACGTCATATTTCATTTTAGCACGATAAATTGGAAAACGGAACGTGTCCCCTTCGCTTTACACTCTGGAGTTTACCGCAAGAATGGTTTTATTACATATTTTTTTTATTAATAATCTTGGTAGAAAATAAAGTCCATATTTAGAAGCTTAAAAACGACTTAAGAGGTCGCATATGGGGGTCCACTAGCGCCACTCCTTAAAAAAATATTATCTCGTGACTGAGAAGGAATTATGAAAACGGCTCAACAAATACCTCGGTAAGTGTGTCTAGAATTTTCTAATACCTTTTATAAAGTTTCATATTGAGATACAAAGCAACACTTACACAGCAACTATAAGGGTTCCGTAGTCAACAAGGAACCCTTATATAAATACAAATACAATTTTTTTTTTTTTCACAAGTTATGTACTACATCTAGTGGTTGAAGTGACCTTTTAGACAAAAATTGCCTGTGTTAGGACACTTCGCTCTTCCGAAGCTTAAAGTAACGTGGTGTACCAACAATTCTAAATCTTATAATCAGAAAACAATTCAAAATAACTTTACAAAAAGAAAAAGATATGCCAATTTTTTTTACATAATTAAGAATAAAAATTTACATAAGGAAAATATGTACTTTAAAAGCGAATAAAAATCCTATATTATACTTTTATATAGTAGGCGCGCGTGTTTTGTGATGAATGAAATAAGTGAGTGGGGTGTATGTGTGATGTATGTGAGTGTGGATTGTATGTGTTTTTGTGAGACGGTGGATGTTCGTGTGGATGACAGAATTACGATGCGTGCTGCAATAGATCCTCGGTTTCCTCATATGTAAGTAGTTTAATCGATTCAGTTATAAGTTTTTTGCATTTTTAATATTTTTTGGTGTATAAATGTAGTTCTTTGTTTAATTATAGTTTCTCCATGGCCGTCTGTCTGTCTGACCGCGGTTTAGCTCAGACACTTAGTACTAGAAAGCTGTAATTTGGCATGGGTTAAATTAATCATGCCGAAAAAGTGGTAAAATAAAATCTTAGAAAATATATTTTTTTTAGGGTACGTCCCCTACACGTAAAGTGAGGATGATATTTTTTTTCTCGTTGATCCCATGTTATGGGGTATCGTTGGATAGGCCGTTCAAAAATATTGCGGGTTTGTGAAAACTATTTATCGATTCGGGGATCTGTTTGTACAATATTAAGCTTTAAAGTCCTAATTTTTGTTAGAGTCAAGTGATCCCTGCTAGCTAAACGGTTGCATTTGGATATGTGATATATATACATATATATACTCCATCGTCGACTTTGTCTCTGTCACTCAGACCTAGACTAGAGTCAAGAGCAAACCCATAGTACAAAAAAAAAACTGAATAAATTCACAGCAGTAGATAGTAGGTATATATGTACATATATAACGAAGTTAAAAGGAATACTATCACAGCTAAGTAGGCTTTACACGTTACCGCGTAATAGTCGACCAACTTAAATTTGTAGTTGAAAAACATGTTTTCTCATACATTTTGTATGGGAGAACATGTTTTTCAACTACAATGTTAAGTTTGTTCTTGGGATCAATTAATCCCATCTACGGAACCCTTCATTGTGCGTGGCCCGACGCGCACTTGGCCGGTTTTTTTTTTTAATTATCGTGTCCTCTCTTGTTTGTATTTCATTGTTAGTTTTTCTCTTTACTTCTTTTATTTTTGCAATGTCTTAAACTAAATAAATGGGATTCTATTCTATAAAATTTTCGGCCCTCGACGATTTGTCATAGCCAAAAACGGGGCCAGAAAAATCTGACACACGTGTTAGCTAATCTGATTGGTCTCGAACCTCGGAAGGTCCAAAGAGTCACGGAGGCTGTAGGTCGGTAATACCTGCCGGATACGCTAGGCTCATCCCTCCGGTAAATCCTTAAGTCTCGGCGTACATAGCCTTTAGGCTGAGGATTCACTGACATGATCTGACCAAGATAATGTCTGGACTTTGGCCTTTGAGTTCGTTACGGTGTGTCTTCTCAGAGTAGTTGGATAGGAAATACCTACCTCATCTAGTTTTTAAATATTATTGGAGTGTAAAAGTGTTTGTATATTGTAAGTGTTTGTGTAGCAATTTGCGATATCTGAAAAATATGGAATGATATAGGTACAGTAGCCCGCACATCAAGTTACCACAAACTGTCAAATCATCTCGTTCGATTTTGAACTTAATCGTCAACATCTTAAAGTTTAAAATCGTTTGGAGTTTGACAGTTTCGTGTAGCTTGATGTACTGGCTACTGTACATTACATATATATCATCAGTAACAGTCTATATGTTCCCCCACGCAATCCCTCTTCTATTCCACCACGCAGGTCCAGTGCCGGTTGGTAGATGTCACTTCTCTTCGAATTTTTGGTTCTAGGACATGCTGGTGTCCTCACGATGTTTTCCAATCAGCGCTGCGACACATTGGGGTTTACTTATAAACGCTGCTTAAAGTTAAGTAATGATTAGCGACTGTTTAACCATACATTTTTGACGTTTGAACGTCACTTAGCTTTAAGCAACGTTTATGAATAAACCTCTTATTTTTAAATGTCGCAGCATCATGCTGAGATAGGAGCCTTTTGGCCCCGTACAGGATTTGGTTTTCATTTTACTTTTGTTTTTTATTTTTTATTAGTGTTACTATGAGTATTTAGTTTAAAATGTGAACTTCCTGTATGAGTCCCAATAAATACGTTTTCTTTCTTTCTTTCTTTCACCGTTTTGAGAGCAGTGGTGATGATATTAATTACACAAAGTAAAGCGCTTGTTTGGGTTACCCACATTAGATACACATATCGACGCTTGAAAGGCAATATTGACCAAACAACAACTTGGCAAATTTACACTAAAGCATCTTAAAGTATTTTTTTTCCATTAAATATGAAATCTTTAATATGGAGTATTTTTTTTTTTTTTTTAATCTTTAAAATGCTCTAGTGTAAAGTTGCCAACATGTCGTTTGGTCAATATTGCCTTTCAAGCTTCGATATACTTCTGTTAAATAAGTCACATTTTTTTTCTTATAAATATGCATGGCAGATGCACTATGTAGTCTCGGCCTTAGGAAGCGAGACAGCCCTATTCGTGCGAGAATTTGGTACACTAATACTGAGTTAATGGAATTAATTACATTTCAATGATTTTAGTGCCTGAAATGTTAAGTCAATTATCTCTGAATGGCATAATTGTCGGAATATCTATCTAATGACGTAGGCAATGATATTATAAAGGAAAGATACGCTACGTTCAAACTGGCGGCGTTCAGATATTGTTCTTACAATTGTTATTACAAATTATGGTATGAAATTCCTTCACTCTTTTTTATCTTGGAACCTTCGTTTGTACACTTTCATAAAACATAATTTGGCATTTTAGATATATTATTGTCATGCCACGGATACGTCTTGTTTCGCTCGCTGCTATTAGTCGACTAAATCAAATTACACCAATTGTCAGAATTTGTCTGCAACAATTTGCGCGCACTAGTGCCATATCTACCTCGATATGCCACTAGCGCGCGCAAATTGTTGCATAATATTTATTTATATAATACCATTGGACGTAGACGTAGCGTGGGAAGGCCTCCCACAAGATGGACCGATGACCTTGTGAAAGCCGCAGGAATCCGCTGGATACGGGAAGCACAGAACCGGTCGTAGTGGCGTTACTTGGGGGAGGCCTATGTCCAGCAGTGGACGTCTTTCGGCTGAAATAATTAATGATGATGATGACATAAATATATAATTAAATAATAACCTCAAGCTTCACTGCACTCCAATCAAGTGACTTTTTAGCTTGATTGACGGTATCTTGTTTAGATTAATCAAAATCTTAGTTAAGTTGATCTTCACGACATGATTGCAGCAATACTAGTTCAAATGATTGAACGCTCAAACAAGTTTCTCGATCACCCTTAACATGACATCATTGTAGAATAGTTAAAAAAGAGACAAGTTATATTTTTTTTTTACTGTAACAAGTTAGTTGTGTCAATCAAGCATTTTGATTACTTCAATAAAGTTCATTGAAAGTTTAATCTAATAATCTTGGTTGGAGCAACTATGTTTTGACTTGATTGCTGCAAATAGGTTTTGTGATAACTCCAATCAAGATCCCGTTTCAAATGTCAATCAAATAAAAGTAGTAGCTGTGATCATTGTACTTGATAGGCTCAGATGGAAACAAGTTACTTAGTCAATCAAAACAAAATCTTGATTGTGGCAACTACTTTTTTGTTTCAGTGTGACTTCGTCAGAAAAACCGTGAAAATATAATTTCCCGTACACTTCTTACAAAATTGTGTATTCCATATGACTTACGAAGTAGCTCAGCTCCGAACTCGCGCGCCACAGCCTAATATCAATAAGCAGTAAATTTAACGCCTCTCTCGAGACCCGTGGATTGATTGCACCAAAATTTTTAGGCTGTGCATACTTACTTTTATGTTGCTGTAAAAATATATTACTTTGTGATGCGATGCTGAAATATTGTAGTAAGGTTAAATATTGATTTAGTCGTACTAATAAGCTGTTGTGTGGAAGTTTGTTGTTTTTGTGTTTTCAAGAGAATTTGCTTTGTTTTTTTTTCGTTAAAGTTCTGCGTAAGGATTAATATATATTCAAATATATTGTGTAATAAATATAATTGTTTGTAATGTCAAAATAACTAGTTTTTACTAAATGCATATGAAAGTATATACGGTATTCACTTAAGAAAAAAAAAAGTATTTTTTTGTCTTTCTGTTTGTCTGTCGGTCTGTCTGTCTATCTGTTTGTTCCGGCTAATCTCCGAAACGGCTAGACCGCTTTTGACAGGACTTTCGCTGGCAGATAGTTGATGTTATAATAAGGTACCAATATATAATATACATTTATTTTAGAAAAAGCTACGCGGGCGCAGCCGCGGGTAGCAGTTAGTTGTATTATAAAATAAAATAAACTCTAGTATTTAACCGAGCTAACTTTATAATTAATTAAATAATACTTTTCGTAATTAATTCAGAATCACGAAATTTTCATTCACGCAAAATATTTTTTTTGAATGTCATTAAAACCACTCCTATAAAATGAATTCCTGTAGGTATGTACTTTTTACCTTTTCCAGTAAAAAGGTTCCATTGTGAAAAGGTAACTGTGACGTAGGGCGGGCGGTATTCATGGAAGGTAGTAGGTTGGACAGAATTGTACAGAAGGTCAGCTCCATTCAACGAGCAAAAGCGCACGCACACATACACGCATATAGATTTAAGGCTCCTACAAACAGGCGCGACACGCGACGCGACACAAAGACACCATGTGCCGCGCGACGAGCGGCCTCTTTGTATCGCATCGCCTGTCGCGCCTGTTTGTAGGAAGAAGAAATATTGAAATGGGAAGCGCTAAGGCAACCCGCGCACTTTTGCAATTTGCAGCTCATTGTCTGGGTGTATGTTAATTAAAGTATGATTTGCGGCCGTATCATATATTTATTTATAGAATTATAATCATAAAAATCATCAATACAACTTTAACGCGCTCGCGCGAGAGTGTAAATGAGGTATTAGGCGCGACCAGGCGAATCTACTGATTTAAATC
This sequence comes from Dryobota labecula, assembly GCA_947523025.1. Lineage (NCBI taxonomy): Eukaryota > Metazoa > Arthropoda > Insecta > Lepidoptera > Noctuidae > Dryobota > Dryobota labecula. The sequence goes on along the minus strand of OX383300.1, from coordinate 7,838,220 downwards.
TTTGCTTACGGCTATCTCAAACTAATGCCAGTTACGAGTGCGTTTGCACTCGCTGTAAGTACCTAAGACATGTCTTTAAGTATTATTTATTTAATTCAGAGCATCTCCATATAAGTTAATAATACAAAAAGACCAGAAAATCATAAAATGTTAGAGTGTTAGTAAGAAAATTGTATCTAATATCATGTTAGTACGAGTATTGTTAGTACTGTGGCAGCATCTACAACGCTACATGCGAATTACGCATCAAAGACCTGACGTCACAAATCCTGCATCGCGCAATCAGAGTTTACCGCACAACTAGCATATATACAACATCCCGACATCAACCGTCGGGCAGTTGTCCACCAGACACAACACCCGTCTGGTCAGAGGATCCTCCCTTTTCTATGGAGGATGAGTGAACTTTACACCCTGTTCCTCATACCTCTATAGTACCTGTATCTAACTGATGCCTATGGCTGTCTTATCCACTGATTTTGGAAAGGATAGTTAAAACGGGCAGCAATAGCATTTAGAATGCTGCTGCGTCGTAGACGGTGCAGCAAAGAGTTTGCTTTGTTGCGCATGATGTCTTGAAAGCCATGCGTACGCGCTTCAGCAAACATACCAGTTAACGTTCATATTCGTATGATACGCTTGGTCACATTCGCATACGAATATGAACATTATTTGAATAAAAATAAGGTTACATTAAGGTTAACGCTTACTTTACATACATAGGTACATAAAGTCACGCCTTCTTTCCATGGGGGTAGGCAGAAACTATAGAACGCCACCTGCTATATGTTCACATTACTCCCTTTGCTTCGTCCACATTTACACATCTGGTCATACACGCACGCCGGTTGCCAGTGCTACGCATCTGACCTTTCTGAAGAAAATCACCAATTAGGTCATTATATGTTCTCCTAGGGCGTTCCCTCCCGGCGTTTCCACTCACATCTGCCTTGTAAGTACCTTTTGTAAGTCGCCTTTCATTCATCCTCTCAACATGACCGAACCATCTAAGCATACTCTGTTCAATTTTTGTCACTATATCTTCTTTTAAACCATACCGACGCTTACTTTACTTACCGATTATAAGTCAAAGTGCGGTCTGTCAATCTTGTCCATAGACGAGATTTCTCAATTTATCTCAAACTAATACCAGTCATGAGTGCACTCGCACTCGCTGTACGTGAAGCGTGTCTTGTGTCTTTGCGTGCATTTTTGCTAGTTGTATGCAGGGACCGATATTGATACTCGAAGAATACCGATATTTTTAAGAAAATACCGATAACAGTATCGACATCTGGCATAAATACTGGTATTTTATATCAGTAATTTGAGTATCGGTATAAAATATCGATAATTATATCGATACTCAGTACTGATATCAGGCTACAATGTGACGTCACAGAATCTTTATTGATGATTCTTAAGTAAATACATATTTTTCACAGTCGCGAATCATATTTTGATCGAGATACAATCTGACGCTGACCTGCAAATTGCAAAAAACGCAAGAAAATTTAATAATAACGGTATTATATCTATACCCAAATACCGGTATTTATAGCGATATTTTGGTATCATGTATCCAAATTATATCGGTATTCAGTACCCGGTTGTATGGAGCTGACCTTCTGTAGGCTCTATTCTGTGATAGTAGGTATACTGCCGTATCTCTAAGTTACAATGTCAGCTTATCAGGGATTACTATCTTTCCGAAGTGCCGCCTCTTTCTTTATGTAAGCACTTGTAATCTAGGTAGGTGAATGGAAAGAGGATTCCAACGAAATGGGCGCCTTACTTAGTGGGACGTGATGATTTTTATTGATGCTGGAGTATTATATTTTACGTATGAAAAGAAAATTGATTGTAAACAGTCATGGTGAAGAATCCTTTCCTTTTATTATTTATTTATTTATTTAAACTTCATCTACAATAGTGGTACATATGCGGATTTAATGCCACAAGGCGTTCTCTACCAGTCAAACTTTGGGTTGAATATAAAAACATAGTTATAGGGTACAAAAATAATGTCTAAAATACTAACTTCTTGATTACGAGAATTTACATACTGAACTGATTTTTTTTTCTGAACGCGATTAAAGACTTCTTCCAACAGGCGCGAGACGCGACGGAACTTAGGCTCCGCGTGTCGCGCGACGAGCGGAGCCTTTATGTTGTGTCGCGTGTAAAAATAAGTAAGTAGGTATTTTCATTAATAAAAGGTAGAAAATGTATTTATTGGGACTCACACAGGAAGTTAACAAATTAAACTATGAATAAATAAAAGGAAAATGAAACTAAAAACAGGAAGTCCTCTACGAGGCCAAAGGGCTCCTATCTCAGCATGAAGCTGCTACATTAATAAATAAGTGTCGCAGTGCTGGTATTCTGAAAACAACTGTAAGGCTTCTGTCTCGAATCTTGCGGGCAGCGGGACGGCGGCGGCGGCGGCACGGGAGCACGGCGGGCAACGCAGACCCGTTCTCGAAACCAGCGGGCAGATCGCACGGCACTATAGCAGCGTAGTGTTGTGTTCGTGGTTGTGTCGTTGAGATATTTGTTTTTATTCGCGAACGAAATATCTGAACATCGGCGACAACATATTTTTGATTCAAATTAATTCCTAACGCAAAAAAAAAAAAAAAATATATTGCACAACACTGCAATACAGACGCGCGGGCGGTCACTGCTTGACTGGAGTGCACCGCTCGTTGCCCGCGCCCGCGCCGCTGCTGTGCTGCTGTTTTCAAGGGTCGATCCATTTGATTTTACGCATTAGATCCTGCCGCTCCCGCGCCGACGTCGCCGCTGCGCCGCTGCCCGCAAGATTCGAGGCAGAGGCCTTAGATAACAAGCTGAGCTGACCCCAACGTAATAGGAAAAGATAACGAGGTTCATCAAAATATTCGATTTATCTATAAGTTACAAAATGTTACTTTTCATTAGTTGCTTTGATATTTAATTAGATTTGTAACTGTAGTCGTGGCAACCATATCGTTTGGTTTAAATAGATTTAATTTGTTTTTAAATCTTTTTATAGATTATAATAATTTATATTGTGAATGTGAGAACTTTGAAGGCCTAGTAGACTGTGGATTTGCTGACAATTTTCTATTTTGTTATGTACTGAATAATTAATATATAATTATTCAGTCATTATATAATTGTTGAAAGGCCTACCTCCCATACCTACTCGTATTAACACTGTTATTTGAAAATATTGAAAAAAACGATTATTTTGAAAAGTGTAACCGTGGAGTTTCTTGCCGGCTCTTCTCCATAGGAAACGACCAATTGGAACTGTGCAGCTAGCTTCTGACGTTTCATAAGTGCCCATGTAAGTTTATGTGAAATAAAATATTTTGATTTTATGCAGTAACATCATATGTGTCCTGTTTAAAATAAATAGGTAAGACATTTAAAGAATGTTACTTCGAAATTATAACTCTAATTATGTAGCAATAATCCAGGGCCTCAAGTATGCTATTACAATAGTGTCAGAATGGTCTCTTCATTGTGAGTTTTTGACAGATTTGCCATACAAACACTGTCAAATACTCACAATGGCGAGACCATTCTGACACTATTGTAATAGCAGACTTGAGGCCCAGCACTCTCTCTTGTACTTATTACAGGAGCTAAAATTACCAAACTATTTTGTTCATACACTTTGACATATCTCGGGACCCTGGGGTCCCGGACCTTTGGAAGGCGTACCAGGGGCCGAAGCCAACCCGTAGAGGCCCGTTAGACGCTTTTAATGAAATAAGGCACCAACCGACGATTATCTCTGTACGCACTATGCAAGTGCACCCAAATACAACCCCCGGTTGGTGTAGGACTATTGCAGGATATGGAAACAAAGATACTGGACTATGGGTTTGGGTGATTAAAATGGTCTGGTTACCTAAAATTATGGAAGGACTATGGCCCCTGCCTGATCAATGTTTTTATTCATACACTTATTTTTAAAGCATCTGTAAAACTACAACCAATATAACTTGAAGAACCCCAACTCAAACTATCGTCCATCAAAGTTAATTTATTGGGCACCCAACTCGATGTTTTATGAGCGGTAAAGTGAATAAAAATCAATAGGAATGGGCTATAAACTATTTATATGACGTCTAGACCACAGGTATGTTCAGGCTTAGACGCATGTTAGGTTAGAAAAGGTTGACCTGCCCTGGAATTGTGAGAAATCTTTTGCTGCTGCATCTTTACAGACTCTAAGGACAAACTTCCTCAGGATCCTGTATCTTTAGGGGCGGCGGGCCCCAATTGAGACCCCGCCCCCCAAATTGCCCCGCGAGACTCAATTAAAATAAAAACTCATTACTTTTCCCACGTTCAATAAAATCATTACCAATCTTCATTATCTTCATTAACGGTCTTCTAAAAACATAAACATGGGGATTTCAAGAAAGAACAGCATGCTTTTCTAACTCCACTTGGCTTGCAAAAGTTTGTTATTTTCATTATAAGAAACGGTTACTCAAAGAACATTGAGCAAAAATATTAAACACTTGCTTCTACCAACAACGTGCATAAGATATATCTGATACCATTCGGAAATTCTGTAGCTTCCCTTATATTGTTAGATTTATGAAGATACCTCCGACTGCATGAGATTGTTTTTTTTTTTTAAATACATTTTGCCTCCAAAACTTCGTAATTTTTTTTTTATTTTTTTTATTTAAAACATCTATAGGCGCGCCTTGGGGATAATTTCGAATGATGTGGCATGACGGCAAACGGCATGACGTACTCTTATGCCGCATTGTTTAACATCTGCCGGGCGTCCCTTGACGACCATATATTTTTTTTTTACATAATGACACTCGCGCAATAAAGATGAATCTAACGACATTCATCAAAATCGGTTTAGCCGTTTAGTAGTTACGAGGGAACATAGGGAAACATGCATACGTAACACAATTTAAAACCCTCTATTTTTTGGTTTCGCTGCAGTCGAGTTAAGAGTACACGATTGGATTATGAATAAAACACAATTCCTAATATGAGAGCCATTTATACGAGTATGAACCAAAACACTTGCGAACTTATAAAGCTACTACACATTTTCAACATCGAATCTCGGAATTTCCTACTAAATAATACCTGCAGTGAACGAGAGGAAATTGCTATAGCAACGCTCAGTGGTGTGCTACACAAATGAGATCGGAATAGGATGCTCTTGGTACATTTCACGCAAAAATATGTATACTATTTATGTCACTTTTTGATACGATTTTTGTCCGTCATCAGCCTTTAACCGCCTCTGTGGTCTAGTGATAAAACCACCTGTCTCTGACCCAGAGGTCCCGGGTTCGATTCCCAGCGGGAGAAAAAAAATCTGCTCGGTTCGGTTGGTGGTAGAGCTTGTTCTAAGTCCGCCTGGCTAGCTACCACCATCTTATCTAAGTCTGTCGCCATAACAACAATGTTGTGTTTTGGCAGTTAAAGGTAAGATAGCCAGTTACTCTGAGGTTGAGGATTCCGGGTGAAGCTCGCTTCCACCATCGGCCTTATATCATCATTTACCATCAGGTGAAATGAAAGCCAAGAGCCTCCCTGTAGCGCTACTCTGTTAAAATCTCACCGTGAATTCATAGGTGAAGTGCGTTCAAAGTGAGCTGTCAATCTCTAGACTCCCTAGCGTCTAGTAGGATGACAGTTCACTTCAAGCTCACTTCACCTATATTTTTACGGTGAGATTTTGAAAGGATCGACTGGCTGATGCTTGAGATTAACACCGTTGACAGCTCACTTCACGCTCACTTCACCTAAGCTTTCATGGTGAGATGGTTACAGAATAGCACTGCTGTTGTGGATAAAAAAAATAGCCCTTTTACGTGTCGCGAATTGTACTAAATAACTAGTCATATTGAACCAATAATAATTATGATCAGCAGGTAAACTATAGATACTTACCCCATTATTGAAGATACTACTAAACGACGCGAACGATAGGTTCCTATTGTTGCCAGACTTTTGGTCAAGTTGTTATTGGGTTTTTCTATCTGGAATTTCTCAGTAGCAACCCGGAGTCTATATTAGTGTCCGGTCGATGGTAATAGCCCCCTATTACGTGGGACTTATACGTAAATGGCGAAATATGGGTGTACTGATAGGTACACCTCTGCTCAACCCTTCTAGGAAACAAGGCGTAATGTTATGTTGTAAGTACTCTTTATTATACGGTTTGAATGCCAATATCGAATAGCTAGTATAACATGATTTTGGTGTGCTAACAAACTTTTCAGCAGAGCGGGATTTAAACGTAGGTCTACCTAACGATTTGAAAGTCATCCAAAACTCCTTTAAAATCGCTCAAACGACTACGTAATCGAAAAGTAACGTCGATACCGAACCGCAGCAACGTTAACGATGCATGACAACATTCTATATTCCGATATCTATCTGTATCGTAGCTATGTTTTACGATATTTGCATATTACATATGTACTGCTACCACAGAGTATATTACAGAAGTTCGGCTCCTTACAACGTATGTAAACGTAGGGGCACACATAGGGCAAAATTATCTTTCCTTTACTTTGGTAAAGACGCTTTCATTTGAATGAGAACATTATTCGTATAAAGTTAATGTTCATATTCGTATGATACACTTGCTTAGATTCGCATACGAATATCAACATTATGCGGACAAAACTAAGGTTTCACATTCATGTGAAACGCTTATTTTTAGATAGATGTTACTACTCCATCACTGAGTTTACTACTGATAAACAGAGTCCGACTTGCTAATTAAACACTTATGATTTTATTTATTACTTGTTTACATATCTGACATATTTTTAATTGAATGTTTTTTTGTATTCTATTAACATGTCACCTTAATTGTAATTGCTTGTTTATGTTAATTTTGTACGCCATAAATTGGCAAAACATAGTGCACATATTTTAGACAATATATTATCTGTAATCATACCTATGTTTAACAAAATAAATGATTGATTGATTGATTATTTTACTTACAAAATAATAGGTTGTCAAAGTGCGGTCTGTCAATCTTGCCCATAGACGAGATCTCTCAAACTATCTTGAACGAATTCCAGTCGTGAGTGCACTTGTACTCGCTGTACGTGAAGCGTGTCTATGTGTGCGTGCGTTTTCGCTTGTAGTATGGAGCTGACTTTCTGTACCTATATATTTTGTGCTACTAACACAGAGTACTGACAGAGGCTAAGCTTCATACAACCGCGCTATGATAGGTACACTGCTACAATGCTTGTAGCACTGGCAGCTTCGTTGCGTACGAAGAGAAACCGGTTTCTACCGGCTCGGCCAGTTGAATCGCTCAGGGCTGCACGTACGCGTCGCGCATCATGTTTGTTTACGTTTCAATTTTTGACATGAGTAAAACAGGAATAAACACATATGTATAATTTTTGTATTATACCAAGGACTCCATTAGGTATGTGGTAGGTAACGTTATTACTTATAATTTATTCTTTTTAATGTGGTAGATATATGTATAATCTCATACCTCAACATCGAAAGAAAACTCAACCCGGTGATGCAAAAAAGTTTTGGTATTGAACATAAATGGTTTAGTGGTTTTTCAGTAAGTGGCACAGAATAGGTAGGTACCTATTCTGTGCCACTATTCTGTGTACCTATTTACGAGATGGGTAGGAACCCATCTCGTAAATACGTAGGTAATACCTACCGACCTAATAGTGATTGAATAATAATGTTTATAAATTGAAAACCGTAAGCTGATTAACGTTCTGTATATTTGGTTTTATCCTCCTGTGCCAACCCTACCAAAATGGGTAAACATTTTGCACGCTCTTTAGAAGCTTTGCCTCTGTTCCGTTTCTTTACTCTCGAAATCTTTTTTTGATGCCAGCTCGAGGGAACATGTTTCATGGTGTTCAAATATGCACAAACGGGCTCAGAAAACGATCTTCTTCGTCCAATCTAAGTTTTGTATAGTCTACGAGTACTAGTTCGGGTGCTATTTTGTACTGTTGTTTATAATTATGTAAATGTTGTGTGGGTTAGATTTATTGGTAAAAATTTCAAAATACGTCGCCATTTTAAGGGATTGTGAGTGGTTGGGTGGTGGGGAGGGGAGGGGTCGGATCCCCCCTCACCATTTTCACCCGCCGGAAATACTTGGTTTCCTTAGAAAAAATTTAAAACAGAAATTTATACAAAAATTGTTTATTCAACTTTATAAACATGTTTTATAGCTTTTATTAATTCCATGAATGGAACTTTTCTGTATTTTAAGTTATTTCGCCGCCACAAATATTCAAAAATAACATCTGCAAAATTTTCTGTGTTATTAAAATTGTCCTTCTTAAAAAATCTTTTACAAGCCTCCACTGGGACTCAATTCGTTGAGTATGAGTCCCATCTTCAGCTATGAATGGGTTGTCACGATCCGAGGGGTTGACTTTTTTGTGTATGTAGCCATATTCTGACAAGCAATCATATGCTCTCCAAAAATCAGTGTGGATGGTGGTGCCAACTTCCACATTCTTCAATATAAGTGGCACCAAAACCTCAGCAGAGCGAATATTGTCTGGGCACACTTCCAACCTCAGATCTTCAGATCCATCCTCAATCATACCGAGAACCCAATGACCCTCAATATGGCGACCTATAACAAAAAAAAAAAATATATATAAAACTGGCTTTAATTACGAGTCGACGGAGCCCCGCTAAGCGGGGCTCCTACTACTGGGTGGTTTAAAAAAAAATAACCACAATGGCTAAGGCGGGAGCTTCGCTGCGCTGCGCTCCCGCCTTAGCCATCTAACCTAACCGAATGAAGTCGGACTGTGCTAACTCAGAGTAAATACATTGCTATTAATTACCTAAGAATTATATCCTGTTCTTATACATTTCCTATAACACATCTAATATATAACATATAATTACCTCGATTGTATTTTCTTTTTCCAAATTTAGATTCATCGATCTGGACAATTTTTCCGGGGCCACCAATCTTTCCAACTGCTTCATTTTTGTCCATTTGGTATGCCACAATGGTTTCTCGGCAATAATTATACCAGTCACATATGGTGACCCGGCCCAGGCACCTTTCAAAATTTTCCTTGTAGGGATCTTCATTTATGGTGTCGTTGTAGCTCAATTTTTTTGAATATGCATAAAATAGATAGAAAACATGCACCAAATCAATTTTTATATTTTCAAAAATGTCCCGTTGTTGCGTGGTATTTTAGATTTAGATTTACAATTGCCTTTAGTGCAACACCAAGAACCAAATGACCTGTTGATCGATTTGGCTATTTTCATGGGAGTGCGATGTGTTCTGCATAATTTTTGAGTCTGCACCAATCCATTTTTTTCGGCGAATGCCACACACTGCTCATTGGTGCCCAATTTTTTTATTATTCTCGCCAAATTCCACATCATAAGCACCTCTTCTGTGTAGAGATGTCGATCTTTGAGGCGCGAGTGGAACACAACGCGCCGTCGACCCGGGCCTGGTCCTTACCTGACGGCAAGCTGCCCATAGCTCGCCGTCCGCAAGCCCGCGCCTACGGTGGCCGGGAATCGGCTACCAATTCCCTTCGCCCAGGGTTAGATTGGGGTGCTGAATAAGTTCCTGTTAGTTTATGTATCTATCAAAAACTAGGCCCTTACTCTCGATACAGAAGATCAATACTACTTACTCCGGTACCGATATTCTTCGAAACCCCTATTCCTAACTCCTATAAGCTCATTTCTCGATAAAAAAGACTCTCTATGATGACAAAAAGGGATTCTGTGGCCATGTTAAACCCATGTTTTTTCATACAATCCCTTGGTATTACTGTTTATTACAATTTTATTCAGGTAAGTGGTCCAACAGATTTGTTATTATTAGGGAAACGGGATTGGTTACAAAAGGTCCCTATTGGATCAAGGGACCAATAAGTTGTTATATTTCCAGTTTATTTTGTTTAAGTTATTAGGCGGTGTTTTGTTGATTGTTTTTGTTTTCTGAAATCTTTTACTTGATTGGGTTTTTGTTCGTTTCTAGGGTTTATATTTTTGTTTATTTTCAATATTATTATGTGTATATTGTCTAACTACAGAACAAAGGCCTCCTTTCCTTTTCTGACCCTATGTGCAGATCCAAATGTGAAAGGACGATTACGAAATGGCTATTTAAATTAGAAAACAGAGACTGAAAGAGACTGAAAATATACTAAATATTCTAAAAAATCTATCGGAAATATTCATCTACTCAAATTAATCTTAGATCGCGTTTCACCTTGTTAACCACTGTAGGTGCTCACGCCCAGTGCCCTGACTGAAAATATACTAAATATTATAAAATAATTTCATCTATCGGAAATATTCACCTACTCAAATTAATCTTAGAACGCGTTTCACCTTGTTAATCACTGTAGGTGCTCACGCCCAGTGCCCTGACTGAAAATATACTAAATATTCTAAAATAATTTCATCTATCGGAAATATTCACCTACTCAAATTAATCTTAGAACGCGTTTCACCTTGTTAATCACTGTAGGTGCTCACGCCCAGTGCCCTGACTGAAAATATACTAAATATTCTAAAATAATTTCATCTATCGGAAATATTCACCTACTCAAATTAATCTTAGAACGCGTTTCACCTTGTTAATCACTGTAGGTGCTCACGCCCAGTGCCCTTCGCGGGCGCTGGGCGTGAGGACTATATTGCACTCACGGATACAAAACTCTCCAAAGACACACATAGCACATCTCCAATGTTTTGTATTAATTCTCTTCCTCTCAATACTTGGAGCTTTTATAATGTTTTAGTACGTAAGTGCAATTAAATATTGTAATTTTTTATGGGTGTGAGCCTGGAGATCTGTCGTACAGGTCCCGAACCCAGAATAGACTCCAGCTCTCACAAAGGATATACTGGAAAATTTAACTTTATGCTATGAATCAAAATTGTACCGTTTTAAGAGAAAATAAAATTACTACTATTACTCGTATAATTATTTCCTTACTCGATCAATGTGGACCAATCCGGCCTATATGTATACGTCAAGTGGGACAATACAGACTGATATTATTGTGGTTTTTAAATTTAATTTCCTTAGGTTAGGTGGTACCTGGTATTTTGAAAATCTGGCGGAAACTAAGGAAACACCGTTGCAGAGACCGCATAATATTATTAATAATTCACCGTCTCAAAATAATAACTACAATCTCACCTTTGTTCACACTTAGTATAGAGGTATGTGGAACAGGATCCTCCGACCAAACGGGTGTGTGATGTGATCGGTCAGTTGCCCACCAGACACAACACCCGTCTGGTCGGAGGATCCTCCCTTTTCAATGGTGGATGAGTGAACTTTACACCCTGTTCCTCATCCCTGTGTATATAAGTGTGAACAAAGGTGAAATTCTAGTTATTATTTTGAGACGGTGATTATCAATAATATTATGCGGTAAATTGTTTTTCTTTGAGTTATATTTTGTATTTAATACTTCTAATCTCATTTCCTCCCGTGGGTGTCGTAAAAGGCGACTATGGGATTTACTAGAGAATGGGCAGCAGCGTTCTCTATGATTTTTTTTTAACACCATACTGCGATCGCCAACCCGCCTGCCAAGCGTGGCGATTATGGCAAATTCCCCCCTTTTAGGGGAAGCCTACGTCCAGCAGTGGACGTCTTTCGGCTGAAATGATGATGATGATGACTTCTGATCACACATAACTACGTGTTTAAAAAAGTAGCGCCACCGGCAGCTTTATTATAAAAATTGGCTACTTCGTGCTCCGAGCTAAAATATTGAAATCTCTATACAAAAATACTGAACAATATTTTTAATCTATCTCAATTCTACGTCAGGTTATTCCAGAATATATTTTCTGGACCTGTTGCAACACTTGCTACCAACACCAAAGTTTGCACTAGACTGCACTTGAAACACCCTTTCGTGAATATTGAGCTTAACTGGTTGTATTCAGCCCGTTTTAGCGTTTTTGCACCTTACGATTACCTTTATGTCGGTTAGTAGGACGGGTGAACATCCAATATGCGGTCCTTAGACGGTAAAAATTGCTTCTCAAGCATCGACGTGCTTGAAAAGCACGCTTTCGAGGCTTGACTCAACGTCAAGCGTGCTTGTCCAACATACACACAAATATTTCATTTACACAAAAGACTCATAGATATAATACCCGTAATCAAGACGACCTAGAAGTACGAAGAGTGAGGAGAACCCTGTACGTCAGAAAAACTATACATTATGAGGGGGTTCGACTATTATACAATAAATTACCTAAAAAAGTCAGAGATTGTACAAGCATACCAACATTTAAAAAAGGCCTAAAGAAATATATATTAGATACATAAGTTTAGCTTTTTTTATATTAGACAAATAAGTTTGGCTTGAACTGTTTTGTACTTTATTTAGACTTTGGGTACTTGCTATATTTTATAAATGGAACTATAGTGTTCAGTTTATTGGATGGTTTGAACGTCGTAATGTAAACTACAACTTATTGTTAATTTAGTTAAGTTTCTCTTTAAGTGAACTGGAATTTGTTCTTTGAGAAATAAAATATCTTTAAACCGAAAGTCTAATAAAGCTATTTCGTCCCGTGGGTGTCGTAAAAGGCGACTAAGGGACTTACTAGAGAATGGGCAGCAGCGTTCTCTATGCATTTTTAACACCATACTGCGATCGCCAACCCGCCTGCCAAGCGTGGCGATTATAGCAAATTCCCCCCTTTTTGGGGGAGGCCTATGTCTAGCAGTGTACGTCTTTCGGCTGAAATGATGATGATGAATGAAGCTACACCGCTGCCAAACCCTTCGGGGACACAAGGTGTTATGTTATGTTCGCATCACTTAACGGCTGGATCGATTTAATTGAACTGAAAACTTCTTTAGCCGCGTTGAGCGATTTTTGGTGGAGGAAAAACTTATGGGTTCGCGTCACCGAAATACGCAACATGCTCGTGACGTGTTGCGCCAGACTATCAGTTATTCCAAAGTTTTGAGTTTTCACTTGTAAGCAGTTCATATGACTGCGAATTTTTTTTGTTTCAAAATATTTGGAATAGTCCGAATCCGGTAATTACGGAAAGAAAAAATTTAAAAGTTGCCGGGAAATTTTCTATGTGAATTTTGTATGAATGATTGAAATTTGGACAAGACTAAGTTTTGTTGGGACAGCTAGTTTCTTATACAGAGTGGCCAATTTGGAAGTATACAACTTTAAATTTTGATTATTTTTATTACAAACGAAAATTACACGATATTTTTCTATAATTATTTTACTCAGGCTTGGCAATTTTATACGAAAATTAAGATCAGCGTAATCTCCTCCTTTTTTATATTCAAAAATGCGATCGCTTTTCATTGTGTTTTTCATTAAATTTTCGCATACTTTGTTAGTTATCCCACTAACAAAGTCACAAATATTCTGCTTTTTGTAATCAAGATTGACCACGACACGTACCTATCTTTGGATAACCCCATACAAAAAAAGTCAGGACATGTCGCGAAATCCTCCATGATCAAAATGGTATTCGTTACTCTTAATGATTTTTTAGAAAAATTGGTTTGTTTTTAAATTAATTTAAGAACTTCAGGATAAAATAACTGAAAGTATGGTCTACTACTATGCATAACGAATATGTCGCATTTTAACTAAATAATAAACAGCAAACAACTGCATAATTTGGCTTTAAATCAGAATGGGGGCTAAAAAAAGTTGTATACATCTTAATTGGCCACACAGGGTGGCCAATTAAGGTGTATACAACTTTTTTTACCTACATACTTGTAATAATTCAAAATTCTTGTAACTACAAAACGCTTAAAACTACCAACTGACTACGCTTATACTACATCTTCAAACTCAAGCAACTTTAAATAATCCGCTATTAAAAGTTATGTGGGCTCGTCTAATTCTTTCGTCGCATACTCGTAACATGCCTGAGGGACCAATCGTGAACATTCCTCTCCAATAAGTTTTATACAAACTTTGACTCTGCCATATAACTATTTTAAAAACGGAATCAGTAGGAAGGACGATAACATTGCGTTGAGTAAATCATAATTTCATTGAACACCTTACATAAATCATGATCATAGATCTCCGAGGTTTTATCAATAGACAATTCTATAGTTAAAAATATATGAAAATCTGTTAATACAATAAAAAATAAAAATAAGTAGTTGCCACAATCAAGATTTTGTTTAGATTGACTAAGTAACTTGTTAGCATCTGAGCCTATCAAGCACAATGATCACAGCTACTACTTTTATTTGATTGAGATTTGAAACAGGATCTTGATTAGAATTATCACAAAACCTATTTGCAGCAATCAAGTCAAAACATAGTTGCTCCAACCAAGATTATTAGAATAAATTTTCAATGATCTTTATTGAAGTAATCAAAATGCTTGATTGACATAACTAACTTACTTTGTTACAGTTCATTTTTTTTTAAATTCTCTCTTTTTTAACTCTTCTACAATGATGTCATGTTAAGGGTAATCGAGAAACTGTTTGAGCGTTCAATCATTTACAATTTCAACTAGTATTGCTGCAATCATGTCGCGGTAACTAAGATTTTGATTAATCTAAACAAGATATCGTCAATCAAGCTAAAAAGTCACTTGATTGGCATGCATTTTTTTCAGTGTATTACATAACATCACGCCTGAATTTCTAGAATGAGGCAGAGGTGTACCTATTTCGAGTAAGTTCACCCACATTTCCCTGACCAAATGGGTTAGGTTAGGTTGGAACTGACTAACCGCGCGCGAGCTGAGCGAGCGTTACTTCCAAGTTGGTCGTAGTTACTTGGCTATTCAGTATTTTTAGGACCCAAAATAGGAATTATTTGAGGTTAACAAAAACAGGCGCCAATCATTGTATTAGAGTATTCAATAATATTTTTAAGAGCGCATAATGAGGTTTATTACAGGTTCAATTAAATACATGCCGATTACAAAGAATTCTCGCCATGAAACTAATTAAAAATTGTAGAGAGAACAAAAATAATAATGTACCTACGTTTGTAAAAAAAATAAAAAAATGTTATACCAAAAGTGTTTAAAAAAATCAATAAACTTACTTATAACGTAAAATATAGTGTTGAAACCTTATGGTGGTGGTGTTGTAGAAGGAGATAAATGAAATTCGTGTGTTCCAGATAATGTCTATTCAGTTGACCATGAATGTTAAGCACAATGACGCTTCTTAATATTAGTTACACGGTACACAAGTTATCGCCACGGCGCTGGGAAAACGACTGGCCGCTAAATTCTATACGCGGGGAACATTGCATTTTGCCCCGCTAGCATTCCTGCTACTTGTAGTCCCTACATATAGTATTAAAAAAAATTACGTAATTTAAAAGCTAATAATCTTAAAATAATAATATTAATATGTAAGTATATAAAAAAGGGGAAAGAATTAAAAAGAGCATAATAAATTCGTCCGCATCGCTGTCAACAGGAAAAGTGCTCAAAAGGCTGGCAGCATTGCCACGTTGTATGGCAATGCTGATTCTTTGGCCAAGAAATAGGTCAGCCCTCACGTAAAAATTAATATAACAATGAAAAAGAAATTAGAATAATTTGATGAACGTCCATTCATGCATAAAATTACGTAATACGATTCAAACAAGATAAATCAATAATGACGGAACGACGACAAACGAATATTACCGGGAAAAGTACCTATATTTGAGTTTGCCGAGCGTATCTTGATCGAACAAAATAAACTTTAAAAATGTTTCATTAATGAAGACTGTGTGAGACGGAACGTAGAAATATATATTTGATTTTACTTTAACGAAATCTACACATAAATTAATTTGATTATTTTGACATCCGTGTACCTTGTGTTGTCGATTTTGATACCCGTAGCTTGCCGAATTTGGTGACCATTTATGTGTTTTCCGGATGACATTTTTTACCGTCTCGAAAAAAGTTGGGTATACTAGGTGAACGGGGTTACGGAGTGAACTAGCCTATGGCATAGTTTATTTTTAATTTTTACATTAACCTAGAAAAAAAAAATACAAATTTGAAGTATACTAGAACAATAAATACAAAATAAAATCGATAAAAATATTGAAATTTTAATCAAGGGCACCCAAATTGCAATATTTTCTATCGTTTTTTTTATAATAAAAATAAAAAAAAACTATGCCATAGGCTTCTACTCCGTTCACTTAGTATACCCAATTTTTTTCAAGACGGTAAAAAATGTCATCCTGTATAATTGTGTAGAGTCCTAGAGTCCACAATTTCGGGTGCAGTACGACGCACTCGAGATTGTGAACTTATTCTATTGTATGCGCGCAACATAAGTCTATGATTGTTGTCGTCAGGCCATTCATCCCAGCTAAGAGACCCGGCAGATATTTATGCGAGAAATTTCTTCTGGCAATTTAAATAATGTTTATAAAAATGCCAGTAATTTTAAGAAGCTCGATTCAGGTATCTTTACATAATATGATGGCACACATGTCACACACAATCCTGCTTGAGTTTATATATCTACTGTTTTTCTCGAGACTGGAGGCATAATTTGAAAATATGTTAATTTGCTTCTGCGGGATGCGAGGCTTAAGGAGTTATGAGCAAATGTTCCTCCTACCAATGTATGGAGCCCTGGTACTTTATGATCCACGCTGATGGAAGTAATGTGTAACCATGTAATAAAGATCGCAATAATGCAGGTGACAGCTGGCTTGCCCATTACAGTATTATAGTACCTGTAAAAGTCAATGGGACTCCTCGACTTTTACAACCTTCGAGATGAGAATTTGTCGTTTATTAGCTCCTGAAGCAATTTCCATGTAAAAATGAAACTGAGTGTTTTAAATTCAATTTAACTCAGGGAATTTAGTCTGAACGGCCCAAATCGAATGGCCCTAGGGCCATTCGACCGTAAACAAAAATCGTCTGCGTTCCAAAGGTCCGGTGATAAAAATTTGTAAACAAATTCAATGTCATAAACTATACCAAGTACATTCGGGTGCAAAAGTTAAAAAGTTAAGTTTTAGTGTGAATCTTCTTTAGAAAAACAATCAATAATACTACGATGATGATATAATAACGTTTACAAAAGTTAAACTTGGTAATTAAATAAATTAAATAAAAATCAGTCTCATTTTAAAGAAACAAATCAAAAAAATATATTTAATTTTAAATCTTACAATGCCTACAAATCAGTATTTTTTAAACAAATAAATCATCATAAAGCTCTGTGTCTATTGGTCAACGATATTGTATAAAGACATTATATTATTGTTGAGCTACCTACCTGGGGCCCAAGTCTGCTATTTTTATAAATTCGTCACTCCAACACGATCCCATTGTCATTTTGCTAAAAGTTCGTAATCTGCTAAATTCATAATGGTCGATCACTGGTCGGTCAATGGTCTCGTAATAGATTTGTGTTACAATGGCATTTTGAACATTTATTCATGCCAGATTTCATTTATATATATTTTTACATATTATTTATTAGTGTTATAAGCAATCTGAAGTAGTAGGAAGTTGGAAATTTAGTAGGAAGTTTCATTTGTCATTATGTACGAGATTACCAATTCTTTCAATGGAGTGTCAGTGGCTGAACATTGGAAAGTCATAATGACGCCATTATATTAGTAGATTACCAAACTTATCAAAATCAACAATTATGAAATCAATGTTAGACCATTCTGACACTATTGTAATAGCAGACTTGAGGCCCTGAAGTCGTGCCGACCGGTTATGAAGATGTATTCTGTTTATTTAGATGATTTCAAATAAGTTAATGTTTAAATAGTCAAAATTCATAAACTATGCGACTATCACAATATATGCGACTGTCCCTTAAATTAATTTTGAAATCATTTTATGACCGGTCCTTTCGGACGTAGATGATTTTTGGTTATGGTCGAATGGCCCGCGGTCCATTCGCTTTGGGCCGTACAAACTAAATACCCTAACTTCGGTCATGTTTTTGTTTGCATTATCTCTAGTTACACAATTTAAATTCAGCGCTTCCTTCAACAATTCTCGTTAAATACGTCAAAGTCTTCCCGCAACGTCCATCGGTTCGCCGCGAACTCGTATATTGAACGAGAAACACAAAAAAGTACAACAAATCAAAACTTTAACCTCGGTTCGTCTCAGTTTCATTTGCCATCTACGACAATTTGTCCCAAGACTCTGCTTTGAAAAGTTTGCCAACGACTAACCGATGTACAGTTGCGCTTAAAGTTTCACTTTTTGGCTTTAGAGCGGTTAAAGCGCTGCAAGTATTAAAACGTCAACAATGAAAGCACGATCAACTGAGGAAATGAAAAGACAAGCGAAGTTCAATTAAGCATTAATGAGAAGATAAATGGGAGCTCATTTAGTGGAATACTTTTAGTTTTTTTCAGCGAGTATTCTTTTTATGTTTCTTTGGGTTGAATGAAAGTTGAACATGTTTGGAAACGGCTTATTAACGTGTCATGAAAATGAAAGGATAATTTGGCTAATCGAATATAGTAGCACCGGTTTCTTTTTTCACATTTGTTTTACTTCAGGAAGACTGCATGTGAAATCATTGTTTTACTCACTGCCTCAGCAAAAGTTAAACGAAAAATCATTATTGGAATATTTATGTTAGCCATGGGCGTGCCCAGGGGGGGGGCAGGGGGGCAGGGGGGGCAGGGGGGTTAGCTGCCCCCCCTGGAAATCTCGCAGAACATCTATGAACTCGCCTAATTATTAATCAAAGTGTTCACGGGGCCTTATGCTCTAACTTTTAAATAAACCGCGCAGTAGACACTGGCAAATTTACTTTTATTAATATAACTACCTATAAAACACGATCATTTGCGGCTGTTTGCCATACACACTACACTATTTATACGTAATGTTTCATGTAGGTGTGTTTGTGTAGTTTGTATGACAAAACAGCCGCGGACGACCCGACCCAAAAAATCTGACTTGCCCCCCTAGGCTAATAGCTGGGTACGCCCATGATGTTAGCAATATCTTAACAATAGGCAAGAAATAAAGTAAGCATAGGCACACGAAGTAATCAATCAGCCTTCGTTTATAAAAAAATACTCTAAAGGACTTCAAACCGGTCACTCCACTCACTCAAAACCGGGCACAGACATGAAACCCGGTTTTCTCGAGTGCCGGTTTTTTTTTTTACATACAACGGGTTACGTCTTGACCTTCATCTCACCTGATGGTAATTGATGATAAGAGAAGATAGAAGCGAGCTTTACTCGGAATCCTCAACCACAGAGGAACTGGCTATCTTACCTCTAACTGCCGAGACACAACCAATGCTGTTAAAATTGTTGTGTTGGCGACAGACTTAGATAAGATGGTGGTAGCTAGCCAGGCGGACTTAGAACAAGCCCTACCACCAACCAAACCGAGCAGAATTTTTTGCCCCCGCTGGGAAACGAACCCGAGACCTCTGCATCTGAGACAGGTGGTTTTATCACTAGACCACAGAAGCGGTATGAAAACATAAACATTTGTTGCCAATACCTCATTCCGACCTCGCCGCCGAGGCCCCGCGCGAAATCCCCAACTAACGAATAGTCCTCCCCGACCCTTGACTGTAAGTGAAGCGCCAGCACGCGTTTTAGCTGAGCAGCTGTAATCCAAACTCCCCACGATAATAATCAAAACACTGATTTTATCCAGCCACCGTCGGTCCCTTGCCACCCTCCCTCCGACTCAGCTGCCCTAAGCCGAGGTTCGTACCCCACAGGGGGTGCCCTTAGCGAGCAGCAGTCGTTTAGTTTATAGTTTTTACGCCATGGCTGGAGGCATTAAGTTTCGTTAGGAGCTTAAGGCAACCACAGGAAAGTCCAGTTAAAGAGTCGGAACCTTAGTGGTTACACTCTGAGATGCCCTAGATAAAAAAAATGCCAATACCTGCCCTTTCCTTAAACACTAAAATAAAAATAAATGCGTATAAGGTTACTGGCACAAAAACAACATTACCACGTTAAAAAGACATAAGTACCGGTATAAATACAGGCTAATCGTTTTTCCGATACCGCATAACGGTGACTAAGAATGTGCCAAAACGGTTTTTCTGTAATAATATTTAGTCTGTGTGTACGATGGCGAGACCGGAAATGACACGAACCGAGCCGACCCGGTGTAGCTTCGCCCTTACCATTTGTAATTAAGTTTTTGTCGGTGAAACCTACACTTTATGTTTTGTTTACTTCGAATAGAAGGTTTTTTGATGTTTTAAATAGGTACATCAGGGCTTTAAATACCGGTAAATTTTCATAACGTTACCTTGTATTGAAAGAGTTAACGTTATTATTAAAATACCGGTATCCAATTTAACGTTATTTATGCGACTATTTTTTTTATCGTTATTTTAAACGGGTGAGATGTAAGTAGTGGAGCCTGAGGCGTGCGGCGCGGCGGGAGCCCACCCTCGCGCCTCTCTGATGCCGTGCCGATCAAAACATTGCCTGAATCTGCCTAATTATTACCCACAGAACGGCAACCTAGCTAAATTAACGTTAGTTATCGTATTTTTGTTAATGTTAATTAACGTTATATTAATGGTAATGTTATCAAGTAACGTTAAATTTTTGTAAATTAAACATTGAAATTTAACGTTATGTAACGGTTATTATTTTGTTATTTGGTAACGTTAACAAGCCCTGAGGTACATAACATTTTGTTTCTCGATTGGAATTCTTGGTGTGTTTTTGATCTAATCAAAACTAACTACCAAAATAAAAGAGCATCCATATATAAACAAAATGAGGAGCTTACTAGATATTATTTTATAATGTCTCTCGACACTATAACCTATTTATAACGCTCCATTGTTTGAAATCTATACGAAATGACATTGATTGAATACATTTAATAGACATACTACACGTAGGAAAGCACATGGTACTTGAGTACCTACCAAAAAGCTAGCCATGACGTGTAGTATGAACCGTTTTAAAACTTGGTGCAACCGTCGATCTAGCAAACCGGGAGTTAGCCGCTGTAACGGCTGCTGATAGAAAATGAAACGAAAAAATACCGTTTTTAACTCCGATCGCTATTACGCCGACGCCGCCGTACAGTTTCTGCTAAGCGAACTAACTAAATTACCGATACGGCCATTTTGGATTTAGTCGCAATTTTGAATTTAGTCGTAGTTTCGTCACAATGACGTGGTAGTTTGGAGTGCGGGCATAAAGTTGGGCGATTTTATTGAGTTTCACATCCGTAGGAGTAATGGTCCAATGTTTTTGAACAATTTTCCCGTGAACGGATGAGTTGAGCACACCTGTCGTTCAGATTTTATTAAACGTTGCCAAATCCGATTATTTTCATCGGCTAAGCTCAACTTGATTTTTTTTTTATTCTCTGACGGCACGGTTGCCGCAGTGGTTAAGCGATTGACTACTGCGCTGCGTGTCGCGGATTCGATTCCCGCACGGAACAAATATTTGTATGATCTACAAGTAGTTGTTCCGGGTCTGGCTGTTTGTGTATGTGAGTTTAAATGTTTGTAAACACACCCACGATACAGGAGAAATTCCTAGTGTGGGGCAACGTTTAAAAAAAAAACATATATGCTGGAAAAAAAAAAAAAAACACCTTCTGTAGGTAATCTTGGCTCACAGAAAGAAGAGGCCAGCTGTGTCCCAGCAGTGGAAACATTGTAAGCTAATTATGCAACCTTGGTTATAGTTTTTCTTTTTGATTAATTTATTAATTGATGTGGCACTTTAACGAATGACGAAAAAAAGACGGAAGGGTAGACCATTTAAAAGATGGAATGATGACATCGTACAAATAGCCGAAAACGTATGGCCCAGTCGGGCTAATGATAGAGCCACCTGGAACGGTTTGGAGGAGGTTTTTACCGCAAGAGGCAGCCGTTACACCTAACAATAACACATTACATCATTGGCCATTTTGTAATTCCTTGCATCATAGTTTCTTTGGTGCATTTTGGGTGTACGAACGTCAAATAGGACTGGGATTCGAAATGTTGCCACTTCATAAAGCGCACAGATATAATATTAAATATAAAGCGGAACACGTTTTGTTGAGGATGATATTCTCATAGCATGTACAATTTCTTTTTTTCTTATATTATTTTTTAGCTTATTATTTTCCGAGTGACTAATAACTTAAAAGTCGACTAAATGTTTGCAACAAATAAAATAACTTGACAGCGATTAAATATTTTCGCGACTATTATATTATGTAAGGTTCAAAATTAAAGGTGTTATAAAAACTAAAAACTAGCATCTGCGTTTAGGTAGCAAATAAACTATACCAGTCAAATAAAATATTAGGCGAGGAGCTATAAATAATGACTTGGCGACTAATAATGTTAGTAGGGTGGCAAAGATAATATATTACCAACTATTACTATTACTATTTTTTTTAATAGAGCGGTAACGGAACCACTAACAAGGTTAGGTTAGGTTAGGTTAAAACTGTGACCAACCACGCGCGAGCCGAGCGAGCGTAGCGAGCGGTGCCGCGGCAGCGGCCGGCGAGCGCTACTTTCAAGTTGCTAGCAGAAATGTTTTTACCATTGTCTAATTATCAAAGTAGAAAATAGGCTTTCATAAATTATACAATGAGGTATAAACAACCTCATTGTATAATTTATGAAAGCCTATTTTCTACTTTTTAACCGCCGTCAAGTTGTCGCCTAACAATAAATTCAGTTGCTACACCAAAAAATTAACAGAAAAAATCACTGCCAATTTAAATTTAAACAAAGCTACTTTATACTTAAAATGTTACTTCACTGTAAACTGCCAACCTATTATTTTTGCTACCCATTTTAATTATTTTTAAAACCCTAAATCAGATTAGATTGTCGCCGCGTTAAATACATGCCTTATTTTTTTATTCAATCACATTTTAAATTAAATTAAATTATACTTATTTTCTTTAAGTACGCTGTGCAGCGTCTTAATAATTGTTTGCTGCACCGGACGACGTCATTACGTCAACGCCGGCTGTCGCTGAAAACCAGTGCTGGGACTCTGTCTTTCATAGAGTTGCAGCATAATGCTGAGCGATAGCCGTTTTGCGTGGATGTCACGCATTTTTCCCCCATAGTTCTCAAATTATTATTTTTTGTGTTTATGTTCTTTATTGCGTCATGTTTACCGCAAATAAACGTTTTTTCTTTCTTTCTTTTCTTTTCTTTCAATTCTAACCTTATAGTACAACACTAACATAACTTGTGGGTTGCAGCTGAAAATCAGCGTCAGTTGGTACACCTTGTGTGTCATCTGACATTATGCTGAGCTGAGGCCCTTTTGGCATTATAATCATTGTTTTCTGTTTTTTATAGTTTTAAGGTGTATTTTTTGCTGTAATGCCAATAAACTCATTTTTCTTTCTTTCTTTAACAAGTAAATAAATAAGTACACAACATTAAATATGTAAGAACTACATGTAAGGGATAAAATAAAGCTAAAACTAATAAGGGCCCTACAACGACTTACTAAGACATACACAGATAAAAATCACATACAGTTTTATTAAAATTTGTGAATTCGTCACTTACAGAAGTGAACTAACACACACCATCGCTCTTCTTACATCCTACATTAGGGTGTCCCTTATATGACATTTTTTTTTTTTTCGATGCGCATAGCCTCTAATTTTTTTATAAATGCTAAAATATACTCAAATATGAAATTTCAGCTTTCTAGCATGATCGCAACCCGTGCCGACTGAGCTTCAAAGTTTATTTAAAATCGTGTTTTGTCCTATTATTCCGATCTGCTATAAAACTAATATAAATGCAACAAATTTGGTGAGTATGAGGTAAAATAAAATAAGGTAAACATTAATCTTTATTTTAAAACATAAAATTATAACAATCAGCCAAGGTAACTTCTCTTTAGTGTAGTTTTTTAACAGTCCAGATACAAATTTCTATGTTCCTGGGCACAGCGCAAAAAGCATTGTTTTTGCTCTTCTTCTGCCGTGTTAAGTAAGGTTTTGAGTTAGGAATGCATTAGACTGTTTTTAGGACGAATTTATAAACATGATGACGACAACCGAAAACCAAAAATTCTCTCTCTAACGTCTGCTCCAAAACAGCACAAGCTCCATTAAAATGACCAGTATTTTAAGCTTTTGTATCGCAGCACATTATTTGAACTTTATTATTAAGGTTCCAGTCAAAGAGAGCAGATGAGACGGCTTTATCTTGATGTTATCCAGAAGAACTCTCTAGTTTTGGCACTGCAAGAAGCTGTTCTCTATCGTCAAATGAAGCAATAATGGGGCAAACGTTCTTCTTTTGAACTTCGTACATCCAATCCAGGTAATAGTTTTCCATCCCAATGGACTGTGACTACGTCAGGGCCTCAAGTCTGCGATTACAATAGTGTCAGAATGGTCTCGCCATTGTGAGTATTTGACAGTGTTTGTATGGCAAATCTGTCAAAAACTCACAATGAAGAGATATTCTCATTCATTTGACGATAGAGAACAGCTTCTTGCAGTGCCAAAACTAGAGAGTTCTTCTGGATAGCATCAAGCTAAAGCCGTCTCATCTGCTCTCTTTGACTAGAACCTTAATAATAAAGTTCAAATAATGTGCTGCGATACAAAAGCTTAAAATACTGGTCATTTTAATGGAGCTTGTGCTGTTTTGGAGCAGACGTTAGAGAGAGAATTTTTGGTTTTCGGTTGTCGTCATCATGTTTATAAATTCGTCCTAAAAACAGTCTAATGCATTCCTAACTCAAAACCTTACTTAACACGGCAGAAGAAGAGCAAAAACAATGCTTTTTGCGCTGTGCCCAGGAACATAGAAATTTGTATCTGGACTGTTAAAAAACTACACTAAAGAGAAGTTACCCTGGCTGATTGTTATAATTTTATGTTTTGAAATAAAGATTAATGTTTACCTTATTTTATTTTACCTCATACTCACCAAATTTGTTGCATTTATATTAGTTTTATAGCAGATCGGAATAATAGGACAAAACACGATTTTAAATAAACTTTGAAACTCAGTCGGCACGGGTTGCGATCATGCTAGAAAGCTGAAATTTCATATTTGAGTATATTTTAGCATTTATAAAAAAATTAGAGGCTATGCGCATCGAAAAAAAAAAAAAATGTCATATAAGGGACACCCTATCCTACATACACATATTTGCATCGGGGGTTAAACATTAACTTTAAATAAATATGCATCTGAACAGTTATGCAATCCAAGAATCCCGGAATAAATATTTTTTACAAAAAAAAGATCCCGGGATTTTTTACTTTTCATACATCCGACTAGCTATTCATTGCCGGTATTCCTGGAATCCCGGGATTTTTCTTACAAAAAATATATTTCCAGAAGCCGCTTCCATACTCTCGTAGCTAAAAATTTACTTCGGGTAAATATGTATCCGAATATCCGATCTCTAATTTATGATTGAGGACATTGCTACATAATGTGCGCAATTGATTGCATTCAAATATATGCAGTGTTTTATAGCAATGTACGTAGGTATGTGAAAAAGAGTATTAAAATAGGCTACTATAAACTTATTAATTCTGAATCCCGGTTCAAATTACAGTCGATATCAAACGAACTAAATTATGTACGTCATGTACTGTCTTATAACGATTAGTTATTTATAGCAACACCAGTCGGTGGCCATGACCGCTGTAAAGTGTTCCAAACATACATGTATGTAACATGAAATAACTGGACTTTTGATTTCAAAGTTTC
Source organism: Dryobota labecula (assembly GCA_947523025.1). Classification (NCBI taxonomy): domain Eukaryota; kingdom Metazoa; phylum Arthropoda; class Insecta; order Lepidoptera; family Noctuidae; genus Dryobota; species Dryobota labecula. The sequence goes on along the minus strand of OX383300.1, from coordinate 7,812,509 downwards.
CATTATTATTTATTTACTTGAGCGTTACTATTAAAACTTACGAAAATACAATTTTCACCTTTAAGGACTAGATCTGAATCTAAATTGATTTGATTGAATGGTCTGAATTCACTGCTTATTACCCTATTCATAAACCAATGAGAGAAACAAGACTTAACGCATCCCTATATAAGCTTAAAACATATTTTATTTGATTATGAATGTTTCAATAGATACCCGGGAGTAGGTACGCGTGCGTCTTAACAGTGATTACCTCAGGGAAGGCAAGCTCATGCATTCTTAATAGCGCCAAACCACATGAGTGAAGAAACGGAACAGAGACAAAGGTTTATACAATCGCGCTATGATAGGTACACTACTACAAGCATGAGGCGCGTGTGTGCGTACCACACGTGCCTCATGCGCCGGTTTATACCGGTTCGGCAAGTTGAATCGCTCAGGGCTGCGCGTACGTGTCGCGCGTCGTGTTTGTTTACGTTTCAAATTTTAATTGTGTTGAAGGAATAAAAAAAACATTTTTGAATGACTGAACTAGATTATAATTTATTATTATTTATTTGTAGTAGATAGATAGGTACCTCATACATCAAAATCGAAAGAAAACTCAACCCGGTAGTGCCAAAAAGTATTCGTATTGATTGTAAATGGCTTAGTGGTTTTTTAGTAACTGGCACAGAATAGAGAAGAAAAACAGAGGTACCTACCGATCTCGTAAACGGTGCATTCAAGAATAAAAATAATGATTATTTGAGAACAAAAAGTTGTCAAATAATGTTTATTTTTGTTCTTTTACTATTTCATGCCAGATGATTGGTGTTTATTTGATTTGTAATACGTAGGTAACACCTACCGACCTATTAGTGATTGAATAATTATTATGCTTATAAATTGAAACACGTAAGCTGATTAACGTTCTGTTCTGTTTATTTAGTTTTATCATCCTGGACCAACCCTACCAAAATAGGTATCAACGTTGCACGCTCTTTAGAAGTTTTGTCTCTGTTTCGTTTCTTTACTCTGTGGCCAAACTACTCTAATGTGCTGCTATATAATTGTGGAGAAAACGGGTTTAAATATAATATAAGGATGTGGAGTAATTCTTGAAGGGTTTTGAGACTTATTTTGATACATCCGCAATGAGGTCATTAGTAGTGGAACTGCTTCGTCAGACTTCCTTATTGAAACTTTCGTATGGTAGGACCAACAACAACGACTTGAAAGTCTATACTTGTAGTACTAAGTTAACCATTTAACTACTGTAGTAATTTAGTTTTGTTCGCTTCTTTACGTAAAGTGACCACCATAACATAACTAATACAGCCGATCAATTCTGTTAAAATCTCACCGTGAAAACTTAGGTAAAGTGAATTCAAAGTGAGCTGTCAATCTTTAGACTCCCTAGTGTCAGGTAGGATGAAAGTTCACTTCACGTTGACTTCACCTATATTTTTACGGTGAGATTTTTACAGAATCGACTGGCAGGTAGACTATCTACCTGTATGAGGTCTGTTATGTACGCATAGATACAACAAAAAATAAGAACAATCATCACAATCCATAGAATTGTAGTAACATCAAGTAGATAGCCCCTCAAAATGAAATACCTAAGCACAATTTTTTTTTCTTGGATCGCATTTTACGCTTTTTATTTGATTTTTTATTTTTTATTTGCTGTAAGTCATATTGTGTCATGTATGCCTTTTAGTCTGTGCTAACTAAATGTATTTTCTTTCGTTTTTCTTAAAACCTCTACCCTAAGATAAATCCAAGCAAAGCCTGTGATGCTGAATCTAGCTTCATGTTGCTGACCAACTCCGTGACAGTTCAAAAGTGCCTGTAAGATTGAGTTTGCTTGAAGAATGCATGAGGTATCGTGGATCGAGTTTCGCACCAAAATCTCTATAAGGCAAGAAATCGGCATCAAAAAGTGTCTATGTGTTCTGGTCCTAACGTGCATCCTCAAATACTTCGGGTACGTCTCGAGGCGTGAGGGTGACTCTATACTCTATACTCTTTTCGTGCAGGGTAGAGTGTAGGGCACTAGACCACGCGAACCCTCACCCATGAGATGGACTGATCAAATTAAAACCGCAGTGGACGATCACTTGTATGAGTGCACTAAAAACATAAAAAAATCGGAGTAGATGGGGAGAAACTGTGAGGCGAATCACACCAGTTCCTGGACAAGAAACTACATGAAGACCACGGCCGATCTGACAAGAGTGCTATGAAGAAGAAGAAGCTTATGATAGTCACCTAGAAAAGCTGAGTACTGAAACTCCAGTAGACTAGAAAGAGACAAAATAAAATATTTTCCTTTTAAGGAGCAGGCCAGAGGACGGCAATTCGCCAATGGTGATTTGGGTGAGAGTTTTAGGCCATATGGGTTATGTTCTTACTTTGAAAACCCCATGTATAGTTAGAGAAATGTATTGTTAAACAGAAATCTGTTGTGGACAAAGAATTTGTGACAAACAGTTATGATTTATATATAGTCCTCCTTATCGATTTCGATAACGGCGACCCTTAGAAATCAATTCCTTGCGTGTGCCCTTAGATGACTCGCTAGACCGAATTTAGTTTTGAACACCCGGTCGCAACTAGAACAATAAAGTTGGCCTGCAGTGTTGTAGGTATACGTGTAGGAGGGCTTAGGTCTCTCTTTACGTATTTGACGCTTCCTGATAATTACTTGTGATTTATAGTGAGCAGTGGTAGTGGGCAGGGCACGTTGCTCGCAGAACAGATGGCCGATGGGGCCGAAAGGTTCTGAAGTGGCGATCGTGTACCAGAAGACGTAGCGTTGGAAGGCCTCCCACAAGGTGGATCGATAACCTTATGAAGGCCGCAGGAATCTGCTGGATGCGGGAAGCACAGAATCGGTCGAATTGGCGGTGCTTGAGGGAAGCCTATGTCCAGCAGTGGACGTCTTTCGGCTAAAATGATGATGATGATGTGGTGGCCCAGTGGTATCGGCCCCGACCTACAAGTTGTAGCTCGTAAGGCACTTTGCCTTGTGTATTTAATTTCATCAGCACTACTCTCAAAACGGTGAAGAAAAACCATCTTGAGGATACCGAAATATCCTAGAACCAAAAAATTGAAGTCATGTGACATCCATGAACCCGCACTCGGCCCGCGTGGTCGATTATGTCCCACTCCCTCTCTCACTCTCGGGTAGAGAGGAGGCCTGTGTCCCAGCAGCAGTGGCGACGGCTTCACACAACTCCATTCCTAGCGGCTTTCTTTCGGAGCAACGACTCTAATTGAGTTTACTATTACTAAATAATATGTTATATATCAAGTGATAAATTGGGCATTATACATAATGCCCGGTCATTATGAAAAATGCCCAATATGAGTGTGCCAATCACTATCACTACATATTATAAAACAAAGTCCTCCGCCGCGTCTGTCTGTCTGTCTGTCTGTTCGCGATAAACTCAAAAACTACTACACCGATTCTCATGCTGTTTTCACCAATGGATAGCTTGGTTCTTGAGGAAGGTTTTAGTATATAATTTGTTAAGTCTTTGTATGCATTTTTGTATGAATTAACGATATTTGTTGGAGGTGTCGGAAAAAAATAAGCCGTCTGGGAGCTTTCAACTAAAACGCTGTCTAAACCCTTTGAGATATAACAAAATAATGTATGGTGGAATTGTGTATCTTATAAAGGTCTTCAAAAAAGTCTGCAACAGCATATGTCTATCTCTTAAGGATAACATACTATATCCATTTTATTATCTTTTTGTAGGTATTTGTTTGCCGAATTTTACTCTTGGAAATATGATTACGATAACAATACGCTATAATATCAGTAGTTATTAGCCAAATTATGTTCGTAGATAAATAAGCTAGCTACTTATGTGTATTTCAGACAGTACACAAGAATATTTATCATAAAAAAAATACTAAACACGGCGGCCTTATGATCAAAATTTGTGCATTCCAAAACTTTCGTTACTTTTTCACTGACATACTTATCACTTTTCGATAAACTATCACTCAATACGGAATCTACACTTATTTCTCAGTAATTCTGTATAAGATTCTTCTAAGATTAAACCGTTTTCTCATTGAATCCATTACTTTACGCACGTATAACCTTGATGAATGTTTACACTAAGCACCGCGCCACACCACCGTGTGGCGGTGTGGCGCGGTACACAGAGTACAGACGTATTTTGTTTTCTTTTTTTTTTTTCGTTTGTTTAGTGGTGTTCCCGCTAAAATGTCAACCGGTCAAGTATTAGTCGATTAATCGAATTCTACAGCCAGATCGTGTTGCAAGTACAAAATAAATGTCAAATATTTCGTCCAATTGTGAACGTGATCCTGAGAAAAGTTATGCACCAATGGTGTTCATTAGATTTTTCGAGCGTTTTATCAGCGCAAACAGTGTATGATGCGACATTTCGGAGGATTTCGTTTTGTTTTCACATTGTTGGTACTTACGTGAATTATTTTAAAATTATTATTTGTGTCGCACTTTTATTTCGTGTTGTAATTTTGTACAATTGATTGCTTTAAGAATTTGAGTGAAATTTCGTATTTTGATTTTGTGTTTGTTATCTTTAGGTAAAGACTCATTCACGTTCAGAACATAAGTACTTTTATTATATTAAATCATTTGTTTCGGTTTCTATTCACATAGTGAATCACATTAAAAGTAATATAAGTTAGAATTTTGAGATATAGCCTGGGATATGGAGAAGGACATAGGGTACTTTTTTATGCGATAATTGACATCCACGCGGGCGAAGCCGCGGGCAAAAGCTAGTTTGATAATAATTATTAAAATAATCAACTTGACCGGACATTATACATATTGTCCATCACCTTTTGGGTAGAGTAGTACAAACATATTTAATGACTATTTTTTTATTGTTATTGTAGTTTGACAAGATTTCAAACAATCCTTAGGGTTAGGTTAGGTAGAGTAGTAGCCATTAACGTCACATCCCCTCTATTGTTGGTGAATCGTTTGGGTTAGGTTAGGTTAGAACAGTGACCATTAACGCGCGAAGACGAGCGAGCGTAGCGAGCGTGCCTTGGCAGCGGCCGCCGAGCGCCAGATCCCCTCTATTGTTGGTGAATCATTTGGGTTAGGTTAGGTTAGAACGTGTATTATCAAATTGCCCAATTGTCATGTAGCAATATAATAATGACCGTGCAATGTGATAAATAATGAAGTTAAGATAGTAATTATTCACACATGTTCGTACATTATTAATAATGCCCGCATTACTCACCTGGTCCATAACATATACATAGTCACATTACAGGTATTTAATACATCATAAGATAAAAAGCATTTTACAAAAACGCGTTAGGTGCGTCACATAAATGCGTAAATATTTTTAGACCTATTCTGTCTTCCTTAGAATAATTTACGTACCCTAATAAATTACTTTTTTTTTACAAAAAAAGGTTTAAAAATCCTATTACTAAATCCTATAACTCTTTTGCAGACCCACTCTGGTCTACAAAAGAGTTATTGACGGACTCAGTGTGCCAATTCCATATTTATATAGCCTGCGACGGTGTAATCGGGGTTTCAATACATCATGTAGCCGCCAGATCGGCCATTAATAGCCCATTTTATTTTACCGGTACACAGTACCGAAATGAAGCAAAAATTTCATATTTATATCGTCGCTAAAAGAACTTTTGAGCGATTTAATTGCTGCTCGGTGAATTTTAGGGATGTGGCACGTATATAAAAGTTATAAAAGGACAAGTGAAAGTTAAATAACCCGTATTTTACTGTACTTTGTCTCGTTTTTAGGGTTATTTTATATAAACTATTGTTACAATTTATACATCTATACAAACAAATAACATTGAAGTGTCTGTTTGTAATGTCAAAATAAGAGCTTTTTACTAAAGTAATGAATAAAAATAAAATAAAAGCATACGAAAGTAAATACAGTAGTACTTGTAACAAAAAAACATTTTTTTCGTGACCGTACTGTGCACATAACTTCTCAGCCAAGATAGGCTAAATGAGCCATATAAGAGCACACGCTCGTAACTCATAGCCGTCAAAAACAGAAATGGTCACCGTAGCAGAAATCGAAAATGAAATCGAAATGCACCGAGTGATTTTGAAAATAATTGAAAAATTTAATTTTCTCGATTATTTTCAAAGTACCTCGGTGTGTTATACCTATTAACTTATATAACTTTGAATATATAACACCCTTACATTTTGTCGATCGTTTTCAAAGTCACCCTGTATATACACTAGGTACTTCTAGAATCAATAAAAACACGTAACATGATCACCTCAAAATCGCGTGAGTAAGATGACGTCACTACATCATTATCTTCACATACTGGGTAAGCAGATACGGTGATTTAGATTGTTTACCCGCATCGCCTGCGCGCGAACCTTCTATATTTTCTTGTGTAAACGCCTACGTGTTAAGATATGTATGATGCTAGGGATGAAAGTTTATTTTCTTTTAGTTGCAGTATTTTATACCTGCTGTAGCTTCTGGTCTCCTGGTAGTATAGGCCCTTATTTTTTGTAGCCCTAAAGTTATGGTTTTATAAATTTATTATACTAAGTGTTACTTGTTTGTCAAGAACGATGCTGAATTGGTAATTAAAGTCTCGAATACACTAGTTGACAAAGGGAGCGACATGTTTCGGAAAATGGCGCTCGACAACTACGTGAATGTACCGAGAGAATGTCGCAGAACATTTTGCAGGCCACACGAGTTATTGTTTATAGAAATGTCGCCCGAGGAGGTTGTGGTGATTAGTGCTGCATATATACTTATTTCGAGTAGTTTAGCGAAACGTCATCGAAAAGGGAGGTGTTGGATGCGGAATTACTTACTACAGCGAGAAAAATATATAAGAATTAATATTTTTAGCGATAAATAGCGCGGGACTGACGCGTAACACGTACGCTCGTTCTCGGAGCGGGAGCTAGCAACACGTAAATGCGTTTCAATATGTTGCGCGGTATGTTGCAGGACACAGGGCAAAGTTGCAGCGTCACGTAGATTGAGCGTTACGCGTAATGTTGGGGGACATTTTGTTCCCTAGTGTATTTGCGGCTTCTGGTTTATTTGACGAATCAATAATGATAATTTTTTCAGCTATACTGAGGTTATTATAATAGCAATATTTCTTTATTAATCTTATATCTAGAATTTACTCTTTAAAATAGAAAATTGTATAGGTACCTATGCGGTATTTCTATGAAATGAAATCGTTTATTCTGTAAATAGGATATCGGAATGACTTTAACACGTCAATAAAAATAAAAAAAAACAAGCTTGGTGAAGTCGACATTTCCTATCTGACTACTCCTGAGAAGAAATGGCGAAACAAACTCAGGGGTCAAAGTCTCTTTCAAAGTACAGACATAATCTTGGTCAGATCATGTGAGGACCATGTAGATCCGTATTTGAAATGGTCTTTTGAGGAAAGAACCACACAATTTTGAGTGGACCTGTCTCCTATCTCACCTCCTTAGTGTTTTCCACGTATAGTGTACGTGGAAAACGCTAAGAAGATGGGATTCTGTGCTGTTATGCTGCTAATTAATAAAGATTACAGTCTGTCATAATGAGACCCTAATTGCCCGCTCATATTATAATACTTACTAAATTCTTTAGCTTGGCTTAAGGGGCCGTGCACGAAATCGACTGATTTTGATCAATTTTGTTAATTGTTTGTGAGAAAGGGAAAAACAATTTAAGCAAAATTATTTGTGATTTGAAAAGCCGTGTTCTTTGTTTTGCATGTCGCTGAGAGGGATTTTTCAAATAAATTAAGTATTCACGGAAAATCACTAATATTCGCAACGAGTTTTCCGAAAAATAACACGAGACTGACGTTTGATCAACTTTCTACAAGCAACTGCTTTTGATTTTGATAATTAAAAAATATCATCAACATCATTATATGGTCTTCTTGTATGTGGCTGAATCACCTTTAATACCTTCAACTTCCATACAAAATATAGCAGAAAAATAATATAGAAAAAAGCTTTATTTTTTCTTAAACCCAGTCAGTAATATTTTTTTTCCTATTATTTAGCAAAACATATTAAGAAATTATAAAATCACACATTAGTCTTCAGCTATCTCTAAAATATAATAAAAATTTTATTGGATGATTATACAATATCTTCATTAAGTAAATCAACGGCGAAATAAACTATATTTTCGAGAGCGCAAAAATGATGAAACTATTAACAGGTGCTGTGGATTTTTGACAGCGTGTTGTTTTGTGATTGTCGATACATACAAGTGGGTCATTATCAGGACACTCATTATTTGTTTAACTTCGGTGGCAATTTTTTTTACATTTAGGCATAACTATTATGAAATATCAAATCTAGAGTACTACTAATATGTTTTAAATTAACTCTAGATTTGATATTTCATAATAGTTATGGCTAAATGTAAAAAAAAATTGCCACCGAAGTCAACCAAATAATGAGTATCCTGATAATGACCCAAGTACAGTTTTCGTGGTGCTAAACCAAGCACCACGAAAACGGTACTTTTATAGTCACAAAGACTTAATGTTTCGATTATTTCAAACTTTCTCACAATTAGATAAGAAATTGACAAAAGAGAGTATTTTTCGTGCACGGAGCCTTAACGGCGAGGCTTCAATGACAAACTAAGTCGGATCGATAGAGGAATGGGTTGGGGGACTGTCTAATTACTGTTTGGGATAACTTGTTTGTTTTTGATCGACCTGTATTTGAATAAGTTATGTTTTTGTGACTATGTTGTTAGACAGTTTAAAGAGAATTGCTTTTTTAACCGACTAAAAAAAAGGAGGAGGTTCTTAATTCAGCTATAGGTTTATATGTTATGGACCAAGTGATTTTTAGGACATTATAAAAAAATGCCCGGGCAGTTTGGAATATGACCATTATGAGAGGGCAGTGTAATAACAACTATTGAAATAATCAAATTGACCGGGCATTTTTTATAATGCTAGTCACCCATGGGGCAGCACAATTTAAACCAGGTTTTATTACTATTATTTTTATTTCAAACGTAGAATCAATATTTAAAAGGTAAGGTTAGGTAGAACATTGGCCATTAAAGCCACGTCCGCTCTATTGTTGGTGAATAATTTGGGTTAGGTTAGGTTAGAACAATGGCCATTAAAGCCACGTCCGCTCTGTTGTTGGTGAATAATTTGGGTTAGGTTAGGTTAGAACAGTGACCATTAACGCGCGAAGGCGAGCCCCAGATCAACCAGCCTTTTGAAGATTTCATGGGACAAATTTAGTAAGTTAAGTTAACGTATAATACGTTGCATACATTTTTTTTTGTACAGTACATGTTTTAATTAACCAATATCACAATTGAACATACCTACTTACCCTTAAATTCAGATCAACAGAATACCACACATATGTTTGTGATTAGCGCAAAACGATTATTTATTGTTTATTATTGATTACCCGAAACGGTTTAGTCCCACCTAAAGAAGGGAAGAGATGGATAATATTTGCAGGTATAAACACACAGGGGAAGAGATGAGAAGGGGAAGAGATAGGACTAAACCAGCGCAACAACTCACTCGCTCTGCTAGTGCACTTTTTATTCACTTAAATGTTGGCAACGTAGAAGCAAAAACAAAAATATGGAAATGTAAAATATTTTGCTAAAGGAATAACATGAATACTAAAACTATTTTTTATTTCAATACTGGTCACAAAACCAGGACAGGAACTATCCCGAGCAATATCGAGCCAAGTAGATCAAGGGCACTCCACGAGATGAACCGATTTTGGCACAAAACGAGCGGTTATGGACAGAACAGATTACAAAGTAAAAGTTAATAGAAACTCAGATAAAGTCTCCAACGATTTCGGCTACCGGCGGCGAACGGAAGGTTAAATTGCCGACATGCGCAGTACACCCCTAGCTCATTAAGTCGACTCGTTAGGCGCAGCCCTATATTTTATAAGTACTTAGTAGTGAGGTTTTATGAGTATATATGCAGACTTACAGTAAATATAGGAGCTTTTTATAGAACATTTTAAATGCAAGCTTTTACGAAAGTAGGTTGTGGTTTTATTAATGTGTCTTCTTGAAACATGTTATTTAAAAGCTATGCACTGAATCTCTGAATAATAAAGTTAACTGCACCAGAGAAAAATGCTTTTAATACTGAAATTCAGTTTTGTGCAGTTTATATGAGGTTAGGTTTGATTAGGTATAATTATGATATACATATCGCCTTTCCGCATTAAAAGTGTACAATTTCAAAAATATTCGAAATTGAGTTAATATGCGGAAATAAATGAACTCAGCAGCCTAATTTTGGCGAGCCATTTAAAACTCTAAGTTTATTCAGAAACATAGCTACTGCAACTAAATGCTTAATTACCACCATGGTCACCATTTTATGTGAACACGTGTACGTAACGGATAAGATTATCTTTGTAACGATTTCTTCGATCCTTTAGGTATCGAGTGGTGTAATTAAATTTTGGATGCAGATACATAATAGACATACTTATAGCTGCAACACCAAACTGTATCTCCTGATTTTGGTATCATCAGTTTTCTGAATTGCCTCCCACTATAGAAGCAAAGGACATCGTCGGAAATGGCCCCAGAACCAACAAACATTTGACCTACATAATAATTATAAATATATTTTATTAGGTAGACTAATTGCGAATATCTGTATGAAACGGATATTCTGCGTTCCATAATGAACAATTAAAAGAGGGACTATCGACTTCACATAAAATATGCCGCCATCTTTGACAATTTGATTAGACATGACAATTAGTGATGTCCAAATCTTTCAATAACATGACTAACATACATGAGATAATATGACTTCCTACCTAAGTATAAATAAATAACATCAAAAAACATTAGGATGAAGTCGTTTGCATTGAAGTTAAATAAATAAGTACTTATTTACCTACCCTACCTATTTTAATATAAAAACTAGAAGATTTAAATCTTCTAGTTTCAAACATAATCAAACATTATAATCAAACATTTAAGTAGGTACTTATCTAAGTACCTACTTAAATATATGTTTTTAATAAACATGGTAAATATCCCGCTTATGTTAATAATAATACCTACTTAAATGTTTGATTCTCTTAGCTTAACTAACCACACACAGGCAAAAGAAATAACAGTGACATGTTATTAGTATGTATTTAGAAGTATTGAAAGGATTGTTTCTTACTAAATATAACCTCAAAATCTTTGTTTTCTTTTGAAATAAATCTTTTCTGCAAGTTGTCCGTCATTAAACTTTGTCTTCATGGGCATATACTTGTAATTTAGAACACGCAATATAATTTTCCTTTGCTGTTGGTTCTGGGGCGAATGATGTATGGATGCAGAACAATCTCCTTTAAGCACAGATTCACGTCAAAACAAAATAGTTGGAAGTTTTTTTTTTTAACAACAAATAACTTTTCCCGCTCTGGGCGGAGCGGGAGGGGGCGTGTCAGACTTTTACTAACTAAAACCCGTGTTCCTTCAGTTGCCTGTGTGCCAGGGCCACGGTATCCCTTTCGGACAAACCTGCAACCCTTGGCAGGAAGATAAACTGCCCTGACTAACGAGACTGAACAAGATTGATCTCAGTTCCTAGAAGTCCTGTGTACTAATTATTCTAATGGACAGATTCAATTGCAGAAGCAGATGTGACGTAACAGCACGTAAGAGTGACGTCATTTTTTGTTTTGCAGTACTATGTAGGTGTTTTATTTTCTATATTTATTATGGAAGTTTGTCGTATTTCCTCGGCTACTTATAAGAGCTCTAACACTTTCTTTGGAACTAATAAAGAACTACTTTATCTGATTGTGTTTTGTGTGAGTTATAGAAAATATGTAATCTGTGTTAATGTATGTACCTTACATGGAGTTTTCTCTTATCTCGTGTTGACGTGAGTATAACATAATCAGCATATAATGTTCTCGCTGCCCGAGACAGGCCTGCTCTCTGTGAGAGGGAGTGGGCTATAATCCACCATGAGGGCCCAGTATTGGTCGGGATGTCAAATGTCTTTCTATTATTGATGTGAAACATTCATTGGCGCGCCTTGGCAGTATAACCGACTCGTATGTGACGGCAAACGGCATGACGCTGTCATGCCGTGATGCGCCACCGCTCTCGACTCCCGCGTGTGCACGCGCGTATATTTCTTTATTTTACTCCATATTTCGTTATAGGTTTTTATTTATTATGAATTCTAATATTTCATATCTGCGGGCGTACCATGACAGCAAACTTTTTTTTTATAGGACATTACGTTTGTCTCGCGATCTTTTCCTTCACTGTTTCGAGAGCAGTGGTGTTGAAATAATTTACACAAGAAAGAAAAAAAAAAAGAAAGAAAGAAAGAAAAATATTTTATTTGGAACACGCACAATAAAACAAACAGTAAAAAAGTGAAGTGTTTGCCTGGGTTCGAACCTACTACTTGTAAATCGCAGCCGTTTCCACAGGGCCACCACTACTCTCTCCTCTGACATGAGCTACATACATTATTAGCTCATGTCGTGATAATAAGTCTCTTAATGCCATAGTTCTGGCTGGCTGCCTTTTGTGAACGTGGATCACATAAACAAAGAAATGTATTCCAATAATAAGAAACTAGCTTTTGTCCGCGGCTCCGTCCACGTGGATGTCGGTTATCGCGTAAAAAGTAGCATATGTCCTCCTCCATATCCCAGGCTATATCTCTGCCAAATTCCATGACGATCGGTTCATCGGTTTAGGCGTGAAAACTTGCAGACAGAGAGACAGACGGACATACAGAGTTACTTTCACATTTATAAATTAGTAAGGATATATAAATATCCTTATATTTGGAATTGTCTCATTACTAGCTTTTATTTGATACCAGTATTGTTATAATTTATTTAAAATAAATAATTTTCCCCTTCTTTTTTTTTATTTGCAGATGTAATATAAATATTATATAGCGTATGTCACTCCTATAATATGACGAATATAACGACACCTCAGAATTATGTTAAAATCCATCAAGCCATTTAGGCTACAGAGCATGCCAAAGAAATAGCCAAACATACATATGTACATACCTACTCTTGAAAAACATTACCCTCCTTCTGGGGCAGTCGGGTAAAAAGGTTAGGCCGATAGATTGAGGTCAAATTGTATGAATTTAAGCAAAATTCCCATTTCGGGGCTCCTAATAAATTTGCCAGGTGATGGCATAACTAATTATGAAACTTAAATATCAAAGTTAATGATAACATCATCTTTGTTGAACAAACTTTGAACTTTCTCGTGAACACGAACAAAGGATCAAGCAATCGGTTCAACCAGCTTATTTGACTTAGAACTAACTTAGTCCATGTTCCCGTGGTTAAGTTATTAGACGGTGTTTAGACGGCTTTAGTGGAAACAACGAGCAAAGTCATCTGTTTGTTAGTGACAGAGACGGTTTGTGAAAACAGAGTATGAAGGAGATGTATAGCTATTAAACTGAAAAAAAAAAAAAAAAGTAGTTGCCACAATCAAGATTTTGTTTAGATTGACTAAGTACCTTGTTTGCATCTGAGCCTATCAAGCACAATGATCACAGCTACTACTTTTATTTGATTGAGATTTGAAACGGGATCTTGATTGGAGTTATCACAAAACCTATTTGCATCAAGTCAAAACATAGTTGCTCCAACAAAGACTATTTGATTAAAGTTTCAATGATCTTTATTGAATTAATCAAAATGCTTGATTGACACAACTAACTTACTTTGTTACAGTAATTTTTTTTTTAACTTGTCTCTTTTTTATCTCTTCTACAATGATGTCATGTTAAGGGTAATCGAGAAACTTGTTTGAGCGTTCAATCAGTTGAACTAGTATTGCTGCATTCATGTCATGATGATCAACTTAACTAAGATTTTGATTAATCTAAACAAGATATCGTCAATTAAGCTAAAAAGTCACTTGATTGGAGTGCATTTTTTTCAGTGTATGATGACGGACAATACGAAAAGAAATAAAATAAGTGATACATAATAAAATAAGTGATACATATCATTAAGGGGGCGTTCAGCACTCTGTAGTGAAGGGCTAATCGGAGGCCAATCGGAGCGCCGAACGCGGTCGATGCGTAAAATCGAGATGATTAAAATAAACTCACACTAGGGCCTCAAAATGTAAGCTATACGAGTTTCATGAGTACTATACTGTGCCCACAGGATCATAATGTGAATTAAATTAATTTAAATACCTACCGCCTTACTTATAAACGCGGAATAAAGTTATACTATGAATAACTTCGGAATAACCATTGAAAAAAAAAAAAAAAAACTACTATGAGTTTGCTCTTGACTTTAGTCTAGGTCTGAATGACAGAGACAAAGTCTACGATGGAGTGAGCTTACCCAGAAGAAGCCTGTTCACTCTCACTTTGAATAGATTAGGGTTGTATGCGTTCGGAAACACAGCCGCAGGCAGAGAGTTCCACTCCTTTGCTGTGCGCATTATAAAAGACGTTTGAAAACGCTTAGTGCGAGTTGGTGGAATATCAACTAGGTAGGGGTGGTAACTTGCAGTGCGTCTAGATGTCCGATGGTAGAAGGGGGCCGGTGGAATGAGGTCATGGAGTTCATGGGCACACTCTCCGAAGTACAATCCTACTTTATACCTAATCCTACTTTATACCTCATCATCATCATTTCAGCCGAAAGACGTCCACTGCTGGACATAGGCCTTCCCAATAATCGCCACGCTTGGCAGGCGTGTTGGCGATCGCAGTATGATGTTAATACCTAGTATAACTTTATTTAACGTCGTTTATAATAAGGCGGCTAGTTTTTTAATTTTTGTGACACAGAACGCAGTCCTTTCTTAACTGAATGTGGCCGTTCAATCAACAAACCAATCAACTCAGCTTATCGCAGTCCAGTTTAGGACATAGGCCTCTCCCAGGCCTGCGTCACAACACCCTGTCCTCCGCCTTTCGCATCCAGTCCGTCCCAGCCACCTTTTTAAGATCGTCGGTCCATCTAGCTGGGGAGCGTCCCACAGTTCCACACTACGCTTGCCAATAAGCGACCAATAGCTTGTCTTATTGAGGCGAAAGCGTCAGGCCAAATTCAAATTTTCTTATGTTTTTGCAATTTGCAGCAGTATCAGGTTGTATGTTGATCTAAATATGATTCGCGGCCGTATCAAATATATATTTCTCTAGGATTATATGAACTTAATGAGTTGTAGGTGTTACTGATTCTACTGAGTATAATTCTATAAATACATGTTTCTTACGGTCGCGAATCATACTTTTATCAACATACACCCAGAACTGAAAATTGCAAAAATCGGATGCCAAGCTTCACAGCCTGGCTCATCGCCGCAAGGTTGCCTGCTTGTCGGTCTTCTACAGATTGTACTTCGGCGAGTGTGCCCATGAACTCCACGACCTCATTCCACCGGCCCCCTTCTACCATCGGACATCTAGACGCACCGCAAGTTACCACCCCTACCTAGATGATATTTCACCAACTCGCACTAAGCATTTTCAAACGTCTTTTACGCGCACAGCAAAGGAGTGGAACTCTCTGCCTGCGTCTGTGTTTCCGAACGCATACAAACCTAATCTATTCAAAGTGAGAGTGACCAGGCTTCTTCAGGGGTAAGCTCACTCTATCGTCGACTTTGTCTCTGTCACCTCTGACTAGAGTCAAGAGCAAACTCAGCGTAAAAGAAAAAATAAAAAAATCGTAAGAAAATTTTTCGTGCGCTGCATTAGCGCTTCCCCCTGAATACGTTAAGGCCCAGTCTACAGGCTAGCAGTGATTAATGAGCCACGTATTGTCATCGCGATTGAGTGATTCGTTCCAAGCCTTCGTTTGTTTCACGGAGTTTCAGTGTACGAAGGGACACATTTATCATTTTGTATTTGATTTATCGTGACCACACGACTGTTTCTGATGTTTTGTATGTTATTACTAAATTAGTTATTATTTTTGGCTGGTAAATGTTCGCAATTAAACATAAATAGCTAAATCACCATTATTATATAACGTGGCAATGCTGCCAGCCTTTTAGGCACTTTTCCTGTTGACAGCGATGCGTACGTATTTTGTATGCCCTATGATTCTTTCTCTTCCTTTTTATATACTTATTTATTTATGTACACACATATAAACAGACAAGAAGAAAGGAACAGAAAAATACGTACAAAGGTGATGCTTATTTCTAATGAAATCTCTTCCAGCATACCTGTGATAGGAAAGTAGATATAGAGATGTAGACAACGTGTGTAAGAGTAGAAGAGAAAAAAACTACTACTACTTACTTGTAATTATTATTATTATTTAGCTATTAAGTTATGTAAGTAAATTATTATCTTGGAAATTAAAAATAACGGAACAACTAAAGTTCAGTAGATTAGTAAAAATAGCTAATATTTATAGTAACTGGCATCAGTTGTGAGCACAAACTGACACCTGCGCTGCGCAGTAGTAAATTTTTAGGTCTCTTTGGCGGAATGAAGAAGCCGGGGGGCGCTGAGCTGCTTGCGATTGGTTCGTCAGCCGATACTCGTCGTCTATTGGACTCTCGCGTGTCATTTTTATTTAGCTGAAAGTGTTCATGCGCGAGTATGCCCCCACTACTGCCCATCTGTGCTCACGGCTCGTGCCGGTTATTATAATAACTATAGTTTTTTTTCCCTTATCCTGTTGTTTAAAAAAAAAAAACTATGAATAAGTAGTGCAGTAGCGTGCGTGTATGATCTGAGGCTCTAGTGTGAGTTTATTTTAACCATCTTGACTTTACACATCGACCGCGTTCAGCACTCCGATTGGTGAAGGGCCAATCGGAGGCCAATCGGAACGCCGAACGCGCTCGATGCGTAAAGTCGAGATGGTTAAAAGAAACTCACACTAGGGCCTCAGATGTATGAACGTAAACGAAGCAATAGGAGTATGTGAGGATTAGCAGGTGGTCAAAGTCAAAGTCAAAGTCAAATCATTTATTTCAAATAGGCACGTAAAATGCACTTTTGAACGTCAAAAATTACATAAATAGTTAATTGATTCTAGTTGCCCCTTCCAAAAGGTAGTTATGTATGGAGAAGAATGGGCAAGGAACTCCATACTTACTCTTTTAAAATGTTAACAATAGTTTGTATACATTAATTAATAATTATAGGTGAAGACGATGTACCTAGAATAAAAATTACTTACCACAATTGGTAAAAAGAATAAAAAGTGAAGTAATGACAGATAAATTAATAAACGCGATAGATACATGGTGCTCACATATTTACAAACATTGTTCATGATTTTCCTAAAAATTTAACTTATAATAAGTCACTGTGTGAGTTAAATTATATTGACCATAGAAAACAAAATTAATATCATAAAAATTATAAAATATAATGGTGGTGTTCTGTAGTTTATGCCTACCACGCTTTTTGTGGGAAGAAGCCGTGAGTTTATGTATGTGTGTAGTGTAAATGTTACGGGCACATTTGACTTAGGCCCGGTTGTTTCACGTCCACTTGACGCAAGCGTATACGTCATAAATGGCGCTAACTATCGTCAAACCAAAAAAAGCGTTGTTTCACAAAACTATGCCCTTAACGTTTGTTAAAAAATAACGATTACAGTAACCCACTGGTTAACGTCATTTTATTCTTCTACATTTGAAGTTTGACGATCAATTTTTTATGCAGTGAAATAACGCTTTGTATTTAACGAACGTTAAACATCATATTTAATCGTTATTATTTGACGTACGTATGTTACGTTAACCAACCGTTTGAAACAACCGGCCCTTATTTAATTTCAGTCAAAGTTTGACCACGTATCTCATAGACTATTCTAATTGTGTGTGACCTTCCCTCTTTTTGTCTTTCGGTGTTCAATAAGTACGAAACCATGGGTTTTAAAAGTCAAAAGCCTTTTCCAAACTATGTTGGGGTCAGCTTCC
The DNA here is from genome assembly GCA_947523025.1 of Dryobota labecula. Taxonomy (NCBI): domain Eukaryota; kingdom Metazoa; phylum Arthropoda; class Insecta; order Lepidoptera; family Noctuidae; genus Dryobota; species Dryobota labecula. The sequence goes on along the minus strand of OX383300.1, from coordinate 7,794,561 downwards.
AGTCCAACCGGATGCAGCTGAATACCAGTATTTCACATAGAGCGACTGCCTATCTGACCTCCACAACCCAGTTACTGGGTAACACGGTACCCCTTGGTAAGACTGGTTGTCAGACTTTCGGGCTACTGGCGACCCGTAACTACTGTCAAAGACCTACAAATGACAGCCGGGACACGGCTTAGCGTGCTTTCCGAAGCACTCATCCACCTAATCAATTATATCATTAGTAAATTACCACTGTCGCAATAACAACCCAGATATGATGAATTCCGTAAAGGATTAGCATTCAACACTGTCCCCAGACCCCCGGTTACCTGCTGGAGTATCACAATTACATTACTCCGGTGTTCCCTAACGACGTTTGTGGACATAACTAATTTAGGATATTCTAGTATCCTAATTGTGATTTTAACTGACCAAATAGTTACATGAATTTGAGCGTTTATGTGCTACTCAAGCTTAACATGAAGAGAATACTCTATATTATGTACACCATACGAGTCACAGATATAAATGTTGAAATGGCCAAAGTTTAAAACATTTATTTCAATTAGAAAGCACTTATTTGAATCGTAAAAAGTTAGTTAAGTGGGTACTCCGATTCAAAGTGTGGATTCCTGACGAGAGGAACGGGCAAGAAACTCAAATTGTTCTTGAATTGTTTTGGTAACATTGTTATTTAGTGAACAACTTTAGAGGTATGAGGAACAGGGTGTAAAGTTCACTCATACTCTGTAGTAAAGGGAGGATCCTCCGACCAGACGGGTGTTGTGTCTGGTGGGCAACTGCCCCACGGTTGATGTCGGGATGTTGTATATATGCTATAACAAAAACACATGCGAACTACGCATCAAAGTCCTGACGACACAAATGCTGCATCGCGCTATCAGAGTTTACCGGACGACTAGCATATATACAATATCCCGACATCAACCGTCGGGCAGTTGCCCACCAGACACAATACCCGTCTGGTCGGAGGATCCTCCCTTTACTATAGAGTATGAGTGAAATTTACACCCTGTTTCTCATACTTCTAAAGTATTATACGTAAAAATAATTAGATTTAATTTCAACAGCTCTTTGAGGATTTTTGTTCAAACAGCCTGATCCGTAACATAAAAACTGAAGCATGAAAATGAAAGACTCATAACGTTAATTAAGTGTATAAACATTTTCCATTGTTACGCAAATTATTCCTTTCATTCGTTTTCTTTAAAAGATTTATTCAAATTCATTGGCGACGAAGAGCGCGATTAAGAATTCCCACCACGATCTAGCCAACTTTTGATTTGAAAAAGAATAAAATAACCAAAGAGTTTTTTATGCAGTATTGTTAAAAAAGACAGCCCTGTTCACAGATTTTTTTTCTTTTCCTTATTTCAAAGCTGGCCTGTGATTTTAATCGGTGGGAAAGGTCTTATATTTGTACACGTTTTCTATAATGAAAAGTCTATTATAATTCATAACGTAGAATATTGGGGGCGTGGGTATTTCAGTATATTATATTATACATAAATACAGGACACATAAATACATAATTATGTTTGTATGTTTAGATATTTGTTACCCGATCACTTGATATACTAACCGAAAAACGCCAAATACGTAAAGAGAGACTTAAGCCCTCTTATCTATACCTTTAAGGCCTGTGTTCACCAATATTTAAACCACCGGTTAGGTATTTAAACAATTGATTTATGTAAAATTTCCTAAGGCCTGTGTTCACCAACATTTAAATCAACTGTTTAGATATTTAATCAGTTCTTTACTTAGGAAATTTGACATAAATCAACTGTTTAAATACCTAACCGGTGGTTTGACTGTTGGTGAACACAGGCCTAAGAAATGTTGAGTAAACAACTGATTAAATATCTTAACAGTTGATTTAAATGTTGGTGAACACAGGCCTAAATCTGTCGGCCAACTTTGTTGCATTAGTTGTGACCGGGTATTTAAAACAAAAATTCGGTCTGGCGAGTCATATAAGAGCACACACTAGGAAATAATAATTTCAAACGGTCGCCGTTATCGAAATCAATAATGAGGACTACCTACACTATACCCAATAACGCAAAAACAGCTGAACGGATTTGGATAAAATTTGACAAACCGTTTATAATCTAGATTAAAACATAGGATACTTTTTATCCTGATAGTACGTTCCTGTGGGCTATTTTCCTACATACACGCGGGCAAAGCCGCGGGTAAAAGCAAGTCTTAACATATTGTGGCGGCATCTACTACGCCACATGCTAACTACGCATCAAAGACCTGACGTCACACAAATCCTGCATCGCGCAATCAAAGTTTACCGCGAGACTAGCATATATACAACATCCCGACATCAACCGTTGGGCCGTTGCCCACCAGATACAACATCCGTCTGGTCGGAGGATCCTCCCTTTTCCATAGAGTATGAGTGAACGTTTACACCCTGTTCCTCATACCTCTATAATACATATTTTCGTATTACAATCATTTAAATTCTCGTCTTTTAAGTACTATTAGATTTTACTATTATGTCTACTTGTATAATACGATAAGTTAGAAGGTAGTTTAATATCCTGGATAATTAAACTACTTATGTACGTATTATAACCGCTTTAATATAATTATATTACGGTATAAAGCTATATCCCTAGGGATATAATTATATCACGGCTTCAAACATCTTACTGCGACATACACATATTTGAGAATCTTATATATAAAATTCTCGTGTCACAATGTTAGTTACCATACCCCTCCAAAACGGCTTGACAGATTTTTATGAAATTTGATATGCATAGTCAGTAGGTCTGAGAATCGGTGACTATCTTATTTTTTTAAAGCTTTAGGTAGGTAGGTAGGATAGGGTAGGGTAGGTAGGTAGGTAGGTGGGGTAGTGTAGGATAGGGTAGGGTAGGTAGGTAGGTAGGTAGGGTAGGGTAGGGTAGGGTAGGGTAGGTAGGTGGTAGGGTAGGGTAGAGTAGGTGGGTAGGTAGGGTAGGGTAGGGTAGAGTAGAGTAGTGGAGTTATATATATAGTATAGTAGTATATATATATTTTTCTCAAAAACTCGTCTGAATGTGTCGATACTGTACTCGTATTTCCTAGAATCAGGTACAGCATCTATACCTACACTAAACCAATGACCTTCCATTTCAAATACAGCTAATAAAACAGTGGGTTTACGTACAAACGTGTCGGGTCCACAGAAAGCCGTAACTGATCGTATTAACAATTTAGGTACTTGTGTGTTTTACATCTTTTGTTTACGAAAGGAAAACTCTATTTGTATTAAAAATGGAAGCTTTATTCGAGGGTTATTAATTTATGTAACCAGAAATCCCGCTGAGACCGTTTATGAGAGAGTTTTTTTTGTAGGATTTTTGAGTTAGGATATTGAGAGCGATTAAATATGAGGTTTTAAAAGGTCGTTTGTTTAAAATGTATTTAGAATTAAGTAAATTCATTTGACTGATTTTCCTGTGGTAGCTTTATCCAGAAATAAACGTATAAACCTGCAATAGTCCTGCACTTCTAGCTTTTCTTAGTCATCATATTATTGTAACGTTAATTATACAGCACACTGAAAAAAAAATGCACTCCAATCTAGTGACTTTTTAGCTTGATTGACGATATCTTGTTTAGATTAATCAAAATCTTAGTTAAGTTGATCATCACGAGATGATTGCAGCAATACTAGTTCAAATGATTGAACGCTCAAACAAGTTTCTCGATTACCCTTAACATGACATCATTGTAGAAGAAACAAGTTAAAAAAATGTTAACTGTAACAAAGTAAGTTAGTCGTGTCAATCAAGCATTTTGATTACTTCAATAAAGATAATTGAAACTTTAATCTAATAATCTTGGTTGGAGCAACTAAGTTTTGACTTGATTTCTGCAAATAGGTTTTGTGATAACTCCAATCAAGATCCCGTTTCAAATCTCAATCAAATAAAAGTAGTAGCTGTGATCATTGTGCTTGATAGGCTCAGAAGCAAACAAGTTACTTAGTCAATCCAAACAAAATCTTCATTGTGACAACTACTTTGTTTTTTTCAGTGCATACAAAATTCATCACCTTATTTAATACGTATTATTCTGTTAATTTAATTTAATATAATTATTATTAATAATTTAATTTTTAATTTTTTTTTTTGTGAATAGCGTCTCTCTCACGTTTCAACCTAAATGGTTGTCTTCTTCTTAACTGGGCTTATGGGTACCTTAATAAACAAAGGCCCGCAGCCTTTTAGCCTTAAAAAAACTGCCAGTATATATAGAAATGAAAGAAAGAAAAGTATTTATTGTGACTCGCATGGGAAGATCACAAACTAAACTAAACACACAATGATAAAAGTGTAAAAATAACATTGTATAATAAGAAAAAAATAAAAAATATAATAAAAATGAGTCCTGTACGAGGCCAGAAGGCTCCTATTTCAGCATGATGCTGCGACATTTAAAAAATAGGTGTCGCAACTGTATATTTTGATATGTATATTCTGATATGGCCCGCTGTGATGTCATGGGCAGATACAGAAATACAGAAATAATTATCAATAATATAGATATAGATCGATATAGATAGGTCTTTTAACGATAAGACCGCCTATTGTGACACCCTATGTAACAGTTCTACATTTATATCTGTAATTTTTATGGTGTACATAATAAAGAGTATTCTATCTATCTATACATATAATCATGTAAAATGTTAACAAATAAAAATAAAATATTCTTTTAATCTGCGTGTCAGTACCTGAAATAACCTCATTACTTGTCAAATCCACTCGCGGCGAATTATTTGCGATCTACTTTTTATATTTTATTCGCGATAATATTTATCGTGAATATATTATAAAAAGTAGATCGTTGTAAAAAGTATCGTTGTTAGTTTCTCATCATCATCATCATCATTTCAGCCGAAAGAAGTCCACTACTGGACATAGGCCTCCCACAAGCACCGCCACCGCGACCGGTTCTGTGCTTCCCGCATCCAGCGGATTCCTGCGGCTTTCATAAGGTCATCGGTCCACCTTGTGGGAGGCCTTCCAACGCTACGTCTTCCGGTACGAGGTCGCCACTCCAGAACCTTTCGGCCCCAACGGCCATCTATTCTGCGCGCAATGTGCCCTGCCCATTGCCACTTAAGTGTGGCAATTCTTCGAGCTATGTCGGTTACCTTGGTTCTCCTGCGGATCTCTTCATTTCTGATTCAATCACGTAGGGAAACTCCAAGCATAGCCCTGTCCATTGCCCTTTGGGTGACTTTTAGCATTCTAATAAGGCCCTTTGTGAGCGATCACGTTTCAGTGCCATATGTCATCACAACACGCACTGGTCAAAGACTTTCGTCTTGAGACACTGTGGTATGTGGGACGAGAACATATTGCGTAGCTTCTCTTGCACTCACTGAATTATACAGAGTAACAGGATCTTATACGTTATTTGTTATCTGCTGGTAGTCAGGTTTAAGACACATAAAATGGAAAAGAGCTAACACATTCCAACCCTCTAATGCACAGACTTAAATAAAAGATAAATAAAAGAGAAACAAAGATCAAACAAAAAGCCATAGTTCAAGCAAACTGCAATGACGTCACGAAACAAAAGCTTCCCTCTATCTACTAAATGCTAAAGTTGAATCAGAAAAGCATTAGGGCAAAACAAACAGCTGTCATTAAGCACATACAGGGTGTTTCGGAAAGTAATCATTGCTGCTTTCAATGGCTGGGCTGTATACAGGGCGTGGGTTTAGAAATGAAGCTCTTTGAAATTCTCAAAGTGGAATGAGTGAGGCGAATGTTGGACGAAGTTTGGCATTAGGGCAAGTTTGAATTAAAAAACGTAGATGTATGTAAAGAAATTAATGTTGGATTTGGTTTCTGTGTTGGTTTGATGTGGCGTTTCATAAACTGTAAAGTAGAAATAGCAATTAGCAATCAAATCGTGGGAATAGTAAGCGATTGATCGTGGATTTGTAACAGTTGTTTCCTAACTGACGGTTAGCGCAGTGGTTAAGCGATTGACTGCTGCGCTGCGTGTCGCGGGTTCGATTCCCGCACGGAACAAATATTTGTATGACCTACAAATAGTTGTTCCGGGTCTGGCTGTTTGTGTATGTGAGTTTAAATGTTTGTAAACGCACCCACGGTACAGGAGAAATTCCTAGTGTGGGGCAACGTTTGATAAAAAAATTAAAAAAACTATCTATATTTTCTACATAATTATGAAGCTTTGTGTACTTATTAGGTGATAATGGCCTCCCATATTATAAAAAAAAAACCAGCCAAGTGCAAGTCGGACCACGCAATGAAGGGTTCCGTAGCGGGGATCAATTTATCCCAAGAATAAACTTAACATTGTAGTTGAAAAGTATGTTCTCCCATATATTCCAACAGCAAATCTAAGTTTGTACGAAAAATATTGAAAGATTTACCGTGTTATTTTTTAGACCATAAGCTTCATAAAATTTTTCCTGTAATTTATAAGTATAGAACTATTTTCTGTATTTAAAAAATATATATTAGGCGCAGAATTTTCGGAGATAAGGCCAAATCAATTTAAAATATTTTATTTCACATAAACTTACATGGGTACTTATGAAACGTCAGAAGCTAGGTGCACGGTTGCAATTGGTCGTTTCCTATGGAGAAGAACCGGCAAGAAACTCCACGGTTGCTCTTTTAAAAATAATTTGCTTTTACAATATTTTCAAATAACAGTGTTAATAAGGCAGGCAAAACTCATATTTAGTGCGAGCGAGTAAAGACTTTAATGACTTATGTAAGCGGTTCTCTTTTGACTTGTTTACAACCAAAGGCTCAAGCGTTCGCAATAAGCTGAACCTTGAATTCTTCAAAATTATTTCTTAGTATCAATATTGGTTCTAGTTCTTGTTTTTTATTATTGTAGTTTATTCCTTACGTTTGGCGGTGCCGATTTAATGATTGGTGTGCTTCTTGACAACTTGTCGTGTATAAGATCTCTTATTGTATTACCCCATAGCTAGCCGTGAAAACCTATAATTGGCTTCATGTTTCTTATGCCAGTTTATTTATTGTGTTTATGTAAAGCTGTTGGTTTTCCATGTGATAAATAAATAATGTTCATATTATTCCATAAGGCTTTGACTGCCAGACAACAGACACAATAGAAAAACTATTGTTAGCGGTCACCGGTGACCGCGGTGGCAGTCAATGTGTTAAAGTACTTATTTTACACGGTACAGTTTGTGAAACGTCTTATTGTTTTTCTTATTTGCCTCCCAAAAGTGACCCATGGGGGTAAGGTAAGATAAAATAGATCAACCATTTTTCAGATTATCTAAAGTACATACATCTTTTATGGGGTATTGTGTTAAATGTTACAATAAAATACCTTCTGATATATTACAATTAAATGAAAGAAAATTTAAAACTCATATAAAAAGTACACTTTGTAAACAAGCATATTACAAATTAGAGGATTATATCCAAGATAAGAATGCTTGGAAACATGCTGGTCCTGCTCCATAGGACAATTTAGAGTCTAAACAAAATCAAACTGGTTGCTAATTTAACTGTATAATTTATAACTTTTATGATATTAATTTTATTTTCTGTGATTAATATTTTATTTTATTTTATTTTTATTCAAGAGGAACAACAAACAGCTACAATATAAATACAGAAACAAGAAAATACACAAAAATTTGAGACAATATTGCAGCCCACAACGCTGTTCACAGATTAACAATAGGATACAATACAGTGAGAATAATGAAAATAATCGCTAGGGTTACAAATACAATATATGTATATATTTTACTAACTTATTAAATTAACTTTCGTGTTTAAGATGTATAATACATGTATATAATACTCAAGAATATTCAACAAAAAAGAAAAATATTGAATAAAATTTAAGAAAGCTCCTTAAGTATAAGACTTTTGAACCCATAGGGGGGACAGGCAAAAATGTCTATATGTTCAAAAGTCCTATTGTAGGAATCGACCATTCTGCGAACAGGCGAACGCAAGCCAGAGTTGGACTTGCAAGTACCCACAGAAAATAACTGGCCAGCGCGCACCTTTCGCTTGTGGACTGTCCTAGGAACTGCATAGCATAACATGTTGGAGAGTTCAATGCTGTCAAATTTATTTCTAACAATACTGTATAAATTCATAGCTTCTAAGTACTTACGTCTATTTTCAAGTGTTGCGAGCTTATACTTTGCAAGCAAATCTTGGTATGGCAAATAATATCCATAACATCTATAATGCATGGTACGCAGGAATTTATATTGAACACACTCAATCATTTCAACGTATTTTTTATAGTATGGACTCCAGACGGACACGGCATACTCCAGTTGAGAGCGTACTAGAGACTTATACAAGCAAATATAAGAAGAAGGCTTTTTAAAATCGACTGTTGATCGCATTACAAATCCGTATAATTGATACGCTTTATTAACAATCTTTCCTATGTGTAGGTCTAGGCAAAGCTTAGAATCAAGGATAACACCGAGATCACGAATAAAGTCCACTTTAAGTAGGGGGGCATTGCACAACGTGTATGTATGGTTAATTATTGTTTTATTTTTTGTAAAATTTAAAAAGTTACATTTGGGTAAACTTAGTTGCAACTTATTTATTTGGCAATAATCGGATAGTCGGTCCAGATCTTGTTGCAGTAGAAGGCAGTCATTTGTTTGTCTAATGGCTCTGTATACCTTGAGGTCGTCGGCATATAGTAGAAACTTGGTATTGCGAAAGCATTGGCAGATGTCATTGATGTATAAGACGAACAAAAGGGGACCAAGTATAGATCCTTGAGGCACACCAGAGGTCACCTGTGCTATGTTAGATTGGTGACCATTGATTACAACCCTCTGACTGCGATTGGTTATGTAAGAGGTGAACCACCTCAGAAGATTACCACGGATTCCGTTGAACGCTATTTTATTAAGCAGTATTTCATGGTCTACCTTGTCGAAAGCCTTACAGAAATCCGTATACACAGCATCCACTTGTACACGGCTGTCGACACAATCAAACAAAAAACTAGAAAATAATAATAAATTAGTATTTGTCGACCGCCGTTTGACAAAACCGTGCTGTTGTTGAATTATGATATTGTGGAGAACAGGATAAATTCCGTTATGGACTAACCTTTCAAAGAGTTTCGACAAGGCAGACAGGATGGAAATAGGACGATAGTGTTCTACGCTGCGTTTGGATCCACTTTTGTGAACGGGCACAATATAAGCATGCTTCCACAGTTTAGGTACAACTCCCTCTGATATACATTTATTATAAATAATAAATAGCGGTTCGCAGATGGAGGTTGCAGTATTCCTAAGGAAGTAAGGCGAAAGTCCGTCAGGTCCCGGGCCCTTCGCTGGATCTAGGGATTTAAGCTCCTTCAGTATGTTCTCTTCACTAAAAGAAAGGTCGCAGATAGAGACATCGTGTAGTGCATTGTTATCCTGCGGAGGCATCCAATGAGGCAACGAAGGAGATGTCGGTTCATATACCGAGTAAAAAAAGTCAGCGAACATATTACATACCATATCTGGATCATTTGTTTCAGAATTTTTGTATTGAACCTTAGATGGTATTCCAGGTTTATCTTTACGATTAGACACATAGGTCCAGAAGTGTTTAATGTTTTTACTGAGATTGTCCTCCACAGTACTGATGTATGAACCGAAACACTTAAGACATGTATCCTTGAACTGTTTTCTATAGTTTGCAAATGATTCATAATCAGAAATGTTATTATATTTCTTCCACTTAATCCATGCATTTTGCTTCTTTTTAGAAATAGTTATGAGAGTACGAGAGAACCATATGGGATAGCTAACTGATCTAGGTCGGGCCAGCGGAGTGTCTTGTTTAATAATATTGTCTATCTCAGTGTAGAATTTAGCCAGAGCCTCTTCAGAACTCATAGGGCATAGCAGTTCAGACCAGTTCAGTTGCTGTATGTTACGATTAATATTGTCAAAGTTGGCCTTATGAAAACAATATTTGTGAAGAGGAGTTTTAGTCATCGGGGAGATACTGACGTTTAAACAGATCTCACACGTAAGGACAGGATGGTAGGTGTCAATTGGAAGCAATGTAGTTGAGATATGAGAAACATTACAAGGGATGTTGGAAATGACTAGGTCAAGAATTTTACCTTTGTCATTCACTATGTTGTTATATTGAGAAGCACCCAGAAGTGAAATCAAGATATTTAAATTTGCGCAGGCCGAGGGTCCTCCAGAATATGATGTAGCAATGTTCGAGGTATCAGTCACAGTGGATACTATCCAATTGGCTTCAGGGAGATTATAGTCTCCTATAACAAAGAAACTATCAACACTAGGATGGCCTAACACTTCTTGTAGCAATTCAAAGTGCTTGTCATACACTAAAGTAGAAGTCTTAGGTGGTATGTATGCAGCGCTCACAATGTGCCTTTTATTGTTGACGGTGCTGGGCAACTCAACCATAATGTGTTCAATGTGATTGAGTGAGAGATCGCTATACTGTGTTAATGAGAGACCTAATTGAGAAGGCTTTAAAGTGCGTAAAATAGCAATCAGTACACCTCCACCGTCCCGTTTATTAGTAGCAGTGCGATCACGATCACAACGGTACACACCATATCTCTGGTCTAAGAACTCACTGTCGTAGATTTCAGGTGTTAGCCAGGTTTCCGTTAAGATAATGATATCGTATGTATTCATAAGGATATTCGTGAGTAACTGGTGCAATTTTGTGCGAATACCCCTGCAATTTTGGTAGTAAATGGTGATATTTTTATGGAACATTGTTAATATTAAAAAATAAATGTGTATTAATGATAAGAGTGTGTTCAATCAGCAAGTATGTATAAGATCTCATTAACAAACTAACAGAAATTAAAGTAATGGGAAATAAAAGGGGTTGAAGCAGGAGGCAGTATAGATCACAACACTTTACAATAACGACAGCAACATATTTCTTAGCAATAGCGCTCTTCATTTTAAATGTAATAAACAAATAGGTTGAATTTATTAGGTGTGAGATTAGATTAAATATATAATTTATAACATGGTAAAAAACGGAACACAATATTTTACGAACACAATAAAACATGCACAATACAGATAATAATTTAAACAGCAGACCAAGGACAGTCAACACAATCCAGTAGAGATTACAATTATCAAATGAACAATAACAAGTGCAACGATCAGTGAATATTGATGTCTTTACCGACATTATTAACATCACTTTTAACATCACTATTGATTTTAGCGATATCTGCTTCTGATCTGATGGCAAAAGCAGCTTCGCCGTCTTTCTTACGGACAAGAATAGTGCAGTTTTTAATCCAAACGTAATTAAACTGGTGAAGCTTTGCCGCTTCCTTACATTTACGAAATAATATTTTGTTTTTTAAAGTTAAATGTTCGTTAATGTAAATATTTGTTGAAGACCCGTTATACCTATTTGATCCGTTTTCAGTGACTTAGCCAGCCGGAATGCGCTAAGAACATTATCACGCAATATGCGCGTGGAGAATTTTACAATAATGTTCTTTGGCCTGTTTGTTTGTTGGTGAGCGTGTGGTACTCTGTGGATGGATATTATGTCCTTTAGAGGTATGGGAAAGCTAATAACATCTCCAATCGCCCCCAACATCTGCAAAAGGTTTTCACCACGCTTGTCAGGTACGTTGCAGATTTCCAGATTGCATTGCCTCGCCTGCTGTTCAAGTGCTTCAATTTTGGATTCCAAATAGGTTGTGGAAGTAGCTGATTGTTCTGCTTGCAAACGTGCAATGTCTTCAACTCGTTTTCTGAGGTCAATCTGTTCGCTTGCGTGGAACTGGAGCGAATGTTTGAGACTGGACACATCATCGTTCATATCCTTCACATCTTTTTTGAGGTTAGCTTGGGCAGCGCAAACAGAGCCCAGCTCCTGCTTTATATCGGCCAAACTATTCTTTACACTTTCGTGGTAACTGAGCATGCTAGCTTCCATCTCATCTCGCCAATCCTTCAAAGTGTTTTTAATATCTTCCTTAAACAATGACATAGTACGATCGATGTCAGATCGCCATCCTTGTAATGTTTTGTTCAGTTCTAGGGTAAAAGACTGGATTTGGTTGTCCACAAGCACCGATGTGGAGTTATTGTCAACTCTTGTAGGTGACGTGTACGTACATGATGGAGTGAGAGGCGAGGGTGGTCGTTGTTCAATGTTATCGCACGACATATTCATGGAATTATCCTCATATGCTGGAGCCTGCGTGCTGGAACGAACGGGTGTGTCCAAGTTAGGACGGGTGCGACGCGTAATGTTACAGCACGGGGGACACTTCCAGCCAGTCTTGAACTCATGCGTTAGTGCCATAAATTGTTGCAGAGAAATGTTCAGGCACTCATGATGATATCTATCCCCGCAAAAATTACACAACAGGTAACCAGCATCAGTTGCCAGCTCATTGTTACATCCGCTACAGCTCATCTTGTATATTCAAATAGTTGTGTAAAATGTTATTAGGCAAGAAAGGTAAAAGTGGCGCCACCTGACGCGATGACTAGATACTTATTGAGCAGGTCGCTCGGTCGATTCACGGCAATGATGAGCACAGCCTGGATGTAACAAGATACACGTAGCGCCACCTATCATGTGACGAAAAAGTTCGATAAAGATCAATCAATCAATCAGTCAAATAGCAGAGCGAGCTACACAGATGAGGCAACTGGGTGCTATGCTGCCATACAGTACTTTGAATAGATGGCGCTGATTTAAGCCGTATTGCATAAAGAATGATACGGCAGAATTTGAAAGCGAACCGTTGGCACAAAATATCAATAATAAAGTCACTGTATTCGAAAAACGTCCAAAAGTTAAAGATTTATATTGCAGATCGTGTTCGCACAGTCCACATTCGCCGATCCTGACACTTTAACACTAATGTAAAGTTTGCCACCAATGTAACCACAATATATTTTGTTCCCGCAATAACACTGATTTTAGGTATTATGTTGTAATGACTCCAATTGTCAGCAATTATTATGTACTTTTCTCACTACTAACACGCAAACCACTGAACTTTGAGTACTTTTAAGATTTTTAGAAAATTAAATAACACAGCGAGTTAAGTTAAGCCAGTTAACACATACAGCGCCACCTAGCGATGAATATAATATAAATTTAGCTCACACATTGACTTATTATATGTAGTTTTTTTTTTTTGGAATATCATATACAATGTTTGTAAATATATGAGCACCATGTACCTATCGCATTTATAAATTTTTCTGTTATTACTTCACTTTTCATTCTTTTTACCAATTGTGGTAAGTAATTTTTTTTTTTTTTTTTTAAATTCTATATTGGTACATCGTCTTCACCTATAAATATTAATTAATGTATACAAACTATTGTTAACATTTTAAAAGAGTAAGTATGGAGTTTCTTGCCCATTCTTCTCCATACGTAACTACATTTTGGAAGGCGCAACTACAATCAATTAACTATTTATGTCATTTTTGACGTTCAAAAGTGCATCTTCGTGCCATTTGAAATAAATGATTTGACTTTGACTTTGACTTCTTTTGGGAGGCATTAAAAATAATTTAGTAACATTACACGTTCGTGTTTGGGTCACAGAAATTCATGTACGTACCTTTCAAATTAATCGGTCCAACAGATCGGAGCAAATGGGTTGTGTTAGACGGAAAGACAAAACGACACCGGGCCTGCTCTATAAGGGTGCATAAACTAATTGATTAGCATTTGAAAATATTATTGGAGCTGCTGAAGATTGTAAACTATTTTTGCATTGTATAAACTCAATGTCCTTGAATTATATAATTGCATAGCACAGGTGTGAGTACTATGTACTATAGAGCTACCATTTACCGGGTAATTTGTCTTTTATTGACTTGAATGTGCCCTGGCGGCTGAGAGTATGTCATGCTCACTCAAATGTCTCGCTGGTGGTGGCGTGTGTGTTGGATCATTAAGTTCCCTTCAAAATGGTTGAGCTAAATGGTGCTGACCCATGCGTCATGTTCGTGAACGGGCGCCGTCAGTTGGGACTGGTCATCTCTTAGCTGCCACGGCTTATTTTAATTTTTGAATTGTTTCTATTACGGACGCTTCTAACGTGCACGTCTTTCTACATTGTTCTCACATGTATAACTTCAACATGAATGATGTAACCCATATTTTATAACAACATTTTGTTTTAAAAGAGTGTCCATGGAGTTTCTTGTCCGTTCTTCTCCATAGGAACCTACTACGCTTTGGAATGGGCAACTAGCTTCATCTTTCTCACTGACCGACCCCTTGACAGTGCAAAAGTGCCTGTAATTGGTTTATTTGAAATAAATGCTTTGAGTTTGAGTTTGACACACGAGTGATCCTATGAAGATTCCGTTTTTTCCTTTTGAGTTACGAAACCCTAAAAAAGCATTTTTCATAAAATAATCATGTAACTTTGTTGAGTGTAGCTGCAGAGGTATAGCTTTATCTAGGCCTTCAGCGAACAAATCCATGATTTTGTATCATGTTATGAAAAGTCAGTTTCTATGCCGCGCAAATATCCATAAGTCCAGTACGTGATCCGTCTACGTTCAGTTGTTAGGATAATCCTTCACTAGTTCTAACAATACAGGGGTAGGGTTGGGAGGCTTACCGGACCACGGGCTATGTAGCCGAACGCACATTCCATTACCAATGACTTAGTTTGGGCCATTTCTTTCGGAATGACTGAGAAATTACTTGAACGGGAAAGCCTTTCGGAGTGAAAGGCGTGATAAATGATGTGAAGTCAGCAGTACAGAGCTGAGTTTTCAGTTGTGTTAAACTACATCTGGTTATTGTACCGACACGGCATAGAGTCTATGGACTGTGTATAGTAGTCGATAGGGTAAAGGGAATCTAGGTAAAACACGTTCAAAAGAAAAAAACTCTACATCCAAACAGCAATAAATAGCCGACTCCAAAAAACCCTTACATTGTTAAGAAAATCTTTACTAGGGGTAAAGATTTTCTTAACAATGCAAGTGTTTTTGTAGAAAAATAACAAAATGATCTTTATTAATCCAGATTTACTTCACACATACGAAGCACGTTGTCATAAGCACACTTTACAAGACCTCCAAAGCACGATCGAGTCAAACATTACCAAAGCGTAAGTACTACAAATTCCAAAAAGGTCGGTTCACGCGACACGGGCTGTCGGGTTATGACAGTTATTGTCAATATAGCTGGATATTTGGATCAGTGCCCAACGCCCAACTCGACCCAACTCGGAATATTTAGCTCAGGAACGTGTCACGAAGTCGTGCGGCAGAATATCTTGTGGTGTAAAGTAGCTGTCAAATGTCTTTAAGATATAATATTGTAGGGTCACTAGATCGGCTTAGTCTTAATGGGTTTTCGAGAGCGACCGTGTACAAAATGGTTTAAAGTTTTCTTTTTAGAACGATTTTCCTTACCGCACGTTATAATCTGGACACTTGGCGAATGGTAGCTAGACCGAAGAAGTGTTACATTTTGACGTCACGTCACGACACCTTTGTTTAATAATAAAAGTGTCGTGACGGTCAAAATGTTACACTTTCTGAAGTGAAAACTTCTTTAGGCGCGTTGAGCAGTTTTTGGGTAAACAAAAATCATGGAACTCGCGTCATCGTCACCGAACGCTTTCCATGAACTATATGCTATATGTATACTGTGTATATAATGTGTACTTTTTGGGTGAACAAAAATCATGGAACTCGCGTCATCGTCACCGAACGCTTTCCATGCTATATGTATACTGTGTATATAATGTGTACTTTTTGGGTGAACAAAAATCATGGAACTCGCGTCATCGTCACCGAACGCTTTCCATGAGCTATATGTATACTGTGTATATATGTGTACTTTTTGGGTGAACAAAAATCATGGAATTTGCGCAATTTTCCTTGTCTGTAGTCTAGTATAATTTCTGTCCTTGGTGTTCTGCACGTCAACGCCGGCTGTCGCTGAAAAGCAGCGCTGGGGATCTGTTTCGCATATAGTCGCAGCATTATGCTGAGCCATGGCCGTTTTGCGTGGATGTGACGCATATTTACCCCCAGATTGTTTTTTTTTTTGTGTTTGTGTTCTTTTTTTGCGTCATGTTTACCGCATAAAATGTTTTTCTTACTTTTTTACAAAGTATTTTTTCTTTCTTTTCATGTTTAATTTATTTACAAAGTATACTAATAACACTCAGATTACGAGAACTGCCTGTGTGATATTTAAAATTACAGTTTTAATAGGTATAGGAGGACAGTGTAGGCCTGTCAACAAGAAATATGTAGAAAATTGTTTACAAATCTACAGTCTATTAAGCCTAAAACGTTCTCACATACACAAAATATAAAAGAATCTATATAAAAGAAAAACCGGTCAAGTGCGGGTCGGACCACGCAGAGACCGAGAGAGAGAGAGTTAACGTAAGACCATAGACTTTTTATAGATTTTCCTGTAATCTACAAGTATATAATTATTTACTGTATTATTATTATTTTTTTGAAGATTTTAGGTGCAGTATGTTCAGATATAAGGGAATGGTCAATTTTCATCTATTTTCTTAAATGTCTTTAATTGTATTTATTTTACAATTATAAAAAAAAAAACCTCTGAAATCCTTATAATAAGCCCTTTCATTTGATATATCACACGGTACAGATAGCAAAACTTTTTTTTTTTAATTTCGCCCAAAAGGGACCTCCATATTCAAAATTCATTAATTTTTGTCACACGTCCGTATTTGGGTCACGACAGTTCATATGTGTACTGAATTTCAACTTAATCGGTCCAGTAGATTCGGAGCAAATTGGCTGTGACAGACGGACAGACAGACAGACACACGAGCGATCCTATAAGGGTTCCGTTTTTTCCTTTGGAGGTACGGAACCTTTAAATGTTAAAATAAAAATCCATTTAAATGAGATTTATGATACTAAATGACATGATTGCCATCACAACAGGGCCTCAAGTCTGCTATTACAATAGTGTCAGAATGGTCTCTTCATTGTGAGTTTTTGACAGATTTGCCATATAAACACTGTCAAATACTCACAATGGCGAGACCATTCTGACACTATTGTAATAGCAGACTTGAGGCCCAGGGATGATGACTAAAAAAAATTTTTTGTCCGTCATGTAGTTTATTAAAAAATATTGGACACATATTTTTCTTTTTTTAAATGTGGCATGACGTCACTTCTCACTAGATTTTATACTGAGCTGTGACGTAACGAGCCCCCACTCCCCAAGTTTAATGTGTTTTATCCAAGTCATTTTTTATTAATATGATAAAGCAAAAAATACGTGTCTAATATTTTTTTATTATCTGATTGATGGTATAAACAGTTTTTCTTTTTTTTTTTACCCAGGCATCATCCCTACTCTAAACAAATCTGAATTAATATTCTGTCCACAAAAGCCACTACTTAGATAAGCATTATCAATGAGGTCACATATGGGACTCATTAAATAAATGACAAAATGTGGTTGTTATGTAGATCACTGCCTACCTATCCCTAATGGGAATACAGTCGTGATGTTTCGTAAGTAGAAAGTTAAAGTGAATAAGAGTATTTTAATGTCACCTCATGAAATATCAAACGGTGTGTATTTGGGATATCAAAAGGTTTTTCTAATCTAAGCGTCACGCAAGTGACAAAGCCAATTCTTGTTTAGATTGTCCCATATTTGAGGGCTTAATTCTAAAATAATCCCGTATGACAGGCGGCTGGTGTAAAGTTGTCAGTTCCCAGATTACCGTGTCGAAGGGTCACCTTATTCCCGGAGGCTAGACGGACGGGCCAGTCGGACGGTGAATTTGTGCCCTTTATACCCATTATTATCGGTATAAGTTAGTGGTGTAGATTTAATTAGTTCAAATCAAATGAAACGTTTATTTGTTTCAGTCGTAAAATGTACCATTCGCAAAATGCACCTTTCTCATAATGCACCTTTCGCAAAACGTACCTTTTTACCTTTATTCCCATCTGCCCCCTTCGACCTTGCCACCGGGATGGTGGCTGACACTGACTAGTGGCGTTTACCACCCCGATGGTCATATTTTTTTTTAATTCTATTATTTATTTATTTAATACTTCAAGCACATAAATGTACAGAGGCGGACTTAATGCCATAGGCATTTTCTACCAGTCAACCTTTGGGTGATGCAGAGACAAACAGTCGTCGGTGCAATTACGAAAAATCTTGGAATAACTTTATAGTTATTCCAAGAATATCATGTGATCTTTATAGATACTTACAAACTATAAATATAATATATATATACCAAATTTCCAATTTCTATATATATACAAGCACAAATAAACATACATAAATACACGAATATACTAACTGATTGTTTACTGTTTAATAATAAGGCTTAGTCGGCGGAGCCCCGCTTCGCGGGGCCCCTATTTCCGACTGCAGGGTTTAAAGGAACCTAACCAAACCGAACCTCGGGGTGCCTTTGACGTCGACCGTCTTCTTCTGGTTCAAAAGTACAAAGGTACGTTTTGCGAAAGGTACATTTTGCGACTCAACCGTTTATTTGAGAGAACGTTGGTTCATTGTTTTTTAGAGAGGCCATGGTGGAGCGAATGAATTTGACCTTAAATGGTGACCGTAAATGTTTTTGTGAAAAATGTCACTGATCATAAAGTTCATCCATTTGAATATTCATTCTCGCAACCGGCGTGCGTGTATGACCAGATGTACGAGTATGTAAGGAGCGTAGCAGGTGGTGTTCCATATTTTCTGCCTACCTACATGGGAAGAAGGCGTGTATCGATGTATGTATGTATGTATAAATATTCATCAATAAACCTGTTTGGCAAATCAATTCTTGTAGGTACTTAAAACCTTGACCCTGCTGCGAATTTTCTTGACAGAATACTTTAGCTGCCTTTAATTCTACCCACGTGTACTCTATTCCTTACAAACTTCAACTACAATGACATGACGTCACGTATGACGTATTTAAACACACTTCATTCAATAGCCAATAAGCGAAAGCAACGTCAAACAGCAATTAAGTAAATTGTGATTGGTTAGCGTCAAAATGACTATACAGAAAGTTTGTTTGTCGGTTAGTGAGTTGCAAGTTACCCTCAAAGTAATCAAAGCTGGGTAATGTGTTATTAACTGAAATTGTATGTTTTACCAAGAATATGTTGTCAATGACGTAGAGGTAGGGTTTTATGATGTTACGACGTGGTTCCGTTGTATAGAAATATTTAAGTCTGAGGTTTTTAACGTAGTTTAAAGACTCAAATCTCATACTCAGATGCGTTCAGAAAACTCCAAATATGAACAAATCAACCTTACTATCGGATCGGCCATACTTTAACATATTATTATCTTTTCGGGTAGGTATCATAGCCACAATGCATAGCGCAAATATCAACCACTGCGCCAACCGACATGTCCTATACTCCATTTACTGGCATTAGACAAATAACGGCTAAATAACGATAGTTATTGTGTAATATTGTTGAAATTACTGCACTTTGGAGTTATTTGTTTAATGTAAATGGTAAATAGATTACAGTGCTTTGTATTTATCGTGAAATAACGGAGTTTATTAAACGTTTACATCGAAATAACGAAAGGGTGAGAACAGTTATTTGTCTAATGTTATAATAAATTAAGTATAGTCATTTGATTTGTAAATTTGAGAGGCTTGTTCCCTTTGCGAATTGTAATTGGATTTAAATCAATAAAATTACTTCACTTAGAAGCTGAGGCAAAGTAAAACTTTTCATAACAGTTTTATCATAAAAATTATATTCATTACATCAGCATAAACATAAAGCTAAACAACATCAAATTCAAACAACCGTCTGCCAGAATTTGGAATTTGTTTGCCGAACGGATCACGAACGGATCACGAACTTTTCCGATCAAGAAACTCATTACAATACGACCAGCCGATCAAAATCCGGTCAATACCAGTGAAATTCAAATACGTGGCAGTTTTGTCAATGAGTAGGTATCTTGTACGTTCACCTGCGTTATAACAATATGTCGTCGGCTCAAAATATTTTCATAAAGCATTTTTCGGAATTTTCGTTGTACATAGAACATTTTATTTCGTTAAATATTTAAACAATTTTGCTCGGCATGTCTGCGGGTTTGGCCTTGAGCAGGGCTGGCATGCAAAACTTTTTTACTTACAAGTTAAGACGAACTACCGACAACTGTTTATGATATTTTAGAGTGCCGGTAACTTAGATAATATTCCCAGAACTTGCCGTCCTGAGATGGGAACAGGAATTTTGTAAAATAAGTCACTTTGATGAGACAATCTTGAATTGATTCAGTTGTTAGATTGACTTTATGAATATTGGTAACAATCAAAAAAATATTTTTTCAAATAAGCCTAGCACAGTTCATAGTCAAATACAGGTCTCCCTTAGTTAAGCCTGATTTACACGGTGGCATTTAATTGGCTGTGGTATATCATAACTTCATAAGTTGAAGCAACAACGAAAGTTGCACCGTCTAAACAGTGTTTACATAATACACATCATTGGTTGCTTCGACTTCACAGTATGCCACAGGCAAGTAACTTGAGAAACTTAAACAACTTGAGAAGTTGGCAGAAACATCCCAGCGCTGATTTGCTGGATTCGTTTTGTCCTCTACCGATCGTTGTTTCTCCTGACAAAGTTTATTCAGTTTATATGTATGTATGTATGTATGTATATATCTGTGTTTATTCTTTATTTGATAGTTATTTTTGTTATATCTATCCTTTATGTTGCACCTGGCATGTTTCCTCTCTGCATCATCCTAAGGTAGAAAATGCCTCAAGCATTAAGTCCGCCTTTGTAAGGTATTTTTTTTTAGGTCACACCCGGCCATAATGTGAGTTTTACCGCACGCTACGCGTACAGTAAAACTCGCATTGTGGCCAGGTGAAGACGTAAAATTGTGTACTCACTACGGGCAGTAAAAAAGAAAGCCCTCTGTCGCATATTTACAACTCTCGCCTACGGCTCGGGTCACAAATACCTGTGATTTCGGGCATCCTTTCATTTACAGCCCTTGGTAAGTAATGTACTATTACTTGTGCATAAAATTTTGATTAATAAATGAGAAACTTGCAAGTATAAATAGGGCTCAACCCTTCGTATGCCGGGAACGTGGATCCACGCGAGACACAATGGCTTTTTAATTGTTTCTGTAATTACGTAGATACACGCTTATTTTAATTTTTGAATTGTTTCTATTACGGACGCTTCTAACGTGCACGTCTTTCTACATTGTTCTCACATGTATAACTTCAACATGAATGATGTAACCCATATTTTGTAACAATATTTTGTTTTAAAAGAGTGTCCTTGGAGTTTCTTGTCCGTTCTTCTCCATAGGAACCTACTACGCTTTGGAATGGGCAACTAGCTTCATCTTTCTGACTGACCGACCCCTTGACAATTCAAAAGTGCCTGTAATTGGTTTATTTGAAATAAATGCTTTGAGTTTGAGTTTGAGTTTGACACGAAAGGTTAAATCAAAATGCATGGATTTTTATAGCAGCTTGTTATTTTAAATCTTATTTTGGGTTCCCTCGAGTTTCAGCCCTGTATACAATTCTCTTTCAGTTTCAAGGCATCACTTGAATTCCTTGTTGAGTGTAGCGGAACAAAACCGAGTGTTCATCTCTCTCGTCTTTCGGGTGTCCTCCGTGGGGTCTAAATTCAATTGTCCCTTCAGGAGCCCTTGATGGGCATTTCCTTTTCTTTCTACAGCCTCATATTGAAATATCTCAATAAGTATAAGTACGTTAAATCCGCTTGTGTAAAGGGACAGTGGAAACTGATGATTTGTTCGAGTTTTTTTGTTTCGAAGTTCTTCACAAAAGAATTTTGGACCTCACACGAATGTAGCTTGTGTTGATCGGATTAGCACGCACAAATCCAACCTATTCATGTTTTTTTTTTTTACGTACCTTTTTATCTCGTAAGATGTTTCTTTTTCTAGGTATTTAAAGCAAAGTAGAAGTATTTGTTAATTAAACTTTTTATTTTTTTAACTGACTTCAAAAAAGGAGTATATTATATGTTCGTCTGTATGTATTGTTTTTTTTTTTTTATCATCGATATTTTCGTGAATTGTGAACCGATTTAAAAAAATCATTTTTCATTTGGTAGAGAATCTTGCGCGGTGGGCCCATATTTATTAACTTTGCTTGTTTTGCCTTGCATTTGGTTCGTATATTAACAAAGAAAAGCGAAACCAATAAAATTCCACTTTTATTTTTCAACCGTTTTCGATCGGCTTAAGCGCTGCAGTTTAAAACTGTACATTTTTAATCACCCGGGATTTAATTAAGCGACGGCTATTTATACCAAAAACAAGAAAATGACGTCATCTCTGTAGTACGTATAATCAGAAAGTAAGCATTTTTCAGACTTAGCGGAAGACGCTATGGTCTCTCTAATTATGTAAATCTCTTTTGTCATGAGCTTATTCTATTACAGCAAAATTGTAGCTAATAATTCTTGACAGTTTGTTGCTGGAATTACAACCTAATTCTCTGGTGTTAAATGATAATTTTCTTTGGTTATTGTGTAGTTAGAAAATGTTTAAGGTCATTCAGAGGTCGTTGGCTGATATTTTCATAACGATTTCTTTATTATAGTTATTGAGTCTAGAATTAGAGTTGGTTCAAGATTAGGAACTATAGGAACAAATGTTGGAACATTAGATTATTATTTAGTATTAAAAAAATTAACTCCATTAATTAATATAAATATAAAAAAAAAAAAAAAATATATATATAATTATTAATTATTAGCTCCTAAAATATTATTCGACACTCTAATATAGGTAATGATTGCGCCTTTTTTTGCCGATGATAGATGCCGCGATGCCATAGAGTGCCACATACACTAAAGGCATAGACAAGTAGTTGATGTTACGTCGGGTGCTGACACACGGATTAAAATATTTTTTATTAAATCAATATTTTATTTTTATATGTTATTTCCAGAGATCGGAGTGATGAGGTGTGTTTAGTTTAATTTGTGATCTTCCTGTGCTAGTCCCAATAAATACTTCTTCTTTCTTTCTTTTGGGATCCTAAAAATATTCAATGGCCTAGTAACTGCTTCCAACTTCGGTGTAGAGATCGCCGCTGCCGCGGCACCTGTTCCAGTCTTTTTTTTTGTTTCGAGGTGGAAAATCCTCATGGCTGGCCTCCGGCCTGGGGCTGCCGGAGGGGACTGTTACTGACTAAAAACCGCCCCGGAATTCCCTTCTCACACTTGGACCGGGGATCATGGGGACTTGTGCGACCTGTTCCAGCCAAACCTGACCCGTTTGGTCGGGGTAACCCTCGCTTAGTTACTGGGACCAGCTGTGAGAAAAGAGCAGAA
Source organism: Dryobota labecula (assembly GCA_947523025.1). Lineage (NCBI taxonomy): Eukaryota > Metazoa > Arthropoda > Insecta > Lepidoptera > Noctuidae > Dryobota > Dryobota labecula. Next base: position 7,771,151 of record OX383300.1, on the reverse strand, counting down.
ATTTAAAATGAGACTCTATTATTTAAAAAAAGTGTGCATCATTAGAAGCGCAAAAACTTTTTTTAAGGTTCATTAATTTTAAATAGTGTCCACTAATGTGAATAAGTTTTTAGAGGATTTAATAAATATTTCCCATTATCTAAATATTTGCTGTACCTAATGTTTGATCTCAGATCATAGGCTTTCAACATTTGCCAATTAGAAGCTTGTTTTTTAAGATAATCCAAGCCTACCATCAAAGCTGTTCCGACAAGTGAAACATTAAAGCTATGGAAGCCAAACTTTATAATAATTTAATCACCTCTATTAATTATTACTTCATAGTTAATGTGGTCACATTATTTATTGTGTGCGAAAGGAATGAATTGCAAAGTTATTATATTTATAAATAGGCAGGTTCCCCAGAGAGAATATTATGACCTCATTTTCATCCCTCAACGTATCTTGGTAATCCGCGTTGCTATTGTAAATAAATTATTATTACTGCTAATTGGTTTGTTTGATCATTCAACTCATTATTCATAGTGTAATTTTTTTTTTTAATGGATATAGTTCTTTACGTTAACTTTCGTCGAACGACGAAGTCGACTTAGCATTGCAAGGCCTCCCACAAGGTGGACTGATGACCTTGTGAAGGCCGCAGGAATCCGCTGGATGCGGGAAGCACAGAACCGGTCGAAGTGGCGGTGCTTGGGGAGGCCTATGTCCAGCAGTGGACGTCTTTCGGCTGAAAGGATGATGATGAAGTTTCGTCAAAACTAACGAAAATTTTACTTTTTATTTTTCGTTTTATTGTTGGAACAATCTTTCTGTTGTTTCTGCCTACCCCTATGGGGAAAATAGTTGCTGTTGCTTTTATTCTCTAAACTAGTGACCCGCCCGTGTTTACGACTTGACAAAACAACGATATATCTTTATTATTTATGTAAGTTTATAACGACACTATTACTCATAAACCTTCCGGAATAAACTACATATCTAAACTATGGTGAAAAACGTCAAAATCATCAAACATCAAAAACATCAAAATCCCTTGCGAAGTTTAGAAGAACAACGTGGTCACACAGACAGATACGAAAACGACTTTAATCTATATATACAAATAAATAAAACTTAAGTGTCTGTTTGGAATGTCAAAATTATTATATTTGGCTTTTTACAAAATGCATATGAAAGTATATACAACATTTACAAAAAAAAAAATGCTGTCTGTCTGTTTATTCCGGCTAATCTCCGAAACACCTGGACCGATTTTGACGAGAATTTCACTGGCAGATAGCTAATACTATAAGGAGTAACTTAGGCTACTTTGATTTTAGAAAAAAACGACGCGGACGTAGCTGGATGGAATATATATTTAGTAGTAGTAGAATATATTATTGTTTTATTTGTTTTAGTACATTCGTGTATTTATATGCATTTATTTGTTCTTTCATTTATATATAATTAAGTATATATCTTATTTACAGTTAAGGTATAGGTTTATCCTTATATTTAAATAAAATATATTCCCCAATTTTCGCAAAAGCATCTATCACTGTTTGTCTCTGCACCACCCAAAGGTTGACTGGTAGAAAATGTCTATGGCATTACCAAGCTTCTGTAAATTTGTGAGATAAAGTGTTAAATAAATAAATAAATTAGATATAAAGAAAGAAAGAAATGAAAGATTTTTTATTTATTCTGCACAAATAAGACGCACATTACATGAAACTAATACACATACTAATACAAAGTAACCAAAAGCTTCGTGTTCAAAACCTTAAATGTAACAATAAAAATGAAAAAGTTTGACTGTTGTCCATAGAAGATATAGACGACAGAATAGTTGTATTTCCACGAAATGCATACGGTAACGCTTGAAGCCATATGCAAATATCAAGTTGAATTCCAATATCGCAAGTTATGGCAATCTTCCAATACATTGACCACATGATCGGGGCCTTCTTCCGAATGACTGGGATTTCCTCAAGATGGCTGACAGATTGGCTATTGTTTTTTTTTTCCATTACTATGTTACAAATTGTTTATGGAATGTAGTTTATTGAGAGTTGTTTATTGCAGTACTGTACTGTGGTACCTAATTACGTTGGAAGAATAGGTATTTAAAAAAAAAACCGGCCAAGTAAGTGCGTGTCGGACCACGCACAATGAAGGATTCCGTAGTTGGGACTAATTTAATTTATCCCAAGAACAAACTTAACATTGTAGTTGAAATACATGTTCTCCCATACATTCCAACTGTAAATGTAAGTTGGTTGACTCTCGTTATCCTGTAACGACTACTTTTCTGTGATAGTTTTCCTTTTAACTTCGTTATACTATTACCATGATTTTTTTTTACATATCCAAGAACACCCATTTAGCTGGCAGGGCCGCCAGGACCGGTGCCTGCCAGAGTTGCGAGTTTGTCCGAAAGGGATACCGCGGCCCTGGCACACAGGCAACTGAAGGAGCACGGGTGGGTTTTAGACAGTAAAAGTCTGACACGCCCTCCCGCTCTGCCCACAGCGGGAGAAGTTATTTGATAATTTCCCACCCAAAAAAAAAAAATAAGGCACATGACACTAAAAAAAAAAATCCACTTTAAAGCTTAATATTACGCACACGGATCCCTGAATCGAAAATTGGATTTCATAAAACCGCAATATTTTTGAACGGCCTATCTAAATGTACCCCACACCATGGGAAGACGAGAAAAAAAAAATATCATCCCCAGTTTACGTGTTCAGTTACCACAATTATCTGACCCCCCTTTGCTCAAATGGTTGAGGTTTTTTTACAAAAAAAATCGTACGATTTTCATTTTTTTTTCTAGTTTTGGGTAGATTTTGTATAGGTATTTAAATTAAATTAAGAATTATTCTAAAAAATCTCAACCATTTATGCAAGGGAAGGGGGGTCAGTTAATTGTGTACCTATCCTATAAAAAAAATATTTTTTCAAGATTTTATGTCAAATTACTGCTTTTGCCATGTCCGTATGTCTGTCGGTCCGCGGCTTAGCTCCGAGACTCTTAGTACTAGACTAAGAGTCTCGGAGCTAAACCGCGGACAGACAGATATACGGACATGGCGTAAGTATTACTAGACTATGGAACCCTAAAAAAAAATTGTATGTAGTTGACCAAATTGACGTGACAATATTCAAAATCAAAAGTTTAGAGGAAGACTCGTGTCAGTGTGGTTTGAATCTCAAAGTCAAAGTCAAATCATTTATTTCAAATAGGCACGTAAAACGCACTTTTGGACGTCAATAATTACATAAATAGTTAATTGATTCTAGTTGCCCCTTCCAAAAGGTAGTTATGTATGGAGAAGAATGGGAAAGAAACTCCATACCTACTTACTCTTTTAAAATGTTAACAATAGTTTGTATACATTAATTATTAATTACAGGTGAAGACGATGTATCTATAATAAAAATTACTTACCACAATTGGTAAAAATAATGAAAAGTGAAGTAATGATAGACAAATTTATAAATGTGATAGATACATGGTGCTCACATATTTACAAACACTGTATATGATTTTCATAAAATTTTTACACATAATAAGTCAGTGTGTGTGTTAAATCATATTAAGCACAGAAAATAAAATTAATAAAATAAAAATTATAAATTAAATTCTCACAGTGACAACAGAACAACAAAAGGAAAACAAGGTTTACAATTTTAAGTTGTATGATTATAAACATACACACACTGTGTAATAAACTGACGCCTTCTTCCCATGTAGGTAGGCAGAAACTATAGAACGTCACCTGAACCCGCAACCGATCCTTACATACTTCTTTTGCTTCGTTTGACTGATTATTTTACAGCAAAAACCTAGCTTTATTCTTACCAATCCAACATAGAGCTTTCAGAGCCAAATATACACTAGTCAAACTTTCACGAAGTATAATAGCTGTAGCTATTAACAGGTAACCATGTCAGCGCGTCTCATTCCATAAATATCGACGTTTTGATTGACTCTTGAAGTTCAATGTATTGTAGTAAGCGGTGCCCCGGTTGAAATCAATAGGTTATTTTACAACTTACGATAGTTTCTTCGATATATTATATTGGTAAAATACTAACAGCCACTCACGACTATATCTATGATTACTAATATCATAAACAACATCTTTTGTTCTATGGCTTTTAATAATTCATAAAATTTGAATTTTTATATTTTCATACAAAAATAAAAATATTTCAAATCAACGCTCTAAATGTTATTAACGCTATGCGTAGCAAAACAAACTGCCGTGTCTATACCCAAAGTCTCTAATTAAGATAATTTATGTAAACAAAGTAATTTCAAGAAATGTCACTGTCAAAATGACAGGACAGTGGTACAAAACATTTTATCATTTTTTTTTTTTTTTTGTAAATCGTCATCGCTAAAATTAGAGTGAATTAATTATAAGAACTATGCAAACAAAATACTGTTGCCAAACAATGTTTTGTGTAGTATGTCGGAGATACGGCATATGATCGTCATAATCAGCCCTTTTAAGTCCAGTGCTAGACGTAGGCCTCCCAAAATCGATTTCCACTCGAAACAGTTTACAGCCGTTTTCATCCAAAATGTAGCTAGATATGCTACTTACAATATGAATCTATGAATGAGAGTTGTAATATTAGTGTTGTTAAAGATGTAAAAAAATTGATCTTTGCTGTCTTTGATGATTGCACGCCATTCAGCTCGATTCTCGGCAACTCTCATTCAGCTGCTACCAGCCACCCTGCGAAGATCGTTGCTCAACCTTGCTACGTTACGTTTGCTGATTCGCGGTCTCCACTCAAGAACACGTCTACCCCAACAGTCATCGGTTCTACGCCTAATATGGCCGGCCCATTGCCACTTCAGCTTGCTTAAGCAGCTGTAAGCTATGTCGACAATTTTGGTTCTCTGCCGGATCATCTCGTTCCGGATTCGATCCCTTAGAGAGACTTCAAGCATAGCCCGTTCCATAGCTCGCTGAACGACCTTGAATTTATGGACCAGCCGTACCGTGAGTGTCCACGTTTCGGCTCCGTAAGTCATAATAAGCAGGACGCACTGATTGAAGACCTTTGTCTTTAGGCTCTGTGGAATAACCGATGAGTAGAATCGACGAAGCTTCCAAAACGCTACCCAGCCAAGCTGCCTTACTATCTATGCCTTTTACTTAAGCTTAGGATGGTAACTAAGTTGCTAAGTCAATCAGCTTTGTTCCTTATTTGGGCTAAATCTAGATAAACCCTGGCATTATGCAAGTTATACATACACTAGCTTCTGCCCGGGACTTCGTCCGCGTGAAACTTCTTGTACCCCCGGCCCACCCCGTCGCACCGTTACTTCGTTTTCGCTTAGTGTTCTTTCTTACTTTTTGCTAGGCTCCTAAGAGTCCTAGCATCATGTTAAATAGCTTAAAGCCTTTCTCAAGAACTGGGCTATCATATGCAAAAAGATTTTTTCAAATTCGATTGGTAGTTCCTGAGATTAGCACGTTCATACAAACAAAAAAACAAACTTCAGTTTTATTACATTATTATTATTTGGATAAGGATTAATACCATGTTTATGAAAACACCTTCATTATAATAGGTACATTATTTTATAACAAATTTGACTACCATTAAAAAAGTTATAGTGAGCCAACCTTAAAAGATAGACATAGACATACATAGTGGTATTTCTTCTAGAACTTTTAAAGAGGATCAATTCCATCATACATGATATTTGCGTAACTTAAACCGTTTACGCAGCGCACGCAACGGAAGCTCTCAAAAAGGAATAATTTTTCCCGTTTTCGTAACATTTTTCATTTATGCTCCGCTCCTATTAGTTGTAGCGTGATGTTATATAGCCTATAAGTTTCCTTAATAAATGGACTATCCAATACAAAAATAATTTTTCAATTCCAACCATTAGTTCCTGAGATTAGCGCGTTCAAACAAACAAACAAACGACCAAACAAACAAACAAACTCTATTATTATACTAATATATTACTATATATAACTAAGGCCAGTTTAGTCATACATACATAGACATACACACAACATCACACACATTTACAGCACGTAGGCCGCACAGATACACACCCGCACACACTTTTGACTATGTCACTCTCTGTATTTTTTATTACTTTTCTGTGTACTTCGTAATTGGCGTAACGTTTAGAATAATAATTATGTTATATTTACTGTCAGCTGTGAAGCTACCTTATAAATAAATAAATAAATAAGTAAAGATATGCACTACCAAAAATTAACCTGTAAGGAGAGTAATTGAAAAGGAAACCAGCACTCGAATACTTAGTTTGAAAGTCATCGCTCCTCATATTGCGAGCGGTTTATTATACCAATAAATTATTAATAACTTCGCGTTCAATATAGACCATAAGTTGCTAAGCGGATGTTAAATGGCTCCTGCCGTGTTATATTTATGTTGGGGGTAAATTTGAGGGTTATATAGGTACCTGACATAACCGTACTGAGAGGGTTTACACAGGTGGAAACTCGTGAGTTTTCGTGCCTGTTTGATCTTGACGAGAATAGCTCCAAACAAGTCATTCTGTAGCAAAAAGATTAACTGTCCAGGGCCTCATGAGTCTGCTATTACAATAGTGTCAGAATGGTCTCGCCATTGTGAGTATTTGACAGTGTTTGTATGGCAAAGCTGTCAAAAACTCACAATGAAGAGACCATTCTGACACTATTGTAATAGCAGACTTGAGGCCCAGTATATGGTAGTGAGACTAAGTACGGCATTTTGACTGAGTTTTTTAAATTTGTTTTATTACTGACTAGATGACGTTCGAGTTCCTTTGGGTTTTTTTCTCTAATTTTCTCTTTTCCTAAACCACCTCAGTATTGAGGAAAAAAACGAATAAAAAAAAAAAAAACTAATCGGTCGAGCTATTTTCTAGTTGTTGTTCGATTTGGACTAACGCACGGCAATAGATGTTTAGAGTTCCGTAATCAACAAGAAACCTTTATAGTTATGCCATGTCTGTCTGTCTGTTTGTCCACCTTAGCTCAGAGACAACTGTAATTTGGTATGGGGATACATAATATTAATTACGCCGACAAAGTGGTAAAATAAAATCTTGAAATATATTTAGATATATTTTTTAGGGTACCTCCCCGTAGTGGTGATATTTTTTTTCTCGTCTATCCCATGGTGTCGGGTATCGTTAGATAGGCCGTTCAAAACTATTACGGGTTAGTAATAGTATATTACTTACCAAGGGCTGTAAAAGAAAGAAAGCCCGACATCGCAGGTATTTGTGAGCCGAGCCGCAGTCGAGGGTTGTAAATATGCGATAGAGGGCTTTCTTTTTTACTGCCCGTAGTGAGTACACAATTTTACGTCTTCACCTGGCCATGATGCGATTTATACCGTACGGGTAGCGTGTGGTAAAACTTACATTATGGTCAGGTGTGACGTAAAAACCATTTTTCGATTTAGGGATCCATTTGCGTAATATTAAGCTTTTTAAATGCAAATTTTTGTGAGAGTCCTTGTCAGCTAAATGGTTGTATTTAATGAAAATATTCACAACAGTAGTATATACTCGTATAATGAAGTTAGAAGGAAAACTATCACAGCTAATTAGGCTTTACAAGTTACCGGCTAATAATCGACCAACTTGGATATAGAGTTGAAAAACATGTTGACCATACAATTTGTATCGGAGAACATGTTTTTCAACTACAATGTTTATGTTCTTGGGCTAAATTCATCCCAACTACGGAAACCTTCAATATGCGCCCTGTTCTTTTCCTGATATCTTGTCTATGCTTATTTTTTGTTTCAATTTTTTATCCGGACGTTGTGTGATTCTATAGGAAGCCTGCGTTCAGAAATTCATCTTTTTTGACTAAAATTATGACTTATTGAAGTAAAAATTTCTTTAGGCGCGTTGAGCGATTTTTGGTAGGAGGAAAATCGTATGGGTTCGCGTCACCGACATGCCAATGTTACAGTTTATATGTACCTGTAGCTATGCATAGTTTTAACTTTTCATTTCAGTCGGCAGTCCCCATGACTGCCTATATTTTTTTTCCTTACTCCGAGTATACAGTCATGTCCTAAATAAAAAACTAAGATATATTTTTTCTCAAACATGCATGGAAATGTTGTCATTATTTTTGAAAAAAGAACACACGAAGTATCGAATTTACGGACAAAGAAAATCAAACCCATTGCAGGAGCGTTTTTTGAATTTGGAACATTACAACGATCCAGCAATGTTGTGTAAAACGACGTGCCCCCAGCACGTCGTTTTACACAACATTGCTGGATCGTTTATTTAATTAATAAAATACTAATAGTAATTTATTAAATACTCTTTGATTGGATCTCTTTTACCATTCTTGGCATACCAAAGTAAGTCTCTTTGCTTAGCAAAATTGCGTTCACGTGGCTGTATAGCCATAAATGCGTTTGCCTTTCGGCACAGATAATAAATTCGAAAATTGGCGGCAAAGCTGAAAATTCGTCTTGATTTGTTATTTACGTACTTAATAAATGTACCTATAATATTAAAAGTATGTTTTATTTCCCTGCATTCTTTTGAGAAAAGCACTATATATAACTCGGCGGAAATGGCAATTGCCTGTCTCGTATTAGTGTAGTCCTCGCCTGCGGCTCGGCCTTCAAACTCATACTCGACCTGCAATTGCCTATTTCACGGCCTTTGCAATAATGTAATATTAACAAAAAATATTGTAGGTTGACCAATAATTCTGTTAAAGGGATTATAAACGAGAGTAAAAAATATGGTGTAGCTGCACAGGGATAAAATAAGGGCACGCCCTGGATAGTCAATGTGGCGTTAAATGATATGCGACAGCCTCGGGGCTGTCATAATTATTGTCGTTTAGATTTTTCCTGTTAGAATATAAACATATAACAGCACGCCTCTATTTTATAATGTAATATAAACGTTTATTTTCTCTACACAAGTTATGAAGTAAAAACCTGTATTATAGGTCATAGGGGCCCTTCTGCAGCTAGATGCCTGTTATTTGGATACATGACATAATAAAAATGCAGGATACTTAAAGAACAATAAATTAAGTAACATAATATATAAAAAACTTGCAACGTATATTCATCCATCCCATTCCATTCCATTTACTCCCGTGGGTGTCGTAAAAGGCGACTAAGGGACTTACTAGTGAATGGGCAGCAGCGATCTCTATGCATTTTTAACACCGTACTGCGATCGCCAACCCGCCTGCCAAGCGTGGCGATTATGGCAAACCCCTCCAATTGGGGGAGGATTATGTCAAACTCAAACTCAAACTCAAAGCATTTATTTCAAATAAACCAATTACAGGCACTTTTGAATTGTCAAGGGGTCGGTCAGTCAGAAAGATGAAGCTAGTTGCCCATTCCAAAGCGTAGTAGGTTCCTATGGAGAGGAACGGACAAGAAACTCCATGGACACTCTTTTAAAACAAAATATGGGTTACATCATTCATGTTGAAGTTATACATGTGAGAACAATGTAGAAAGACGTGCACGTTAGAAGCGTCCGTAAGAAAAACAATTCAAAAATTAAAACAAGCCGTGGCAACTAAGAGATGACCAGTCCCAACTGACGGCGCCCGTTCACGAACATGACGCATGGATCAGCACCATTTAGCTCAACCATTTTGAAGGGAACTTAATGATCCAACACACACGCCACCACCAGCGAGACATTTGAGTGAGCATGACATACTCTCAGCCGCCAGGGCACATTCAAGTCAATAAAAAAACATATTACCCGGTAAATGGTAGCTCTATAATACATAGTACTCACACCTGTTCTATGCAATTATATAATTCAAGGAGATTGAGTTTATACAATGCAATAATAGTTTACAATCTTCAGCAGCTCCAATAATATTTTCAAATGCTAATCAATTAGTTTATGCGCCCTTATGGAGCAGGACCAGCATTGAGCCAAGCATTTTTGTCAGCGATGTAATCCCCCAACTTATAATATGCTTGGCTGCATAGTGTGCGTTTTATACAAGTTTTAAATTTTGTTTCGTTCAATTGGAGTATGTGGGGAGGTATTTTATTGTAACATTTTAAACAGTACCCCATGAAAGATGAGTCTACTTTAGCCAGTCTGAAACCTGGTTGAACTAATTCGTCCCTATTTCTAGTCCAGCAGTGGACATCTTTCGGCTGAAATGATGATGATGAATGAACGTAGGGTAAATTCGTTAGAGATGGCCATAGTTTTTTTAGGCTTAAATAAAACTGAAAATATTGAGATCATATTTAAACATTTATTTTTAAGAAAACCAACAACAATCAGTCTTTAGAAAATCAGCATAAAGATGTGTTTATAATGTAAGGAACAGACATAAAATTTTAATAAAAAAAAAATAAAAAAACATAACTGGCCTTCTCACCACACACCGTATATGGGAGTGATGGCCGTAGTAGTAGGTACGCGACAGATGGCCGGTACTGCATTGCCTCTGCCTTTCCCCTTTCCTTTGATTTCTGCCTACTGGAGGTCCTTTTCCTTCTCCTGTCCACATTTAGAGCACAATATGTCATCAAAAGGTAAGTACAATTCTCATGTACCCACAGAATACAGATCAAACATTGAAGCCAATCTTCAATGAGATGGGTTTTATAATAATTTTCGCCACATCCAGCACAATTATCCGCTTCATCTTCTGCGTCTTCTTCACCAGATGTATCACATAACTAGCTTTTGCCCGCGGCTTCGCCCGCGTGGATGTCGGTTATCGCGTAAAAAAGTAGTCTATGTCCTTCTTCATATCCCAGGCTATATCTCTGCCAAATTTCATGACGATCTGTTCAGCGGTTTAGGCGTGAAAACGTAACATACAGACAGACAGACAGATAGACAGACAGACAGACAGACAGACAGACAGACAGATAGACAGACAGACAGAGTTACTTTCACATTTATAATATTAGTATGGATATTGGTTCCTCCTCACTAATGCTACTTTCTTTAACCTGACTTTATACGGCCAACTCTCCTTTTTGTCCGGGTGAGATGGCAACTACAATTTTTAAAGTAATGAATAACAAGTACTTTACCATTTTGAGGTTAGAACGAAGTGAAATATACACCAAACACAAAACACTCACAAAAACACGAAGAAGTAATAAAAAAATTAGTATTTCCGGATGGTATACGAACCTATTATAAAATTTCACCACTACTAAATAAAATGTAGGCCAATTTACTTACTTTTATATTTATTTTGCGCAAATTTTAGTTCACATATTGTTCTGCACAAAACCGGTCGAGGTGGCGGTGCTTGGGGGAGGCCTATGTCCAGCAGTGGACGTCTTTCGGCTGAAATGTTGATGACTATGATTGTCCTGTGGCGGCGCACGAAGTGTACTGATTTAAATACAACGTCACCTTGTGATAAATGAGCAAATTATATTGATTGGCCAACTCTCCCATACGGCCGTCTAACGAATTACCAAGGGGTATCGTGTTACTCAGTTACTGGGTTGTGGAGGTCAGATAGACAGTCGCTCCATGTAAAATACTGGTATTCAGCTGCATCTAGTTAGACTGGAAGCCGACCCAAACATAGTCGGGAAAAAGCTAGGTAGATGATGATTTTGTTATTATGTTCAGTTTCTTCCTTTTTTTCTTTCCTTCTTTTTCTTTTCTTCTTTTGTTATTTCCTTCTATTCTGACCTTCATTAAGATTCGGTCGTTAATCTCTCCAGGGTCATTCAAATACGTTATCTACATGTTTTTATTTTATACTCAACATTTTATAAATTTAACATTCATTATTCACAGTTCCATGAATGTTTTACACTCCAAACGCGTCTAAATTGCTTTACATAGTGGCCACAGTTACATTTTAAATTCAGATAGTAGTTCATAAATGAAAAATTGTTGTCGTACCTAAAATATTTGGTCTGCAACATTTTTTTTTTTAATTTTTTTTTTATTCTACTATGAGTTTGCTCTTGATTTTAGGTCTGGATGACAGAGAAAAAGTCTACGATGGAGTGAGCTTACCCAGAAGAAGCCTGTTCACTCTCATTTTGAATAGATTAGGGTTGTATGCGTTCGGAAACACGGACGCAGGCAGAGAGTTCCACTCCTTTGCTGTGCGCATTATAAAAGACGTTTGAAAACGCTTAGTGCGAGTTGGTGGAATATCAACTAGGTAGGGGTGGTAACTTGCAGTACGTCTAGATGTCCGATGGTAGAAGGGGGCCGGTGGAATGAGGTCGTGGAGTTCATGGGCACACTCTCCGAAGTACAATCTGTAAAAATTATTTTAAAATATGAAGGTAAAGTGAAACTTTTTTGTAAAAATATTAAATAAACGCTGCCGTGGCCGCAGTGCCCAGACGATGGAGTAATAACATCGGAAAATTGCTGCGCGACGTGGTAAAATTATAGCTGACTTTCTAATGACAATTTTCTTAAGATAATTAAATCAAAAATATCTTTCCATCTGCTGAGATTGGGCGAGAGAGAAAAGTATAAGTAAGGGCACCCACACAAAACCGATACGATAATTCTTGCGGTACATTCGTGCGAGCTCGCACGCAGATATTTGCGATGCGTTGCGAATTCGCAGTTATGTGTGGGAGCCCATAATCAAGACTCATTATGAAATAAATAATAAAAATAATAAAGTTTAATAAAGTGGATGAATGGAGCCAGTTTTTTCAAACAAAAAATTGGAGCTGCATTCTGAATATTAACCACTTCTAAAACATGATGTTTAAAAAATCTAATGACGTAAACTTTTACTAACTTACTTTCCAAAATAGTAATTTTGGGTACTTAAGAGAGTTATTTTTTCAAGTTCCTGTAGATTTTTCTCCGTTTTTCACCCTGTATTATCCGCGTAACTCTTAAACCATGCTCACAGTATAATCGTACCTATATAATTTTTCCGCATGGGCGCGCAGTGTAGCCACACGATCGATAGTTCCCACGACATCCGCTCGCTATAATGAGTATGATGACGTCATTATTATAATTAAGGCTTGTGCTCGTGTGTGTAGAACGAATTTAAACAGAAACTTACACCTTTTCGTGAAGAGGTAGGCAGAAACACCAATACGCCAGGTGAGACGCGCTCCAAAACATTCCTTTTGCTTCGTTCATACATTGTGATTATACAATGTGTAACTGAATTAATGCATATTATGAAAGTAGTTAGTTCAGAATCGATTTGTGTCATTTTTCATATAGGTCATATAGGTAATATCGCATAATAATTGAACGATGTAAATGACAGTCGCTGAGCCGCCAAATCAAACCAAAATGACGAAGTATCTACTAGATCCTTATACGTGTACGACTGTGTGCGTGCATACATTTATAATGTGACCACACTTTCCTTCTAAAATCAGTTTAACTAGTTTAATAAATAAACAGTGTTTTGCACATAATAGTAAAAATTCTATATGAATATTAAACACTTAGATTATAACATAATATTCTAATTGGTATGTTTGGTGCGTTAATTCCAGGACATGTTGTATATATATAATTGCGCAGAATAACCTTTACCAGAAATGGTCATCGTATTTGCGGTTCAGGAGCTACAATATCATCTTGTACCTACTTACTTTTTAACAGTTACTATACTCTATGGTCGTGGACGTGGTACGACAGTGGCTCTCCTGACATCGTCTCTGTCATCAGAAGACAGCCGCCTAAGGCCGCAACGCAACCATTGATGCGATGCTCTGCTAAAGTGATTATCATCAGCCATTGTCACTCTTATCCGACCTTTTCGGTGATATCAGTAACTTCATAACAAAACGGGGCGACGCCACTTAGGTACTGCGTCGTCTTAAATATAGGGTTTGTCAAGGTATCTTTGACAGCTGATGGCGGCCATATTAGATTGTCTATTGGTTCGAATTTTTGACTGATGGGTCATTAAACGTTCGGCATTTATCAAAATGAGACGCCATACAGATGAACAGCGCGTTGTAATGATTTATTTTTATTTTTCTATATAAAAACGGCAGTTCAATTCATCAAAGGTTTCGCGTTATCAATTTATTCGAGAATTTCAACTTGTTCCTGATCTTGAGATTCGGGGACAAGACATGGCCTCCAAGATATGTGATTTAACGTCCGTTGATTGATTATGTTTTGGGGGTTATGTGAAATCACTGGTATATGCGAACAAGCAAGGAACTATTGAAGACCTAAAGAGTAACATCACACGCGTCATCAATGAGATAGAGGTGCCACCATGTTAAAAAAGTGATGGAAAATTGGACCTCTCGTATTCACGCTACCATACGAAGTGGTAGTGGTGGTGGTATTCCATACATAATGCCAAAAAGTAAGCCTTAAAAAATAGGAAACATAATCGAATTGTAAACAATCAATGTGTTTTTATTTCAATTTAAATATACCAGGTCCCTATTAAAAACCCTGTACATAGCGAGGGTGGCCCTGCTTCGCACTAGTGCAATGGCAACTAGTCAAAACATCCAGATTTCGGTTTTATATCTAACTTAAAGGTAATATGGATTTTAAGTAAAATATTAAAATTCAAAAGGCACATAAACCATACCGAATAAAGGCTTGTACAGACTCGCGTGATATCGCGGACGCGACAGGCACCGACAAAGAAATTGTGCTACTAGTGTCGCGTCGCGCCCGCGATATCGCACTAGTCTGTACGAGCCTTAAATGCTCTGCTATATAAATGATGATCAAAACTGCGTCAACATTTTTAAGATATAAGCGATCACAGCCACGAAAAGCGACTTTGTTTTATACCTACTATGTATAAATACGAATAAATATTAGAATATACATACATACATTTATGATACAGGCATACGCCTATAAAGGTATTTCTCGTTGTTTCCACCTGAGTGTGTTTATTTAAGAATAACTTTATACAACAAAGTACAAGAACGTTGTCTTACTTGTGGACTTCGTGGTAGAATTTCTTTTTTTAATCAATTCGGTTTTGTTACCAAAGAAATATAGTGTAGGTGTGTATATGTTTATTATTTACTACTGCGTATAGTCTGCGTTTTAATGTCAACGACAACCGACATCCACGCGGGCGTAGCCGCGGGCATAAGCTAGTACTCTATATCTATTCAAATAAATAAAATTGAACCTGCTACACTCCTTCTATATCTACTCCTTTTGCTTCGTTTACATTCATACATCTGGTCATACACGCACGTCGGTTGCGAGTGCTACTGACCTTTCTGAAGAACACCACCAATTAGGTGACTATATAATGTTCTCTTAGGGCGTCCCCCTCCCGGCGTTTCCACTCACATCTGCCTTGTAAATACCTTTTGTAAGTCGCCTTTCATTCATCCTCTCAACATGACCAAACCATCTAAGCATACTCTTTTGAATATTTGTCACTACATCTGCTTTTAAACCACACCGTTGCCTTAACACATTATTTTGCTGCCTACCGTTCATAGTTACGCCACACAAGAAGTTTAGAAGAACAACATGGTCACACACACAGATACGAAAAGCGAAATTAATCTATACAGCGTGTTACGGAAAGGGTATATCCATACAAACGGGGTGAAGAGTGTATCTGGTTCAGAATCTCTGTACAAAATTTCAGCTCAAAAGCACTAACTAGAAAATGCTTAATATTTTTTTTTTTCGATAGTTTATTAAATTTAAATCATAACAAACGTGTTACCGCCGTTTCTTTGTGTGTAGTTTATTGACACCGATCAGCTGACTTGGTCTAGTGATGTGTAGAATTCTATTGGAAACATTTGATTTTTAGTTAAATGTTTCTTATCTTTTTATTTATGTAGATATAGGTATTAAAAAATATTGCCCTGTAGTTTGTTATAACCAAAAGAATCCGTGCCTTTGATATGTATATACCCTTTCCGTAACACGCTGCATACAGGGTGAAATTGAATTCATGGGCATCCTTTTAAGGGTTCATTATACTCATTATTATGAACAACTTTCACTATGGGACCAAACCTGAAATCGCGAAAAAGAATCAGCTGTTCCCTACATTTATGTTCGCATAGCTAGTCAAAAATGTAGGGAACAGTTGATTTATTTTTCGTGATTTCAGGGTTGGTCCCATAGTGAAAGTTGTTCATAATAATGAGTACAATGACCTCTTAAGAGGATGCCCATGAATTCAATTTCACCCTGTATAGGTACAAATAAATAATATTGAATGTGTCTGTTTGTAATGTCAAAATAACAGCTTTTTACTTAATGCATATGAACGTATGTACGGTAGTTATAACATTTTTTTATTGTTGTCTGTCTGCATGTTTGTTCCGTTTAATCTCGTAAAGGCTGGACCGATTTTTGACGGGATTTTCACTGGCAGATAGCATGTTATAGGGAGTAACTTGGCTACTTTTTTTTTTTGGATATAAGAACTTGGGTGTCGAACACCTATTATTAGTTTCAATGAAACCCCATTGCCTTCCTTATGGCCTAAGAATCTGATATTACATTTAAGAAGTTTGTATGGGATAATCTAACTACGTCTATTTCAGAAAAGCACTTACGCGAAATCCCCAGCAATAGCTATTTCATTTAACGTCTTATACGTCCAACAGTTACAGCCAGAGCCATTGACATCTCTCATCTGAAGTGGGTCCCGAGCTTCAGATCTTAGCGCGGCTCTCGATAAGGTATTGTTGTTTGTGCCATATTGAGCGCTCAAGCTGCAGTCCTGCATTATTGAACGGTCACTACTTTTGATCTATTGTGGTCGGAGCTTAGTTCAAGAGTGGTTCAAGATTTTTCTGGTTTGATCGGGCGTTTTTATTGGTCGGTTATTTTATAGTGAGTCTGTGATTTCATGCTCGGGTTTAGTAATTGTCTTACAAAGTAGTAAGTCTGTACTGATTAAATATTTATTTCCTTCTTTGCTAGAAAATTTAGATCTTTAAAAAATTATGTTCGTGGTGATGAATACGTTGTTGTAGCAGATCTGTAACACAAAACAACATCGCATTCTTGGTAATCTTTCCAACCAAATTTGATACTGATATAAATCAGTTCCAAAATGTGTGCAACTTAATGTTAAGATATAATGTTTTTCTCTACAAAAGCCATTTATATATCTAGAGAAGCCACAGCATAAAAAAAAAGAAAAGAACTTCCAGAGTATCTTTGCATTAAATAAAATAAACCTTATTTTTTAAAACCTTCTTAATCCCTAGAGAGACCGCAGACTACGCTCTATGTGTGGTTAGGCGAAAAAATGCAAATTTCCGTACATGCGGCTAGAGGTGGCCAGTTATGTATCGATCGTAGCTCTCAGTGGCGGAGTGGCCCACAGGTGTTGCCACACGGAGCTGGCGTCTTACCAAACCTCTTTTGTTACAATTTCGGCGTTCGATTTTTAAATGCAGATTTTTATTAAAATGTCTTTTCATGTTTTCGTTAAGAAATTTAATTTGAAAAATGTTTTTGGATGGTTTTGCTGAAGGGCGCTTGACGTCAGCATGTTTACTTGAGTTTCATGTACCTAAAATAAAAACATTTTTTTTCCGGTTACATAAATAAAAACGTCGATGGCGTGGGTTTCCAAACATTCTGAAAAATAAATCTTTGTTTTTAGTTCAGTTATAAAATACAAACAATATATTTTACAAACAGTATATTTTACAAACAGTACTTTTTACAAACAGAACTTTTTACAAACAGTACTTTTTACAAACAGTACTTTTTACAAACAGTACTTTTTACAAACAGTACGTTTTACTAAGTAACAAAAAATATCACACTACATTATTCCATTATTTATCGCTTTTACATATCGACAGCCCGACTTTCCCCTAGCACTCGTAGTACGGTCAGCTGCAGAGAAATCTCACCCCCTAGCAATGTATTTATTCATTGCTAGGGGGTGAGATTTCTCTGCAGCTGACTGTACGTGCACCATCAAAAATGCATCAATAAAAACTCATATCAAAGTAATACGCTATAATATTGCGTGTAAATGTCCACAATAACTATTGACAAAAGATCACGTAGGAATTATGTTTATTTACATACATGAATATATACTTTTACTGCCATTCTGTGCACGTGCACTCGATGTACTTATGTTACAAGTTCTTAGTATTTATTTTATGGAGAGTATGCAGCTATAAATATCGGTTCGGAGAAAGCTTTTATGTGGGAAATATTTAGTAAAAATACCTTTAAATTGTGGAAGTGGAATTTTCATAAGAACATGCTTTGTGGTGTTGTGTTCTTTGTGTGAAATCATAAAAGAAAGATTACTTTAGGATTACGATTTAACACATAGTAATTGCTTAAGCTTTATACACGTGTTTGTGTGACAAATAGACCAATTTTTAACCGACTTCAAAAAAAGGAGGAGGTTCTCAGTTCTTCCGATTAAAAAAAAAATATATGTTCCCTGATTTTTCGAACACGGCTGGCCCGATTTGTAAAATTATTTTTTGTTTGAAAGGGTATATAACTTCCTAGGTGGTCCCATGTATACGTATTGTATTAACTTTGCTTCGGTAGTTTTTGAATTAGCTTCAATAATACGTAGTTTATCCACCTATTCTTTGTGGATGATGTTATAATAACTTCCTGTCACTGTTATTTACATAGCAGGTTTCAACTTAAAAAAAAAAAAAAAAAACAACCAACTTCCAAAAATAACACTACAAAGTGTCAAACAACTTTTAAATTTGGAAGCCGGTCTTTGGTTTTGTTATTTCGTTTATTATATATATACATAAAATAGTGTTTTTTTATGAGTCGGTTGTTATATATATTTTTTTTTGTACAAATGTTTTTTCTTTCTTTCTTTTCTTTCGTCATGTATAATTTAGGCTTTCAGATAGTTCAACTATCATTATAAATCAAATTACCTACAGACAATAACCCAAAATAAAGTAAACGATATGAAAATTCCCGCCTACAAAGCTTTTAGGTACAATTCAACTGAAATACAGAGTCGGCCTGCCATTTCTGAGGTCGAAGTTGATTTTGTCAACGCAACTGAACTTCAGAATCGTATGGCTAACGAGCATCGATAAAATCCGGTAGACATTAGGAGGATTTGCACCGTGAACGGTTTCATTGCTCGCTTAGTTCGACTCGTAGTTTTTGTCAGCAATACTGAATCATCAGTGTCACTGGTTTTTTTGCTTGCTCGTGAAAATGCCGGGAAATATTTCGGTAATTAAATTTTGTGTGTGGGTATTGGATTTTAAAAAGACGGGTCCATTTTTTACTCTATATTTTATGTCTGAACTAGAGTGTAAAATATTGGTTCGGTGCGGTGATCCGATTAGTTTCGTGAATTTTCCTGACGCTTTTTTACCGATAGGATTTGAATATACCTAAGGTGGGAGTGCACATGCACAGAATGGCAGTAAAAGTATATATTTATGTTAATAAACATAATTCTTAGGTGATCTTTTCTAAATAGTGATTGTGGACATTTGCACGCAATATTATTGCGTACAGTACAACTATTTAGTTAATGTCCCTCGGCAAACTTCGTGTTTCGTCAGCCGTCGGATTTCTATCAGTATATTATATTAAGTTAAAAGAGTATTAACAACTCTATATACTTCCATGTCGATTAAGAGCGTCCGGCTTGCACCAAGTGCAACTGATAGAAATCCGACGACTGACGAAACACGAAGTTTCCCGAGGGACATTAAGAAAATAGTTGTACTGTATTTCTTTTATATGAGTTTGTAGGTATATTTTTCGGGGAAATTGGTTTGGAAATAGAAATCATTTATTTGCTTATTATGCAGGTATACAGATAAGATAGATTTTTATAATAATAGTACCGATAAATTGTATGCAAAATTTTCAAATAATATGTAAATAATAAAATTGAATTCCATTTATCATAATAAAATTATTATTAACTCTTCTCCAATGGTATTTAGTAAAGAGAGTAAAGTTAATCTACACATTAAATAATCTAGCACATAACCATACCTATAGAACAAAAATTAAAAATAAAGAAATAGTATGACATGAAAAATTCAGTTGAAAAATTCAGAGGAGCTCGTGGCTAAGTAATAACAGCCGCACGGGTCGATCCGTCAGGTTAAGCTACGCTTGCCGGGGTTGGTCCGTGGATGGGTGACCATCTTTACATACCGAGACTCCTCCGTGCCTCGGAAAGCATGTTAAGCCGTTGGTCCCGGCTGTCATTCGTGGATCTTTGACAGTCGTTACGGGTCGTCAGAAGCCCAAAAGTCTGATAGCCAGTCTTACCAAGGGGTATCGTGTTACCCAGTAACTGGGTTGTGGAGGTCAAATAGGCAGTCGCTCCATGTAAAATACTGGTATTCAGCTGTATCCGGTTAGACTGGAAGCCGACCCCAACATAGTTGGGAAAAGGCTAGGCAGATTGATTTGAAAAATTCAGTTGAAACTATCCATATTAGCGTAGATTTTACAATTTACATATTTACACAATTTAAGTTTCTCCTACACCACCAAATAAAATAATAAAGTGGTCTGGAAAATTAATACTCAATGTCGAATAAATTAGCCCAATATGTTACCTGAGTCCCTACGGACATAACCTCCGGCTCCACCGTTATCGGAGATATAATCTACAGGGCTCCTGTGGGCCAGGCCGATCAGTCTTACATTTTTCAACAAACAGATAACCCTGCGAGATGCTGCCCTCCAGAGGCTCTTTTCAACAAAATTTTATTCAATTTATTATGTAAAATGGAGCAATATATCTTTTTTTTTTGGCCTCTAATGCTCGGAACTGTCAAAGCGGAGGATTCTGAAGTTAATTGATGTGCATGAACGGCGACGCTGTTCGAGCGCTCGTCTTCGTAGACTTGCAAATAAAAGTTAGTGAACCAGGATTGTAACTGCGCCTAAATGGGGTAAAACTAAAGTTTGGTGTTTCGTTAACTAAATCGGGTTTGAATTCAACCATCTCTGCTTAATATAAAGCCCCCCGTCGCCCCGTCCCTTGCTCGACGATACGCTACCCCGCGCCGTAGCTGAGCCTGTAGCTTTAAATTCCCCTGTTAATAATAATAACCCTTATTTGATACAGCCTGTCCCTTGCTGTCCTCCCCCCGACGTTGACCTAAGCCGAGGTTCGTACCCCACAGAGGGTGCCCTTAGTGTGCAATCGTTTATTTTATGCGTCGCGTGCAAGCGGCGAAAGATTGTTCGCCGCGCCGCTCGCCGCCAATCAGGACACTCGCTAGGGATTGTATGTGTTTAACATGAACGCCGCACGCACCGCCCCGCCGGACGCTCGAGTCGAGCGTGCACTCAGTTCGTACCCTAAGTTTTTATGCCCTGACTGAATGCTTTAAGTTTCGCTTAAGGCAGCCGCAGGGAAGTCCGGTTAAGGAGTCACGACCTCTCAAGGTCAACTACTAGATGCCATAAAAAAAAAAGTCTGAGAAAGCTCGGGGTAATTGCGGCGTAACCGTAACACACTATCAGTAGGAATAGGTTTCATTTTGACAGTTCAACAACATTCATTGGGTTATTAAAGTTCTAGAGCAGACAAATTTTTCAGCAATGGATTAGCAATACGCTTCAAAATCATTCAGATTGTGATTGATAGTGTTTTACGCAATTAGGGCGCTGTTTTCGTTTTGTATGTTCAACAATTTTGGCGTATATCAGAGAGGTTAAGAGCAACATTGTTTTTAACATCTGCTACTACCATTAAATTATATTTTTTTTACGTTAAGGTTTTTTATTTTTATTTTTTAATGATTAAGTTGTAGTTTTAAAATAAATAAGAAGTGAAGTAAGTTCATAGTCTGAGGTCAGACTATGGCAGGAAGGCCGAGTTCTGGGCTATTTAATAATAATAATTAGTATTTTTAGTAGTTTTTTATTTTTTTTATAATTTACTCTTAAAAAGTTTCTAACCAGTTGGTAGGGTAAAACTTGGTAATACGCCTTAAGTGACAAAACGCCCCACCAATCTAGCACTCACACAACAAAGCCACGCCGCTCGTAACTAACTAGACGTCCGAGGAGCCACTAGTAGCCTACTACAACTACTAACTAGTGGCTCCTCGCACGTCTAGTTAGTTATAGCCACGCCGCTCGTAACTAACTAGATGTCCGAGGAGCCACTAGTAGCCTACTACAACTACTAACTAGTGGCTCCTCGCACGTCTAGTTAGTTAAAGCCACGCCGCTCGTAACTAACTAGACGTCCGAGGAGCCACTAGTAGCCTACTACAACTACTAACTAGTGGCTCCTCGTACGTCTAGTTAGTTACGAGCGGCGTGGCTTTGTTGTGTGAGCGCTAGATTGGTGGGGCGTTTTGTCACTTAGGGCGTATTACCAAGTTTTACCCTATAGAAATAGATGAGGGGCAGCGGGGAAAAACAAAAGAGACGAATGAAAAGGTGACAGGTGTACTCTAATAAAAAAACGATATAAAATTATTCAAAGGTGTTTATTTCTGCTATTTCTGTCGATCTTCAATCCTATAGCTTTGTCTTGCAAAATTCACTCGAGACGATGTATTTTTATTATTATTATTTTATTTTTATGTGTTTACATATCTCGGGACCCTGGGGTCCCGGACCTTTGGAAGGCGTACGAGGGGCCGAAGCCAACTCGCAGAGGCCCGTTAGTAGCTATTTAATTGAATGAAGCACCAACCGACGATTATCCTTGTACGCAACATGCAAGTGCAGCCAAGGACAACCCCCGGTTGGTGTAGGACTATTGCAGGATATGGAACCAAAGATATTGGACTATGGGTTTGGGTGGTTAAAATGGACTGGTTACCAAAAACTATGGAAGGACTATGGCCCCTGCCTGATCAATGTTTTATTATACACGGATAAAATGGCAGGGGGTGACTTGCACACTCAATAATGGGCCCCCGAAAACGGTCGCTAGCACATAGTGACGTAGCGACAAGGGGGCAACATGTCCTGAGATGCTCGAGGAGTGGAGAGGTATTCCACGGCTCTCAGAACAATCCCAGAGCCCGGAAGATGGTCAAGATCCCTACAAGCACTTACTGGAATACTTCCTTCCTCCGAGCACGTTTGCTCTTGCGAATCTCCACTCAAGCCGGCCAATAAAGGCAAGAATGAGGTGGGAGCTCAGTTCCTCGTCAACGTTCACTCCAGCCGGCCAATAAAGGCAAGCCAGAGATGAGGAATATGACTTCTCCCGGGAGATAGGGTCCGTGGGGTCGCAACTGCCCAACAGCCCGCCACATGCTGCCCTGCGGGTTTCTGTATCTCTCTTGGTCTGGCTCCTCACCCCAGACATGTTCCGGTAAAGTAAACTCTACCGGCACAGACCTAGAGTTTGGAGCGCGCAAGCCCCACCACGACGTCAACGTAGAGATACGGCGGTGGGGTTATTATTATTATTATTATTTTTTATAAATTTATGAAACCACATGAAATAATATTAATAATATGTCATAGCAAGTTTTTTTTTTAAGTTCATCTAGGTGGACTATGTATCGTAAATCAAGCGTTAAATACAGCTCTTTCTGCCCAACAATATTTCAAGTTATGTTTGTGCACTTACTTTATGGTAATAAAGAATAATTTTCAAAATCTGTACAGCGCATAATTAGTTGAACATTCTCATCTTCAAAATGCGTTGATTAGTTTATTCTTATTATCTTTAATATTTTTTATTCGGAGGTCACAAAGTCGTCAAAATTCTCTGTTTTTATCCCTTAATAAACGGTTTGTTTTTTAATAACAATGGATCCTATGTATGTAATATTTAGATTATGTTAATGCCAAAGGTTCAATAAAGTAAATACAAAAAAAAAAAACCTTAATCACCTTACTCTAACAATAATATAAATCTCAAAATTTACTTCTTTCCTCAAATTTTATGTAAATTAACTCTATTTCTATCTCTGCTATTAGGTAGGTACACCATCATTCCTTCTAAGTTTCCACTTTGCTCATTTTATCCCTACAGTGTCTAAGTACTTACTACTGGGTAATAAGGCCATCTCCTGCAACCATTAGTTGAAGAACGAACAAATAAATGGTTTGCGGAAATTAGCCGTACTGATGTGTTCCTCATTTCCTTCTCTGCCTCGTACCTACGCATCTATCTTCAAGTCGTTTGCAGACGACATGACCCAGCAGAATGGCAAAATATGATAGGCACGAATTCTTTTTTAACGATCAACACATATTTAACGTAAATGCCTTTTGTGTTATTCAGACAGAGGCAGTAGCGGTGGTGGTGGCGGTCATGGCCTCAAGTCTGTTATTACAATAGTGTCAGAATGGTCAATCATTGATTTCATAATTGTTGATTTAGACAATTTTGGTAATCTACAAATATAATTGCGTCATTATGACTTTCCAATGGTCAGCCACTGACACTCTATTGAAAGAATTGGTAATCTCGTACATAATGACAAATGAAACTTCCTACTAAACTTCCAACTTCTGTCCGACCAATGATCGACCATTATGAATTTAGTAGATTACGAACTTTTAGCAAAATGACAATGGGATCGTGTTGGAGTGACGAATTTATAAAAATAGCAGACTTGGGCCCCTGTTGTTATGTGTAAAAGGTATGTTTGAATAGCTCCAAATCAGAAAGTAGGAGCAGTCAGAGAATTTTATTGTTTAGTAAATTACGTCAGTTTTTCGTCATATAGCAATGTTATACCTATAACGGTTAAAGAATGATAGCTGTCATTTGAATTTTCGGTTAATTTGAATTGATAGTCTACTGTCCGCCATCGCGCCCGCAACCGCAGGCCGCGTTTTGTATAGGTACATGTTCTAAAACATTCAAGACATCAGAATGTTCTCGTGTATATTCTGTTAAAAACTATACAAAAATATAACAACAAGCTTCTCATTTTCGTGCAACTAAAGTTAATGGAGTGAAAAATGTGAGAACGTAGCTTGAAAGTGACGGCAAGTAATCTGTCATCCTTGTGCTCAGAGAAAAGCTTCAAATTGATATAATATTCGAAATCCCCGACTCTTGCTACTCAACCTAGCTTAGATATGGCTTATTGCTATGGTTTAGTTTGATAAAAGAAACCTATACAAATACATATCGCACCTTTAGAATTATAGAGACCTAATGTCTTCAGAACTTCTGAAGACATTAGGTCTCTATAATTCTAAAGGTGCGATATATGTAGGTACGTATGTAGATAGATACTCTGTTGAAACTTTTTCGCCTAGTGTTTAGTTTTGTTAGGTACAACGAGGTGTTTGGTTTTTTAAGAGCAAAAAAAATGTCTAAATTCGAGAAACAAATGAACAAATAACACATTTACAATGGCAATGCCTTTCGTTTTGAAAAATTCAACAATATTCATTGCGTCAGTTACGTTGTCGAGCAGACGAAGTTTTCAAACATAATAATGATTGTGAAAGAAGGTGTGTTAGCCAATAGGGATGTTTTCTGGGTAAGAAAATCTGTTTAGTCCGTCAGTAACATAATAAAAAAAAATGTTTGACACGTATTTTTTGCTTTATCATATTAATTAAAAAATACTTAGAAAAAACACGTTGAGGAGTGGGGGCTCGCACAATTCTAACAAATTACGTATAAAATCTGGCTCACTGCGACGTCATGCCACATTTGAACTCAATGTATCGCCTTAATTTTATCCGTATCCGAAATAATACGTATCCAATATTTTTTAATAATCTACATGACGGACAAAAAAAAAATTGTAGTCACCATCCCTATTCCGTAACACATTTACAATCGCAATGCCTATACTCAAAGTCTCAACGGGGATAACACAACAAAAAAATATCTTCGTAATGGTAATTCACATAAAATTGCAAAAAAAGAGGTTCTATTTTCTTTTAAGTACTGATTTTAAGAAATAATAATTAAAAAATAATCATACCGTAATTATTTTTATAAATTTTCGGTTTTAAACAAAGTTATTAATAAAAGGAGATTTTCTGGTATAAAATATTTTATGATACTGGTAACAATGCAGGAGATCCAAACATTTTCACATTTTTTAATCTTCAACAACACTAATATTACAACTCTCATAAATAGATTCATATTGTACTCGTAAGTAGTATATCTAGCCACATTTTGGATGAAAACGGCTGTAAACTGTTTCGATTGGAAATCGATTTTGGGACGCCTACGTCTAGCACTGGGCTTAAAAGGGCTGATTATGAGTATCATATACCGTGTCTCCGACACACTACAAAAAACATTGTTTGGCAACGGTATTTTTTTTGCATAGTTCTTATAATTAATTCACTTTAATTTTATCGATGATTATTTACAAAAACATTTAATGATAAAATGTTTTGCACCACTGTCCCGTCATTTTGACAGTGACATTTTTTGACATTACTTTGTTTACATAAATTATCTGAATTGGAGACTTCAGGTATAGCATACAGAAAAATTAACATACAGCACCCGTTTCCGTGATAAAATGATCCATTAAATTGTAAGACAGAATCTACTAACACACATACACATATTTATGAATTAATTAAAGAGTCTAAAGCTGCATCATCATCAACATCATTCGTCATCACCCAGCAGCCGGGTGACCGACCGTGGAGCCCAAACGCCCCGCCACCGCCACCGCGGCGGTGGCGGCACTGTGGCGAGTTCTGTGAACTATTAAATACGTGCAGTGCAGTGATTGGACAATATATATTAAAGTTATAGAAAAGTCTATCGTGGTTTGATAGATATGGGAGATTTCTTCTCAAGATTTATTTAATTTCTACCATCAACTTTGTGTTTAGAATTCCGGATACCTATTAAGTTCATAACTCCGTTATCTCTGCTGGAATCAGAGAAATGATCCTCTCACTACAATTTATTTTATTTGTCTGGAATGTTCTGTTTTCATTCTAGTTTGAAAACTCAACCAGTGTTTTGTTTACTATTTTATTAGTATTGGATTGCAAAAAATCTTCCATATCGAGGGAATTTATGATGTTTTACAGCAAAGTTCAACGCGTGTGTTTTTGTAAACAATACACAGAGTTTTTAAAGCTATTTCTGTGTAAATATTTTTCTAATTTAGCACTAGCTTTTGGAATTTTAAGCTCTCAGCTCGACTATTCTATGTATTTAAATATGTTTTTGGGAGTATTTGCAATAAAGATATATTTTGGTTATCGCCAACCCGCCTGCCAAGCGTGGCGATTATGGCAAACAACCCCCCTCCCCCAAAATGACAAGCACAAATAAAAAATGGCCCCAGAGGCGGTGCATGGGGGAGGCCTATGTCCAGCAGTGGATGTCTTTCGGCTGAAATGATGATGATGATGATTTCGGTTATTCTATAGCATTCTTAGTAAGAGGATAATAAATATCATCACCAATATGAGTCTAATTCTATTATTACTCTAAATGGGTATTTTTTTGACCAAAAAAAAAATCGTCAAACCTAAAACACCTTCAACAATTATTGACGTATCTGGCGCTCTTTTCCAGGGGGGGCTTGGCCCCTGAGATGCAATGGCCGATGAAGCCGAGTCGACGCCCAATGTGTACATTGGGCGTCGACTCGGCTTCACTGCCGGCTTCACTCGGCTTGACTGTAGTCAGTGACCGCGATTAGCACCATAATTCTTAACTAGCTTTACACTCCTATATACCTTGTACTCGTAGCTGTAACGTAATGCAATGATTGAAGAATGACCTGTGAACACGAGTTATCTATACCTCTATTTTTTGATTCAGCATTTTCACGAAGGCCTCTTAGAGGAAATCCTTGGCGTACCAGATACAGTATAATGTCTATAATTTTCTACAACGACTAGTTTATTACTCGGTTGAATATCGACGCTTGAGAGGCAATATTGACCAAACGACATGTTGGCAACTTTACACTAGAGCATTTTAAAGATTTTTTGCAAAAAAAAAAAAAACCCTTTGAAATGCTTTTTTTGTATATACTCTACTAGAGTATACACATAAAAAAATTATAAAATACAAAAAACTTTAATATGGTCTATACTCCATTTAGCATTAGACAAATAACGGCTACAAACGACAGTTATTTTGTTTAATATTGTTGAAATTGCTGCACTTTAGTGTTATTTTTTTATGTAAATGGTAAATAGATTACAGTGCTTTGTATTTATCGTGAAATAACGGAGTTTATTAAACGTTTATATCGAAATAACGAAAGGGTGAGAACAGTTATTTGTCTAATGTTATAATAAATGGAGTATAGTGTAAAGTTGTCAACATGTCGTTTGGTCAATATTACCTTTCAAGCGTCGATATATACAGGGTGTCCAGTAAATAGCACGACATACTGCAGGGGGTGATAGCTAGGGTCACTACCTATCAATACAACACAATATATGTTCAGCAAAATCTTACGGATTTACAGTTTTACAAAATTTTCCGAAATACCAAAAAATCTCTACCTTGAAACAGATTTTTAAGCATCTCGTAATTAAAAAATCCTTTTCTAGTACTTTTTTGTACATCAAATTATTCGTGAATAGTTACTTTACTCATTGATAAGTCTTTTTTCTATCAAAGACAAGAATGTTTTCAAGAAATACTATTTTTTGTTTAAATTTGCACATAGCTATTTTCTTATCACTTAAGTTTAACCTACAGTGGTGAAAAAAAAATGTATGTGGCAGTTTTGTACAACAAACTTAAAAAATAGCTTGTTTAATGGTGATTTTGGAAAGATACAATACTAGTACATTTTCATTTTAAAAAATACGAAAAATAAGCTATTTTAGTTAATAAGAGAATTTTATTTTAAATGCAAGTAATGTGACTTTGAATTCGAATCGTTGTAAGGTCGTACTACGGTTCGAATTACATAATAATTAATCTACAGCCGACCGACCGGCCGGTCTGTAAATGACATCTTGAAGGATAAGGTGATAGTAAAAAAAACAGAGGAGTTAACTTTAATAAACATTTATTTAAATAAATTACAATAAATGCTCAAATTGCTTCCCTTGTGCCCTAATACACGCTCGGCATCTTCTTAAAAATGAGCTTTTGAGTCTTCTCAGGCTTATTTCCGATATTTTTCTTGCTGCAATGTTAATGTGTTATGTTAATGTGCCCTTGCTCTCAATTCATTGTCATTTTGGATCGGTTTTTCATAGACTTTGTCCTTCATGGCACCCCAATAAAAAAAATCCAGGGGGTTTAGGTCCGGAGACCTAGGTGGCCATAATATCAGTCCCAGTCGCCCAATCCACCTGCCTGGGTAAGCTTCATCTAAGTAGGCTCTTACTTCCCGGCCATAATCCCGCATTTTACGTGTCACAACTAGTTTTATAATAATTCGCGTAAATGAGCAGCTATTACTTATTCTCATAGTGGTTTTTGTCAAAATTACGTTAATTACATTTTCAACAAAATCAGCTTCTCTGGAACTAAAATAGCATTTTTTTGTATTTTTTTAATGAAAATGCACTAGTATTGTATCTTTCCTAAATCACCATTAAACAGGCTATCTTTTAAGTTTGTTGTACAAAACTGCCACATACATTTTTTTTTTACCACTGTCGGTTAAATTTATGCGAAAAGAAAATCGTTCTGTGAAAATTTTAACAAAAAAAACTATTTCTTCAAAACTTTCTTGTTTTTGATCAAAAAAAACTTATAATGAGTAGAGTAACCTATTCACGAATAATTTGATGTAAAAAAAGTTCTAGAAAAGGATTTTTTCATTACGAGATGCTTAAAAATCTGTTTCAAGGTAGAGATTTTTCGATATTTCGGAAAATTTTGTAAAACTGTAAATCCGTAAGATTTTGCTGAACATATATTGTGTTGTATTGATAGGTAGTGACCCAAGCTATCACCCCCTGCAGTATGTCGTGCTATTTACTGGACACCCTGTATATATATATATATATATTTTTAAGTTATTTTGACCAGCCTAGCATTTCTAATAGGTAACCAAACATCCTGGGGTGGGCACCAGACCATTCTGGGCTGGGCACGACCCAACCCTATATACGCCTATGCCAACAATAGCAAAAATTCCGAAGAGATACTGTTCTCAACACAATAGTTTTATATCATGTAAGTAGCTTATGATTTTCCTTACAAGTGAGGAGTATCAACTCTGGGTGTATCAACCTTTTCAGGCCAGTGAAGGGACGATTTGTAAAACCTTCTTTTGAGTGAAATCAATGTACCTAAATGTTTTCTTGGGCTGAATAAAAAACATCCAACCAAAAAAAAAAAATACCGTGTTGGACCACGCACAATTAAGGGTTCCGAAGATGGAACGAATCTATCCCAAGAACAAAAAAATTGTAGTTGAAATACGTATGTACATGTTCTCCCATACATTTCAACTGAAAATCTAAGTTTGTACGCACAATATTGAGAGATGTACCATGTTAAATTAAGACCATAGACTTCTTATTAATTTTCCGGTAATCTATAAGTATAGAACTATTATATTGTATTAGCGGATACCCGGCGTGTTCTACTACACAACATTTTTCCATAATCCGTGTTCTTTATGCCGTCCATGGGCTGACGTGGCTTCACATCATTCATTCATCATTTCAGCCGAAACACGTCCACTGCTGGACATAAGCCCCCCCAATAGGGGGAGTTTGCCTTAATCACCACGCTCGGCAGGCGGGTTGGCGATCGCCGTATGGTGTGAAAAATGCATAGAGAACGCTGCTGCCCATTCTCTAGTAAGTCCCTTAGTCGCTTTATACGACACCCACGGGAAGAAATGGGGCTTCACATGCCATCGAGAAATATCTCTCAGAAATGCCGGTTTCCTCACAATGTTTTCCTTCACCGTTTTTAAGCAAGTGATAATTATACAATAGGCATATGAATCTAGAAAGTCAGAGGTGTGTTATGTACTCGAGACCTATAACTTAGCAGTTCGACGGTCACACCACTAGGCTATCACTGCTATTTGTCCTAAAAACTGTCCATTCAAGCAAAATTGCAGCTACTGTAGTCCACAGCAGACACGAACTATTTCTAAAAATCGCCATACCTTCACATACACACCCAGATTCCGCCATATTTACTTGCTCAACGTAGTGACGTATAAAAGCGCCACATTCTTCACATCGGTGACGTCAAATTTGTAAGAATTCTTCGCGTTTCATCTGTGAGTGTGCGTCATTGTGAACTATTTCTCTAAGCCGGCTTAGATTTCAACTTGGGTCTTTAATACATATTGTGTCTAATTTTAGATTTCTTTTCTTAAATAACCTGAAGAACGCTTTAAATTTCTTGTCATAATCATCATCATCATCATCATAATTTCGGCCGAAAGATGTCCACTGCTGGACATAGGCCTCCCCCAAGCACCGCCACCTCGACCGGTTCCGTACTTCCCGCATTCAGCGGATTCCTGCGGCTTTTACAAGGTCATCAGTCCACCATGTGGGAGGTCTTCCTACGCTACGTCTTCCGGTACGCGGTCGCCACTTCAGAACCTTTCGGTCC
Source organism: Dryobota labecula (assembly GCA_947523025.1). Taxonomy (NCBI): domain Eukaryota; kingdom Metazoa; phylum Arthropoda; class Insecta; order Lepidoptera; family Noctuidae; genus Dryobota; species Dryobota labecula. Next base: position 7,739,754 of record OX383300.1, on the reverse strand, counting down.
CAACGTAATATCACGCCGTAATTCCCGAAGAATTAGGCAGAGATGTACTTATAGTAAACCACTGGCGAAGAGTGATTTTATGCGAGAGGTAAGCCGGAGCAAAAAAAAAAACTTTTACGTCACACCTGGCCACAATGTGAGTTTTACTGCATGCTACGCGTACAGTAAAACTCGCATTGTGGCCAGGTGAAGACGTAAAATTGTGTACTCACCACGGGCAGTAAAAAAGAAAGCCCTTATATCGCATATTTACAGCCCTTGGTAAGTAATGTACTATTCTATACAAAATAAACTTGTCATGACGTCACTTCGGACATTCATTGTGTCCGCGAAAAGCTACTTCTTGTTTACCTAGCAAAATAACGGTGCCAATAAACCGTTTCATCAAATTCCTATTTCGATCTACTTCATGCGAATTAGCGAAAAATGATTCTATCCGAAATTATGTTCCGAATTCCTGAAGGGAAGCTGGTAGGAATCGAGTTATACAGTGCTTTCGCCACTGTAGTAAACCCACATTTCGCTAGTAATGTTTAAGTCCCATGTAATAGGGGCTGTAATTTCCGCAATTTTTGTTTTGTTTTGGATTCTCTGAATAATTAATAGTTAAGCACAACTAAGGTTTACATTGAAAGGGTTTTGCTTCTTCGCATGAATACTCGTATTGCCCTGGTAAAGATAGTACGACAAAAAAAAAAAAAAATTGTAGTCTTAAGGACTGCCGAAGAAGTGAAAACTCAAAACTTTGGAATAACTGATAGTCTGGCGCAACACGTCACTAGCATGTCGCTCATTTCGGTGACGCGAACCCATAAGTTTTCCCCTACATACCAAAAATGAATAATAGCGGCAAAAAAAATTCACTTAAAAAAATCTAAAATATTATTCCGCGAAAAACATCACCAATAAAGCAAAAACAATTTCCATTTTATCTACGTCCAAGAACGTGTTAAGAAAACAAATCCGCTGTTTTACCTCTAGGAGAAATTATAACACTAATTAATATTATTTGTACAGGTTTTCTTTACTTTGCTTGTTCATTATTTCAAGGAAACTGTTTTAAAAAATTCCTTTCAAAACGTATAATTTTCATATTATTTTCATAATTTTCTTTACATTAACATTCTTACAGTTGCTATTTAAAAAAAACCACTGAGTCAATAATTGAAAAACCGGGCGATACATCGAGCTTTAAAAAGAGACTGTCACACCGACGCTGACGCGACGCGGTAACGTACGGTCCCTTACTCCCTACCGTACCACCCCCTTAAGTGGTGTAGATCCGTCATTTGCATGTTTTATTTTTATGACCTTTAGGCCACCCTATACTTTTAGTTTAACAAAAATATGCCTAAGATGCCAAATTGAACTTTAAATACACGCATGAAATTTCCCATAACTACAAAATTTTCAAAAACTTTCGGCGTAGTGTTACGTTATAAAATCAATAGTACTACATTTCACCCGTTCCAAAGATGTTCCCCGGACGTCGTGTTCAATTAGGTAGCATCCTTTGAACCGGCATAATAGCGATTTGACATTAGATAGAACTTAGATAAAGTACGACCCAGTTCCATTGTCTCGTGTTTCAATGGAGTTAGATATTATAACCTGACAGCCAGTCAAGGAGGAGGTCGGTAGATTGGCTTGATGGTATCTGTGAATGGATCTTCGGGAATATTTTGTCACCTTGGAGGGTAATGGAGCTATTTCACAGAACTACAATTCTGAATTAAAAAACGAACGATTAAAAAAAAAAGGGCGCATCCTTTATTTTTTAATAGCAACAAAATTCGATCTAAGTAAAAACGGCCACATTCCTCTAGATCGTTTTTGTTGCTTCGTGTCTCAATATGAAACTTTATAAAAGGTATTAGAAAATTCTAGACACACTTACCGATATAGTTGATTGAGCCGTTTTTCATATTCCTTCTCAGTTACGAGATAATATGTTTTTAAAGGAGTGGCTTTAGTGGACCGGTGACAGCGCTCTTAACAAGGAAGTTGAAAAGAGTTTATTTTTAGTCAAAGACCTACCTAAATTAACGACCTCGCAAAAATTAGCTCTAAACCCCGAAATCCCAAAATTAAACATCTTATTTTTTACATCGAAACCGTTCCCCCAATTTTTATGGATCCGCAGAACTTGATTAAAACTCCAGTACTTAATTAAGTGAGCCGTTAAAAACAGGTTGTTTTTCAGCGCGAGGGTGCGCGATGACTGCGTACTTTCCCCCAGCTTTGTATCGGTAATCGTTCTTTTGTTTCGAGCCCACAGTTTTCGTGCCCCGCCGGGGTTCGACATGGCGTATCTGAAACTTCACAATTAGCCCTTTACAACCTTTGTACGGCGTCCGGTGAAAAATGAAACACCCTGTCTATGAAGCCAAAGAATTTTGTTCGACTTCAAAAAATAAGTGTTGAAATGTTGGTTACCTCTTTCATTTGAAATACGTTACTTTTCGATTTGTCACCTCTGCACGTGACCACCAGATTTAATTATCGATAGAAAGGTTTAATAATTGAATTATTCCGCCAAAATTACCAAAGCTTTTGAAGTGATTTACCTGCTGCCATTTTAATTAAACTTCGAAGTTATTTTAACGTTGAAATATAGGCTATGTCCAAGCTAGGTAGGATAATTAATTTATGTTTGTTGGTTATACTGCAGTTATTAATTAGTAATTCCATGATTTGAGTGTTGTTTTAGTTCGTAACGATGTTTTATTATATTTATCTATATGTTGTTGATTATAGTTGAGCGATAATAGTCTCTCAATTGATTTTTGTAGTATTAAGGTGAGGGTAAACGCCGTGACGCGCTCGCTAGAGGGGGACGGCATGAGGGCAGAGTCGTGGTAAGGGAAGTGACTGAACGACGAGTCAGTCTTGTGAGAGCAACGAACGAATGCAGACCTCCACATCTCCCATGCGAAACTGTCGGTTTGCCCAAATATAAAATAGTTCGTAAACGTTTTTAGTAGAGATCGGAAGCGGCTTCTTAAAACTTTTTTATAGTAAAAAATACCCGTGTTGCCAGGAACAACGGGAATGCATAACTAGTCGAGTGTGTAATATTAAAGCGACTTCTGAAAAAAATATTTATTAATAAAATAAACCCGGGGTTCTTGGATTGCATAACTATTCTGATGCATATTTATTTAGAATTGGGATTTTTACCAACATTTGAAAGTAAGTAACTATGCCAGAAGCATATATCAGAAACCTAAATTTGTAGATCCCAGAACCGCGGGATTTTTTCGATATAAAAGCGCATTCCATATTAGCCAACATCTCAACTTTAGGTGAATATGCATCCGAATATCCGATCTCTAGTTATGAGTATTGTATACTCTGTTAATTATTGTGAAAGTGAAATTCTAACTGATTTTCTGTATCATCATGTTTTATTGTAAACCTGCATTATGGATTCCGTATCACCGAGTCGGCATCATGGCACGCGCTATCGCTCAGCCATCGCTGACGCCGTCGTATTAATATTTTTTTAATGAAAATAGACAGTTAAAAATAAAGTTCATTCATAAAAGTGCTTTTCGTGGCGATGAATAAAATAAGTACTATCATCATGAGTATATTCCGCTGAGTCACGTTTGTATTCAACACACGTCCAACGAACCATAATGTTGTTACAAAGGATAAAATAATGTGCCGGATATAATATGGCTCGAATATGATTGGTTGTACAATATTTTCCTTTTCAGTCTCTGATTGAGTATCGCGTATAGCCAAGGACGCTTTTGAAGTTTCCTACTCAGAAACAGGCTAAATGATGGTAAATTGAAAGAGGTCAGGTACTCACGGGATGCTGGGAGCCAGGAGATCACCATACAATATCACTAGCAGTCGTATTCCACGAAATTTTGGTGTTTTTTCCCCGCGCGCGGGATATTGCTGACGTTGAGTTCGAACTAACTTTTCTTCTTCCCGCCGTCAGATGGCGGGGGCGATGCGTTGTCCTTGTCACACTCACAACGATGGCGAGTGCAATTGGCGGCAGATTTAAAACAAGGAGGAAAAAGGAAGGACTGGGAAAGCATCCCGAAGCCTGTTCAGTCTCCTTATTACGGACGTAATTAGTCACATTGTTATTACCTACAAAGTACAAGGTGGGCCAAAAGAAATCACCCTATTGGAAGATGCTCTCATTTTTGCAAATGGCCGCCAATGTCAAATCTGTTTTGACATTTATGGACTAGACAGATGCAGAATACAAGTGAACAAGCCATGGAGCGATACACTCCCCACGAACGCGAAATAATCGTGTGTATTTTTTGCGTAACAATTCGTCTGTGGCCGATTCCCCGGCCGTCCGACACCGGCTGCGCAAACTCTACGCCGTTTGGCCACCAAACTTGAAGATTATGGGACCACACGAGACGTTGCCAAGAGTGGCCGGCCCCGGAGCGCCCGTTCTGCCGAGAATATCGCCGCTGTTGCCGAGGATGTCGAGCTGTCGCCGGAAACATCGACCAGACGCCGTGCCACGCAATTAGCCATCAGCCGGACGTCCCTAAGGCGAATTTTGGTCAAAGACCAGCGCATGTTCCCGTACAAAGTCCAGTCCGTGCATCAGCTGCTGCCTGCCGACCGCCAAACGCGCGTTACCTACGCCCAAGCAATCCTCAATCTCGAAGAAGAAGTGGACGATTTTTCGACCAAAATCATAATGAGCGATGAGGCTCATTTCCACCTCAGCGGGTACGTGAACCAGCGGTTTTTTGATGTCCCGTGTTTACGTGAATAAGCCCGAGACTCTGGAAGACCTCAAGGACAACATTCGACATGAGTGCGAGAATCTGTCGCCAAAAGTTCTCGCCGAAGTGATGAAAAATGCCATAAAACGAGCCCGTATGGCAATCAATTGTGACGGCGCCCATTTGGCCGATATAATCTTCTCGACTTGACCAATCAAATTCTAAAGGTTCAAATAAACATAATCAAAAAACGGAATCGAAGTTCTTCATTTAGAAAAAAAAAGAGAGCCAAACAACATCGGATGACTTCTTTTGGCCCACCTTCTATTATTGCCTGATCAAGGGCTAGGTGATGTGGATGTCGGAGTCCGTTGGGATTCTTTTTATGTAAATTGGATAACGATAGTGAAGGGTTTCTTAACCTTTTAATCGCCACGTCAAAAAAGCAAAAACGTCCCTCGGCGCCAAACTACGAATTCGAGTTTTTGGCATCTTATGTTAATATAGATGAATATAAAGAAAGAAGTTTAATATAAATTAGGATGGGTCGACGAACGTAATTAGCAAAGGAAATAAAAAAACAATGTTGTTTTATGAGATTTGTTTACAGATTTACGTATAAAAGTCTGTCACGTAGTCGTGACCATAGATAGCGTGCTGGGCAAATTTTGGGTTGTCTTTGTCACATAACTGTGGCGGTCAAAAGGTTAATGATTTTGGTAGATTTGTTTGATGTTTTTGAGAAAAAGGCGTATTATTCACAAGAGAATTATGTATGTTATTTTCTATCGCAGTAAATGGTATTTTACTATGAATCATAATCTGAATGATTTTGAAGGATATTGCTTATTCATTGCTTCGTCATCATTCATCATTTCAGCCAAAAGACGTCCACTGCTGAACATAGGCTTCCCTCAAAAGGGGGGAATTTGCCATAATAGCCACGCTTGGCAGGCGGGTTGGCGATCGCAGTATGGTGTTAAAAATGCATAGAGAACGCTGCTGCCCATTTTCTAGTAAGTCCCTTAGTCGCCTTTTACGACACCCACGGGAGGAAATGAGGTGATGCTATTCTTTACGTCCGGCACCAAACGGTACAATGCGATACATTGCTTCATATGTTCGTAAAATTTGTCTGCTCAACAACGTAAATAACGCAATGAATGTTGTTGAACTGTCAAAATGAAAGCCATTTCTACTGTAAGTGTGTTACGCAATGACCCCGCTGGATTGACATGCTCATATTTTGACTTCGTCTTTAGGTCATTATCACATCAGTAAATCTTTTTCTGATGCAGATGACCAAAGCGTAATCACTTTCGGGTTGAATGAAATCCTCAATCTGTCTGTCAACCTATCGCCAAAATATTCGTTTCTAACAATTATTTAAACCCAAAATCTATCTAAATACTATATAAATCGGTAATAGACTTTAATTAAATAAGACTAGGATCTACGTCATCGTCGTACTCCCTATTCCGGAAGATCTGCGGCGTGTTGAGTCGACAAACTTAGTAGCTACAGATTGCTCATTTTTAGCAACAAATGTTGCATCTACCACTTATCACCAAACTTACAAATACCGTCAAACAACAGACGATTTAAGGCTCCTTCAAACAGGCGCGACACTCAATATAATTGCGCTCGACAGAAAGGCACCGGTGTTGCGCGAAGAGCGGTGTCTTTGTTTCGCGCCTGTTTCAATTAGCCTTTAAACCCAAGCACAGTTCTGAATACTATCTAAATCGTTAATAGAGTTTAATTCAATAAGACGATCATCTACGTCCCTACTCCCTGTAGAAGTTAATCCGGAAGAGCTGCGGCGTTTTCACAACAACTTGTTTACTATTCCGTATTGACAAGTCAACAAACTTTGTAGCTACAAATAGGTCATCTTTAGCTAAAAAATGCACCTACCACTTATGGTAGCCGCTTCTGGTGTATCGTAAGTTCTTTAACCAAACTTACAAATCCCATAAACCAACACATTAAATAAGTCGAGCAACTACGTCACTAATCCCTAGTAGAAAATAGTCCGGAAGAGCTGCGCCGTGTTCACGACAACATGTTTACTATTTCGTATTGACAAGTCGACAAATTTTGTAGCAACGGATTGGTCATCGTTAGCAACAAATATTGCATCTACCACCTATGGTAACTTTTAGCTAGTAACTGGTAGCTTTTTGGTGCACCGTGAGTTCCTTAACCAAACTCACAAATCCCATCGACCAACACATTATTTAAACTTAAGTGCAACTTATTATTTATGTATTGTATATGTTGATTAAACCCTGCTGGTTTGTTTTTTATCCCATTTTACATTCCTTCTTTTACTCTTCTTGAATATTTCATGTAGAATAGCTTTCGACTTACTGGCATGTCGAGCCAATAGACATTCGTTGGATAGGACTATCGTTGCAATGGCTTTTCGGCGAGACGGACGCTCGATCTAATGGCTATTCGAAATGGTGGTACTTCGATGCTATGGAATTTCGGCAATTCGGACATTCGATCTGGGGCCCAAGTCTGCTATTTTTATAAATTCGTCACTCCAACACGATCCCATTGTCATTTTGATAAAAGTTCGTAATCTGCTAAATTCCTAATGGTCGATCATTGGTCGGTCAATGATTTCGTAATAGAATTGTATTACAATGGCATTTTGAACATTTATTCATGCCAGATTTCATTTATATATATTTTTACATATTATTTATTAGTGTTTTAAGCAATCTGAAGTTGTTGGAAGTTGGAAATTTAGAAGGAAGTTTCATTTGTCATTATGTACGAGATTACCAATTCTTTCAATGGAGTGTCAGTGGCTGACCATTGGAAAGTCATAATGACGCTATTATATTAGTAGATTACCAAACTTGTCAAGATCAACAATTATGAAATCAATGATAGACCATTCTGACACTATTGTAATAGCAGACTTGAGGCCCTGATGACTTCGGGGAATTAGCCATCGGGCATATGACATTCGAAATCAAGCAGTAAACTCACTTTAAATACTATCGAAATCGTTAATAGAATATAATCAAATAAGTCGAGCATCTACGTCACTACTCCGTAGTCGAAACTAGTCCGGAAGAGCTCCGGCGTGTTCACGACAACTTGTTTATTATTCCGTAGTGACAAGTCAGTGACAGGTTTACCAGTGCTCCTCCTCGATTCCAAGTATTTTGTGCAGTGGTGCTGTAATTAATTTGTACTATTAAGGCGCATTGACATTACAGTTTAGGCGTTAATCGAATACGCTGGAATGTCTATGTGTGTATAGCCTCGCCCTCTGTTACATGGGACCTATGTCCCATGTAACTGAGTACGTGTAGAGCAGTCTATACATAACTGGTGATGTGTGGATAAAATATAGATAACCTCTGCCTAACCCTTTGGGGAAATAACAGTGTCAAGTTATGTTTACGTGAGAATGCGTAAACGGTAAGTTTTTTTTTTTTTTTTTTGGTGGGAAACTATCAAATAACTTCTCTCGCTCTGGGCGCTCTGAGTGTCAGACTTTTACTGGCTAAAACCCACCCGACCAATCCGTGGTCTTGGCAGGAAACGGTACGATCTCGATTTTTGATCTTCACCGGCAAGTTACACAGTACAATTTGCAATTTATTTTTTATTAGCTAAGTTTCCCCCTAAAAGTGACTCCTTAATCAAAATTCATTTATTTACGATACACGTCCGTGTTTGGATCACAGAAGTTCATTTGTGTAACAAATTTCAATTTAATCAGCCCAGTAAATTCGGAGCAAATCGGCTGTGACAGAGGGACGGACAGACAGACAGACACCCGAGTGATCCTATAAGGGTTCCGTTTTTTTCTTTTGAGGTACGAAACCCTAAAAACCTAATAATCTGGTTAGCCTGTATATTATTACAAGAACTACAGAACACATACAGTGTATGTTAACTAGTTACAGGTACCTATAGGCCAAACTAATCAGAATGATCGTGCTGCGGCGTGTCGACCTACTGTTTAGCATTTACAAGCCATCGACACGATACGTAATCTAGAGGATGGCTGTACCTATGGGTTAGACGTAATGGGTTTCAGATATCTTGGTCGTAAATCTAGTAGGTACTAACAATAGTTACCTATACTCCATTTGAAATAAGATTAGACATTTAAATAAACCTTTTTTACAGTACGTTCAACTGATTTTGACTTTGAGCAAAACCTTCCATATTGTGGACAGTCAAAAAGGAATAAAATAAATACTCTTTGATGTGTCATTAAACGTTGTGTGATGTTTTCAGCGTGGCTGCTCATTCCATTTGATTAATTTATAGTTATTTGTGCAACAAGAGAGCAAAGTCGTTTTTTGCTGCGAGTGCTAATTTTGAATCCCTCGCCACACTCAGGATTCAACTTTAGAATCACTCGCTACGTTCGTGATTCAATCGTTGAATCCTTCGCTTGCTCAGGATTCAAAGGCACGAGATGCAAAAAACTTTGCTCTCGTGTAACACACATAACTTTTCACTTCAGCAGCGATATCCCATTAGTTCTACCGATGGAACAGGTAGAACAAGTGGGAAATAGAGACTCCCACTAGTTGTACTATTTTGTAATATAGTATATCGTAGTACTAGTGAGAACAAAACAAAAACTCCCATTAGTTCTACCGTGGAACTGTTCAGTAGAACAAGTGGGAATAGATAATCCCAATAGTTCTACTATTTTGTTATACCTAATATCGTAGTACTAGTGAGAAAAAAAATCCCATTATTTCTACCGTAGAACTGCTCAGTAGAACTAGTTGGAACAAACTGCGAGAACACTTTAGGAGATAATAAATATTTACAGGTTAAATATCAGTTTTATTTGCAGTAAATACTTATTATATTTGCAGTAAATACTTATTTTCGTTTAAATACAACAATAAGTTAAAAATTCAATAAATTACATTAAAAGACATAATTATCTTTTTGTAAAATGTCTTTAGTTAGTACGAAATTCCGAACGTGTTTGTTTATCTTTGAGGTCGAATTCAAAATCGGTACTTCGAAAGGGCTGGTCTTTGTCTCTCTTTCTTTCTAATGGCGGGAAAGAGATAGAGTGTGAATGTTTCGAATTGTATGATCAACCCAAGGCTGAATAAGATATCCGAGGCATTTTGAAAAAAAAAAAAAAAAAGTTTGTCTCACTCAGTGAGTAAAATCGCATTTTGCTCACTGATTTCAGGCAGCAAAATCTACATGTTTGAGCTACTGAAGTGAAAAATAATGTCCTTTGTCCTTGTCCCAGAATGTTGGCATTCAATAATGAATTATCGTTTTCAATAGCTTCATGAAATCAGAACAATATTTTATCCCGACAAACATTATTATTATTCTCGGAATTATATCAGAGGGAAAAGGTAATCGGCATTTATTTTAATTGTGTAAAGGCCTATTCAGATATAAGCTTTATCGCTGTTATGGTACTGGTTCAAAGTGACTAACCAGAAGGCGAACCGGTATCGGTCAGCGATATAATAGGCCTTGAAGCGAGGGTGTAAAAACCGGACCAGTGCAAGTCGGACAGCGACACTTTCTTCTTTTCATTATTTGTCATGCATGATAGAGGACATAATACGTGGTTTCTGAATTGAGAATTTGCCTGACTAATTGGATTTCGTGGACTACATACAAACTATAATCAAGCAAAAAACTAAAAATGTAAACAAAACTTAATCCATACTTCCATACTAATATTATAAATGTGAAAGTAACTCTGTCAGTCTGTCTGTATGTTACGTTTTCACGCCTAAACCGCTGAACCGATTGTCATGAAATTTTGCAGAGATATAGTCTGGGATATGGAGGACATAGGCTACTTTTTTACGCGATAACCGACATCCACGCGGGCGAAGAACAAAAAAAACGCGGCAATAACTAATATCTAAATAAAAGTCTCCAGGCACCTTTATACCTCTTACATAGGCAATGCTGGATTATGTTCAAGCTGTAACACAAATGATAAACCAGGACCATCGAAGTAAAATAAATAAACAGTTAATTACTAATAACAATAATAAAACCATGGCATGTTAGCAAGACGACCAGTAGCTTAGTTAGCAAGACTACAAGCAGCACCCGTTCGAGCAGCACCCGTTCGAGCAGCACCCGTTCCTGAGCATAACGCAAAGATCAGCAAGGAGGCAACCGGACCCCCGACGCTACCGCAAGCAGTGACAAACTGTGTGTGAACTGGCTACTTTAAAAAAAGATAAAGACCTGTGACAGATAGACTGTGGCATAGCAATATAGCCAAGTTGGTACCCTTTCGGTGCGAAACCCTAAAAAATAAAACAATGTGATTGTAGGATCATGCATTTGTAAACTCAGATCTAATTCCCAACTAACCACCGTGGAATATGGGAGGCTTTAGGTGGTCACAATGCAATTTGTGGATTTTGCGGTTTGTGGTCTGACTATGTATCGAGTACTGGTATGCGTGTATTTGGACTGTTTATCATAAAGAGCGGGTAAATATATGTACTGCTTGTTTAATTTTGGTGGAATGTAGGTACTTATGAATTATAAGTACTTGGTTGATAAAATTACACACATACTACCCTAGTAGCATTTTCCGTTGGCATTTAGTTGGGCCAACTTCAGAGGTATGTGGCCCAACCAAACGCCAACAAAAATACTACTAGGGAATAACCTCACGCCTGTATTTCACTTGACTTTAACTAAAGTTAACACTTTAAAGTAAAATATTAGAGATCCCTGAATCGAAAAATGATTTTCACAGACCAATATTTTTGAACAACCTATCCAACGATACACCACACAATGGGATAGACAAGAATGAAAATCATCCCCACTCTACGTGCAAGAGAGGTACCCTAAAATTATATTTTTTTACCACTTCTTCGGTGTGATTAATATGTATACCCATGCCAAATTATAGCTTTCTAGTACTAAGAGTCTCTGAGCTAAGCCGAGGACAGACAGACGGACATGGCGAAACAATAAGGATTCCTAGTTGACTATGGAACCCTAAAAAGCACCATAACATCACCTTCTCAAGTATCATAGTGACAATCATTATCACTAGCAATCGCGCTATAGTATCTCGGGCAATATTACACGCTATATCCCGATGCAATTCCAACCCATTATATCTCACCTATAATTAGAAACAGATTAATGTTCTGTTTGCGCTAATTACAATCGACTCCAGGCATTAATTTTCTTCACCAATGTGTATGTTTCGTGTTTTATTTTGACATATTTAGACTCGCCGTGTCTTTCAAACGTTTATCTTGTTTCTATCAGTTTTGATTCTTCAAATTCTATTTTGTCGATGTGTTTGTTTATGTCTCGTCTGATTCGACTGTTTCTCTTCAATGATATCTAATGTGTTGGGTGTTGGGGTTCCGTAGCCAACAAGAATCCCTTATAGTTTCGCCATATCCGTCTGTCTGTCCGCGGCTTAGCTCAGAAACTCTTAGTACTAGAAAGCTGTAAATCTTGTTTTTTTTAAGGGTATTTCCCCTACATGTTCCCCGAATTATTTTTTTCTCATCTATCTTATGGTGTGGGGTATCATTGGATAGGCCGTTCAAAAATATTTCTGGTTTGTGAAAATCATGTTTTGATTCAGGGATCCGTTTGCGTAATATTACGCCTTAAAGTGCTAATTTTTATTAGAGTCAAGTGTTCCTTCCAGCTAAATGGTTATTTTGGATATGTGAAAAATTCACGGCAGTAGTATATAATTATTACGAAGTTAAAAAGAAAACTATCACAGAAAAGTAGACTTTACAAAATAACGAGTAATACTCAAACAACTTATAATGCAGTCGGAATGTATGGGAGAACATGTATTTCAACTATGATGTTAAGTTTGTTCTTGGGAAGTCCCAACTACGGAATCCTTCATTGTGCCCGACTCGACACGGACTTGTAAAATTTTTGCTGTCTAGGAATTGGTGAGTCACTTGTGCTGGCTTTTGTACAAATCTAGCATACTGCTTTTAACCTAGTAGTTTCCTACAGACAACGTCTGTTGCTTTTATTTGAATTGTATTTTAACTCTCTTTTTTGCAATGCGTAGACACATTTGACATAATTAATTAACTTTCTTTGGGAAGTTTGGAACAATGTCTTAGTATATATTTTAGAGTTGGGCGTTGATAGCTACGGTACAGTATTTTACTTTTGTGGCTATCTTCGTTTTCCTTTGTAAATTGTAAACTTAAGTCGTTCCAAATAAACTTTGTAATACCTGCATTCTTTCTAAGATTTATACTGTATTTTTCCAACTTTTATTTTTGAATAAATTTTATTATTTATTATTATTATTTATGTTTTTGACATGTCTCGAGACCCTGGGGTCCCGGGCCTTTGGAAGGCGTACGAGGGGCCGATGCCAACTCGCAGAGGCTCGTTAGACGCTTTTAATGAAATGAGGCACTAACCGACGATTATCCCTGTACTATGCAAGTGCACTCAAGGACAACCCCCGGTTGGTGTAGGACTATCGCAGGATATGGAAACAAAAATATTGGACTATAGGTTTTGGGTGATTAAAATGGACTTTTACCTAAAACTGCCTCTGCCTGATCAATGTTTTATTATACACGGATAAAATGGCAGGGGGTGACTTGCACACTCATTAATAGGCCCCCGGAAACGGTCACTAGCACTTAGTGTCGTAGCAACAAGGGAGCAACACATTCTGAGATGCTTGAGGACTGGAGAGGTATTCCAAGACTATCAGAACAATCCCAGAGTCCTGAAGATGGTCAAGATCCGTACCAGCACTTACTGGAATACTTCCTTCCTCCGAGCACGTTTGCACTTGTGATTCTCCACTCAAGCCGGCCAATAAAGGCAAGAATGAGGTGGGAGCTCAGTTTCTCGTCAGTGTTCACTCCAGCCGGCCAATAAAGGCAAGCCAGAGATGAGGAACATGACTTCTCCCGGGAGATAGGGACCATGGGGTCGCCACTGCTCATCATTCGCCACATGCTGCCCTGCAGGTTTCTGTATCTCTCTTGGTCTGGCTCCTCGCCCTAGACCAGTTCCGGTAAAGTAAACTCTACCTGCACAGACCTAGAATTCGGAGCGAGCAAGCCCCACCACGACGTCAACGTAGAGATACGGCGGCGGTGGGGTTATTATTATTATAATTACTTTCCCACTTTACCTGATTTAGTAACGTTTGTTCCTCATAATATTTTTTTTAATTTTTATCTTTATTTAATGAGCTTGGTCAACAAGACTCACTCCATATAGCTTTCTTATAATATAATACAGTTCTTAACTATCTTCTACGAATACCAATCCGCACTTTATACAATAGCCTCGCTGTTTCTGACAAGGGGAATGCTAGAATATTATTGCATCTTCCCACCTCTTTAACATCAACACCAAAGTGTATTAATAACTCAGCGCTGAGATCTTCATTCCGGGCACACTCCACCATAATGTAAAGAATGTCATCCACTTTCCCACATTCTGTTCAGTTGGGGGCTTAATAATATTGTTATGGAGTAAGAGATTTAATTCTTCTCGAGGCGAGTCTATCCTGTCTTACCTAAATAAGCTCTGTATAGGATAGATAAATAAACGTGCCGTGTGGTGCCGCACGTAAAGAATAGCACTACCCCATTTCCTCCCGTGGGTGTCGTAAAAGGCGACTAAGGGACTTACTAGAGAATTGGCAGCAGCGTTCTCTATGCATACGTAAGTACAAGACTTACAACATAAAAAAAGTTGAAACAATAAGGAAATCTAATAAAACATAATAGTAATCACTATAACTTCTGCCCGAAGGTTTAGCCGTACAATAAAACGGGACAATTGGCGTCCCGCACACCTCTCTCGCGGGATGCATCCTCTAACTCTAGTAGCATTTTTTGTTGGCATTTAGTAAATGCTAACAAAAAATGCTACTAGGGAAAGATCTAGAAAAGGGACGTCGCGGCTCTCGTGGGACGGTTGGCAAGCCTAGCTGGGACCAACTGCTTAACGTGCTTTCCGAGGAACGGAGGGGTTTCATTATGTAATGGATGATTACCCATCCACGGACCGACCTTGGCAAGCATAGCTTAACCTTAAAGATCAACCTGTGTAGCTGTTATTATTTAGCCACGAGACACTAGGCAATCGAAACTTGGGACGCAATGGAAGTTCAGGAGTGTACGAATACGTCACTCGTTATAAGCATACACCGTACCAAATAAATGGAAATATGAAGAGTAAAAACAAGTAATAGCTGTAAACATAGCTTTAATTCAATGAGGGATTCGCAAAGGATATGAAATTAATTCAATTTACCGGCACAACAAGAGAATGCGAAGCGCAAACAATAATATGATCACGCTGGCAATTGTAGCGGGCTCGCTTTGTGGCTTTAGTAACAGTGATCGTGGTTTAGCGAGCGTTTAATACAACTAAACTCGGCTGCGTAGCGTTGTTTAGGGAATACGCGCGGTTGTGTAGAATCTCATGGAGTAGGTTAGGTCAATGCGGGAGCGCAAAGCAAAGTGTAACGCAGTGGGCAATAGTCAGAAGGTTGCGTGTTCAGATCACGTCGGGGTCATCAGTATAGAGGTATGAGGAACAGGGTGTAAAGTTCACTCATACTCTATAGAAAAGGGAGGATCCTCCGACCAGACGGGTGTTGTGCCTGATTGGCACCTATCCGGCGGTTGATGTTGGGATGTTGTATATTTATGCTAGTCGCACGGTAAACTCTGATTGCGCGATGCAGGATTTCTGACGTCAGGTCTTTGATGCGTAATTCGCATGTGGCGTTGTAGATGCCGCCACACGTATGTAAATGATAAGGTAAGCTTTTTCTAACCCACCACAAAAAGTGATTTTCTAAACTCATTCTTGAAGAACCTAACATGCGGTCGCTGACCCCAATAAAAATCATAATTTTTTTCGCGTTCAGGTATCGTGGAGTTTCGCTAGCTACTTTAATTAGACCGTATGTACATAGATAGTGTTTGAATTTACGTCGAGATATTGTGTTAAACTGTTCAGCGCAGTTCATGCGGCCGTATGAGATAATTGTCCCGATTTGATGAAACATTGGACAGCACCACACTACACTGTACACACTGCACTATATTACACCACACCACACCACACCACACTACAGCAAAGCACACCACATCACATCACACCACACTTCACCACACCACACTAAACTACACCACACTACACCACACCACACTACACTACCCTACACTACATCGCACTGTACACTACACCATACTTCACTGGTACCTACTCACAATCTTCAATATTATCTTTTAATTTTGTATATTTTTCTTCCTTTATTTTTGTTTACTACGTTCTCCTACCAAACGTTAAATAGTTTGTCATTATTATCTTTAAGATTAAATACTCAAACACTGTTTTGGGGGGGGGGGGGGGGGGTAATCTGTGTGACAGGTTTTCCTAGTGCAGATACCAGTCTCCCACAAAGGATTTTTTTTATTATTGGATGTAGAACCTTAGTTTCAGTTCGTCAAGTAGTATATCGGGCCAAATCTTAGGACACACGTCAGTAGAACTAGCCAATAAAGTACACAATTATCTTCAAACAAGAATCTTGATCGAAAAAACATAGGAAACACTACTCGTAAAATGCGCGCTTTCCTAAACTTCACCACATCCACCTTATTGTAAAGGTAAGAAGTAGAGCAATTAATTCCGTTAACATCATGTTAGTCGCTAGTCCGGAGCCGCTTAATGTTAACGCGTCCGTAAACGTTAGCCACCGTGATAATGCTTCACGTTGATGTGTTTAACGTAATTGTGAGTATATTACTGTGTAGGATTACGGTTCACAGCCATTATTATTAAGCTTTATTAGGAGATTTGGGAGTTGATGAGGCATTTGATATTTTATGAAGATATTGTTTTGTTTCGTGTAAGAAGATTACAAATTAATTATACAAAGTGAGAATACTTGAGGTGCCATCGCTGTATAAAAAAGGAAGATAACGTACGCGCTCCTCGACATGGATCGCATAACCTATGCCGATTGGCACAACTGACCTTAGTCACAATCGAACTAGCGTTTGTGTTGGACATGTCCGCTTGCTCGCGAGAATACTGTATTAACTCTAAAAACGTACTTTTTCAGGAGAAGCGATTAAAGCTTTTAGCTACAAATATTGTGGTATTTTATTAAGATAAACAGTCGGTTTCTTTATTGTTATTATGGATTAGTCTATACTCTATAATTATCTCTGAAGATATTGTTATTTTTAACATTACTTCTTAAATTATTTATAGTTTTTCTAAGGAGGGTACCACTTGCGACTTTTGAATATTACTTTTATTTGTTTTTTGAGTTTTCTTTGATTTTTGACCTTATTCAAAAGGACGTACTTTTTTTAGCCGAACTGTATCATTAAGTCAGTTAGTACCAAATTTTGACATAATACTGTATTCTTCCGGACAAGCGATTGTGTAGCACGTTAAGTAAAATAACCGTAATCGTCTAAATAAGCAGCAACAATGCCTTCCTGTGTTTTGAAAATGTGCATAAATAATTCACAAACCAAAAACAAGTTCCACGGGATTACTTTCCACTCGTAAATTCTCCTGAATAATATTGCTTTCTAGGTCGCCATTTGTTTCTGAGTTGTTATGGGTACGTAACAGTGACAATTATTGCTATCTCGTTCTTGCTACAACCCGCGTCAGAATTCTCGCTTTTTCGGTTGTTGATGCATGACACACGACATCGGGAAATGTAGTTGTGTGAGTGTGTTTACATGTAATTGTTTCAGTCCAATAATGTTTACGTGACATTAGAGCGATGCCTTATCTTCCTATTTTACACATCAATGGGTGGTACTCAAAGTACGCATTTACTAACACAATATCTAAATACAAGCTAAGTTAAAACCTGCAAAATAAAAAATTACGCGAAAGGTTATTGAAAAAATCTCAGTAATTCAACATCCCTACATCAAAATGTCAAAATACACAATCTTCATTATGAATATGTAATATCCTACGAATCCTCTAATCTTATAACCATTCACTTTTGTAACCCTGGTACTCACTCCGACGCACAGAATAATATGAATCAACATGAATCTGCCGTCAACGTCTTAGAGTAACAATAAATTATTCTGCTCTTCGTAAATATCCCTGTCCGACACCAAAATGGAATACTTAGGTGTTATACTTATTTACGATTTGTATGGATTTCTGAAGGTGTTTTGTATTGTATATTTATTTTAATTTGCGCCATCCCATCTTCCTAGCACGGCGGGCAGTGCTGGGTCGGCTGCTGCAAGTGCAGAAAACCTCAAATGGCGCAAATATTATCCTTATTATCCTTATCCTTATCCTTTATATTAGGTTATCCTTATTGGGAGCTATATATTTGAGCCGTTTGGGGTTGAAACTCTGGGACCGTGGGGTCCAAGTGCCCGCTTAGTTTTTCGAGACGTCGCCAAGCGGTTGGTCGACTCTTCACGTGACCAGAAGGCTGGCTTATCTCTTGGCCAAAGAATCAGTATTGCCATACAGCATGGAATTGCTGCCAGCCTTTTAGGCATTTTTCCTGGGGGTGAGTTTTAAGGGTAAAAAACGGTTTATGTCGTTTTCCGCCAAAACTACAAGTCTGTGAAAAAAATGGAAACACAAAAGTTGCAGATCTTTTTATTATCTTCAACTTTGCCATTTAACTTTTTTCCCTAGAACTTGTAGTTTTGGCGGAAATCAAGATAAACCGTTTTTTACCCTTAAAAACTCACCCCCATCCACTTCCCGACCTCAGATCGCCCGTAAATTATTTTTGCTTTCATTTTTTGTTATATTCTCTTCCTTATCCAATGGGTTTCATCCTACAATTTTTTTTTTTTTTGTTTCAAAAATTATCGACCCTGGTCTAACCTTGCCAGGGCCGGATTTAGGGCAGGGCAACAGGGGCTCTAGCCCCGGGCCTCCACAAAGAAGGGGCCTCCACAATCAGTTTTTTTTTTATAAGAAAGAATACATCTTTTGTCAAAGAAAAACAAGTTCACATTCACAAGGTATCTTTTTAAATTGTTTTTTTTTTTTTGGGTGTTCAAAAAAATCATGGGGTAACGAAGAAGTGGAGACCACTTCTTGGTTGCCCCAGGGCCTCCACACCTTTAAATCCGGCGCTGAACCTTGCAATATGTCTATACAGCATTTGAACTAAACCTTATTCTGGCTATGAACCAAAATGCCTACCTTGTCTATTATTTTAGGAGAAGAAAGGAAGTACCGTTTCTGGCGTTGTGTGGTCACAGTTCTAACTTAACTAACCTACAGTTCAGAGGCCCTAAGGCCTGTGTTCACCAACATTCAAACCACCCGGTTAGGTATTTAAACAGTTGGTTTATGTCAAATTTACTAAGGAATTTTGAGTAAACAACTGATTAAATATATAAACAGTTGATTTCAATGCTGGTGAACACAGGCCTAAGTGTGAGTTTATTTTAACCATCTCGACTACTTAGAAATTATTGCATATTAGGCATATTGCTTGTTAAACATTTTGATCTCTAAGCGATTTACAGCTTAGGCAATTTGCTGTGTAGACATTAATTTTAGGCATTTTGCTTCGTAGACGAATTGAAAGTTAGACACTCTGATCATAAAGTCAATATAGAAACCAGACGAATCGAGAACCGTTTTAAAGTCTGTTTAAAGAAAAAGTTTCCTTTTTTGCGTATTTGTTCGCTTAAAAAAGCCTTTTAAAATACCGTCTCCTGATCTGGTGTAGCACTGAAACAAAGTGCATCAGATGCTTATTTTCTCGGAGTTGAAAGTCAAATGGGGTGAAATGGGATAATGGTAATAGGAGGCGACATCCCGTAGAGGCGTTATTTGTGTTGTATTGTGAACCTTATAGCTAAGAACTTAAGGAAGTTAAGTAGTTTGATTTGGTTTGCGGTTTTGGTAACGTATACACCGTATGTGTAGTCTATACAATACATGCCTACAATACTAAAAATAAATAAAATTGATGTCTCTATTTTTAATAATGTCGTAATCAGCTTTTTACTCAATGAATATATGAACCTACGGTACCTATAACCAAAAATTTTTTTTTTTTAAATTTCTGTCCGTCTGTTTATTCCGGCTTATCTCCGAAAAGGCTGAACCAATTTTGACGGGACTTACACTTGCCTAAGCTGATGTCATATGGAGTAACTTAGGCTAGGTTCTTTTATTTTAGAAAAAAGAAACACGGGCGACGCCGCGGGGAGCAGCTGGTTTAAACTATGGAGACAATAGAGTTTCTTGGAAAGCTTCCTTCAAAACTGTAGAAAGAATGCCTTCTATTTACTTCAGGGCCATAAAATAATAGTAGCCTATTGTGATTAAGAATATGATCCGAGCCACCTGTAGCCAGATCTACACAAAAAGGAAAAAATAGTAGGTCAACAATATCGGGAGAATTGTCTAAGCCTCCAACTGAAATTATTTTAAATGGATTATAGGTTAAAAATACTACTGCGATTGCGTTTGATTAATTCATGAAAAACAATCTTTGAAGTACTTTGTAGCGTGAACTTAAGACACAAATATTATTTACACCATTTTGAAAAGAGTGGTATTCACAGCAAGCGAGCTAATTTCAACTCCAAATCTTTTTTAATTTTCTTTCATCCAAATTTCCTCTTTTCCGAACCACATTTTACTTAATTATCCTTGACAATCTTTGAACAGCTCTCTTCAGTCTGAAGTGACAGAAGTTATTTCCTAAACGCCTGAAGTTGGACAACTAAGGTACTTACTTAGATTTACACAAATATGTGAACGGATGGAGATGGCCGCAAGAATCTGGGAGACGCTTCCAAACAATTTGACGGGAACTTGGCTCAGGCTTAGCACCAACGGCTTTGTTGATGGGTTGGTTAAGGACTGGAACTATTAATTAATAGTCATATACTTTCCTGGTTTTGCTTAGAGATACACTGACTACCTGCAGTATTGTCACTCGTTCTACTTTTGATCCATCCAAAGGTTGTCTGTAAAAGATCGCTTTTAGCGATAAGACCGCCCATTGTAACAGTTCTACATTTATATCTGTAATTTTTTTGGTGTACATAATAAAGAGTATTCTATCTATGTATCTATCTACATTAGAAGTATATCAAATCCGAGGGCTTAGACAAGTGGCAATCATTTTCTAAGCTTTTTGTATTTTGACAATGACTTTCAATAGGATTGACATAGCTTTCTGGTAGCTTATGTTAACTTAATACATTTTTAACTTTTCCGTCATCGTAATCGCTGTCAGAATGTCACTATTTAGGAGACATTTACAGAAAGGTATGAAAAAGAAAGGTAAGGAAAAAAAAACTGGTTCTGTGGTCTAGTGGTCAGACCACCTGTCCCACCCAGAGGTCCCGGGTTTTAATATGTCTACTTCATAAAACAGACAGAAAATACACAGTTTAAGTCTTAACCATTGGGTTTAGAAGCATAAAACTTTGCGCTAGAGATCCTTAAATGAATAACGAAAGTGAGCACTAAGGAAGGATTTTTGTGTATGCATCCACCTAAAGGGGTTAAATAAGGGATGAAATTTTCTCATTTATGCCGACGGGAAACCTCGTCGGGTGGCATCACTTGTATCAGCTTGTATACTATAATGTTTTTGAATATTATAACTTAAAAAAAAAACTGCTCAGTTTGGTTGGTGGTAGGGCTTGTTCTGAGTCTGCCTGGCTAGCTACCACCATCTTATCTGAGTCTGTCGCCATCATATCAACATTGTTAACAGCATTTGTTGTGTTTCCGTAGTTAGAGGTAAGATAGCTCCTGGTTCTCTGTGGTTGAGGATTCCGGGTGATGCTCGATTCCACCTTACCATCACTTACCATCAGGTGAGATGAAAGCTTCCTCATCGAGGATAAAAAAAGGAGAAATATCAAGTGCGTAGTACAATTGTTTACTGCAATTATCTGACCCCCCTTGCATAAATGGTTGAGATTTTTTAGAATACGAATAGATAGAATTTTATAATTCTTAATTTTGTTTAAGTACTTTTACGAAATCGACCAAAAACTAGAAACACATATCGCCGCCCTACAACGAAAACCAATTAAATCATTAAAAGTGCAAACGGAGATATCGCAATTACAAAGTGTATGGGGTTGAAAATACCCTTTGTAGTATTATATTATTATTATTACTTCATAGCATCAGTACATTGATAAATGTTCTATTTAAACATGTCTATTGAGATTTAAAAAAGTTATTGCTTTGTAATGAAATTTTCAATAATTGTCACATAATCTGCTTAATGTTTTGTATTTGAAAACAAACCTTGGAAATGCTTGAAATAATTGGTTATCTTATTGGCTAGTAGTGAAACTATAAGACTAAGGCCTGTGTTCACCAACATTCTAACCACCGGTTACGTATTTAAACAGTTGGTTTATGTCAAATGTCCTATGAAATTTTGAGTAAAAAACTGATTAAATATCTAAACAGTTGATTTAAATGTTGGTGAACACAGGCCTTAGCGATTCATGGGTTTTCGTAGACGAAAGAACACAAAATGTTAAGTACTTTGGCATTCATAAGTAATTTTCGTCAAAATTTCGATTAATTGGTTTTCGTTGTACGGAGGCGATATTATGAAAATCATACAATTTGTTAGTAAAAAAAACCTCAACCATTTGAGTACTCGTAAAGGGGGTCAGCTAATTGCAGTAACTGACTGTACCTACTCGCAACGTGCGTGTATGACCAATGTATGAAGCATAAGGAGCGTAGCAGGTGACGTTCTACATATAGTTTCTGCCTACCCCCATGGGAAGACGGCGTGAGGTTATGTATGTATGTAATATGTATTATTGATTTTCCAAAAACATTAAAGCACTCCTCTTCTGGTGATTGGAAAGCTTTATTTTAGTTACAGAACTTTGTGATGAATTGGAAATGAACTAAGCAGACCGCTGAACTTAAGGCCCAGATATATGCCAGTGACCTTGAGTGGTTAGCTTGCGTGTTCTGTAGGTACTGAGCTCACGCAACGCGTCGTACCTCCAGCCAGTAATAGGACTCGCCCATCCAGGAGCGCTGTCCCAAATAAGGCGCATTATTAATTTGTTATACATAAAACAAAAGGTATTTTAATGAAACACGTATACTAAAAGAACAATAATTAAATTATCTTTAAAAAGGTGAAGTTTTCAGAAAAATACACTTGATAGATTTTACGTGATTCCCAGTTTTTTATCCGCGTTAGACGTAACTTTACAAATTAATTTCACTATTGTAGCGTTGTGTTGCGCCCGCGTCACCGCAATAAAGATAGTTCGGGAAACCCCCGTCGTTACAAGGACACGACTCGCTTCCCGTCGCCAACGCTCGCTCGCGTGGCCAGTCGGCTCCCCGCTAAGCCCGCGCACGCTGCGATCGTGCCACGGACGAATGTATTAAATGTACTAATGTATTGTTACGTAAAGCTGTTATCCCGAAGACTGTGCATTGTGTTATTGTCATTATACTAACTACTTTTACCGAGCCGTGTGTGTTTATCATTATTCATCGCTTATACTATGTTATATAAACATAATCTAAAACATTCACATACCTTTTAACCGCCCCGGTCGGATTAATACGACAAATTTTTTCGTGCCCGTACCGCCTCAGTCGTATTTATACGACTGAGAACCTATGTTCGTTTTGTGCTTTTTATATCATTGCACGACCATATTTGTCGTAGATATTTATTTGTAGGTTTATGAGCCGGGCGCTGGGGGCACGGCAATTGATATAAAACCAAGCGGTCAATAGGTTAAAAAAATGCTCTAATCTAACATATATTTTTTTCCAAATCATTAACATTACTCGTTTAGACGTGATCTTCAGTATAAAATCATTAAAAGTCGGTTATCGTCGCCTCAATGAAACCAACGCCAGTTGTATAAATCTGTAGAAACGCTAGACAAGCATTTTGATCTTATAAGCAACCAAGTCTAAACTAATAACGTTACCGCCCTTCACCACTGCAAAGTTAAGCTCTGAAACGCAATTTACAAATTGATGAAACGTCTCTCTCAATTGTAGCCTACAAACAGATACATTCTAAATCCCCGAATTCCCCCAAGTTTCGACTGATAATTTATTAAAATCGTAATTAAGGCGTCGGCGGAGGCTGCCAACAAAAGGTCGGGGCAAAGGGCAAAATTTATCTTATGGCTCTTAATCCGGCCTAACTTACTCCTTTCAATTTTTGGCTAATTGCCGGCAATTAAGGTTGTGGGATCATTAAACCTGTAGGATTATTTCGAAAGCCTCTTGACTCGATTTTCGTACCGATGAAGTCTCATCGATCGGTATCGAGTGTGGGGGTGATTGCTATCGAGGTTTGGCTCAGTGTCTGTTGAGTAAATATAGAAGATGTTATCTTTCCGCGGGGCTATTTCAGTGGACTGCGTCTCCATGTCGGCAATCAATGATTCATTTTATAACATTTTATCGTTATAAAAAAATAAAATTCATTTAATTCAGGCCATTCAACCCATATCACATAAAATAAAATTTCACCATACTGCAACAGAACAGAATAAAATGACAATACAATTAAAAAATAAATTAAAAAATATATAAATGAGAACAATTATAAAGGTCATAGGATTAAAATTAAAATAAAATGTCATGAGATGCTGATTTTTCCTGCCTTTTATTCAAATACTAGCCGCTGCTCGCTTAGCCCGCTTGGCTTTTTAAAAAATTAAAGTAGCCCATGTTTCTCCTTATAACATGAGCAATCTGCCAGTGAAAGTCCCATCAAAATCGCCGTTTGGAGATTAGCCGGAAAAAACCGCCAGACAGAACGACAGACAGACAAAAATAAATGGTTTTTTGTTATAAGTATCGTATATATGGATTTAGTAAAAAGGTGTTATTTTGACATTACAACACACATCAATTTTATTTATTTTTCAAGATATAGATGGTATGTATCTACAAACTTACACGTCCCTGCTGTAAATACGACTGTGGGTACGGTCAGCGAAAAAATCGATTAAAACGACTACCTTTACATGCCTTCAAAATTGACACAAAACATTTCGATACATTGTATTTCAGCATTTCATATATTAGCTAAGAAATAGTATACCTTAAATTGTACTTTCTTCCGATTTTAATTGAATAGTGTGTGTGTGTGTGTGTGTGTTAATCGAGTTTTGTCGCTGACTGTACCACCCACTTACACGTATGTCTGTTTGACCTTCTCACGTTTATTTCGGTTGTAGTTCTATTGCCATTATTTTATACTTACCGGGGTGAAATATCTCTGAAACCTACACCAGCTAATCATCATGGCCGCGTAGGTATTTATCTGATTTATAACACTGCGTGACTACAACCATTCCTCAAAAGTGATTTTATTGCCACTTGTCCTCATATAAATGTCGACTTTAACAATGAGCGTTAAAGTCCGTTTTCTAACGGGTGAAATGTTAAATGTTGTCATGTTTAAGCTGTATAACCCTGAAGTTACGAATGGCCAAACTAATCAAAAGACCATTATTAATTCGTTGTAGCGAAGCATTGATATATTAAAAGGAGGAAGATATGTTACGCGCTAACATCGCAATCAGTAAACCTGGGCTCGGCGCACGACTACATGCACCAAAACTCACACATCTGTGATCAGTATGATCACAGTCGCAAACCTACAGTTACCCATAGACAAGAACAGAGATAGGAGTCGGCGCTGTCGAGCGAGCGAAATCGCGTTAGCTGCCGAATGTTTACGATTATGAATGACATTGCATGTGGTAGCACAAACATGGCGAAGCAAACATTAAATATTATTATAACTTTCAACAAATTAGCATTTTTGGTTGTACTTACGAGTGGTAAGTAATCCCGTGTATCTTATTTTTATTCCTTGTATTATTAAAATACTGTTTAGCTGCACAAGAAGTTTTTTTGATGCGTATTTATCACACAAAAAAAAAAAAACTGTATTATGGAGCTGTTTGATCAACGATATCCCATGCGCGACTGAGTGCCACTACGGGCAATCACTTAGTTTGATAGGACCAGGCGCTGTTACTAAGTCCCGTATCTACGCTTTTAATACATCAATGTAGCGAAGACTTATTTTTTGTATACAATTTTATTGGTGTTGAGTTATCGAAACGTGACGAAAAAGTCTTCGATTGTGACAGCTTTTAAAAGATTGTAAAGACCTTATTTGAATTTGGAAACTTCTACATCATCATCTGCCTTGCCTTTTTCCAACTTTGTTGGGGTCGGCTTCCAGTCTAACCGGATGCAACTGAATACCAGTATTTCTCTGACCTCCATAACCCAGTAACTGGGTAATACGATACCCCTTGGTAAGACTGGTTGTCAGACTTTCGGGCTTCTGACGACCCGTAACGACTGTCAGAGATCTACAAATGACAGCCGGGACCAACGGCTTAACGTGCTTTCCGAGGTACGGAGGCGTCTTGGTATGTAAAACTGGTCACCTATCCACGCACCAACAACGGCAAGTGTAGCTTAACCTGATCGATCGATCCGAACGGCTGTTATTACAAAAGACCCTCAATTTGGAAACTTCCACATACAAAAGTTATAAGTTTATTTGAAGTAGGGAAGGTCTACTGTATTGAGGAATGGTTAAAAAATATGTAGAATGCATTGATGTATAAAAAAAGCGTCTTTGGTTCCATATTTTCGTTTTTTGCCACCGACTTCCAAAATTAAAGTAATTTTTCCATTTTTTTTGTGTTTTTTTTCATCACCAATGCTCTCAAAACGGTGTAGGAAATTATCGTGAGGGAACTGGCATGTCCTAGAACCAAAAATTCAAAGACGTGGGACAGCCCACTCCCTTTCGAAGAGACGAGGTCTGTGTCCCAGCTGTGGGAACATTATAGGCTGATTATGTATCCGGTTTATGACTTTTCCTAAGTGCATTAGAATTCATGAAATGCTCTTTGTTGTAAGCCCAATAAACAGGATTTAAGGGACAGCCCACCGCAAACTAACGGTGCATTCAATTCCTTATTTTGAATCATATGCCACCGGAAATTTGCTTAGGAAAATATTCATTTTTTTAATCGATTTTTCGGTTACTATTCCTTCCCATCTGCAATGTATATTGAAATACTCTTACGAACGACACGCGAAATCAGCTGTTTAATTTCTGCCTAGCTACAGAGTTCATCGAACTCACCGCGCCCCGTGGCTGTCAGGGCGGCCGAAGGTTTGGTGCGGCCGTTCGCTACGTGCGTTTTGCCACGGTAATGATACATTGCGTGTGACGTAATAAAACAACTCAGGTTTATTGAATTCCCATAACGTTCCTGAAATAATTTCATGTACCGGTCATCTTAGTATCATCATCATCATTTCAGCCGAAAGACGTCCACTGCTGGACATAGGCCTCCCCTAAGCACCGCCACTTCGACCGGTTCTGTGCTTCCCGCATCCAGCGGATTCCTGCGGCTTTCACAAGAACATCGGTGCATCTTGTGGGAGGCCTTCCAACGCTACGTCTTCCGGTACGCGATCGCCACTCCAGAACCTTTCGGCCCAAACGGCCATCTGTTCTGCGCGCAATGTGTCCTGTCACCATTGCCACTTAAGTTTGGTAATTCTTTGAGCTATGTCGGTTACCTTGGTTCTCCAGCAGATCTCTTCATTTCTGATTCGATCACGTAGGGAAACTCCAAGCATATAGCCCTCTCCATTACCCTTCGGGTGACTTTTAGCCTTCTAATAAGGCCCATTGTGAGCGACCACGTTTCAGTGATTGTACTGAATTAACCCCATCGATCTGCGTTGGGCTGTCCCTACCCTGTATTTTAGTCAGTTCTCAGAATTATGTAAAAGGGAAAACTTGGCACCCAAAACAAGACAATACTCGTATAATATACAATCCAAAACCGGAATAACAAACTATGAAACTACTTCATAAAACGGGCTATAAGATTAATGTGACCTTGGGTCGACCTTGAAACTGGTGTGGGCTTGTTAACGTACATAATATCACGCTTAGTAACCTTAAACGACTCGGCAGAGTATGTAGTTGCTAGTGCCAAAGCGGTATTTGAACAATTGTTTGGCATATATTTTGGTAAAAAGTTGATCAAATTGCGCTTGTATGGCGGCTTGCCAGTTTTTCTCATTGAATATTAGCTAACGATATGAGAAAAATGCATGTAGCGTTTTATTATAAGTTTACTACCTTCTGCCCGCGACTTCGTCCGCGTGAAATTTCTCGTTTCCCCGTTCCCTAATCTGTTCTCGAGATATCATATTCTGCTATTCGGGGCGGAAACAAATTCAACAAATCAAAGATCATAAAAATCGATTCAGCCGTTCTTGAGTTAAAAATGGTGTAACTAACCCGACTTTATTTTATATATTTAGATTAACCCCTGGTTGACTTCACTGTAATACGCTTTCTTCAATTAATGTTTAAATGCAATTAAGAATAGATAAAACTGTAATTAATATTTTAACGATGATAGCATAATTATGAATGGAATTAAGAATTAGCAGTTTCTTAACAGTTTCTGTAACCAGAGCTTTTCCCTGGTATTTTTCCTGGTCAGTGAAAGTACCTACTAGACAGTGCTAGACACGTACATTATACTGCCGGCAAGCGCACCTTTATTTTGGCTTAAGAGGCTTTTCAAAAATTGGCACAAAATGGCGTTCGCCAACCGACAACGCATTATGGAACAATTTGGCAGTTGTAAATACGTTTATATTAAGTTTTCTACACAAAAACTTGCTTCGGAATTTTGGATTTATCACGTTGTTGTTCTGTGAGCAATGTGACCTGCCCAATGCCACTTAAGTTTGGCAATTCTTCGAGCTATATCGGTTACCTTGGTTCTCCTGCGGATCTCTTCATTTCTGATTCGATCACGTAAGGAATATCCAAGCATAGCCCTCTCCAAATAATCCTATAAAAAGTGATATAAATCGTTATTGTGATAATTGTAATCTGTAATATTGGACAAGGAAATAATTAATAAATAATTGGATAATGTAAATATAAGAATAATAATATAATATGTATAAGTGTAATAGTTAAAAATCATTAATTTATTATTCAAACTCAAACTCAAACTCAAAGCATTTATTTCAATTAAACCATTTACAGGCACTTTTGAATTGTCAAAGAGACGGTCAGTTAGTCAGAGTCGGCAAGTTGAAGCTAGATGCCCATTCCAATACGTAGATCACTATGGAGAAGAACGGACAAGAAACTCCTATTAATATTGAACGCCATGAGAAATGGCAGTCATGTCAGGAGCCACTCTTATTTCAAGATCTTGCATGCACGTATTTATTTTAATTCTGTATGTATACACATGTTCGAGCAAATAAAATTTCTTTCTTCTTTCTTTTCTTTCTTTCTTTCATTGTCCTTTCGGTGACTTTTAGCCACCTAATAAAGCCCATTATAAGCGACCACATTTCAGTGCCATAGGTCATCACTGGCAACTTTTACCTAGCATACAGAAAACATACACAAATTAATACATTACCATATATAAAAGTAGTTTACTTACGTAATGTAGCAAGCAAATAACCAACCTACTCATAAAGCCTTGACATCCATCGTCGCTCGATAATGCCTTGCAGGTCATTGTCATTTACTTATTATTTAATAGGTAAGTACGACTCATATCGATTTATATAATGTTAAGTTGTAGAAATTTTATAAGGCTTTTAATAAAGAAAAACTGTATTGTGTAATTAGGGTTTTTCTAGTTTAATGTTAAAGAAGTCAATGTGAAACTCATTTAAACAGTAATATTAATTATTTATTATTATCAGTTATATTAATATTATTTAGTAATATTTATTCATTTATTGATTTAATTAATAATTTCACACATATAAATAGACAAGAAGAAAGGAACAGAAAAAATACGTACAAAGGTGATGCTTACTCGTATTTTTAATGAAATCTCTTCCAGCATACCTGCGATAGGAAAGTAGATATAGAGATGTAGACAACGTGTGTAAGTGTAGAAGAGAAAAAAATATATATATATACATAAAAACAAATAAAAAAAAAAAATATATTATATTATTTAGTAGTAGTATTAATTAATTTCTAGAAAAATACTTCCCTGAAAAGGTGTTACTAATTGTTTAACTTTGAATGAGGATCGTCGAATATAGTATTTTCGAAGCCATTGCCTGAAAAATATAATAATAATTAAAAAAAAAAAAATACATAGTAAGACGGTATGTTCCAAAATGTTTTTTTTTTTTTGAATGCTTATATATATAATTCTTGCTACTTTAACTTGCCCTTTATTGACGGTTACATATTTTTTATAAATGTATCATAACTAATCATTATTACACTCTAAATTAGGGTTACCAAATACCATTCAGCTTTTATGAGATTCATACAAAACAGCGAGATGACCGCAATAGGGCCACCCATTGCGGTCATCTCGCCGTTTTGTATTGAAAAGAAAATATAGTAGTTTCGCCTACTATTTTTTATATTCCATTTAGACATCTAATATAGCAGGATACTATATTATATAGTAGGGTTGGCAACCCTAATAATGATGTTTTATTTTTTATATTCCAAAAAATATCTAATTTCATCTCTTTATTAGTTGCTTTTGTGGACATGATTTATTCAGATTTGTAACTTTTGTGTCATTAGGTTTAAATATGCAGATTTTAATTTATTTGTTTTATCTTGATATAGATTATACCCTATTTTGTGAATGTGAGAACGTTGAAGGCCTAGTAGACTGTAGATTTCCTGACCATTTTCTATTTTGTTAAGGTAATTGTTGAAAGATCTACACTTTACTCCCATACCTATTAATTATCACTGTTATTTGAACATATTTCAAAAACCAATTATTTTTAAAAGAGTAACCATAGAGTTTCTTGCCGGTTCTTCTCCATAGGAAACGACCAGTTGGAACCGTGTACCTAGCTTCTGACGTTTCATAAGTGACCATGTAGGTTTACGTGAAATAAAATATTTTGATTTTGATTTTAATCGTCCTGGCTGGCAAACAAATAAATCGCGCAGCTAACCAGTGAATGATCGACTTTACTTGGGGTCGCCTCATCATGTCATCTTCGTCCAATCTCTATAAGCTAAATATTAATCTACTCATAACAAAACACATAAGACACAGATATATGCCAGTGACCTTGAGTGGTTAGCTTGCGTGTTCTGTACTGAGCTCACGCAACGCGTCGTACGTCCAGCCAGTAATAGGACTCGCCCATCCTGGAGCGTTGTCCCAAATAAGACGCATTATTAATTATCATACTCGTACATAAAACAAAAGGTATTTTATAAAACACGAATACTGAAAGATCAATAGTTAAATTATCTTTAAAAAGGTGAAGATTCCAGAAAAATACGCTCGATAGGTTTGCCTGATTCTCAGTTTTTTATCCGCGTTAGACATAACTTTACAAATTAATTTCACTATGTATGTGTAATATAAATTATCTAAAGTATTCATATATTAAGTTATTAAGAAAATGATCTAATTTAACATATATTTTTTCCAAATCATTAACACTACTCGTTTAGACGTGATCTTCAGTATAAAATCATTAAAAGTCGGTTATCGTCGCCTTAAATCAAACTCTTGTTTGTGACTAAGTATGCCTTAAATCCTATGAAAAGAATCTCGGTTCC
The DNA here is from genome assembly GCA_947523025.1 of Dryobota labecula. Lineage (NCBI taxonomy): Eukaryota > Metazoa > Arthropoda > Insecta > Lepidoptera > Noctuidae > Dryobota > Dryobota labecula. Next base: position 7,708,374 of record OX383300.1, on the reverse strand, counting down.
CTCCATCCATCGGTAAGGTACGTATAAACGCGTTCACGGGCGACTAATCCCGGTCCCGTGCGAGTGCACCTCAAACAACATTCAGTGCTGATTAGATCGACTTTTGCTTAACTTGCAGCTTTCACTTGCGACTTTCACTTGCTTTTGCCAAACGCTTTTATACTATTTGCGGTTATTGAACTTATACAACCACCACCAAACACCCCAATTAGAATATCCTACTAATATTATAAACGCGAAAGATTGTGAGGATGGATGGATGGATGGATGTTTGTTACTCTTTCACGCAAAAACTACTGAACGGATTTGGATGAAATTTGGCCCATAGATAGTTTATAACCTGGATTAACACATTAGATTTTTATTTCGATATTCTCACGGGATCGAGACTTATGCCGGTGTAACCGCGGAGCGCAGTTAGTTATGTTATAATCATCATTACATACAGTCTATCCATACTAAAAAAGTAAGTTGGGAGTCTCGTTTCCTATGAAATGTATGGGAAAAGTTTTTTGCGGTTTCTGACTTTTCTAGTACTCAAACCTCAGTTGGTCCGATAGAGTTCTTTGATCCTTCTAGGAAACAGGATTGAGTGGCATCAAATTTTTTTTTTTTTTTTTGTGAAAATACCCCATTTTCTTGCTGATTGTAACTTTTTTCCAAAATCTGTGAATGAGGATCAAAATTTCTCTAAAAAATAAGGACAGTCTCGTAAGACCATTTTCCTGTAGCTGCAACGGTTAATGTACCTGCCCTTATTTATTAATTAATTAATTAAGGGATAATAAACAACTACAACATAAATAATACACAATATAAACAAAACTCTAAGTAGACGTCATGTTTGAAGATCAGTGGTTGCTACTAGACAAGCATCCTTACTGCCCCATCTCAAAAACCTACCCTGAATAGTGGCTGTATATTAGTTTTGGGTAATTTCAAAGGTTACTGCATTGCTTTTTGACCTTTTATTTGTTCCGTTAACAATATAACTAGCTTTTGCCCGCGACTCCACCCGCGTGGATGTTGGTTATTGCGTAAAAAAGTAGCCTATGTCCTTCTCCATATCCTAGGCTATATCTCTGCCAAATTTCATGACGATCGGTTCAGCGGTTTAGGCGTGAAAATGTAACATACAGACAAACAGACAGACAGACAGACAGAGTTACTTACACATTTATAATATTAGTATGGATTTTTTTTTTAGTAAGATGTATTGACCAAAATTGTTAAGAGTATGCTTAGATGGTTTGGTCATATTGAGAGGATCAATGAAAGGCGACTAACACAAGGTATTATTTACAAGGCATATGTGAGTGGAAACGCCCATAAAAAAACGTGAAAAAGGACATATAGTGACCTTATTGTTTGTGTTTGTCAGAAAGGTCAGGTGCGTAGTACTTACAACCGGCGTGCGCGTATGACTAGATGTATGAACGTTAACTATAATAAGCAAAATGAGTATGTTAGTGGTGGGTCGTTGTCGAATTTTTGACGGACGAAACGCAACCGTTTTCCCGACGACGAAAACGGTTGCAAAAAACGGTCGTCGTTGGAACCGGTTTGAAGACGGACGACGGACGACGAAACTTATCCAACATGAAACAGAATTGCGTTTTCGTTGAGTGAAATAGTTGCAGTTTCTTACAAACTATCAACGGGTTTGATCGTCGCATCACGAACGACAGCATTGACAACTGGTATTTATAGTAAGGTAATACATTATCGACTGTATTTCATTGACATAAATTCACTTTCTATTGTTAAGACTGTTTTGTAAACGAACGCGGAACGACGAGATATTTGACTCATTGCGTTCTCGACTGTATTTTTATAGACGTAAAATAAAAAATTGCACTAAATAATTCGAAGACTGGTTTGTGCAATGAAGACTGTTTGAACCTAGGACGTAAAACTGTTTAATCGTCGCAGAACACAAAACGGTCTTTGAAAACGGTTCGTCGTCGCAACGCCCACTCCTAGAGTATGTAAGGATCGTAGAAGGTGGCTTTAGCCTACCCCCATGGGAAGAAGGCGTGAGATTATGTTTAGAAAAAGTTCGGTTTTGAAGAGCATCTTTTCCGTCTCTCATACTTGTGTTGACTACACAAGTATGAGAGACGCTTTATTATGGAGGATTGGTCGATAAAATTAATCATATTGCTTCACCTTAACAGGTCGTATACCGGTCACCAGACACACTGTACAGATTAAATACAAACCATTCAGAACATAAATCAAATTTATCACGTTTATTTTTGTTTATTTATCAATATGAACAGCCCGTTTACACTGAAAGCCGAAGTCAATTCACACAATGACATTACATTTGGGCGCGAGTCACACTTCCTATTCACTGGCGTACACTGGCGTGCATTATCAGTGTCGAATGTCATGATATATTTCTTTTTTGTGACACTTTTGTTATATAGTGGAATGGTACACTTTTTGTCACAAAAATAATGTACACGGAGATGATCAATGTGAACAGGGGACTGTTTGGAAAAATCTGTGATCTGTTAAATGCAAACTTGGGAATTGGTATTGTTGAATGTATGTAAATGCGTTCTTCTACCTACTTAAATGGGAGTTATTGTGTATATGTCGCGGGAAATTTGTATGATACCGCTTTTTATAAACGGCGTTGTCCGTTTAAAAACGCTCGCAGTTGTGAAATATGCCCAAGACAAAATGTTAATTGCCTTGTACCTGCCCTTACTGGCCCATCCATTGATATAAATAGTAAAGATACGGTCGTCCGAACGTTTGCCGGACACGGTCGCCATACAAAAACACTAGCGCCATCTATTAAAACTACTATGAACTACGATGTCAATCGGCGTGGTCTACTCCTAGACGTAAACTTGTAAGAGCGGGTATTTTTCGAGGTACAAAGAAATAAAAAAACCTTCTATTTTTCGAAATTTATATTTATTGCAGTTTGTTTGTGTTATAAAATTTCCATTGGCCTTCGAATAAAACAATATTTTTAAACTTATTTTTTTTAACTTATGACACGACTCCAAACTTTATTTCGCACGGAATCAGAAGGAAATCTGCAAAATAAATGCATATTTCACTGTACTTACAGATTTTTTAGCAGTAAGTACATAAAAACACATTTTAATTTGCTTTTAATAAACAATAAAAATAATGTTATACATAATTAAATCATATAGTAATAATAATAAATCTTTTCATTTCATTGGATAAAAACGCGCGCCGCTGCAAAGTTATGTCGCACTTTTACGCGGCTTCGCTTCGTCTTTGCCAAACGTTGAGACAAATTAGAAAGAAAATTGTTTTAAATAATGTTAGAAGTTGATATAATTACATATTTTTAACTTATCGGTGATATGAAATGTTATCAATTGTTTTATTGTGCTTTTTGTCGTAGTTCACGCAACCCTTCACGACACAATTTTACAGCATTTTTGCTTGTAAAATTTTACGACCGCTCCCGAAGACAGCCGAACGCATTCTAGTTCACTTCGTTATAGGGAAGACCATTTTGGGACCACGTTCGAGGCGTCATTATAACATGCGGTCCGCCCAGTCCCTACGCAGTAATATATATGTCAATGGGCCCATCTCAAAATGCCAACCTGTATAATATGGCACAACATTTAATGGACAATTAGAACGCCGCCCGTTTACAAAATGCCCACGGCAAATAGTAATTAAGTATTTAGTTTACCTTTACCTTTTCTTAAGGCACTCGCCGGCTGCTGCCGCGGCACCGCTCGCTTTGCTCGCTCGGCTCGCGCGCGGCTAGTCACAGTTCTAACATAACCTAATCCAAATCCATTTCGGCTATTTCATGTTCCCAATTTCATCTATTTTTATGGTGTAACATAATAAAGAGTATTCTATCTATCTATTCCGAAATTACAAACACTGTCTTGCTTTTAACCGAATTCAAAAAAGAAGATATTCTTTTTCAACACGTTTTTCATTTACATGCACCGATTTCCCCGAGATTTTCACATCAAATAAACACTATGCCAATGTTTGGCCATCTTTTCCCCTCAAAGCTTCCACCTATTATGCTCTACTAACGACACACAAGAGACGTGCCTCGAAATCACAGCATAGAAATAAAATATTCATTTTCTATTGCATTCTGATCAAACAGCTCCACACAAAATTTATTGCTGCTACGAGATTCAGAATACAGTTCTTAAAAGTTCAAGCAAATTGACGTCAACGTATTAAAATTCATACAACGTTGAATACTTTCATTTAGTCTCGAAAAATTCAAATATAAAAGAGAATCGAGTTACATTTGCTTGAAGAATATTAATTTGAGCTCATTCTGTTGAGTTATTTCAATAAAGGAGATCAGTTTCACCTGGTTCGTTTATTGATATTGCCTCGTTGAAGTTTTACGGCTGATGGAAATAGACAGATATTTGGAATTGTATTATAGTAATTTTTCTAGCTTAGGTAATCATGACATGGAAGGTGATGATACCTTAAGTAGTCTGACAACTAGTCTTACCAAGGGGATGGTTTTACTCAGTTACTGGGTTGCGGAGATCAGATAAGCAGTCGCTCCATGTAAAATACTGGTATTAATCTGCATCCTGGTAGACTGGAAGCCGAGAAAAGGCAAGACTAGGTAGATTGATTTTGAGGTAACCTGGAAGACTAACATATTTGTAGCTCCCAACTATAAGTAATAGTACAAACCATAAGAAATGTATGACTATGCCATGAAAAAAATATCTATGCTGAGCTTTAGCCGTTTTGCTACCGTTTAAGCTTACCCTAACTATACATTTCTAAATACGTATTTAGAAAGAAAAAAAAATAAAAGAAAGAAAATGTGGTTATTCTGCACAAAGAAGACGCATATTACATTTTTTTTTACAATATACACTCTAATAAAAGTAGCCAAAAGCCTCGTGTTTAAAATCTTAATTAAATCTTAAAAGTTTGAAAATGTTGTCCATTGCTTGATGTCAGGGATCTTCTTTAGGTGTAGAGTCCTCATAACTTTCCCTACGGTATGAGGATTTTCCACCCAGCAGTTTTGTCACCTTTTCATACTGGATTCAATGAACTCCTCCCCCTCTATCCAAAGGAATGCCTTGTGTTAATGAGGCTGCAGCTCGCAATACTTGGAAATAATTGTAGAGACTGCTTATTTTCCAACGCCACACTTGTTCAGTTTTCTGTGTAATAATTTGTTGACTAAAACGATGTGGAATGCAATATTGGATGTTTGTTTTTACACAGTAAACGGAATCACGAGTGTGAGTGCGAGTGGAGATACAAACATTATCTAAAAAGTGTCTATAAAAAAAAATTGGCAGTCATAGGACTGCTGACAGAAGTGAAAACACAAAACTTTGACTTTGGCACAAATATTTAGCTCGTGGAAAGCGTTCGGTGACGAAGACGCGAGTTCCATGATTTCTGTTCACCCAAAAAGTACATATATATACACAGTACACATATAGCTCATGGAAAGCGTTCGGTGGCGATCGCGAACCTATAAGTTTTTCCCCTTCCAAAAATCGCTCAACGCGGCTACAGAAGTTTTCATTTCAAAAACATTGGTCGGTTACGAGCACATCAGGTTACCACAGACTGTCGGGTTTTCTCATTCGATTTTGAACTAAACCAACAACATTTTAAGGTTTAGAATCGTTTAGAGAGATTTGACGGTTTCGTATAGCCTGATCTGGCCACCGTACCTACCTACCTACCTGTTCATTCTTTTTTTATATAATATTTAGTGGCACCGAGTTGCCGTGTCTGGCCATACCTCTGTTAAACCAGCAATGGTTTGTGCGGTATGATTTTATTAAAAAAAATAAAAAATGTAGGTACCTATTGTCTGTCTCTAAATCATTAAAACGATGTAAATATAACTTAATAAGATAATAATAGTCCTACAAGCCGTATTTTGGCCATGGAGGCCAATCTCAACGCAGACTAGTCTTCGGCGCGGGAGATATCCCATGTTCAATACTAATGCTCTGCCCATAGTAAAAATCTTCGTTCCACCAACAATCGTCTTCTAAGATGTCCGTCTCACCGCTCTGGTTTTATTCACTCCTCTTTCTTTGTCCAAGCAGTCTTTCCTTGGAATGCGCTTCCTCTGAATTTCAGGATGGCAACCGGTTATCATTTAAAGTGAAGGCACGTGAACATATTCGTAAGAAGAAGTAGTCAGTAAGAAGTAGTGTCACGTAAGAAGTTGACTGAATCATCCCAGCGCTGATTCGTTTTCTCCCCCACCCATCGTTATTTCCCCTGACACTGTTTATTTTGCTTATATATGTATGTATGTATCTATTTATGTATTAGTATATATTTATTTTTCCTTTTTAGAGTTATCTATCCCTTATGTTGTACCTGCCATGTTTTGTCTCTGCATCACCCTAAGGTTGACTGGTAGAAATTGCCTCAGGCATTAAGTCCGCCTTTGTACAGTATTTTTTTACTTGTGCATAAAGTTATAATAAATAAAAATATCAAATTCAAATTCATTTATTCATTTTGTGAACATTGGGTAAAATTATAAAACTATTAGTCGTGAAAAACAAAGCCCAAAACGCGAATCCTAAGCTCATCTCCCATTACTATCCTGCAATTGAGGTCACGCGCCATAATCCCTACACGCGGGTGTCTCCGAGCACGTAGGCCGCCGCCCCTTGACATCACGCCACTCTGTAGGGCTCTTGTAACGGCTCGAGGGTCAACACTCGGGCGCCGACAAATACCCGCGAATTTCCCTTTGTTTAATGTGTGATGAACTGAAATGCCGCTTGGAAAAGTATTGAAGGTTTTTTGTGGGACGATTATCTGTGTTTTATCATATTTTTTTGTGGGAGTGGAGGTTATTGAGGTCAAATGACGATGTTTTTACACAAATTACAAGTGAAGTGTGAATGAATAATATAATGAAAACAAACAAAGTGGGCTTATTGTAGGTAATTCAGTGTGGGCCAGAATTTTCATAATTATAAAATATAGTAACAGAATATGATACTGTCAGAATGTTTGTATTTTTGTGATAAGAATGCATGATTGTGTTAAATAAATTATATGTTTAAATAGTGTAATTGGCTTCGGCCGTTCTTTTTAAAATAAATAAATAAATAGACTCCAATTTTAGAAGTTTATTTAATACAAAATAAAAAACTAGGTTCAGGTTTTAGATAAGTCTTTATTTGCCCTAAACATGGTATAAAGTTGTTACAGTCAGGTATTAATCTAAAGTCCACATGTTTAGCTATACAAGATATGTATGAATTGCATGCAAAATAATTGTAAGTTAATTGTTGTTCAATATCACAGACAATAACATAATAGTTTTATTTCAGCATTGTCCGCAATGAGAGTTTATTGTTAAAAAAATGTTTAAAGTCATAAAACATAAATGTTCTTTAAGCCATTTCAATAATCTGCTTTTAAATGAATATTATATAACAAAAATTATTTCTTTAGTAATTTTGTTATAAATGCGTATACACATGACTAGGAAACTTTTCGCTCTTTTATCAGATGCTTTCCGACAAGAATCGGTTATTTTGAAATCATACCATGCTGGGTGAACTAATTAATTAGTGATAATAGTATGATGCTATAAGACTAATATGAGTTACTGCTATATCCTATTATTGGAACAATAACTTAGTTATATTTTACGACACCCACATTACGGGAATAGACTATTCAATCTAACAAAATCTGCAAAATGGAAGCACATAGCCACTAAATAAATAATAATTTTAATATCTTGAGGATACCCAAGTACAATTCATCATTTGACGTCCACTGCTGGACATAGGCCTCCCCCAAGCACCGCCACCTCGACCGGTTCTGTGCTTCCCGCACCCAGCGGATTCCTGCGGCTTTCATAAGGTCATCGGTCCACCTTATGGGAGGCCTTCCAACGCCACGTCTTCCGGTACGCGGTCGGCACTCCAGAACCTTTCGGCCCCAACGGCCATCTGTTCTGCGCGCAATGTGCCCTGCCCATTGTCACTTAAGTTTGTCAATTCTTCGAGCTATGTCTGTTACCTTGGTTCTCTCCTTGTCAAGTACAGTTAAGAACAAGATAATAAAGATTTTAAGGCAAACAGATAGGAAACAATTACGAAAAAAATAATATGTTAATTTTATTCAGAGTAAATCTACTCGTTAATGCAAGGGTATTTAATAAAACCGGCTTTGTGGGGTTAAGATCAGCGAAGTTGGGTTAACAGGGTTATCATTAATTGGATTTTCTATTAATTAAGTAGGGAATTCGAGAAAATGGAGTAATATCATGGTTTGCTGAGCGAAATATTGTAAATTCTAAACTCGCCTGTTGCTTTACCGATATGAGTTCATATAATACGGTATGTCGATTCTCGTCGTATTTCAATGTGTGTACTTCTATATATTTTGCCCTTAATGTCCCGTTGCTGGGCCCTCTCTATCCCTTTTCCACATAAGCACAGATTAACACAGATCGATACCTCCCACGCAAAAAGTCGTTACGTGTTTTTTTTTGTAAAATGAGATTTTAGTACTATAATGTAGTATTATATAAATACTACACATTCTAAAAAACGATATTTTCATATTTTCACTAAAAACCGAGTTTCTAACCCACTAATAGTTTTATTCTTAAAGGTCTTAAAGTAACAGACAGTTGCGTACCTATATTTAAGTCTCAAAAATTATTAACCTTCCCATGCCTATATATCCTTGAATTAGAAATATTTGTAATAACAAATCGATGTCTATTTGCAACTTTAATAGAAACTAGAAAGCGAAGTACAGCTATGAGATCTCAATACCAGAATCTATTATGCACGGGTCTATTTAAAACTAGCTTATTATAAAGAAACGTGATTTGTATGGCTCCTGTAATCTTTAATAAAATACCTGACCAAATTAAAAACTTACCGTTGCAAAAATTAAAAAAAAAATAAAAAATAAAAAATAAAAAACATTTCACAGAATTACTTGTAGATACATGTTATTATTCTGTGCAGAATTTCTTAAATCATATTTTTTTTGTAATATCTTTACTTTGTATTACATTTGCATGCTATATTAAGACAGAATGTACACGGACCCTATTATATAATTTAACAACTTATTTTTATGTACCTATGTTTTGCGTCTGATCAACACAAAGATGACGTTAAAAATCTCTCTTCTGAAAAATCACAAATTTAAACATACGACCTTATGCGCGGGAGGTGTCGAGATGGGACACTCCGCAGTTTAGGTGTGAAGCTACAAGTACGCCGCGGGACCATCTCACTGGGCCAATTCAGTAGGACTGACGCGCGCCGCTAGCATACGAGTTACGCGATAGAAAGAGAGGCAGCTTGTATGTAGGTAATAGGTGTTGTGCGACCTGAATTGCACTTTATTGTGTCGTAGCAAGAGTCGCTTTTTATTTAACTGATTTCGTGGAGTGACCCATCTGTATTAATTTGTGACACAAGTCTGTTCTCTGTGTGCACAGAAATAATCAAATTTATAAATGTTTATAGACAGGATTGGTCCGTTTTATCGCCAGTTCTACATACAGTGGGACACTATAAGGTGGTTATAAATTACTAGCTTATCTTCCGCGATTTCGTCCGCGTGAAATTTCGGCCCCCGACACTCCGCGTCACATCCCGTTGCCCACCCGCGCTAATACTTCGTTTTCACATGGCGTTCTTTCTGACTTTGTTCCTTTTTGCCCAGCTCCTTAGGCTTGCAGCGTGATGTTAAATAGCCTATAACCTTCTCCAGGAATTAGGCTATCAAATACAAAGAGAATTTTCAGAATCCTTTCAGTAGTTTCAAAGATTGCTCCCTACAAACAAATCTTACCTTTTTATAATATTATAATATAGATTTGTTTACATAAATACGGGCTGTGTGCACTCCCAACTACCGTAAAAAAAAAGAACATCAATATCGTTCACACAAAATAATCCTCACATCTTTATTCACTATAAACACCAAAACAGCATTAACAATTAACAATAAAACGCGTGCAATCGTTGCCTGTGTTTAAAAGACTCGTGAAGGAACATTACTTGTCGTTGTGATTTTGTTCTCGTTGTTAGCTGTAATAATCATAGTCTTCATTTATTTTCGTTGCTTTAGAGTTAATAAGTATGTATCTATTATCCATACTATCCATACTAATATTATAAATGTGAAAGTAACTCTGTCTATCTGTATATTACGTTTTCACGCCTTAACCGCTGATACCATCGTCATGAAATTTGGCAGAGATATAGCCTGGGATATGTAGAAGGACATAGGCTTTTTACGCGATAACCGACATCTACGCAGGCGGAGCCGCGGGCAAAAGTTAGTATAGAATATATCTGTGTATCTATTATAGGATATTGTACTGTTATACTTTTTATTTGCACCAATGACAACCACATTTTATGTCCAGAAATTCACTGTCCATGCCAAGGTTGCCTGGAAGAGATCGCAGTATGCGATAAGGCCGGCCATTATATATTTTATAGTGTATAAGTTTTTTTTTCTTTTGTAATATCTGGTGTACAATAAAGTATAAATACATAACAAAAATGTTCAACAAAACATTCAAAGCTTAACGCATTGGAGCAACATAGCACAGCACAACATAGCATAGCAAAACATAGCGGTTTTAATTCCAGCACATTCGGGTGCAGACACTGGAGTAATGAAACCGCATTCAAGTCGGGAACAGTGACAACTAAAATAATACGTGTTATAAAGAATAATAACCAGATTCTGCAGTTGGCACCACTGGTTTAGGCGATATTCCAACTTCAGGGAGATAGACATCACGCCTGTATTAACAGGGGTAGGCAGAACTGTTTTAATAACACCCACATTTCTCCAGTAATGTGTAAGTCCCATGTAATTAGGGAGCCGAGCCTGTCGCCTGATGAGTTGAAACTGATGAGTCTGGATTTTTTCAACCAGGCAAAAATCCAGACTTATTTAGTTTTAGTTTAGGAAGAAACTACTTGGATTTTATTCATATACAGGACAAGTTTTTAACCAGTGCGTAGTTTTTTTTTTGTGGTTCTGTATCAGTAATGGAACATATGTTCATTATGTGTTCAATACTTTTTTTTTTTGGTCCTCTTGAAATAGCAAAATATGGATACAATCTATTCGTAATAATATCAATGGGCGAGCGCGCAGCTGATAGGTATCTTCTACTGCGTTCCGCTTCACTGACCGCGGCGGCGCGTTGCGCGAAGAGTATCCATTATACCAGTTTCAAAATGAACATCTTTCATTAACGATAATTTTATTTTTTTGTACTAAGACATATCAAAATAAGAAATAGGTGTATAATAAAACACGTTTTAGTTTAATTTGTCAAAATTTGCGCACTGATTTAAAACTTTTCCGGTATAGATAGATATATAGGCTCAGTGATTCTTTTGCAATATTTGATTCTTCCGAAACCATACCAATCGAAAAAATAATACTGTTTTTTTTTTTTAATAAAAAATGGTGCTCGATCCAAAGGGTTTGAAAAAAAAAAAGCGAATTTTTGATTTCTTCAAAATCGAGTTCGTTATTCTTTTGCTCACTTTGGTTTATTGCTCATAGTTTCAGTTTCCGCCATGCAGTTCCATCTCAAAAACAAGTGTATTACGTACCTACTGTATTATTTTGTACTGGCTAACAGTAAAAGTGTAGCTTAGTGTACTTTAATTTAAGAAATGTGTTGACAACGCAGAGCTAGAACATGAATATTTGCTGAAGTATGATAAAGTAGCCTGAGCACAATTTCCCCAGTCTACTTGCTACGGCGTAGCAGCCATATGTCACCGCTACGCAAGCTACGCTGACCTAAGAGACTACGCTTCCGTAGCATGGAAAGCTAAGCACGAAGTTATTATTTTAATTTTGTTCTGTGTTTCAATATTATCTCTTATATATAAAGTTCTCGTGTCACAATGTTAGTTACCATACTCCTCCGAAACGCCTTGACAGATTTTTATAAAATTTTATATGCATATTCAGTAGGTCTGAGAATCGGCTACTATCTATTTTTTTTTTAGTTTTAAGTAGGTAGGTAGGGTAGGGCAGGGTAGGGTAGGTAGGTAGGTAGGTAGGTAGGTAGGTAGGTAGGTAGGTAGATAGGTAGGTAGGTAGGTAGGTAGGTAGGTAGGTAGGTAGGTAGGTAGGTAGGTAGATAGGTAGGTAGGTAGGTAGGATAGGATAGGGTAGGGTAGGGTAGAGTAGTGGAGATTATACTATAGCTTTTGACAGAACGAAGTGTGTCGGATCAGTTAATGTTTATACCGGATGACATTTTTTACCGTCTCGTAAAAATTTGGGTATACTAGGTGAACGGAGTAGAAGCCTATGGCATAGTTTTTATTATTTTTTCTTTAACCTAGAAAGAAATTGATCTATGGATAAATACCACACATTTGAAGTAAACTTATCATACTATAACAATAAACACAGAAATTTAACAAAAAACATAATTCAATAAATAAATACGATAAATAATATTTTAATTTAAATCATACGCACCCAAATTTCAATATTTTTATCTTTTATTTTAGTTTTATTTCTGAAAAAATAAAATAAAAAATAAAAATAAAATTGCTATGCCATAGGCTTCTACTCCGTTCACCTAGTATACCCAATTTTTTTCGAGACGGTAAAAAAAGTCATCCGGTATATATGTATATCTTATCTTATTATAATGAGTGACAATTATAGTCACCTACCTGCTTTACATTTTAAATTAAATTGTAAGAGTTTAATGTCATAATATATTATTACGGTAGAACCTTAAAGGCTACCGTGTGATGTTGTATGAAGGAGATACATATATTTTTATAAATACAGGTTATTTCAAACAGTTTGTTGTTTTCTTGCATTTTAATACTTAACCATCTCGCATTTGGGTTTTGTTCCTTTACATACAGAGGGAAATCTTATATATAACAGTGAATATCTTGTATTTAAGGTTTTATACGACTGTTTTTACATAGTAACCTAACAGTTTTTCTTAGCCAATAGATGCTTACCAATTTACGCACATAAAAAAAAATAAGAAATCTTCACAAAACATTCAAAAAAACATCTTTCACAGCACAAAATGAAATAAAACTTCCATTCAACAAACCAGACCCTGTAGCGCGAATGAATAACATATTCAGCTCCTTACAAATCCGCCAAGAAATCACTGGGAACATCCCATTTTCTCGTATCAATGAGGCTCGAGGCGCTCATTAATCAAAACCTCGGTACTACGAACTAAATAGCCAGTTTCATACATAAATAGACGATAGTAACAAACTGATAGCTTTTGATGAATGGCCTGAGACCTTACCGCTAAACAAATGGGCGTTTCTAACTGTTTTGGTATTTAGATTTAGTCGGAGAGTCGGATGAAGTGGGCTTTATATTGTAGTAATTAGTATTAATTTTGTGTAGATATGAAGGCCTAAGTAAATACAATGAGTTCTAAATACATGTTAAAAAATTAGAATGGAATATAGTATATTTTATATCAATTCAATTCAATTCAATTTTATTCATGAACAATTCACATTGTGTTTTAAATCATAAAAATTGTAACTAACACTTTCATAATACAATACAATAAATCATAGAAAATAACAAATAAAACATAGAAAATAACAATCCTTTTTTTATAAATACAACACAAACAAAAAAAAAGTCCAATAACATTACAAGCTACTACATACCTACTAATATTTCCCAGTCTCTCATTAATTAATGTCAAATTTTTATATCCTTGATATGTCATCGTCTATCGAAGACAGACATTTCCCCAATAGGAAAGCCTTAAGTCTTGACTTAAATGAGCTTTTATAAATTATGGTTTTTAAGTCCACTGGCAACCTGTTAAAAATCCGCACTGCTTGATATTGAGGACAATGTTGGACAATATTAAGATGGGGTTTTATTTTGTTTCTAAAAATCTTTACTGCGCGTACTTTCTCTCAACTGTCTCTCCTCATCTGTTTCAAAGTTATGCAGGTATTTTTTTAAAATTCACCATCAATACTAAAACATAGAGGCTGGGCACAGTAAGAATTTTTAAATTTATCAAGTGCGGTCGACAGCTCTCTATTTGTGATTTGCGAAGCATGGTTCGTATGACTCTCTTTTGGAGTACAAAGGCTCTCTGGCAGTTATATTTAAAACTATTCCCCCAAAACTGAACACTATATCTCAATCTTGATTCTATTAGAGCATAGTATACCATATTAAGGTGTTTTATGTCTATTTCATCCCTAAGACTGCGTAAGGCATAACACGCTGAGGAAATATACGAATCAATGGCTTGCAATTACCTTTTACAATTTAAATATTTGTCAATGTATACCCCTAGAAATTTTACCTCATTAACTATGTTAATTTTACTTTGTTAAGTGCGATCGTCATGCTGTCTTTATTGCGAGCCGTTGTACTAAATAATATTATTTTGGTTTTTTCAGTATTAATTATGAGCTTGTTACTTTCATACCAAGAATTAAAAACTGCTAACATTGCATTAACCTTTGCGGAAAGCTCCTGTATGTCGTTAGCTTCAACTATTGCGTTTGTGTCATCTGCAAAAACGGTCAGCTGTGTGTCGGGAAATATTGTATTAATGTAATTAATCAAATCATTTGAAAATAATTTATACAAATTAGGTCCCAAAATCGATCCTTGGGGTACGCCCGCTAATATATCTTGCATAAAAGACTTATTATATTGCTAATATCCACATACATTTTCCTGTTTCTTAAATATGAAGAGAAAAGTTGTAAAGTTTTGCCTCTCACACCATAATGCTCCAATTTTGCAATGAGTAATTTGTGGTCAATTGTATCAAAGGCAGAGCTTAAATCAAGGAAATGCCAGCTAGTATCAAAGGACTAAACGAAGCCATAATATATCAGAGGTGGTTTGACTTCCGAGCGTGCGATCCCAGTCAATGAAACCGAGGGTATATTAAGTTGGCGTTTAGTCTCGAGATCTCGAGATTTGAGTCTGATGTTACCAACTTTACGCGTAGAAAAACAAACTGCCGTGTCTTACGAGTGACAGTGCACGGAATGCGTAGGTAGGGACAACAAAATACAGAATTTAAATGAATTAGATAGAGCAACGAAAATCTTGAAGTGTTGTTTATGGTAAATGTAATAAGTTTTGTAAAAAGTCATAGAACAAAAGTTGTTGTTTATGACGTTAGTAATCTTGCAAGGTTTTTAGTGTTTTACCAATAACCGTGTATAATCGATTATTGTGTGTATCTTGTAAATTGTGATTTATACAACTTGTTTGTGAAACATGGATGACTATCAAAATGTTCAGCAAGACAGAATAGACTATAATATACTATGTTTTTTTATGAAGTTTATTTAGCTTGAGACTTTACATTCCTTTGAAGTCAACAGTCTATACCAGTGAGTGCACTATAAGCATAAAACAAAGACCACTTTATCTTCATAAAATCTTGACCCTTTGCACCAATGAGCGTTGATCATTTTCGCGCCAAATCAAACGATAAAATGGCGGCCGATTTCCCTGGAGATGTTTTGATTCTTCTGTTAAAGGTTGTTGTTTGAATCTCGATTAATGTTGTGTACGCCTGTAGTCTATGCAGCTTTCATTGATTTACTTTATGATGAAAGAAAGATGGAATAATTTTTAATTTTTATGATGGAAGAAACTTTTGAATAATCCTGATGGATCGGCCGAAACTACTGAAAGCATTCTACGATCCTTACTTGGGTACTCTTTTTGCTTCGTCCATTCGTATATTTTGACTTACACGCATGCGCGCCGTTAGCGAATACTACAAAGGAAAACAAAAAACAATGCTACGAGTATCCAGTTGACTTTTGTGAAATATCATAGACTTGGTTTATAGAACTGCAATGCCCGTTGAGATTTCCTATCGATAAAAATTACGAACTTTCATCCTTTATTACACCCCATTAGGGGGTGAATTAAAAAAAAATGACTTTTCTACTCACTTTCGCTACTAAAGAACTCTTGTGCAAAATTTTATGCTTTTAGCCCCAGCAGTTTAGGCTGTGCGTTGTCAGTCAGTGAATTATCAATCAATTGCTTTTTTTTCGGTACAATTCATACAAATTTGTTTAAGACGCAGATATATGCCAGTGACCTTGAGTGGTTAGCTTGCGTGTTCTGTACTGAGCTCACGCAACGCGACGTACGTCCAGCCAGTAATAGGACTCGCCCATCCAGGAGCGCTGTCCCAAATAAGACTCATTATTAATTTATTATATATATAAAACAAAAGGTATTTTAATAAAACACGTATACTAATAAAGATAAATAATTAAATTATCTTTAAAAAGGTGAAGGTTTCAGAAAAATACGCTTGATAGATTATGCGTGAATCTCAGTTTTTTATCTGCGTTAGATATAACTTTACAAATTAATTTTGCTATGTAGTATAAACATAATCTAAAATATTTATGTACTAAGTTATTAAAAAAATGCTCTAATTTAACATATATTTTTTCCTAATCATTAAGACTACTCGTTTAGACGTGATCTTCAGTATAAATTCATTAAAAGTTGGTTATCGTCGCCTTAAGTAAAAGATTCATGAACCGATTTCCTAACCAACCGTTCCACATACTGCTTTCCTTATTTAAAGTAAATTAAATCTGAAGTACACCCCAAAGTCTCATTTTAATTCGCTACAGTGTTCTTGAATAATCTTGTATACATTGTTAGTAATTTTGTGTTCCCTGGTTCAATGTAAGCCAAGCTTGGAGACCGCAGACTATTCATGTTGTTTCGAAGCTAAAACCGCGCCTTATTTGCAGTACATGAAACGGTTATAATAACAAAACTCTAATAATGTTTAGTCACCCCTAAGGCTAGGTTCACACAGCATTGTGTTGCACGTTTTTTGCGGGATAAGGCCGCTTGTACACGCTAAGAAAAGTGACCGGGCCTACGCAAGAATTCATGTCGTTTCTACACACGGACTGTGTACACTGCCACGGTGCTGAACAAGACAAAATCTTGTCTGCGCTAGACACGACGCGCTCTGAGTTGCTGCGGTATTGGGAGGGACGGGGCAGGAGAGGTGGTTTAGGTTGTTAGTGTACGTTTAACGCTTGAACGTGTTCTTCACTCACAAACAATTGCAAATTAATAACAGACTTGACTAGAGCAGCCTACCATACCCTACACACGACTGCCCGAAAACAATCTCATCGTATACACGTTCATATTTGTCTTGTCTGCAGCAGACACGACAAGTTTTCGTGCCTAGGTTCGACAAAATTCTTGTCGTGTACATGATTAATTGGTCCTGTCTGCAGCAGACACGGTAAATTTTCTGAGCGTGTACAAGCGGCCTAAATGTTACCGAATAAGTAGTGGCGCATACATTGAGCAAAGACCTGATCCCACGACGTTTGTACTGCAAAAAACGTATATAGCTATATACGTTTATCGAATACCCACCGAACTTGTCAAGCAAACGAAGTAGTGCATTATATTACACGACCAAACTATCGTATCGTATGAACAACCAGGGGCCCAAGTCTGCTATTTTTATAAATTCGTCACTCCAACACGATCCCATTGTCATTTTGCTAAAAGTTCGTAATCTGTTAAATTCATTATGGTCGATCATTGGTCGGTCAATGGTCTCGTAGTAGAAATGTATTACAATGGCATTTTGAACATTTATTCATGCCAGATTTCATTTATATATATTTTTACATATTATTTATTAGTGTTATAAGCAATCTGAAGTAGTAGGAAGTTGGGAGTTTAGTAGGAGGTTTCATTTGTCATTATGTACGAGATTACCAATTCTTTCAATGGAGCGTCAGTGGCTGACCATTGGCAAGACATAATGACGCCATTATATTAGTAGATTACCAAACTTGTCAAAATCAACAATTATGAAATCAATGATAGACCATTCCGACACTATTGTAATAGCAGACTTGAGGGGGGCTCTTAATACGGTTCAAATCGAAACATGTAAAAAACATTCGGTGTATTTGCCGTGTGAATCCAGCCTAAGACGGTAACATGGCGCCTATTTTGTTGTTGGCTGACTCAACACAAATAAGAGTGATGCTGTCCTTTTCTAACAGCCGGGGAGAGAAAGAGACGGTGACGGGTTTTGTGCTTTCAAATTAGTTTACAGTTTAAACTTCAACGCTTGATGGAAATCTGGGTTCATCAAAATTTTACCAGTTTTGTTTATTTTCGTGTTTTTCTTTGTGTTTCGCGTATTTCGAGTGTCTCAAATATATATAACAATTGAACTATTAGGCAATAGTTTGATTTCAATTTATTTACTGTGTGCACAATGCCTGTATCTTTTTATAATACCAGCCTATAACTATCCTACTGCTGGGCAAAGGCCTCTTCTCATACAGAGAAGACACGAGCATTGATCACCACGCTTACTCAAGACGGGTTGGCGATTTCAGACTTACATTAATTATAAGTCCAGGGTTTCCTCACGATGTTTTTCCTTCACCGATGTCAGTAATGTCCAAGATAAACTCAGAAATTACATATAAATTGAAAAAGTCACATTGGTACTTGCCCGGATTTGAACCCACAACCTCATGCATGAGAGGCGAGGCCTTAACCAACGGGCCATCATGACACAGAAGTTAAATGGTAAATCCAGGTATTTTCTTGAATCTCAATGTTTTTAGGGTTCCTTATAGGATCACTTGTGTGTCTGTCTGTCCGTCTGTCATAGCTGATCCGCTCAGAATCTACTGGACCGATTAAGTTAAAATTTGGTACACTTATGAATTTCTGTGACTAAAAGACGGACGTGTAACGTTAATAAATTAATTTTGCAAATGAAAGAAATTGTTTTATGTTTTTTTTTATAATTTTAAAATAATATATTTAAAGTTATTTAAGTAAAAAAAGAACGGGAAAAAAAAAAAAAAAAAAAAACTTAAAAATGGAACGGGCTATGCGGGAGTTTCTCTGAGGGATCGAATCCGGAACGAGGTGATCCGGCAGAGAACCAAAGTTGTCGACATAGCTCACAGAATAAGCAAGCTGAAGTGGCAATGGGCCGGCCATATTAGCCGTAGAACCGATGACCGCTGGGGTAGACGTGTTCTTGAGTGGAGACCGCGAATCGGCAAACATAAGGTAGGACGTCCTCAGGCTAGGTGGAGCGACGATCTCCGCAGGGTGGCTGGTAGCAGTTGGATGAGAGTTGCCGAGAATCGAGCTGAATGGCGTACAATTGGAGAGGCCTATGTCCAGCAGCGGACTGCTATAGGCTGATGATGATGATGATGAAGTAAAAATAGATGAAAATTGACCATTACCTTATCACCGAAACTGCTGGACCTACAATTTTGAAAAAATACAGAGATTAGTTTTATCTTATAGATTACAGGAAAACCTGTAAGAAGTATAATGGTCTTAAAATAATATGGTAAATCACTCAGTATTTTCCGTACAAACTTACATTTGCAGTTGGAATGTATGGGGTAACATGTGTTTCAAATACAATGTTAATTTTGTTCTTGGGATAAATTCATCCCAACTACGGAACCCTTCATTGTGCGTGGTCCAACACGCAATTGGCCGATTTTTTTTCAATCTTTCAATGAAACAACTTCCTTAGTCCTAATGACTCGGCAAACGTCGGCAGTCTTCGCCAAACCCCGAAGTATAGTCACGTAAGTGTCTAAGCGTTCGTTATCGGCAAATTGATCGGTACGTGTTGTCAGCAAGGGACTGTCGTTTACGATAATAATAACCATTATGATGTTCATTTTCCGCTTTTTTTCCTATGTATTTAAGTTAAATATTGATTGGATCGGAAATTGCGGCGTTAAAAGGCTGTTAAAATATTTTATGGCCCATTAGTTGGATATTTTAATAATTTATTATTGGAAAATCAATTTGTGAGTTTACAGTGGTGGTTTGGTGTTGTGGCAAGCAATAATAATAACCAATCTAATATAAGCCGAGATGACACTTGAAAATAGATAAAAGAAACAACTGACTTCCAAAAAACACTACAATGTGATAAATAACTTTAATTTCATGAGTCTGTGGTAAAAATATACTTTTCACTTCTCATGCTCTAAAAGTACGCCAATATAGCCCTACGAAGCGGGGCTAAAGTGACCACTTTAGTCTCTAGGGAGTGAAAAGTAATTCGTTTTTTAATTTCATGCATGTGACATAGACAAACTTAAACAGCCAGTAAATATACTATTATATGTGGAGTGTGGACCATCTTCATTGCAAAAATGTTGAAGAGTTCCATGCTTTTTCCGCCAAGAAGGTGGCGCCATGTGTTTTAAATTGTTAATCTGTGACTGGTTTAGAAGAAAAAACTGATCGCGAAAATTTCAGAATTTTTGTTTAGTGGAAATTTGTTCGGTTTTAAATAAATTTATTATGAATGTCCAGTGATAGTGAAGAGTTCGACGTCGAAAGAGCAAAAGACATATTAGATAATCTTTTGACGCCAAAATCGCGGAAGATTGACCTAAAAACTTACGAAAGTTTTATGGACTGGAGGAATAATATTTATTAAATGTTTTTGTACTAAATTGATTATTTTTCGCGCACTCAAAGTGAAAAGTACAGTTTGCATCTCGAGACTAAACGCCAACTTAATATACCCTCGGTTTCATTGACTCCCCTCGCACGCTTGGGATTCAAACCACCTCTGGTATATTATGGCTTCGTTTAGTCCCTCGATATAAAATATACTATAATATTATCATATATTTTAAGACCTCAAAAAACAATAAACAGCTCAATTTTCACGATATCGTTTATCAACAGAATTACCTTTTTTCTTTTAACTGGATTTAAATTAGTTTACGCATTTCTCACATTTGCTTGAGTGAGCGTTCACCGGTTCACTAGCGCAACTCTTAAAAAAAATAAAAAATTGTATCACCTACAAGTAGTTGTTCCGGGTCTGACTGTTAGTGTATGTGAGTTTTAAATATTTGTAAACGCAACCACAATACAGGAGAAATTCCTAGTGTGGGACAGCAATAATAAAAAAAGTCATCTCGGTAAGTGTGCGAATGTTGTTGCTTCGTGTCTCAATATGAAACCGTATAAAATGTATTAGAAAATTCTAGACACAATTACCGAGGTTCCTTATTGAGACGTTTTTCTTAATTCCTTCTCAGTCACGAGATAATATTTTTTTGAAGGAGTGGCGCTATTGGACCGTTGTACGCCCTCTTAAGGAAATGTGAGAAATGCGTAAATTAATTTACTCCAATAACTAAAATAAAATAATGTTAATTGTGTTGATAAACGATATCGTGAAAATTGAGCTTAAAAGGTCTTTTGAGGACTTAAAATATATGATAATATTAAGTATATTTATCTACGCCGATGCTATAAATCCTCTATAAAAGTTTTTGAAACAGTTAGCTTATTGCCAACATTAAAACACCCAGTGTCATAGTAACCATAATAGCATCCAAACGGGAGTTATAATGTTGTACTGAATTTCATAATTAATGCAACTCCTTTGCTTTTACGAGGATGATGATCCCTTCCTTACTCATCTGTTTGATGAGTAAGGAAGGGATCATCATCCTCGCTTCCATTCTCACTACTCAATTCGTGGTATCTTTATGAATTTCAAAATAAGAACATTGTCACGCACGCGCGTTTCACTATACTGTACCATAGCGTCGTATCCCGCTATTTTTGTTCGGTATTAGTTTTGCAAAAACTGTTTCAGAACTTTTTATAGAGGATTCATGTCATGGGTGTAGATAAAGTCTTGTATGCAACTGTAATAATTAGGTATTAAAACACTCATGTGGTACTATTATCACAAACCCTCATTCGTGCTTTAATACCCCTTATTATAAAACAGTTGCATAAATAACTATTTTGCCACCAACTCATGAAATTAAAGTTATATATCACATTGTAGTGTTTTTTTGGAAGTCAGTTGTTTCTTTTATCTACTTTTAAGTGTCATCTTGACTTATAATGGATTGGTTTTTATTATTATTTTGGTCGTCCAATCCTCAGTTCATTTTTATCCACATAGTACCTTCCTTAACTTTAAAAACTTACTTCCACTGTTATTAAAATAAATTATAATCAAAACATATTCCTATTAATCCAATTTAACTAATACTGGTCCATAACGGCAAGCAACAGGGGCACTGTGGGCAAGCTTATCTCAATCCCTTCCGGGGCAAACTTCGTAAACATTGCCTGGGCATTATATGACAAATTGATTGCCCGATATAATAGAGCCACAATGGAGATACTTTTGATTGCTCCTATACGGAGAGATGCGATTATTTCAGCATCGTAAAGAGTTTATCGAGTGATTTTGTTGTTATTGGATTAAGTGGTTTTTTATGGCGGGTTAAGTGGAGTTAGTTAAGTTCCTATTTTGTTTCTGTATATTTCTTATTTATTTACTTGGTAAACCAACAGCAGTACATACAAAAGATTAAAAAAGAACAATCAAATAATAAAATTACTAGTATGTATGCCTATTATAGGTGTACATATATAGCATTCACCACATAACAACATCTTAATTGACTAAAAATAATAATAATGAAGATAATTAAAAAATACAATTAGAATTAGAAAACAAAGTTAAAATAAGTGGATATTTGAATTATACTAAATAAAAATATTTAAATGAAATCATGAAAGGTGGAAGGTGGAAAGGGTAACTTTTAACTTTTCTTTAGAAATTAGCTCCTCGCGGCTTTGCCCGCGTGGATTTTTCTTAAATAAAAGTAGTTATAGAACATCAGCTATCTGCCAGTGAAAGTCCCGGCAAAATCGGTCTAGCCGTTTAACCGCAAAAAACAAACGAACAGACAAAAAAGTATTTATTTTTTTGTTATAGATATCGTATATGCTTTCATATGCATTTAGGTAGGTACTGTGTAGTGCCGGATATAAAGAATAGCACCACCCCATTTCCTCCCGTGGGTGTTGTCAGAGGCGACTAAGGGACTTGCTAGAGAATGGGCAGCAGCGTCCTCCATGCATTTTTAACACCATACTGCGATTGCCAACCCGCCTGCCAAGCGTAGTGATTATGGCAAATCCCCCCCTTTTGGGCGAGGCCTATGTCCAGCAGTGGACGTTTTTCGGCTGAAATGATGATGATGATTGATGCGTTTAGTAAAAAGGTGTTATTTTGACATAACAGACAGACATTTCTTATTTTATTTATTTGTATAGGTTATCTTGCTTCTTAATCGGTGATATGGTAAAATTCGAGTACGATCCAAGTTCTTTCTCACTTGTTGGGCTTCAAGATCACTTCGAGTATGCTTAGAAATATTGAAGTTGGCTGACAAACTGGGCCTCAAGTCTGCTATTACAATAGTGTCAGAATGGTCTATCATTGATTTCATAATTGTTGATTTTGACAAGTTTGGTAATCTACTAATATAATGGCGTCATTATGACTTTCCAATGGTCAGCCACTGACACTCCATTGAAAGAATTGGTAATCTCGTACATAATGACAAATGAAACTTCCTTCTAAACTTCCAACTTCCTACTACTTCAGATTGCTTATAACACTAATAAAAAATATGTAAAAATATATATAAATGAAATCTGGCATGAATAAATGTTCAAAATGCCATTGTAATACAATTCTATTACGAGACCATTGACCGACCAATGATCGACCATTATGAATTTAGCAGATTACGAACTTTTAGCAAAATGACAATGGGATCGTGTTGGAGTGACGAATTTATAAAAATAGCTGACTTGGGCCCCTGGCCATTCGAATAATAATAGTTCTTTAATCAATATTAATCTCAGAACTTTATATATTTCTTAAATGTTAAACATAATTTTCTAATTATGGTATTTATCACTTACTGTTTCTAGCCAGCTCAAAATAATGCACCACAAAGGCCATAGCGACCAGCTTCCCAACACAACATCCATAATGCTACAATATAAAACCTCATTACTTTTTATTGGCCCAGTCCAATAGGCCTTTTACCTGACATCAACGGTCGCGTAAATTCCACATATTACGCGAACGAGATTTACGCGCGTAAAATGAACGTTAATTTGGTGATTCATGGACGTATGCGTCTACAGAGGGAGGCGCGAAATGGAATGTATTTAGACATCTTGATACTTTCTACGACCTGTGGGGGGAGGAAGGATAAAAGGCTTCGTTTGTGTGAAAAATTACTACCGATTTGGTTAGGGACGTTCCGTACTTCGTTGGTTTGTGTTAATTGAAGTTCGTCTGGTATTGATACTATTAAACGTCACATCTAACCTAAAGTAAAGAATAAAGAAAAAATCTACTATAAACTAAAATAATAAAATATTATGTTTAATGCCTGTAGATTTCTTCATGAAAGCACGTCAGTTAATGTCTACAGAGTATTTTATTCAATCGGTTCCAGTGTATTCCAAGATTTAAAAGCAATTTAATACTGTGGCGGTATCAACAACGCCACATGCGAACTACGCATCAAAGACCTGACGTCACAAATCCTGCATCGCGCTATCAGAGTTTACCGCGCGACTATCATATATATGTACATACAACATCTCGACATCAACCGTAGGGCAATTGCCCACCAGCCACAATACCCGTCTGGTCGGAGGATCCTCCCTTTACTATAGAGTATGAGTGAACTTTACACCCTGTTCCTCATACCTCTAAAATACATTTACTGGATAATAAAATGTATTACTTTTATGTAGGTAGAGAAGTTCTTCCTGCCTAAAAACATTTTCAAAATCACCGTGCCATAATATTACCCATAGATTCTCATACCAGCATTCTAAAGCCTTACTACCGTCAGCAGATAAGCTATCATAAACACAGAGTTTTAAAATGCAGTAGAACGGGACCAGGGCGTTTCGCTGGCATTTTGCCGACAACTATGATTCAATGGCTGTGTGAATAACCTTTATGTTCAAGTTGCTAACCGTACCTTTTTGGCCTATAATTCAGAATGTTTATTATTCTATTAATAGTAATATACCTAGTTTACGATTTTTTTTTAAATTTAATGCGATGTAGGTAAGTTCATTTAGCCTTAAAAATAAGCATACATTGACCATAATTAATTTAATTGTCTACAATATTTGATTCATAATATCGTATCAATGTGTAGCCATAACTAAAATAATAATGTGGAACTAGTGATAACAAATTTAAAGGGGTATGGGACAGAAAAGCACCTTTTTCAGGAATCAAGTATATCTAAACTAAGACAATGGTGCCGATTCCCTTGTTCACAAACTAAACTAAATTTAAGTGCAGTGCATCTTTTTCTTTCTATTTCATTAAGAAAAGGACAGAAGATAAATTTTAGTTTAGTCCTGTCAAATTAATCAGCGCTTACGTAAATCGACGTAATTTTAGTCGGCAAGTTTTTAATCACGTCTAAACTTGTATGGAGTAATGCTCACGCACTTCGTAATACTATTTAATAACTAAATTCAACATTAGTTCCATTATTTTCAGATTCTTTTAAAATGGAACTAATGATGAAAAAAAAAAAACATCAGTAGTTCCATTATCGAACTGTTAATGGTACTAGTGGCAACGAAGGAAATATTACACATTGGATACTTCATTGTTCCATAATACTGTTTCAGTGTGTAATTGAAACAGCATTATGGAACAGAAGTTGTAGACAATCAAATGAATTCATGTCGATGTATACATACTTCTTACATCTTTTTCAGGCTGACTGAATGTTGAGTTTTAATCGAACACTCAGCGAAAGTGCATAATTGCATCGAACGCAAGTATGCACATTCGCTCATTCACCAAAATGTGGGCCAGTTTGCGTTCAGATCTCATTGGAGACACCACGTATTCAATACCATTAATTACCATTTTACCATACATTTTACCAATACTTTACATTTTTTTACCATTTCTAAATAACTATAACTATATTGAATCACTATTACACTAACAATTGCGTTTTTTCGCTTATAATTCAAGACTTCAGACTTATACTACAAAGTACCATATCCTATCAATACGACAAAGGCGTGTTATCTCACCATAGCGCTGTTATATTGTTCTAGTCCTAAAAGCACTTGAGGCGATATGTGTTGTGGAAAAATAAGTTATAGTTACACAAAGTAATGCAGTTAGCTTTTCAATTATCTCTACAGCTTGTTTAGAAAACCACTTAATCTAATGATTACTAAAATCTTACTGAAGTTTGGTGTAGCCATTACAGTTTCATTTTAGTTTCATTACAGTTTTTTGATGAAAGTGAACTGTAATGGCTGGCAAAGTTTTTCGCTCGCCAAACTTTAGCAATCACCCTCAAAACTTACCAACTTACAAAGAACGGACCATTCAACAAAAGCACAAAATCTTTCTAGGTAAATTAAAAACATCATTTTCCTAAGCGAATGCACTGAGAAAGACGAACTTTTCCCTCTGTAAAAATACTTGGTACTGCGGGAGCTACACAATGGCACAAAATGGCACAATGATGATTCGTAGAGCTCTCTCTCAATAACTGCGCCTTTGTATGTGTGCCGTATCATAGTGCGGACGTATGATTTGTGCCAGATAGTTTGCTGTTAACTATGAAATCCTAGTAGATGACTTGTTATTGTGTGTTGTTTTGAACGGCAGATAGTTTTAATGTTATGTTGTTGTTTGTGTCTTCGAAATTGCAAAAACGATGTTCTAGATTGCTTGATTTGATTGCTAGCGTTCGCGATGGGATGGTTAATTTCGAATTGCCGTAGATGCAAATCTAAATACCTGATAATCAACAAGATTCCGTATCACTGGAGTAATGAATGCATAAATAAACTCACAATACTTCCTATGGAATCTATACCACGTCATATGATAATTCAATAAGATAATAATCGTTAAATCGGTTTCAAGAACAGATTTATCTTCTAAGGACACATATATTCTACTGAATATATTTCAGCCATCTATATAATATACCCTTACGTTAGCAGCTGTCTCAAGTCTCAGCAATTAATGTACGAAAAATATAGGCACAGGAACCCTCCGCGCTAAGGTATCACTAATGGAATTGCGACGAGTACCTACCTTACATAGGTTCATACAGGATTTTATAAGAAAACAACCGAAGCTCGTACAATATTCATCCGGCTTAAGCCGCGGGGAGAAGATAAAGTAACTCTTAAAAACACTTTCATAACTTCAATTCATCCCGCGTAGTTCTCGGCTTTGTTCAACATTTTGCACTTTTATTTGACTAAGAAAGTAGCGCCGCAATGCTCAATGAATCTCCGTGCGTCAGCAGGTTTTATTATAGTCCAGCTGCTATTGTGTATTAATCACAGAGTTTCTTAAATGAAAATAAATAGAACGACGCTGTTTACGAAAGTCGAAACTAGGTAGGTATGCACAAAGTTAGCTTTTGCGTCCGTTAATAGAATACACAGAAATGTTCCTATGATCACATTCGTAAATACAAGCTATTCAAACGGAAATACTCTGTTTATTAATCGTCTAGAAAATGTTGTTTACTTACTTAAAATAGTCTTCGCAAATAAACTGATTTATTTAAAGAGCGTTTATACGCCACGTGGAAATAATAACGTTACTGAGTGGCCTCACTGATGCAATATTATAATTTGTTTATTTTTGTTTCAGGTAGCAGTAACATTAGAGAATGGCGTCATCGGTGCGCAAATAGTGTGTGTGAGTGCGAGTGGGTGCGGGCGATGAGGCGGGCGCGCGCGTAGCCTGCGCGGGATGGAGGAGGACGAGAGGAGGCTCTCGTTCCCGCCGCCGGCGCCGCTCAACTCGCCGGGCGAGGAGATCGACGGCTCGCGGCTGCTGAGCGAGATCGTGCGCACGCTCGAGGCCACCAACCCGGAGGCGGCGGCCCCGCTGGTCGCCTCGCAGTCCCGAGATGCGCTGCACGTGGAGGGCGAGAGGCCGCGCCGCGATGAGCTGCGGATCCCGCTGGAGGGCGTCACGTTCGCGCACGAGAGCTGCGTGGCTGCCGCCGAGCGTGACGGGCCGCGCGCCGCCGTCACGCCGTTCACGCGCGAGTCGGCACGGCGCGCGGGCTCGCGCGGGGCGCAGCTGGTGCGCGAGTTCGGCTTCATGCCTCGCCGCCGCCTCAGCGTGGAGGATGGCGCGCGCCTGCCGCGCAAGTACGAGCCCTTCCCTCCCAAGTTATACGGACGACCGCTCGAGGAGATCGACAACTTTATTTACGATGAGGTGAGTCTCTAACCCACATTTCACACGAACAGCTTTGTTACTTTCTATAACAGTGTGCCTCCACAGAGTAACATTTAAAATATAGAAAAGCGCCTCGCTGCAGTTGTTCCATTTTGCTGTCAATTCTCTTGACGCATAATAACTCAAAAGTTGCTCGTAATCATAAAAGTCTTTGTACATTTCCTCTTTATGGAAATACGTTGGAAATGGCACAGTTTCAGTCGCGATTTCGTTTAAATTTTGCATATCTTTAGGTAGTCTATGCATTTTTGCTACCGGTAATAGGGAGAAGTGAGGTCGCCCTTTCCATCTCATAACGTTTTATGTCTCTTCATACACGCACGTCACGTCACATGACGTCACGTTTTCACTTACGTGGGAATAAAGGAAATCTTGCGGAAAATATCGATGTGTTTGTTATAGTCAATTGAATAGATATGGTGTGATCAATACTATTTTGTATACAAATAGTATTTTGAACGTAGTTCATGTTCTTGGTTTGTTTTTGTTTTATTTTCACTAGTAGCCTTTTAAACATGTGCATTGCTACAACAGTAAAGAATAAACGAATTCCCTGAAATTTGATTGGATATAATAACACTATCTGAAAAAAATCAGCTCAAGCTCAAACATTAATGAAAACAAAAAACAACAACAAGAGAATGACAAAACAACTCTGAAATCTCTTTCCCGTTATGACAAATGAAGCTAATTAATGTTCGCTGTTTTCGTCACCCTCATCCACCCAATAAAATCAACGTATTACCTTGTATTTACCAGCATTTACCCAAAATAATGTCTTTTAGGACCGCTATAACATCCGCAGGGGGATACTAACATCTCGCTGCGGTCGGCGTCCATTTTACTTTGATCTATTACAGGTTCCAAGGTTTTAAAGGTACCCAAAGCACGTACAGGTCATTTTAGAGTGGTAGTTGACCATTTGATGGGTTTTCGTGAACAAGTGGTGTACGAACGACGGATCGTTAAAAATGATGGCTTAACGGCCGGACGTGTCGGTCTGATCTGCTGTTCATCCCTCGTTACGGATTTGGAGTAAATTTTCAATTAAAATTTTTGAAATTTTATTTAAAGTGAAGGGAAGATTGGGTTTTTAATTGGTTTTTTGGCTCTATGAAGGTAATGTAGTAGATTTTGCAGGTATATCTGAAGTTCGGTTGACTTGAATGAAATACCTATACTCCATAAGAATAAGATGGATCTTGAAATAAGATTAGACATTTAAATAATCTTTTTTACAGCCCGTTCAACCGATTTTGACTTCTATTGCGTTGATGGCATGACAAATGGGAGCTGCAGTAAAAAGTTGGTATTGTACTCTTTTTTGCTTTTAATGCCATCCTTATGCCTACGGAAAAGAAGTCGAAATCGGTTGAACGGACTGTGAAAAACGATTATTTAAATGTCTAACCTTATTTCAAATGGAGTATAGCTGCGTTTAATTATACTGAATTCATGATAACAGACCCAATAGTTATTGGAGCTATGTATTTATAATGCTAGTTAAAATAAAATGCATGGAGAAAAAAATAAAAATGTACTTTGAAATAAACTTTGTAATATTATGGAAGAAGACGCAAAGTGCACTTTATGGAACTTAAACAAAGGGCACTTAAACAATGTTTTATCTTTATGGTCATCAAAAGAATAATACAAAGCCAGCTTCTTAAAATGCCTGAAAAGCATAAGAATTAAACCAAGCACTTCACTTAAAAGGAAGCACTTAATCATCTAAAATTCTCTTACATAAAGCTTGCATGCACTTGCCTACTTAAGCCCACTTACTTGACTTAAACTTAAGACATCTCCGTCACGTCGATGTTAACATTTGCTCGCACGGTGGCTAGGTGGCAAGGGGGCGACTTATCGCGGCTGCCCTGACCGGCTTATCAGATCACTTCGCCTCCCCACTTGTTGCACTTTGTACACTAAAGTTAGGATACTTTGAATGTGTTGGATTGATATATGGAGCAAATATATTAGATAAGAATAAAGTTCGGAGGCATTTAATTATGTTATGTTGGCAAATAGATGGAGTAGACACTCAATTGGGAGTTAAACCACTGCCGGTGTAACTCCAAGGAGTTTGGCAATGCGTTGTAAATTTTAGTTACTAAGAGGAAAGTTACCTTTCAAACTCGTCATTTGATTGGAGTGCATTTTTTTCAGTGCAGGTGCACTCTCTGTATGGTACGGCAATCCGACACGACCGGGAAGAGTTCAGGCGCAGGACTAATGGGTTTACGTGCTTTCCGATGCCCGAAAAACTTTCCAACTTCAAAACTCCCAGCTGCTGCTGAAAAATTTCTTATGGAAAAACCGACTATCACTTTGCTCGACCTGGCAATCGAACCCAGGACCCCACTGCTTAGCAGTCGCGAAGACGAGATTAACGGGGCAGAAAATATAAAAGCCTCATACTACGAATTGAAAAGTTCGCCGCGGTTTCGTTTTCTTTGCTTCATCCACTTTCGTAGTGCACTTTTTACGAGTGGCCGGTCCAGGGTTGAGAGTTTCGGCCCTTCAGTGGCCTCTTTAGCCTTCAATGCTACTGAAGTGTCAATAGCTCTATAGCTGGTATTGGCACTTAAGTGGCTTTAACGGATTGCCAAAGTGTTGGTTTGGTCTCATAGTGATTTCACGTTTAGAGGTGATATTATCATCATGTTTGTCTGGCATTATAATATTGAGTGAAAAGGATTGTAATTTCGCAATGGAATATATCGTTTTAGAAATTAAGATCTTATAATTGACTTCACTGCTGTATCTGATAAGTGGTCTGTTTTAGTTTTTTATCGGATCACTCGTGTGTCTGTCTGCCACAGCCAATTTGCTCCGAATCTACTGGGCCGATTAAGTTAAAATTTGGTACACATACGAAATTCTGTGACCCAAACACGAAAGTGTAACGTAAATAAATGAATTTTAAATATGGGGGTAATTTTTGGAGGCCAAACGGAAAATAGTGGCCACTCAGCTCCGATTTAATGATTACAATAAAACATAACAATTTAAAACTACTGTTTGTAGTAATAATAACGTATAGTCTTGTGAAGCACAACTTGACGAGCTTATTTTCTGCATTTTCATTCTAAAATAAAAGAAATCATCGAAATAACGATGAGGGCGCCACTGTGCGTTCGGTAGCCTCTTAACGTGACAACATCATAACAAAACATTGATGCGGCGCAAGCATACAATGAGCGCAACGGGACAATGAGCGTAACGGGACAACGAGCGTAACGGGACAATAAGTCATCCTTTTTTGTGCATGCAGCTGGCGTTCATCGATTTATAAGAAGTTGTCACGTCAAAAAATTGTGACAATTGTGTGATTGTACCTATTGTGTGTGTGTGTTATGACGGAACTCTTCGTTATGTGTGGTCCAATACGCACTTGGCCGGTTTTTTTTTGCCTTGATATCCCTTCTTGTGTCTTCAGCTTCAAAACAAGTAGTAACATCTTGTTATGTCTGCCACGTATGAGGAACGCCATAAAACAAACTAGATTTATTTATTAATCCGACGAAAAAATCCTTATAAATGATACATTGTAGCTACGACAACGCGGCCGCTCCGCATAATCCCTCGTTTACTATTCCAAGTGCCGTGTCGTCGGGTCATAAATAAAAAAAAAAACTTCTCTAGCAAATCGGCCAACTGTCGTAAACGTAAAATCGCCGGCTTTTCGTCGGAAAAGTCGCAATTGGCAGCGTTTAATTTATTCCGGGAAGTCGGGTGTCGCTCAATGGTCTGTTGTCCCCTCTCAAGTGACTTAAGACCGCTAGAGTTGCCACTAAACAAATTGAAATCAGAAATGTTGCCAGTAAATAAAGTTTTATGGTCTATCTGTTTTTGTCTTGACTTAACGTAACCTTTTGTTTTTTTTTTAACGTTTTTGACGAGACAACGTCTAATAAATCGATGAAAGCCAGCTGCATGCACGAAAAAGGGTGACTCATTGTCCCGTTACGCTTATTGACCCGTTACGCTCATTGTCCCATTACGCTCGTTTGTTCTATGTTTTGCTATGACGATGTCACGTTAAACTATCGTCCGTAAACCGACTTTACAGACAGCCAATTTTTTTAAAATTATATTTATGTTTTTGATATTGTTTCTGTAATGGTGTGTGGCAGAAAATAGCGCTGTTGTAAAACTAGTGTGTACCTAATGTGTTACTCGCACATGTTTTTTCTCTCTTGGGAAATTTAGTGCGCCTTCGACAAGCAACGATGTAGATTGGAAACGCATAAATTTATAATACTTCTTTAGATCGGCATCGGAATCTATGGATGAAATGTCTGAAAGATGAAATGGCTAGAAATAAAAAGGAAACTGAGATGATGAGGTACTGTTATAGATGTATGTATGGATAACGAAAACATGCTGTATCCACTCTGAATAAATTGAGCGCCGCTAAATTATAGGTGCTGTTAACTCCCCGCGATCTAACGGTACCATAGATTCAGATGCAGATAACTTTATGTTTTCAAACATGTGTGTACATACAATAAATTATAAAATAAATGCATGCAAGGTATTACAAGTAGGTACATGGAGTTGTGCTAACATGAATACCATTTTGTCATGGTATTCAAATATTAATTTAAGTATATCATTTAAAAAAATATAACAACATTAATTCATATTGACAATGCTGACATAAAATAAACGAAATTAAATTGATTGATTACATAGTTAGTTCTTAAAGAAATAGGTAGGAGTTACATACAAAATTGTCAAATATTAAATTACCAATAATAAAAAATATAATAATATAGTGATATAATGTCAACGTAGGTCCAAAATATTCAATACAAACGTCATCATCAAAAGTATTATTACATTACATAAATTTCAGAATTTATAAATAAAAGAGTATGTCAATTTAAAATGATTCCCTTAAAAATCATTCACATCATAATATAATAAGCTTTACTAGCTAAAAAAAAGATTTGAATGTCCTTTTAAATGCTTCTACGCTTAGTAGCTCTTTCCAGCTATTGGGAAGCTTATTGTAAATAATGGGACCCATACAAAAATCACTCCTGCGCATAAATGCAGTCCGAGACCTATGTCATAACAAATAAAACGCCTGTTTAATTATTATATTGCGTAATTATCAGAGATCGGAATACATAGAGTGGATAATACCTCCTCTAAAATCCCGGAATAATTTATAATGACGTTTATATCCCGGGATTTAAAAACCACGAATTATTTATTGGATTTTATTTATAGTTAAATTTATTGATTTGAAGAATCATAGTTATAGATATTTTTTTTTTGATTTCCGTAGGTACTAAATTGTGTGTTTATTATATTGCGATAAAAAGGGTCCATCCACTCTATGTTGCTTCCTTCCTCGAAGTTTAGGTAAATAAACCCTACCTATTCCGATCTCTGGTAATTATTAAGGATCTTTTAGTATATACATTTTCATAATGTTTATATTATATCTATTTTTTCTCGTAACATGCGCTTGTCAGCTCGGGAAGCCGACTCTGATCTGTTTTCCTGTTCTAAATATAAATTAAATGTTTGTTTCGTATTTATGATAGATTCGCGGAGGTTTCATGCAAATACCACGTCAGGTTAAAGCCTCTACAGTACCTACCTACAATTCGTTGCGGTATATGCTTTAAAAGTAATCAAACGTGAATAAAACTCTATTTAAAAAATATATATATATGAGTACAGTCAGTATACACAATTAGCTGACCCCCCTTGCATAAATGGTTGAGATTTTTTCACTAACAAATCGTACGATTTTAATTTTTTTTCTAGTTTTGGGTACATTTCGTATATTTATTTATTTATAATAATCTTACCTACACTATCATTACAGATCTATGATCCAATGCGACAGAGTGGCCTTACTAACTAAATAAATAGGTATTTAAATTAAATTAAGAATTATAAAATTCTATCGATCCGTATTAAAAAAAATCTCAACCATTTATGCAAGGGGGGTCAGCTAATTGTGTATACTGACTGTACGTTTAATGGATACTTATTACCGGTTTTTTTTTTTTTTTTGATTTTGCAATTGCGATGTTTCAGCATTTTATTTCATTAGAAACACCAACAGTTTTCAGTTATCATCACACTAATATTATAAAGGAGAAAGTTTGTGAGTGTGTGTATGTTTGTCTCTTCTTCACGCTCAAACGGCTAAACCAATTTTAATAAAATTTTGTATGGATGTAGCTGACACCCGGGATTTACACATAGGCTACTTTTTATCTCGAAAGAATGTAGTGTTTGCGGGTAAAACCGCGGGGCGCAGCTAGTACATACATAAACTCACGCCTTCTTTCCATGGGGTAGGCAGAAACAGCAGAACGCCACTTACTACGATCCTTACATTCTCTTTTTGCTTCGTTAACGTTCGTACATCTGGTTATAAACATCGTTCTATAAATAGTAATCAATTAAATACTTACCAGCTTTCCCTTTTCAACCACAATTATCACAGAAACAACTACTTACTTCGAAGTCATAACAATAAAATATAGGAATCGGAAGTATATACTTAACTCCGGTAAAAAAATACGGGGCAGTCTGGGGACTGCCGATAGAAGTGAAAACTAAGTAACTAAACCGTTCGGTGACGATGACGCGAGTTCTATGATTTTTGTTCACCCAAAAAGTACACATATATACACAGTATACATATAGCTCATGGAAAGCGTTCGGTGACGATGACGCGAGTTCCATGATTTTTGTTCACCCAAAAAGTACACATATATACACAGTATACATATAGCTCATGGAAAGCGTTCGGTGACGATGACGCGAGTTCCATGATTTTTGTTCACCCAAAAAGTACACATATATACACATTATACATATAGCTCATGGAAAGCGTTCGGTGACGATGACGCGAGTTCCATGATTTTTGCTCACCCAAAAAGTACACATATATACACAGTATACATATAGCTCATGGAAAGCGTTTGGTGACGATGACGCGAGTTCCATGATTTTTGTTCACCCAAAAATGCTCAACACGCCTAAAGAAGTTTTAACTTCAAAAAACTGCACTGCAGAATTTGCGAAGTATATTTTCCATGGTGACGTTACAGGAAAAAATATAACCGAAGTATCGAGTGCAGATAAACTTTCACTGGCCAAATGAACCGAATAACAGTTTGGAGGAACGCCAACGTTGCAAACTCATTCTGGAATATTTGTGACCATTTTTGATTGTCACATAATGGAGACAAAGAAGTCATTAATGAGAATAAATAGGGTGTATCTATTCAAACACGAAGTATTTTAAGAGAGAGATTATTTAAAAAATGAATCAATTTAAAATTACTTGATATGATGATTCATTATCAAAATTCACCGCGCTCGTGCCGCCACCGTCGCCGCGTCCGGGCGGGTCATAGAATATGTAAAATTTTGGAAAATGCAACTCCTTTGCAAAATGTCTCAAGCAATTTAATAAATTATAATAATTATGTAAAAACACAAAACACTTAGATTAAAAAAAAAAAAATCGCTTCTATGGCTTTTTTACCACCTATAGATGGTCCTCTTAAAATATTTTGTGTATGAATAGATACACCTTATATAGGCGGAGATGGCAACGTATTTATGTAATGTATCGATTCGAGCGTGATGCGTTCGATGTGAGCGCTGGATCCTCCACTCGACTGGTGGCTTTTTCTCGACTTCCTTTGAAACGCGTTACAGTAGTCACTGCATCGAGCCAAGCCGCTCAATGTGAGCGCTGGATCCTCCACTCGACTGTTGGCTTTTTGACGACTTCCTTTGAAACGCGTTACAGTAGTCACTACATCGAGCCAAGCCGCTCGATGTGAGCGCTGGATCCTCCACTCGACTGTTGGCTTTTTGACGACTTCCTTTGAAACGCGTTACAGTAGTCACTGCATTGAGCCAAGCCGCTCGATGTGAGCGCTGGATCCTCCACTCGACTGTTGGCTTTTTCGCGACTTCCTTTGAAACGCGTTACAGTAGTCACTGCATCGAGCCAAGCCGCTCGATGTGAGCGCTGGATCCTCCACTCGACTGTTGGCTTTTTGGCGACTTCCTTTGAAACGCGTTACAGTAGTCACTGCATCGAGCCAAACCGCTCGATGTGAGCGCTGGATCCTCCACTCGACTGTTGCAGTAAATAACGTTTTTGTAAAATTTTATTGAACGGTTCGCCAGTACACTTCACAGGTTCGCTGAGAGGTTTTCGTTGTGTGGTCTAAAAATAAACTGTAAAATAGGCTAAGTTTTTAAGAAATAAATAAATAATAATAATAAAGAAGGAGATTCAGAAGGCAGTAGGTCAAAGTCAAAGTCAAAGTCAAATAATTTATTTCAAATAGGCACGAAGATGCACTTTTGAACGTCAAAAATTACATGAATAGTTAATTGATTCTAGTTGCGCCTTCCAAAATGTAGTTATGTATGGAGAAGAATGGGCAAGAAACTCCATACTTACTCTTTTAAAATGTTAACAATAGTTTGTATACATTAATTAATATTTATAGGTGAAGACAATGTACCTAGAATAAAAAAAAAAAAAAAAAAATCATCAAAATTACTTACCACAATTGGTAAAAAGAATGAAAAGTGAAGTAATAACAGAAAAAATTATAAATGCGATAGGTACATGGTGCTCACATATTTACAAACATTGTATATGATTACCCAAAAAAAAAAACAACACATAATAAGTCAGTGTGTGAGTTAAAATATTAATCACAGAAAATAAAATTAATATCATATAATAATAATATATTATATAGGTACTCCTTGATACGGCTCGCATAGTGAGGAGGTTCCTTTCTCTAGAGCCCTGACCACTAGCAGCTTGGACCCTGTTTCTGATGCCAATGGGCCACTAGTTTTTATATTTTTAAATGTTTTTTATATCTTTTTAAAGAAATATTTAAATATGTATTTTAAATGCATTTTTTTTTATAAACGTCATAATCATAATATATATTATCTTATTATTTTATTATTATCTTCCTCTGTCTTGATTTCTTTATGAAATCATTAATTTTAACAACAACAATAAATTTAGAAAGTCTAGGAACATCTCTGTTGGCATTTCATTAACAAAACGTCAAGACAAAACACAATAATTCTTTGAATCCCGAACTCATTGCTAATGCAGATCACAAATTCCTTTACCCTGTAACAATATTGACATCTTAATGTCCATTTAAAATTGCCAACTGTTTACTTTCTAAGAATATTCTTGATATTAAATGGTACCTATATAATGTTGTTGTCATATTGTTACGCCATTTTCCACCTTCAGAACTACAAAGACATGAAAATTGAGAAAGGACAATTTTTAAACCGTAGATATTCCAAAACTGATGTTTCATTCTATAAATATAAAGTAGAAAATATTTCACACCGTGTTCCAATATTATTTCTAGATGAAAGATAACTGTTCTACGAGTAACATATTTTGTGTCAGCGAAACTCCGACATTTTGGCATAAAATAAAAAGACGAGGGTGAATATATCTTTTTGTAAAAAGCTCAGGGAACGTGAATTGATAATTATTCAGTCTTGCAACCCCAGTGTTTAGTGTTGTACCCAACGATCTCTCATGGCGGATATGAGGATAGAACTGTACCGGGATGCGGATATTTGAATCGTACTAAAAGCCTTATAAGAGCCTATAAAACTGTCATTGTGACACGTAATGTGTTCCCTCTGAATAACTTCCTAGACTGCGATTGTTTTGTTTTATTCTAGAACATTTAAACTTTTATCTTAATTACATAAGGACCTCTCTCTGTACTTTTCAAAGTATACAATCACAGTTTGCACAGTTTAATCTGGTTGGTGTCCTAATTAAATTGTTATCTCGCATTCGCCCATGTTGACGGTTGCTTGCTTTGCATTAAACATAAGTAATTTGTGGATTCCCGCGTTTTATTACCCCGGTAAAGCTTCAGAACAGACTACAATTCACTAGATTTTACGAGCGCCGATTAACATAGTCAAAGGCTGGCTACTCGTAAGCGTATTCACATAAATGTAGGCAATTTTACGATAACGCTTAGTTGCGCCAATATCGATAGGTTAAGTGCATAAACCGCTTTTCCTTCCGCTGCATTTTTCGCCAATACTTTTCGCGTCTCCATTTCATCTGACAACCAACATGCGGTTCGCCTCGCAAAAACACATCGAAGTGGTTAAAAATTATCTTTTTATTCATCCGCTCGTCTGCTCGTGAACACTTTAAAAAAGCGATTAGGGCTGGGAAAGTTAGCAATTAAAGTGCTAAAGTAAAAAAAGAGAAAACCGTTTCAGTTTGTATAGGGGATCCACTTTATATCAAGTGTTACCTAAACTTTGCTAGGTTTTACTGAGAAATGGGGGAAATCTATTAGGTACGTCCTCCGGTTAAATTTATGTTCAGATGTGTGTTTCTTTTACGTGTAAGTTGTAAAGCTAAAATTCTTCTTGGATGTTTGATTTTTTCCTTGGATTAGGTACTTAAGTAGATTGCAATTATTTGTGGTCTCGAACCTGCTTAGTTACTTATTTTTTTACGTTTATTTTTAGCTGGAGTAAGAAATTGATTCTGCAAAGAAAAAATCATAACAATTTTGCTCAATGATTGAGAAAATCTTTCCCAGTCTTATTTATTTATTTTTATCCAATGTTGATTGTTTATTTATTTTACTGATTACTGATGCCGCAATCAACGCGGTACAACGTGATACTGAGCTCATATAATCTATTTGTTCTATACAAATAAATAATATTCTGTTTGTAATGTCAAAATAATATTTTTTTTATTAAATGCATATGAAATTAGGTATATATACGATACTTATAACAAAAACCTTTTTTTTTTTAATTTATGTATGTCTGTTTGTTCCGGCTAATCTTCAAAATAGCTGGACCGATTTTGATGGGACTTTTACTGACAGATAACTGATGTTATAAGAAATAACTTAGGCTTAGACTTCTTTTATTTTAGAAAAAGCCGCGTGCAGCAGCCGCTAGTATATAAAAAAAAACAATGAAAGACGCCTACGTTGTCCCACTGCATTGAAAAGACCTCCCTTTCTCTTTTCCACTCCTATCTTGAGCTGGGATGGACCAATCCTGTCTGTAATCTGTAGGCGTCAAGCTTGTCTTAGGTTGCCTTGTGGAGATTCTTGCCCATTCTTCTCCATACGTAACTACTTTTTTTTTTTTTTGTTTAAATTTATTACGTTCCAACGTGCCTCATAAGTGCCTATTTGAAATAAATGGTTTGACTTTGACCTTAATCCCGCAAGTTAAATTTGATCAACATGTTAATTCTAAATTCCTCTGGCAAATATACAAACAACATATTTCTGAATAAAACACATCATTAACTCGAACATTCAACCTCATTCACTCCTTATCGGTAGGTGTTGCCAGTTGAAATATACGCGGACATTCGACGCAATTTGTTGGAGCTGTCACATGCAGACACCCCTTATGTCGCCTTGTGCTGAATGCGGTACTAAATAGATGGCTGCAGAAGTTTTATTGTGACGTATATTGTGAAATAATGAGATGGCCCACCCATTAAAATTGTATTGGAAAAGAAATGCATTGCTAGTGTATGTAAAACACATTGTATCTGCCACTTTTCGTCATCATCTTTAATCTCTGTAGTATAGTAATATCAAAATGTTACGTTAATCTTTAATAATTTTTTTCACTTTGGTCAAAGTGTTCGATACATTCTGATTGAATTTCTTAAGAAAAACTGCCTCCTTTTAAGCTTTTATTTAACTTGCAAAGTTTGTATTTATGTAAGTATGTATGTTCGGGTCAAATCTTGCTTCTAAATTTTAAAGCAGTTATCCTCAAACGAATGAAATGAAGTTTTGCATACACGTTTAGATTGAATGACAATGCATGGTTAGCTAAGCAATGTCATTCTAAATCCAGAACGGCGGATGGCCCAAGATAGCGGGCTAGTAAATTTTTGGGTTCCAGGATATGGGTATCAAATAAAAGGGTTTGCTGAGAAGAATACGAAAAATAAAAGTACTTCGCTCTAAATCTATTATGACGGACCGCCCAAGATGGCGGACTAGTTATTTTTTACGCGTTACTATAATATGGGTATCCAATTATAGGGTTTGCTGAGAAGAATAAGAAATATAAAAAAATAAATGAAGCGTAAAAAAACCTATTTTAAACTACCCCCCACCCTAATACCCTAACTTTAAATTATATCAAACCCATCAATTTATTATATTACACAATTTATATGATATAAAAGCTTGTCGCGAGATTTACTTGTGTCTAATTACTTCTCTATTAAAAGTTTTTATCAATTTTAGGAGAAGTTTTTGTCACAACATTGTAATCACATAAATGCAATAAAATATATACGTATTTGAGTTTGAGACCTTCCAAAATATTCTGTCAAGTTTATATTACAGCCTAAGTATCTCTATTCCGTGTCATCGAGAGTTGGTATTCTGTTCTCCATTCGGAGCTCCTTTCAGTGAGATTTGTTTAGTTTTATTCCCTCTCACTAGGGATACGAGCCGTGGCATGTTCTACACGAAGCTGGGATTTGTTCCGCGAACCTCTGTGGACCACAGAGATTTTATATTTCATTATTACTGCAAAGTATAGATGTAGTCGTGGAAGCTTTATTTTTCACTACCATGTGGTCGTGGAAAATAAAATGCAACGCTCCTGGTTCAATTTTTGATTTTGCCGTGTGATTTGATTCTGTATGTTAGTTTTTTTTTTTTTTGTGTTGACCCTTTTTGTTCTTATAAATCCTGCATGAGATCTTGTTGTTGTTGTCTATATTTTTCTTTTTTTTAATGTACCTAATTAAAATACCTAATACCATTGTGCAGGTTACAATTAAATATTTGCACACCATATGTAATGGTAGAATGTAAAGGGGCCATTATAGTTTTAAGATCATACCTTGTAAACCTACATTCTGGCAAATAATTGGATTTGATTTCATTTGATTTGATTTGATTTGAGAGCACTCTATTATCTGATGTTGATTTGAACTCTTCGAATCTGTTAAGCAAAAAGATTAGTCCTTTGTGTTGCGTAAAACCAACGGTGGCAATGTTCCTGAATTTGGTGTTTCCAATTTTGTCCAGGGATTTTTTGGGGATGCTATAAGCTGACTGTGTCTCGACGCCTTTCGGCTTTCGCTTTTCATCAGGAAAATGTTAGCGTCAATGTGTGAACCAACTTCCTATAGAAAAACTTTTGCCCTTGGCCACTTGGGGTATACATTATTTCTTTAGGTAGTAATTCTTATGACATCTCCGAGTATACACAATTTCTCAACAGCAACAAAAAAAATACTACGTTTTCGCGCTCGACAGCCTAGCTAGACCGCAAAACCAGTACAACCACAAAGGCTCAAAAATATCAAGCCTAAATAAAAACTAATCAGCAATGACAGCACACATAACTTAGCCGAAACTGTATAGAGCCACAGCCTATAAAATGTGAAGCTGAAGGACGATAAAGTACACAGTCTGACTATCGCCAGCTATTAAGTAGTAGACTAAATAATGTCCCGGCTGGCTGTCGTGTCACGGATTTATTCGCTCCACCGATCCGTTCGACGTCGTAAACTGTATTTTAAAGTGGAGTCACAGTATAGAATATTAGGAAGGCACCTAGATTTCTTGATTTTTACGTAATGTAAGATTTTGTCTACACTAA
Source organism: Dryobota labecula (assembly GCA_947523025.1). Lineage (NCBI taxonomy): Eukaryota > Metazoa > Arthropoda > Insecta > Lepidoptera > Noctuidae > Dryobota > Dryobota labecula. Next base: position 7,666,445 of record OX383300.1, on the reverse strand, counting down.
CAATTTATAATAGGGATAATGACAAAAAAAAAAATTATTTTCACTTCTCATGCTCTAAAAGTACGCCAATATAGCCCTACGAAGCGGGACTAAAGTGACCACTTTAGTCTTTAGGGAGTGAAAAATAATTAGTTTTTAATTTCCTTCATGTGACGTAGACAAACTCAAACAGCCAGTAAATATACTATTATCTGTGGAGTGTGGACCATCTCCATTGTGAAAATGTTGAGAGTTTTGGTTCCATGGTCTTCCGCAAAGGTGGCGCCATGTGTTTTAAATTGTTAATCTGTGACTGGTTTAGAAGAAAAAATTGACCGCGAAAATTTCAGAATATTTGTGGAGTGTAAATTTGTTCGGTTTAAAAAAAAAAATTATTAAGAATGTCCAGTGACAGTGAAGAGTTTGACGTCGAGCAAATAGTGAAAGACATAATAGATAATCTTTTGCCGCCAAAATCGCGGAAGATTTACCTAAAAACTTACGAAAGTTTATATGGACTGGAGGAATAATATTTATTAAAGGTTTTTGACTATTTTTCTCGCACTCAAAGTGAAAAGTACAGTTTGCACCTCGAGACTAAACGCCAACTTAATATACCCTAGGTTTCATTGACACGCTCGGGAGTCAAACCACCTCTGGTATATTATGGCTTCGTTTAGTCCCTCGATGTAAAATATACTACTTTTTGTCCGTCATGTAGATTATTAAAAAATATTGGACACGTAATTTTTCTTTTTTTACGTAATCAAAACATTACGGCGATACATTGAGTTCAAATGTGGCATGACGTCAATTCTCAGTAGATTTTATACTGAGCTGTGACGTAACGAGCCCCCACTCCCCAAGTTTAATGTGTATTATCTAAGTGTTTTTTTTATTAATATGATAAAGCAAAAAATACGTGTCTAATATTTTTTTATTATCTGATTGACGGAATAAACAGTTTTTCTTTTTTTACCGAGGCATCATCCCTATTAGGAAGTTATTTGTTCATGTATTGAATCCATATCACTTTCTGCAAATTGATTACGTTTACTAGGTAGTGAAATGGGGAACCCTTTCGTACGTGTGAATATTGGAACAAAATACATTGCCACTGTTCGTGTCGGATTTCAATGAGATTGAATATCGTATCTACATTTTTATCACACACAACAAACAATTTTATTACAAAAATAAATGATCCGGTAACAGCTATAAAGTAAAAACCCAACAGCACTAAATTGAAAACCGCGTGCAATTACATTTATTATTGAAACCGCAATCAAACTATTGCAACTGAATAGTTAAACGTTTACGAACATCTATTTCCGTAGATAGTTTATCGCATTGGTCGGCTTTATTGGTGTACTGCATTTTCTCGTCTGTGGCATATAGACAGCCAAGTCTAGAAGCTGGAAGTTTCTTTTGATAATTTAAAGTTAACGCCGACTCTTGACTCCAACGCCTCAAGCGAAATAAAATTCACGAATATAGAGCCACTGACTGAGTTTCTCAGCTTAAATCGAATTGTGAGCTGCATAAGTTGTTCTCATATTAATTTCCCGGTGAATGTTCGTTTCTTTATAACTTTTTAAGCGTAATTTTATTTTCTTTTTGAGTGTCTTCTTCGCGGTTTTACGATAAAGCGGCTTACGACTCTGCGATATTGCTCGATGGGATTGTATTCTTATCATTTTATTATTCATATTTATATCATTTTTGTAATTTGTTTGAGACATACTCTCAAGGGATTTGAAAGCCGATATTGAATCTAACATGTACTTTAAATTTAAAGCTTTGTTATCTCATTAACACCCCGACACTAGTCCTTGAATACGATTTCTGTTCTATCAAATTGATCACAAGTAACACCAGGTTCCGTCCCCATCAATTATGAAAATGTAAATTAAGTTAATTGGATCCATTTATCCGGTCTTCGATGCATTATATTCTCGTCACGTTTACCGATATTTCTTTAATTAAATTTGCAAGTTCCTCGTTCCTAACGCAGCTATTGTAGCTGGTGGAACGGAAAGTAATATTAAAACAAAAGCAGTGCGCGCCACGCCGGAAGGTTGCGGGATCTTGTTCCAGCTTTAATTCATTCCGTGGCAAAGGGAACACTGTGGAATATTAAACAGATACCCCATTCATCTTCGTTCCACGACCTAGATACCTCTGAAGTCTCTATAACAAGCCAGTAAATATGGTCCATAAGTTGGAAAAAGTGTGAGACGTTTTATGATTAACACCGACGTTATTATTATGTAAGATTGTGAACTAATGTATTGCCATTTCCAAATTGTAATTCCACTTCGTCTTCCAGTTTAAGGTAAAGTGCAAGGAACGACGCGAGCCCTCGACTGAAAATGCGAGGTACCGGTAGTTAACTATCACCGCCACGGCATATAGTTTAAATACATCTTTCTGTGAAAATTCGGTGTATGTATTTATAGTGCAGCCATGTAGAGTCCTTACTAGATCTCTTAGGAGCTCAAGAAGCTCTGTATGTATTTTTTGACTCATACTCACATACTACTTTTAAGTCATCAATCCGGCTTTTCGTCTAGACGTTATCAGTATATCTACATTGATAGAAAATTAATGATTTCTATTTATATTTCGATCGTAGTCGTAGTTAGCCGTAGTACCTACATAGTGGGTCGGCCCCATACGAATATTATCAGCGCTGCGTTACCTTTGCAGTTTGTGCTGAGATTGGGTCCATTTTTTGGCTCTGTATAGCTTTTATTTACTTATTATTGGTTTGTCATGTATTTTTACCAGTACTTATTTTATTTTGTTGGTGTGTTGAAGTCAAAATTGACGATTGTATCTTCTTCTTCTTTTCTTAGTTTACTTGCGTTACAGCGATGGTATTCTGCTTGCCTTGTTGTGTAATTTGAACGTAGACAAACTAGACCAAATTTAATGTGTGTATAAACAATTGTGATGTTCTTCAGAAAGGTCAAGTGCGTAGTACTCGCAACCGGCGTGTATGAAATTAAACGAAGCAAAAGGAGTAAGTACGGAGCGTCGCAGGTGGCGTTCTGTAGTTTCTGCCAATCACCATAGGAAGAAAGCGTGGGTTTATGTATGTATATAATTAACAATTCAATTAGCTAGACACACTGAAAAAATGCACTCCAATCAAGTGACTTTTAGCTAGATTGACGATATCTTGTTTAGATTCATCAAAATCTTAGTTAAGTTGATCATCACGACATGATTGCAGCAATACTAGTTCAAATGATTGAACGCTCAAACAAGTTTCTCGATTACCCTTAATATGACATCATTGTAGAAGAGTGAAAAAGAGACAAGTTAAAAAAATACTAAAACAAAGTTAGTTGTGTCAATCAAGCTTTTGATTACTTCAATAAAGATCATTGAAACTTTAATCTAATAATAAAAAAAAATCTTGTTTGAAGCAACTATGTTTTGACTTGATTGCTGCAAATAGGTTTTGTGATAACTCCAATCAAGATCCCGTTTCAAATCTCAATCAAATAAAAGTAGTAGCTGTGATCATTGTGCTTGATAGGCTCAGATGCAAACAAGTTACTTAGTCAATCTAAACAAAGTATTGATTGTGGCAACTACTTTTTTTTTGAGTGCAGATCAAAATACAAATTAGGTTAATTGCAGGAGGATTAAATCGCCCCAAGACAAAGAACAGTGCTAGACCGGAAATAATAGTAAAATAAGCAGGATAAAGACTTTGTACATATGCAGAAGAATAATTAACACTACAGACTCAGCATGATTCTTACATAATTCATCCTTATAATTTTATTAAACCCAAGATCTCACTCACGATATTTACCTTAGCGATCATTGATGGAGTTTATCAATGTTAGCGATGGGTGATGTTAGGTTAGGTTACCAAGGGGGGAGGACTTCCATGAGTATCTTCCACCTCGGCACAAAAAAAAGGTTACACAACTAAATTCCTCTATTAGTCTTTTTCCCATATGGTAATCAGAAACTACAGGATAGCCACATATATGCTACGTACGATCTATGCATAATCCTTTGACTTCGCCCACATGCATACACGGTCAACTTAAAATCCACGTGAAAATAAATGATAAAGTGAAGTAGGTACCTAAACCTAGACGAGCCTAAACCTAGGCTATTTTAAGTTAGTTGCCTTTGTAATAATGAATCTCTGAGTATCAGGATGGCAACCAGTCCAGGTTATTGTTTAAAGTGAAGGCACGTGAACATATTCGTAAGAAGTTTGCTGAATCATCTCAGCGCTGATTCGTTTTCTCCTCTATGAATCGTTATTTCTCCTCACACTGTACTTTTTTTTATCTGGTCATCTATCCCTTTTGTTGGACCTGCTATGTTTTGTCTCTGTATCACTCTATGGTTGACTCGTAGAAAATGCCTTAGGCCGCCTCTGTACAGTTTTTTTTTTACTTGTGCATAAACTCAAACCCAATATCCAATATCTTTGTTTTCTATATCCTGCAATAGTCCTACACCAACCGGGGGTTGTCCTTGGATGCACTGGCATAGTGCGTACAGGGATAATCGTCGGTTGGTGCCTCATTTAATTAAAAAGCGTCTAACGGGCCTCTGCGAGTTGGCTTCAGCCCCTCGTACGCCTTCCAAAGGCCCGAACCCCAGGCTCCCGAGATATGTAGACATATATAAATATAATAATAATAAGTATTTATTTCTCACCACAATAAAACATTACAGACATTGTTACAAATATGGTACATGATATGTTTGGTTAACTGTGGGAGACTGGTGCCCAAGCTAGGCTTTAAGGGCCTGTGTTTCAGGTCACCAGGTCTCCACCCTCTAGCAGTTCGATACATTAGTATAATAATAAAAAAATAAAAGTGATTTACAATTTTGAGTTAGGAGGTTATATTGCATTTGGAGTCTGTAGCTAAACATCAAGGGGTTTATTTATAAACGCTGCTTAAAGTTAAGTAATGATTAGCGACTGTTTAACCATACATTTTTGACGTTTGAAAGTCATTTAACTTTAAGCAATGTTTATGAATAAACCCCTAAGTATTTAAAAAAAAAGAATAAAAAAAAAAAAAAAAAAAGTTCTAAATATAAAATTGGTTTGGTGTAATATTGTTATTAGTAGACATTTTGTAGTATATAATAATACCTAACCTACTATAAAAATATTCTCTAAAGTCCAGCCTACTTAATAGTGTTTAAGTACGATTGTACTTAAACACTATTAAGTAGTTCCCAACATTGAAGGGAAGCGTTGGTGTGAACGATAGCATCTACCGTCAGTTAGTATCCGGCGAAGCTTATCAGCTGAACTTAATATACCAAGCTAACAAAGCCTACCTTTGTTTAATACGGGTTGTTGAAGCAATGGCCGCTGTAATTGAAATATGTAGATCTATTATCGGGTGTTATAAGTACTAGGAGTGTAGTATTAGAAAGGGTTTATTGTACTGGGTTTTTTTCTGTTTGGGATTGAAACACTAGGACTGGGGTCCGAGTGTCCACTTAGTTTTTCGAGACATCGTCAAGCAGTTGGTCGAATCTTCACGTGACCAGAGGGCTGGCCTATTTCTTGGCCAAAGAATCAGCAGTGCCATACAACGTGGCAATACTGCCAGCCTTTTAGGCACATTGTTAGTGCCATTGGCACAAGCTAGACTTTTACATATTTCCTGTTGACAGCGGTCGAATTTTCTGACGCCCTTTCTTTTTTAAACGTTGCCCCACACTAGGAATTTCTCCTGTATTGTGGGTGCGTTTACAAACATTTAAACTCACATACACAGTCAGACCCGGAACTACTTGTAGGTCATACAAATATTTGTTCCGTGCGGGAATCGAACTCGCGACACGCAGCGCAGTAGTCAATCGCTAAAACCACTGTGCCAACCATGCCATGTTTGTTCTTTTTCCTTTCTTTTTTATATACTTGTACATATTATTATTATTGTTTTAAGACTTACAAAATTATGTAAATAATAACTTTATAATATTTTACGCCACACCTGTGTTGGTAAGTAACAAATGTATGTAACTGCTAGCGCCATCTATGTATTATTGTAGGTATACAACCGACAATAAAAGATTAGTCTATTAACAACTACTCAACGTGTTTTATTAGGTTATGGGCCCAGGCACTAAAAATAAAACGAAGTGTTAATACTGTGTGGTTGTGTGTAAAAATAATGACGGCGAATTATATAGCTAACGTTCCTAAGTTGCGCGGGCGTGAGAACTATGGTGATTGGTGCTTTGCAGCCCAAAATGTGTTGGTGTTGGAAGGCATGGCGTCAGCCATTGAAGGCAAGTTACCAGCATCGGCAAGTGTGGCAGAGAAGGCAGAAGATGCAAAAGCGAAGGCAAAGCTTGTATTGACCATCGATCCATCGCTATATGCTCACATAAAGCAGGCGACGACAACTTATGATTTATGGAACAAATTAAAAACCATGTTTGATGATTCTGGCTACACGAGAAAAATAAGTTTGCTCAGAAATCTCATCAATATTCGTTTTGAAAACTGCGATTCAATGACCCAGTATGTGACCCAGATAATTGAAACAGGGCAGAGGCTTCAAGGAACAGGTTTCAAGTTAACGGACGAATGGATTGGTGCATTAATGTTAGCAGGATTACCCGAAAGGTATGCGCCCATGATAATGGCCATTGAACACTCGGGAATCGAGATAAGTGCTGACGTAATAAAAACAAAGTTGATGGACATGTGTGCTGAGGTTAGTTCAGTTTCAGGTTCGCAAAGTGCATTTGTAGCGAAAGGAACGCAGCGGGTGAAAAATGGCAACTATAAAAATGGCCAAAGACAATTGCAAGAAAAAGAAATGTCAAAACCTGTCAAGGTTATCAAGTGTTATAAATGTAAACAAACTGGACATTATAAAAATCAGTGTCCCAGTTCAGAACCAACCAAAAGAAAACAAACAAATGCATTCAGTGCTATTTTTCTGAGTGGTAAATTCAGTCACAATAACTGGTATATTGATAGTGGCGCTAGTAAACACATGACAGCGAGACAAGAACATATCGTCAATCCGTCCCATCAACACGATACGAAGGAGATTATTATTGCAAACCAGACAAGTGTTCCAGTTCTGTGTTCTGGTGATGTCAACATCATCACAGTCGTGAACGGTGTAGAATATGATGTCACAGTTTCGGACGTATTATGCATACCGAACTTAACAACAAACTTGCTTTCGGTGAGTCAGTTGATCGTGAATGGCAATAGTGTAATTTTCAAAGAAAATGTTTGCTATATCTATAATCAACAGAAAATACTCGTTGGTGAGGCAGAATTAGTTGAAGGTGTGTACAGATTATACACGAAAACAGAACAGTTATTAGCAGCAACTGCAATAGCATCAAGTGACATTTGGCACCGACGCTTGGGGCATATCAACAGTACTAGTTTAACAAAAATGAGAAATGGTGCTGTAGAAGCAATTTCATACCCAGAAATAGCAAACATAGATAAGTCATCGTGTACTATTTGCTGTGAAGGCAAGCAAGCTAGACTGCCGTTTAAGCTGAGTTCTTCTAGAACAGAGAATATCTTAGAGGTGATTCATGCAGATGTATGTGGCCCAATGGAAACTGTATCAATTGGAGGATCTAGATACTATGTTTTGTTTGTGGATGATTACAGCAAGATGGCATTTGTTTATTTTATGAAGATGAAGAATGAAGTTTTTACCAATTTCAAAGAATTTAAGTTCATGGTTGAAAAACAGAAAGACAGAAAGGTCAAGATTCTAAGGACAGATAACGGAGGTGAGTTCTGTAGTCGAGAATTTGATAAGTATCTGAAGGAGCAAGGGATAGTTCACCAAAAAACTAATGCTTATACGCCGCAGCAGAATGGTTTGTGTGAACGAATGAACAGGTCAGTAGTAGAAAAGGCCAGATGTTTGATCTTTGATGCAGGTTTCGATAAGAAATTCTGGGCAGAGGCGGTTCATACTTCAGTTTACTTACGGAATAGATCTGTTGTTACAGGGCTGAATAACAAGACTCCTTATGAAGTCTGGACAGGGTCGAAGCCAAATTTAAGTCATTTGCGTATATTTGGGAGTGCAGTCATGGTGCACGTGCCAAAAGAGAAACGTTTGAAATGGGATAAAAAAGCAAATAAGCTTATTTTTCTTGGTTATTCTGACCATGTGAAGGGCTATAGGGTTTATGACCCAGAAACTAACTCTATTTCTACAAGCAGAGACATCATTATCATGGAGAAGTCAGCTGAGTGTACAGTGGATCTATCTTTGGAATGCAAGTCGTCAGCGGAGGAAGGATGCACCAAAGAGAATACTGACATGGAAATTTCAAACCTAGTTAATGAAGATTCAGAAGAAGAGAATGTGGACAGTACGTATGTCATAGATTCGGAAACTTCTTCAGTAAGTACTTCAGATGACAGTTTCTCCAATGCTATTTCACACCAAGAAGTTACACTAGGAGATCAAAATACACCAGAAATTCTACCAACACGACAAAGAAAGAAGCCTGATCGGTTTGGTTACAACAATTTATGTATCACAGAGTGTGATGATACTGTCAAAGAGATTACTCTCGAAGAGGCCTTAAATGGTACAGAGAGCAAGTTTTGGCGAGCAAGCATGAAGGAGGAGTTAGATTCTTTCAATGAGAATGACGCATGGGAGCTTGTTGATCATCCTCAAGATTGTACAGTGGTGCAGTGCAAGTGGGTGTTTAAGAAAAAGTTTGACAGTTCTAATAATGTGCGTTATAGGGCAAGATTAGTGGCTAAGGGCTTTAGTCAGAAAGCTGGTGTAGATTTCCATGAAACTTTTTCGCCAGTTGTCAGGTATTCTACCTTAAGATTGCTATTTGCTCTGGCATCCAAGTTGAATTTAGATATAAGTCATCTAGATGTTACCACTGCTTTTTTAAATGGTTTTTTGAAAGAAACTGTGTATATGAAGAAACCTGTTATGTATGAATCTAGCATGGATGATAACAAAGTGTTAAAATTAAAGCGTGCTATATACGGTCTCAAGCAGTCTTCCAGGGCTTGGTATCAGAGAGTTAATGATTACTTGATAAATTTAGGTTACAAAAAGTCAAAGTTTGAACCATGTTTGTTTACAAAATTTGAAGCAAAAGTTAAGATTATTATAGCACTTTTTGTTGATGATTTTTTTGTATTTTCTAATAGTGTGACAGCAACTGATCAATTAATAAATGAATTGAGCTGTAAATTCAAGATTAAAAACTTAGGTCAGTTAAAACAATGTTTAGGCTTAAGGGTCAATATTAATGAAAATGTAATAACAGTTGATCAAGCACAATATGTAGATAATCTATTAAAAAGGTTTAATATGTCACATTGTAAAACTGCAGATACTCCTATGGAGATGAATTTAAAATTAGAAAAGTCTCAGAATGTTTGTAAAGATTATCCCTTTAGACAATTGATAGGAAGTTTAATGTATTTAGCAGTTTTAACCAGGCCAGACATTGCTTACAGTGTAAGCTTTCTTAGTCAATTTAACAACTCTTATGATGAGGTTCACTGGAAGCATGCAAAAAGGGTGTTAAGGTATTTAAAAAAAACCAAGAATTATGGTCTAGTGTTTTGTAAAGATAACTCTTGTATTGAAGGTTTTGCAGACGCAGACTGGGGTTCAGAGATAAATGATAGAAAATCTTTTTCCGGATTTTGTTTTAAATTGTCAAATACAGTAATTTCTTTTGAATGTAGAAAGCAGAGACATGTAGCTTTATCCTCAACGGAAGCTGAATACATTTCTATGTCAGAAGCAAGTAAAGAGGCAATATACTTAAAAAATTTACTGTGTGAGATTATAGGGAATTCGGAACCAATTGTCCTATTTAATGATAGTCAGAGTGCGCAAAAATTGGTTTCAAACCCAATTTTTCATCGCAGATCTAAACATATAGATATAAGATATCATTTTATCAGAGAGGCAGTGAACAATAATTTTGTAAAAATTGCTTATTTAGAAACGGCTGAAATGCCAGCTGACATTTTGACCAAAAGTTTAGGGTCTATTAAACACTATTATTTCTTAAAAAAGCTTGGTATTTTACCTGTTTCATAGTTGTTTGATGTATTTGTTAAGCGGTGGTGTTGGTAAGTAACAAATGTATGTAACTGCTAGCGCCATCTATGTATTATTGTAGGTATACAACCGACAATAAAAGATTAGTCTATTAACAACTACTCAACGTGTTTTATTAACCTGGCCGTAATGTAAGTTTTAACTCGTATTATGGCCAGGTGAAGACGTAAAATTGTGTACTCACCACGGGCAGGAAAAAAGAAAGCCCTCTATCGCATATTTACAACCCTCGTCTGCGGCTCGGGTCACAAATACCTGCGATTTCGGGCTTTCTTTCTTTTATAGCCCTCGGCTTACAAAAAAAAAAAAAAAATGCTATTTATTATTATAATAGTACATTACTTAAATGTACTATTATAATAATAAATAGCAATATTTTTCTTTTTTGGTATTTGATGGGAGTGATTTAAAAAGACTACAACGCAAGGAATCGTTGAATGGCAGAAAATATAGTCCAGTGATTATTCTAGGCTGAAATGACAATGAAGTTGTAATAAAGGTATAATAAATTATTAGTATAATAAATCTTATCTTTGTTTAATACGGGGCTTGTTGAAACGATGACCGCCGTATTGAAATAGCTGTTATCGGGCGCTAGAAGTGTTAGGAGTGTAGGATTAGAAAGGGTTTATGGCTGACTTTTGTGCTTGCTTTTTAGGATTCCGTACATCCGAATGAAAAAACGAAACCTTACAGGATCACTCATGTGTCTGTCTGTCTAAATGGTGCTGATCCATACGTCATGTTCGTGAACGGGCGCCGTCAGTTGGGACTGGTCATCTCTTAGCTGCCACGGCTTATTTTAATTTTTGAATTGTTTTTCTTACGGACGCTTCCAACGTGCACGTCTTTCTACATTGTTCTCACATGTATAACTTCAACATGAATGATGTAACCCATATTTTGTAACAATATTTTGTTTTAAAAGAGTGTCCGTGGAGTTTCTTGCCAGTTCTTCTCCATAGGAACCTACTACGCTTTGGAATGGGCAACTAGCTTCATCTTTCTGACTGACAGACCCCTTGACAATTCAAAAGTGCCTGTAATTGGCTTATTTGAAATAAATGCTTTGAGTTTGAATTTGAGTTTGAGTTATCCATTTGCTCCAAATCTAATGGAGCGATTAATTTGAAATTTGGTACACATATGAATTTCTGTAACCCAAACAAGGACGTGTAAAGTAATTAAAAGAATTTTGAATAAGGGGGTCACTTTTGGGAGGCTAATATGTTTATAACAAAGTTGTGCAAACTGTACCGAGTGACTTAACAGATGAAAGGCTTTCAATAATTTTTGTAATAATTTTATTTTATGTAATTTTAAAGTTATTTTATCAAATATATGGATATTAACCATTCCCCTCCTCTCTCCCCCTTATTTCCAAAACTACTGACCCTACACGCACTTGGCCGGTTTTTGTTTGGTGAGAGTACATTACACTATGTTTAAAAGGTTTCGACTTCTGATTGTTATCTGTAATTTAGTATATTGAAATGCTTTTATGTTTTGGTTGATAAGCGTTTATCAATATTTGCTATTTCTGGTACCTTCCTAATTTTACTATGATATTGTGGAGTATTATAATGTACTTTCTTGCTGATAACTAATATTTTAAGTACATTTTTTGTTCATTCATTTATTTATTGTCCTTTATATTTATATTATTTGGTAAAGAGTTGTCATATTGCCTACCTGTAACGTAAAATACACATAAAGGGGTAGCTTCCCGTGCATTGTTTAAAAGCACAAAAGAAGCACCAATTCAACAGTTAAAGGCTCCTCCAAACAGGCGCGACACGCGACGCGACACGAGAAACCGCGGGGCGCGCAACGAGCGGTGCCTTTGTGTCGCGTCGCGTGTCGCGCCTGTTTGTAGGAGCCTTAAAACTACACCCAAATAAATCGAATCTTTAATTTATTGGACTCCACAAAACGTCCAAAATAAAACGAATTTTTCTTCGAAATTCAACGAGCCGGAAACCTCAATAATTAAAATGTCCAGGGATAAATAATTTGTGTCTCTGCGGCAATTCAGCGTGTGTCGACGATGTCGTAGTGACGCGAGTGTCGGTGGGACGACGTGTCCAGTGTCGTGTCCACATTTTAGTTGCATGCAAATCATTTCTTGTTTTCACTCCGTTAACGTTTTGCATTGGAAATTATTGAGTGTGGTTGAATTAATGTGGTAGTAGTTTTTCTTTAGCTAGCACTGTGTCTTTTTATTCTCTCTAACTATACATACCTATACCTACTTTGTGTGTGATACATAATTATGTACGTGGAAGAAATAGTTTTTCTTTATTGGTCTTTGTAGAATATTTGTAGATTATTTCTAATTCTTTTTTATGTGCTCACGTTGTATAAAACAAATATTACGACTTCCAAGCTATTTCGCTTCTATAAAATTTATAACCTTGACTTTTTGAGTTAGGTAAATGTTGGAGACATATAAGTAGGTTGCCGTGACCAATACACTTAAAGTTTGTCTCATGTGTATAACTGTTTACTACATACAAATTGATCTAATACGAAAGTCAACATTTGTCATTAGTTTAGTACCTCTATTCAATAACAGATGGCGTTGTGCCGTGACTTCACTATTGTAGATCGCGGTGTTAAGATTTTCCTGCAAAGCATGATCTCCGCGGTTTTTTTGTAATAAATTGTTTTAATCTGGACACACTTGATCTTATTTTACGGAGATATTTTTGGGACTTTGTACGAGTTTATATAAGCCAACAAGAAAACGCTACTGCCTATCCTCTTGACATATTTAATAACATAAACAAGGGGGTGATCAAAAAAATCTACTAAAAATAATACCTTCCTAATTATTCCAACAGATTCGTCGGAGCATAAAGTTGAATCACAGATTATTAATGCTCGAGAAGATACGGAGATAGATAAGGAACAGATTTTTCCTTTTCGCCCTCGATTCATCCAGCCGAAACGGTTTTTTTTGTTGTAACGATTTAGATTATATCTGAGGGTAACAGTTGACTTTTTATTAGGAGGGTCAGAATCGATTAGGTATTTATAATGAGAATGGCTTTTAATGAGAAATACTTTTTGGTAGGTACTTAGTGATTTTAGTATTTCAAAGACAAGATTGATTTTTATCATATGAGGGAAAGAATCAATTCAGTCGATCGTCAACACAAACGTCGATGTAAATGTCATCTTAAACTACCTTTAGCGATCTAAGTCTCTCCAAAATAATTGAAGAAATGCATCTAAAACATTAACGCATTCAAACAAACATTTAATAAAGCACAAATGTACTCAACAGCATAGTATCAATAAATTCCGCTGTCCAGCACATCCGCCTCGCGTGACCGTAACGTATAAACTGACAGTCGCGCGCCGCGCGGTTTTAAACTACCCTCAAATGCTTCAATTGTTATTGGCCTTCCATGAAACCGCGATTTTGCAAACAAAAGTATTATGTAAAGTCGGCTATCGAGACGGGTGGGTATTACTTCGTTTATTTTCATTGTGGCTTCGCTGCTTGTTAGTCGCTACCTAATGGACTGTCTGATAAAAAGGAAATGTTAAGGCAGTATAATGGCTTGTTTACTATCGAATATGCTAAATAGGTTATTGAAAAAAAGCTGATTCACTATGAGATAATAATAATTTGCATATTTTTGCTGTTTGGTGTACCTTTATCTGAGTTTGTGAGGTAATTTTTGAATACGTATAATTGACAGATGCTCAATTAACATTTTTTTGCGAAACCCATCCCGACCTACTATTATTATCGTCAATAATAATAATAGCCCTCCCCGTCCCTTGCCGCCGCTTAACGATGTGCCAGCATGGTTTAGCTGAGCCTGTAATCCAAACTCCCCATGACAATAATCAGAACCCTGATGTTATCCAGCCACCGACGGTCCTTTGCCACCCTCCCTCCGACACTGCCCTAAGCCGAGGTTCGAACCCCACCTGGGGTGCCCTTAGCGAGCAGTCGTCTAGTTTAAGTAGCTTTTAGTAAAAACTCCCCTGGCTGGAGGCGTAAACTTCTTTTAGGAGCTTGCGGCACCACAGGATAGCCCGGTTAAGGAGCAGGAACCCTCAGTGGTTACACCTCCGAGATGCCATGCACAAAAAAAATAAAAAAAAATTATATGACCCTAATTAAATGACTTACCTATTACAACATCGCAAACATCATTAATAATAAAAACAACCCCTGTGACCTTGCTGACATAAGAAAAGAAAAGCAAGAGCTTGTTGAAGCAACTATGAGCTTCAGTAATATTTTATGAGAGCGGGTAGCGGTCCCACGTTGGGCGCCAATTTGTCAGTGCACGCCACCCAGATGAATTAAAATAACTTTTTGTTTGTAAGCCAGAACATTTTTCTGGCTGTTAAGACTTATACAGATTAATTAGGATTCTGCGAGTGGGGATTTACTTTCCATAATATTTTCTTGCTTGGCTATATGAAAAAGTTAAAAGCGCTAAATTTATGACTGGAATTAAATAACACTTTGAAGGTTGTATTCCCCGAATGGTGAGGCAGAGGTGTTCCTATAATACACCCACATTTCACCAGTTGTTTAACTCCCATGTAATAGGGGGCGACCGTATTGCCATCATCATGCATTCATCATTTCAGCCGAATGACGTCCATTGCTGGACATAAACCTCCCCCAACGGGGGGAGGGGGGTTTTAAAAATGTATAGAGAACGCTGCTGCCCATTCTCTAGTACCTAAGTCTCTTAGTCGCCTTTTACGAACACCCACGGGAGGAAATGGGATGGTGCTATTCTTTACGTCTGGCACCACACGGCACATTATGCCATCAACCGAGCACAAATCCAGACTCCAGGCTGCTACTGAGAAATTCCAGATGAAAAAACCCCAATAAAACAAAAATAAATGCTTTCAATGATGCATTAATGTCATCAATGCTATCATTATAATCTTATATATAAAAAAAATATATATACTGTATAAAAAAAAAAATTATTTACAAAATAATAATTATAAATGTATATGTGTATGTGTATCCAGTATAATAACGTCTTTAGGTTCCTGTTGGGGCTGCCGTGGCGCTGCAGCGCGTCTGGTATGTTTGCGGAAGCGCGTACGGATGGCTTTCAAGCCATCATGCGCAAGAAAGCAAACTCCATGCGGCATCGTTTACGAAGCAGCGACAACAGCATCCTGAACGCTATTGCTGCCAGATTTGACTGTCCTTCCCAAAATCAGTGGATTAGGACAGCCATAGGCATCAGTTAGGTATAGGGACTAAAAATATGAGAGTATTTTAACATAATATTTTAGGTACAATTTTGTTACTAACACACTTTGATTTTATGTTATTTTGTTTATGAACCTTATATGGAGATCTCTCTGAAATAAATAAATAAATAATAATAATAATAATATATTTATATTTTATTTATTAATATAAATAAATTAAAAAAAAAACTTTTGTTTTTATTTGCCTACAAATTGACGACACGGTTGGCGTTGTGGTCAAGCGATTGACTGCTGCGCTGCGTGTCGCAGATTCTTTCAGAATAAATATTTGTATAACCAACAAGTAGACAAAAAAAAAAAAAAAAACAATAAATAAATAAATAAATAAGTAGTTGTTCCGGGTCTGGCTGTTTGTGTACGTGAGATTAAATGTTTGTAAACGCACCCACAATACAGGAGAAATTCCTAGTGTGGGCCAAATATGAAAAGAAAAAAAAAAATGCCACAGAACAAAAAAATTGTTGAGAAAAAAGCTACGCTGATACGTTTCAGAGATGTTGATCTGCACTATCATTCTAGCATCATATCTGAATACGGTTTCTTTGGCTAACTTAGTAATTGAGAAAAAAATAAAAAATAAAAAAACTGAATTACTTATTAATTTAAGCTGACCCCCAACTTTACAGCAGCCAATTACCAGTATTTTACATGGAGCGACTGCCTTTCTGACATCCACAACCCAGTTCCTGGGCCAAATGATACCACTTGCTATAGAACTGGTTGTCAGACTTTTGGGCTTCTGACTACACGCAACGACATATCACAGATCTACGAATGACAGCCGGGACCAACGGCTCCACGTGCTTTCTTAGACACGGAGGGGTCTCGATATGTAATAATAATAATAAGACTTGGCTTACGAGGTTGTCGACATGTGGGATGTGGACTCAGCGATCATTGTGCCGATAGTCGTATCAGCCAATGTCTTAATTGCCAAGAGCCTCGACCAACACCTAAGGAGGCTCTCGTTGGGTAGCTGGATCAAGGGCTTGATTCAGAGAGCGGTATTACTAGACACGGCTCGCATTGTTTGGAGGTTCCTCTCTCTCGAGCCCTGACCTAGCTTGGACCCTGTTACCGATACCGGTGGGCTACTATTTTTTTATATTTTTAAATGTTTTTATATTCTAATATTTAAAAGCATAATTTATATTTATATTAAAGAAATAAAGGAAATAATAATAAAGTTTATTTGGAACGACTTAAGTTTACAATTTACAAAGGAAAACGGAGATAGCCACAAAAGTAAAATACTGAGGCGCAGCTATCAACGCCCAACCCTAAAATATATACTAATGACATTGTTTCAGACTTCCCAAAGAAAGGAAATTAATAATTAGGTGATTTTTTTTTCTTTTTATAAATAAAAAAGAGAATAATTATACTCTAATTGAGGTTATTTACTATAAGTGTAGAGTGGAGGTGGGGTTAAGTACACACATCAAAAAAAGTTTGTGATCACTAGAATAAGCTGATATAATTTTTTAAATTGAACTTTATCAAGAATAATTCTTTGTTGTGTATTTCTCTTACCCTGTTTGAAATTAAAAAATAAAACTATTTTTTTTTAATATATAATAAAATTGAGTAATTAATCATAATGTAATTGTAACAGAAATTTGATAGAAAGAAAAATACTGTTTAACCAAACTTAAACAAATATTTAGTAATTAAAGGTTTATATTCAATATAATATTACTCCTCTCCTGGCTCGAATACATGCGGTGATCCTCCTGGGCATGCTGAGAATCAAGTTATCCAGCATTTCTTGGGGTAACCTATCCCATTCTTGAATAGCGGCTTCCCTGAGCTCTGGCACTGTTTGGGGACGTGGCTGACGGTTCCAAACAGCTCGCTTAAGAGCATCCCACGCGTGCTCTATTGGGTTTAAGTCAGGCGAGCCGAATCATAATATAATCTACCGTACCTAACAAAAAAGATTTAGATTTTTCAAAGTGATCGCAAACTTTTTTTGATGTGTGTATGTACCTATGTGTGTCAGTGTGTGTGTTTAGCGTGTGTTGTAATGGATGGTCACCCATCCACGAACCGACCGTGGCAAGCTTAGCTTAACCTTCGATTGACCCGGGCAGCTGTTATCACTTCACCACGAGCCTATGTTTTACATATTATACGCATAACTCAAATCCTAATCACGTGATAACTCGTATTCTAAACCAGATGGCTCGAGCACATAAAAATCGCGATAAAACATGCGTCTACCAAAACAGTCCAACATTATTTACAATTAGTTTCAGTGAACAAAAACTCCGATTCAGGTCGTCCATTGTTTATTTCAGCATTGTCCCTCTTTTGTGGCACATTTTGTATGTATTTACAATCCAAAGTATCCTATTTCTAGTCAAAAGTTTTGCATACAAATTATGTTTTGGTTTCACCTTTGATTTAGTTCGAGTGTTTGTTCGAATTAATTTCATCAAAACTTTGTACACATCCCGGCTTATTTATCTGAATATATGAGAGAGTATCAGTTCTGTATTTTAAACAAAGGTATTTCAATTATTTTTAATAAACCTTTTACATAAATACATACATAAACTCGTGACTTGTGCCGTGTGATGCCGGACGTAAAGAATAGCACCATCTCATTTCCTCCCGTGGGTGTCGTAAAAGGCGATTAAAGAACTTACTAGGGAATGGGCAGCAGCGTTTTCTATGCATTGTTAACACCATACTGCGATCGCCAACCCGCCTGTCAAGCGTGGCGATTATAGCAAACCCCCTCAATTGGGGGAGGCTTATGTCCAGCAGTGGACGTCTTTCGGCTGAAATGATGAACGATGATACATAAACTCACGCTTTTTTCCCATGGGGGTAGGCAGAAACTATAGAGCGCCACCTGCTACGCTCCTTACATACTCCTTTTGCTTCGTTTACATTCATACATCTGGTCATACACGCACGCCAGTTGCGAGTACTACGCACCTGACCTTTCTGAAGAACATCACCAATTAGATTACTATATGTTCTCCGAGGGCGTCGACTCCATAAAAAAAATCTTTAAAAAATAATAATAGGGTTATACAGGAAAAGTTTTTAACCACTTCGCAAATTTTGACAAATTAAACTTAAACGAGTTTTATTAACCACCTATTTTTTATTTTGATAGTCTTAGTACAGTCAGCTGCAGAGAAATCTCACCCCCAAGCAATGAATAAATACATTTCTAGGGGGTGAGATTTCTCTGCAGCTGACCGTACAAAAAAAATAAGTTATCGTTAACGAAAGATATTTATTTTGAAACTAGTTTATTGGATATACGCCGCGCGATGGCGCGTGCAGCGTAGCGGAACGCAGTTGTAGGTACCTATCAGTAATCTGTTTGTAATCGCAATTTTAATTTAATTAAAAAAAAAAACTAAAGAAAAAAAAAGCATAGAACAAATCATGGAAATGTATTTTACTATTTCTGATCCAAAAAAAAAATGCGCACTGGTTAAAAACTTATATCCTGTATATTAAATATATTATATATATATATATATATATTTTTTTTTCAAATAAATATAAAAATTGGAGATTGGGTTTTGTCTTATAATTTACTATAACGGTCCGCCCCTGCTTTGAACGGTTATTACTTGACAAAACACAGATATTTTATTCTAAGTAAGTTAAATATTAAATGTATCCATACAAAAACCTTCTGGAATAAATTAGATGGATAGAATTAGAGAGATCTTTAATATGTAGGTACACCATAAAAATTACAGATATAAATGTAGAACTGTTACATAGGGTGTTACAATGGGCGGTCTTATCGCTAAAAGCGATCTTTTACAGACAACCTTTGGATGGATCAAAAAGTAGAAGGAGAGACAATACTGCAGGTGGCAGTGGTGTACCATTTACATATACAATGAATTCATACATACATAAAGCATATAGATACTTATCCATATAAATATATAAAATTATAATATAATATAATGTAATAAATAATAATATTTATAATTATAATAAATTAATTCTATAATGGTTGTTTGTAAAACCACATCAAAATACGTTGCGTAGTTAGAAGAACAACAGGGTTTAGAGAGACTTTATAATATGTATAGTGTTCTTGAAATTATGTTTGTTCTATCTAGAGAAAATTTGATTACACTGTTGTGGCTACAACGTAGCCAGTGGTGACGTCACGGGTACGTGCGCTACACTGTCGTAGCAGATGCCCGATGTGCTACGGTGGGCATAAGCTACGCAATATATTACTAGTCTTGGAACTTTGTTGTGCTTTAGACGTTTGTTCAAATTGAATGATAATAATTATCATTATTTATGTGACAATTTGTGATGTGAGAAATTATCATAATTAGTGAAGAAAATTATGATAGAAGTGTTTGACGACACGGTGACCCAAGTAAGTTTTTGCCGGTGTCTTTTTCCTTTTTTTTATATATGAAATATTTTCTCTTTTAATTAAAATTATGAAACTAATACATTCTATGTCTATGATTAGCTATAATAAAAACGGTAAAACACACTAGATAATCATTCAATTCAGAGTCATAAATCATTTTATCATGTTATATTACAAAACTAACAAGTCTTCCAACATGTTTTAAATGAAAACATCTGAAAACAAGAAGCAACTTGTACAAAAATGTCTTTTAAAACTAATTATTATACGTGTAGACGTGGTTGGCAAGTTTCACGGAATTATTTGAACTTGTTAGAACACTTGTATTATGTGTTTTACGTGTATATTCCTTATGTCATTGTTAAGAACACACTTAAAAATATGATGTGTGATAACTAAAGATCGGATAATCGGATGCAAATTTACCTAAAGTTGAGATGTTGGCTATTATGGAATGCACTTTTGTATCGAAAAAATTCCGCGATTCCGGGATCGACAAAGGAGATGTTTCAAAACGGGCCCAGTATATGTACAGTACCTCGAAAAATCGAGAAAAATCCGTGGAATTTGGGAAAAATACAGATAAATTGCATAAACGCATATTTTTCTTGTAATAATTTTATATTTATCGACTTTTGATATGGCGTCTCGTCAGTTTTGTACTCTGTATTTAAAAAACACTGACAGTAAACTGTAAAGAAAAGATCTATTCTTTTATTTTATGGTATCTCGCAGGTCAACCTATGAGGTTGTCATCTGCTTAACTGGACTATAATTTATACACAAACTACAACTAGATCTAAAATAATATTACAAATGACTAAAACTACGAATAACGTAAGATTCTCTTTGACAATTTAATATGACAGAAATAAACATGTCAAACGTCAATAATCAATCAACATGACAGCTTACCGCCATGACGGGTTTTTGTTGTGTGTTGCAATTCCAAGTGTACATTCTTGTGCTTTACTACCAAACAAAGCTAATTTAAAGTAATTGGATGATTGAAAACTGTTTTAATTGTGTTTCCCCGTTTTTTTGTATGGTGTACAAAGACCTGGCCAGGGCTGCATACATTTTGAAACATCTCCTTTAGAGTTCTGATTAAAGAATCGAATGTATATTTACTTACGTTCAGGTATTGGCTAATATGGAATGCAGTTTTGTATCGATCGTAAAAATCTCGCAATTCCGGAATTGATAGATTTATTGCTTTTTGACTATGGAATCGAATGCTAGCTTATGTAAAGGTAAATAATACCACATCTTTAAGAAGTCGTTCCATAATATGTATGTACATAGGTATTCGATTATTGTACATTCCTGGATTTTCTAGAATCCCGAGATATATATTTAAGAAGCCGCTTCCATAATTTCATAGCAAAAATAACTTATAAATATTATTTTATTTTATTTTTATTTATTTACATACATACGCTACCATTACAATGTCCCAATTCGGAAATGTAGTTATTTTTTTTTTAAATAAATTTACAACATTATTACCCATGCCATACAATACAATAAATACAACACCATACAATATTTATACCTATACTAGCTTTTGCCCGCGGCTCCGCCCGCGCGGATGTCGGTTATCACGTAAAAAAGTAGCGTATGGCCTTCTCCATATCCCAGGCTATATCTTTGCCAAATTTCATGACGATCGGTTTAGCGGTTTACGCTTGAAAACGTAACATACAGACAGATAGACAGACAGAGTTACTTTCACATTTATAATATTAGTATGGATTATATCCGAATATCCGATCTCTAGTGATAACACAGACACACTTTTTCCACTTAATTTATATAGTGTACATACTAAAGAGGTGAGTGGGGCTCGCTGCTGAATGATAACCGCCGCACGGTTTAATCGAAGGTTAAGCTACAAACAACTACAAGTCCCGGCTCAAGTAATATTTTTTTTTTAAATAATATACTCAGATTTAAAAAAAAAAAACATTTCCGTGGCTTCTTTACCACCTATAGGTATATCTATAAAGAAAGAAGAAAGAAAGAAAGAAAATACGTTTATTTGCGGTAAACATGACGCAAAAAAAAAGAACATAAACACAAAAGAAATAAGAAAATTACGAGTATTGGGGAAAATGCGTCACATCTACGCAAAACGGCTATAGCTCAGCATTATGCTGCGACCCTATGTAAGAAAGAGCCCCAGCGCTGGTTTTCAGCGACAGCCGGCGTTGACGTAATGACGTCGTCCGGTGCAGCAAACAATTATTAAGACGCTGTACCAGTACAGCGTACTTAAAGAAAATTAATGTAATTTAATTTAAAATGTGGTAGAATATAAAACAAGAATATAAAAAAAAAAGAAAAAGGAATTATACATGCTATGAGAAAATCATCCTCAACAAAACGTTTTACGCTATAACTTTAGTACCTATCTCTTAAAATATTTTGTGTTTGAATAAATACACCCTACACTGTAAGAAATAATTCTGACAGTGGCAGTACAGGCTTCTGTGGCTTTTAGTATATAACATTTTAAACTCTGCGATCTACATTATGAAAAAAATATATTTTTTTTTAATTGCCGCCTTAAGACCGCCTTTGTACGAGGTTTTTCTTTACTAGTGTGGCGGTATCTACGTCACACTGAATTAGCTGCTCGAAGGCTGCGCTCATGATCACGTCGGGGTCACCAGTATAGAGGTATGAAGAACAGGGTGTAAAGTTCACTCGTACTCTGTAGTAAAGAGAGGATCCTTCGACCAGACGGGTGTTGTGTCTGGTGGGCAACTGCCCGACGGTTGATTTCGGAATGTTTTTTATAGGGTGTATATAGATACACCTCTCATATCTCTCATATCTCTTAAAATATTTCGTGTTTGAATAGTCAAACACGAAATATTTTAAGAGATACACCTATAATAGGTGGTAAAGAAGCCATGCAAAAGATTTTTTTTATTTTAAATCTGAGTGTATTATTTAAAAAATTAAATAATTTAAAATTACTTGATATGATGATTAATTATCAAAATTCACCGCGCTCATGCCGCCACCGTCGTCGCGTCCGGGCGGGTCATTCATAGAATAAGTAAAATTTTGGAACTCCTTTTCAAAATATCTGAAGCAATTTTAAAATTAATTAAATAAACAATAATAACCAAAACCTTACCTAATTTAACTATTTAATTGTATTTGTATTAGTTTGTTTTATAATTGGTCCGTGTTGGCTTTTAATTCAATAAATAATAAAAGAAAAAAATTAAAAAAATATTTCGTGAATGAACACCTTATATATGTTAGTCGCGCGGTAAACTCTGATTGCGCGATGCAGGATTGGTGTGACGTCAGGTCTTTGATGCGTAGTTCGCATGTGGCGTTATAGATACCGCCACACTAATGCGCAAAGTTTTAATAAATAAATAAATAAACACGTAACATTTTCAATTAACACCTACCCACACACAGCCGCACATAGGTGTTAGGGTAGGTCACACAGTTACCGTCTCACAACACAACACTTGCGCAACGAGGGCATGCATTTTTCATGCTGCAGTTGAGAAGTAGGACGCGGAGTGAGATCTAGTGGAAGCGACATCGACCTGGAAAGTGACACCGGTAGCTGAAAAGGTGTGTAGAAATAGGTTGTCATTGTATGGGCATGTGATGCGGAGGAATGAGAGAAATATCGTCAGGTAAGATTTGAGTATGAATGTGGAGATATGAGTAGGGGAAGACCAAAGAAACTATGGATGGATGGTGTGAAAGATGATATGGCTAGAAAGGGAGTGACTACCGAGATGACGAATAATAGAGAAAATGTCAAGGTTGCAACTAAAGGAGAGTTTCAAGGGTTTGATTGAAGAAGTGTTTTTGATTGTTATTAAGTCTAAAATGCTGCATAATTTCATGAGCAAAGTTGAGCTTGAGAAACATAAATTTCGTTTTCTTTTAATAACATCACGCCTGTATTCCCGAAGGGTGAGGCTAGGTACTATCGAGGACTTCCGAATAGGCACACTTTCAAAACAACGTGCTCATGGATGTTCACATCTACTTGCTGCCCCTTTTTGCGAAGATCAATAAAACTTTCATTTAAGTAAATACTCAGTAAATTCGCATTTGTCAAATGCCCATGTAACACCCACTCTCATGAATATCGGAGACGCTACACTCAAAGTTGTGGACGAGTGTGTTTACCTAGGACAAACTGTCCAGTTAGGTAGGTGCAACTTCGAGGAAGGGGTCAATCGTCGAATCCGACTCGGTTGGGCAGCGTTCGGGAAGCTACGCAATATCTTCTCGTCCCACATACCGCAGTGTCTCAAGACGAAAGTCTTTGACAAGTGCGTGTTGCCAGTGATGACCTATGGCTTTGAAACGTGGTTGCGCACAATGGGCCTTATTAGAAGGCTAAAAGTCACCCAAAGGGCAATAGACAGGGCTATGCTTGAAGTTTCTCTACGTGATCGAATCAGATATGAAGAGATTCGCAGGAGAACCAAGGTAACCGACATAGCTCGAAGAATTGCCAAACTTAAGTGGCAATGGGCAAGGCACATTGCTCGCAGAACAGATGGCCGTTGGGGCCGAAAGGTTCTGCACTGGCGACCGCGTACCGGAAGACGTAGCGTAGGAAGGCCTCCCACAAGGTGGACTGATGACCTTTTGAAAGCCGCAGGAATCCGCTGGATGCGGGAAGCACGGAACCGGTCGAGATGGCGGTGCTTGGGGGAGGCCTATGTCCGGCAGTGGACGTGTTTCGGCTGAAATGATGATGAAATTCTCAGGCTCTGTTACAATGACCACAGATGTCTGACCACCTCGGCTAGTTTTATAAGATCTTTTTGTTTTTTTTCATTTACAAAAAAAAGGGGCAACTCAGCATAAACCCGATGCTGCGATGCTATTGATTAATAAGCGTAGGTAAGCGTTACTATAGCGGTCGAGCGCTGCAAGCAAGAATAGTCCTTATGGCGGTCCGATTCGGATGCCCCCGATATTACGTATAGTACGCTAGTAAATAATAAAACTTTAATTCAGACCATAATTTTGTTAGTATTTTGGTGTTAGTAACAATAGTGCTTAAGTAACTAAGTTAGTATTGTTAGTTTTTACACATTATTATATTAGATCTATGACTGTCCCCACCCAGTGTTCCTGAAAGGGACAGTCCGCTCTGGCAGCAATCATTTTTAGAATGCTGTTGTCACTACCATGCAGGCACTGTAGTAAGCAGGCCGCTTTCTTTCCCAAGATGGCATGGAAACCATGTGTGCGAGCCTCCGCAAACATTCTTGAAGCGCTACAACGCCATGGCAGTCCCAACAGCATCCTAAAAGCATGATTAAATTGAACACGCAGGACGTGTAAGCTCGGCACGTGTATGATACCCGCAGGCCACTCGTGTAAAACGATTGACAGAACGTCTTAAAAAGGGTAACTTAACTTAAGGGTTTAACTGCGTGGGTTTGTATTCGGAATAGGCAACTCTCCGTCTTATGTCGTGGGTGTCGCAAGGAAGTATTAAATTATATTTATGAAGGGTAGATATACATACACAGGGTGGGTTTTTAGACGCGGCAGTAAGGGCCGGTACATTAACCGTTGTAGTTACAGGAAAATGGTTTTAGGAGACTGTCCTTATTTTTTTGAGAAATTTTGACCCACATTCACAGATTTAAAAAAAAAAATTATAGTCAGCAAGAAAATGGACCATTTTCACAAAAACTTTTTTTGATGCCAATCGATCCTGTTTCTTATATGGATCAAAAAATTAGCGGCCAGTCTACCCATAGTAAAAAAGTCAGTTAGGAGTCTCGTTTCCTGCGAAAAAAAGTTTATTGCGATTTCTGACTTTTCTCATACACAAACCTTCGGTCCAATATAATTTTTTATTTCTTATAAGAAACAGGATTGATTGGAACTAAAAAAAAACTTTTTGTGAACATGGCCCATTTTCTTGTAAACTTTTTTTTTTCTTCTAAATCTTTGAACGGAGATCAAAATTTCTCAAAAAATTATGGTCAGTCTCCTGAAACCGTTTTTTTGTAACTAAAACTGATAAGGTACCTACCCTTACTGCCCCGTCTAAACAATCCACCCGGTATATACACCTCAGCATCTAACTTCTCACCTGACATATTATGGGGAAAATTATATACCACCTGCATTTTTTTTTGACGTGACAACTTCTAATAAATCGATGAACGCCGGCTGCATGCACGAAAATGTCCCTTTACACTCATTGTCCCGTTAGGCTGCGTTTCCACCAGAGATGTGCGAGGATGCGTAGCGAGGGATGCGTTTGTTAAGAACCAATAGAGTCGGCTGCGCTGAGCGAGGCCAGGTAAATGAAGCGATTCTATTGGTTCTTAACAAACACGCATACGCATTCTCGCACATCTTTGGTGGAAAAGCAGCCTTACGCTCATTGTACGCTTACGCCGCATCAATGTTTTGTTATGACGTTGTCACGTTAAACTATCGTCCGTAAACCAACTTTACAGACAACCAATTTTTTTTGTTGTAAAATTACTCTATTTAAATACGCTTCATCAACAAATAATGCACAATTAAAAGCGTCGTTGAAAAAAAAAAGCACAGCTAATGACAGCTATTCCATTGAGGTTGTAACTGTTACTTCCAGTGTCACCGTTATATATCGGTGTCTCGTCTTTCAGCGGAGCCACTAGGGGGAGCGGCCCAATTCTTGTTTTCAATTTACTTTCACAATTTTATCGGCTAAGTAATATTTATTTAACCACGTGCTCGGATATTCGCTTTGTGTTTACGGGAAGGGTCGTTAGAGTGTTTCTTTTTCTTTGATTTTCGTTTATTTATTTTGCGAAAATATTTACTTTTCTTCTTCTTGAAAAGAAGGATGTGGATGTGTGTGCTCCATTCGATTGAAATGAAATAATATTAGGAATAAGCAATTTTTTATACAATACCTTTTACACATATTAAGATTTGATTGCGGTAATCGGTACCTTTACCTTACCAGACTGGATCTAAAATAGATAGTTTTAGCCTACTGTTGAACCAAATTGAACCTTCCAAAACTGTACCCAGAGCCGAATCCCTAGTCTGTCGTACTTTAAAGAGGCTAAATGCACTTCTGACCGCCGATCCTGAATGTGATGTACGTGTTTTTTTATTTTTTTATTCTACTATGAGTTTGCTCTTGACTTTAGTCTAGGTCTGGATGACAGAGACAAAGTCTACGATGGAGTGAGCTTACCCAGAAGAAGCCTGTTCACTCTCACTTTGAATAGATTAGGGTTGTATGCGTTCGGAAACACAGACGCAGGCAGAGAGTTCCACTCCTTTGCTGTGCGCATTATAAAAGACGTTTGAAAACGCTTAGTGCGAGTTGAGTTGTTTTCGGTTGAATGGAGTAAAATTATTCCGTATACGTCTGGTGTTTTGTGAGAGAAAGGTATGCAAGGGAGTCCACTGTTCCATGTTAGTTTTAAATTAAAGTAGGTATAGACAAAGTAATTAATGTAATTGGTGTTGTACCGTTCAAATCTAAATCTTAATACATAAGGTGTATCTATTCATACACGAAATACCTATAGGAGGTAAAGACTCCACGGAAACGATAAAAAAAATCGAAGTATGTTATTAAAAAAAAAATATACATATATACCTACTTGATAATTATCAAAAGGCACCACGCTCCCGCCGCCTCCGTCGCTACGTCCGGGCAGTTCATGCATAGAATAAGTTGGTAAAGGTTTTTTGCTAAATTTCTCAAGCAATTTTAAAATAATAATAATTACGTAAAAATAAAAACACTTTTTTTTTTTTTTGCTGGCTTTTTACCACCAATAGATGTTTCTCTTAAAATATTTCGTGTATGAATAGATACAGCTTAAATAAAACAAAGTCGGGTTATTTACATCATTTATAACTCAAGAACGGCTGAACCGATTTTTATGATCTTTGATTTGTTGCATTTTTCTCCGCCCCAAATAGCAGAATAACTATACTATCATATCATACATTTTGTACAGAACGGCTTTTTTGATGATATCTTGAGAACGGATTGGGGTATGGGGAAACAAGAAATTTCGCGGGCAGAAGCTAGTATAATTATAAAACAAAGTCGTGTTAGTTACACCATTTATAACTCAAAAATAGCTAGACCGATGTTTATGATCTTTGATTTGTTGGATTTGTATTTGTCTCAAATAGCAGAATAACTATTAATACATGCGAAAATTCACGAATAAAATTTAATGAAGTAAATTCATTTTCTCATACATTTAGTATGGAACGGCTTTCTTGATGATATCTTGAGAACGGATTGGAGAACGGGGGGACAAGAAATTTCACGCGTACGAAGTCGTGCAGGCAAGCTAGTTACCTATAAATAAATAAATAAATTACTATGGTGAAATGACCATAATTCACTATGGTGATGTGTGCTACTATGACCTGAATGTAGATCTCCTTAATAAACTTGACCGACTTCTTAATAGCTGCATTCGATTTGTTTTCAATCTCCGCAAGTATGATCATGTATCCGCACATCGATCGCTTTTAAAGTGGTTGCCTATCCGGCAGCGCAGAGCGTTGAGGGCTTTGACAACCCTGTTTTCTCTCCTTCACAAACCCACTTCTCCTTCTTATCTGACTTCTCTTTGTCAATATTTATGCGCTGCACACAGCAAGAATCTTCGGTCCGAGAATAATCGTCTTCTTCGTTGTCCTTCTCATCGCTCTGGTTTTATAAAGTCTTCTTTCTTTGTCCAGGCTGTTTTCATTTGGAATGCGCTCCCTCAGAATATCAGGACGGTAACCAATCAGTTCACATTTAAAGAGAAAGCTCGAGAACACATACACAAGAAGTTGGCAGATTCGTCTCAGAATTAAGTTGTTGTAGGTTTTCTTTTAACTCACATAAATTGTTATTTTTTTTGTTTTAGGTATGTATGTATGTATATATGTATTTATTCTTGTATCTTCTAAATTGTTTTCTATTATTGCACCTACTGTGTATTGTCTCTGCATCACCCTAAGGTAGACTGGTAGAAAATGCCCAAGGCATTAAGTCCGCCTTTGTACAGTTTTTTACTTGTGCATAAAATTTAATAAAATAAATAAATAAATGTAGGTATTCTAGTACAGAGTATAAACCAACCATCTATAATTAAGTAGTTTAATCTGTTTAGATCCAAAAACCTCACCATATAGTTTATGCTGTAATCTCTACCCGTATAATCTGCGGACTACCGTAGCGGGAATTTGTGGAAACTGAAACCACATCTAAGCACTTAAAATAGTATTTATCACGTTTTCCCATTACAAGGTTCTATAATATGTCTATTCTTTATACAGTTACCTAACCCGACAGGCATTATCCTGTCCTTTCGATAGTTCATACAGATATCTATGGAAAGCATAGAATTTTTATTATACGAGGTGATTTGTAATTCACTATTGACCTTTTAGGGCGTGAAAGTACTCATGGTTAGAAGCAACTTTCACTATGAGACCAACTCTGAAATATTGAAAAAAATATCAGCTGTTTTATACAAAAATGCAATATTTACCCGATGAACATGTATGAAACAGTCGATTTTTTTTTTTTCTATTTCATAATTGGTCCCATAGTGAAATTTGTTTATAATCATAAGTACTTTCACCTCCTAAAAGGTTAACAGTGAATTAAAAACCGGCCAAGTGCGTGTCGGACCACGCACAATGAAGGCTTCCGTACTTGGAAAGAATTTATCTTAAGAACAAACTTAACATTGTAGTTGGTAAACATAATCTCCCATACATTCCAACTGCAAACGTAAGTTTGTACGCACAATATCGAGAGATTTACCATGTTATTTTAAGACCATAGACTTCTTATAGATTTTTCTGTAATTTATAAGTATAGAACTATTTTCTGTATTTTTTTTTTTAATTATATGTTCAATAGTTTCGGAGATAAGGGGGGGAATGGTCAATGTTCGTCTATTTTCACTTATACTTACTACTACTTTAAAACAATTTATTTTAAAATGATTAAAAAAGAAATTGAGACCCTCATAGTAAGCCCTTTCATTTGATATGTCACACGGTACAGTTTGCAAAACTTTTTTTTTTTTAATTTTGTTGTTTGCCCCCAAAACTGACACCAATAATCTAAATTCATTTATTTACGGTTCACGTCCGTGTTAGGATCACTTAAATTGATATGTATACCAAATTTCAACTTAATCGGTCCATTACATTCGGAGCAAATTGGCTGTGACAGACGGACAGACAGACGGACAGACAGACAGCCAGCCAGACAGACAGACAGACATACGAGTGATCCTATAAGGATTCCGTTTTTTTCTTTTGAGGTACGGAACCCTAAAAATCACCGTGTATAAGGTGTATCTATTCATAAACGAAATATTTTAAGAAATACACCTTCAGGTGGTAAAGAAGTCATGAAAATGTTTATTTTATTTTAATAAGTGTATTATTTAAAAAAATAAAGAATTTAAAATTACTTGATATGATGATTAATAAGCAAAAGGCACCGCGTTCACGCCGCCGCCGTCGCTGCGTTCGGGCGGGTCATTCATAGAATAAGTAAGTAAAGGTTTTTTGCAAAATGTCTAAAGCAATTTTAAAATTATAATAATTACGTAAAAATAAAAACACTTTGATACAAAAAAAATGTTTCGTTGCTATGGCTTTTTTACCACCTATAGATGTTTCTCTTAAAATATTTCGTGTATGAATAGATAAACCTTATATACAGGAAAAGTTTTTAATCAGTACGCCAATTTTGACAAATTAAACTTAAACGTGTTTTATTATACACCTATTCCTTATTTTGATATTTCTTAGTACAAAAAAATTTAGTTATCGTTAACGAAAGATGTTTATTTTGAAACTGGTATAATGGATACTCGTCGCGAAACGCACCGGCGGCGCGGTTAGTGTAGCGGAAAGCAGTAGTAGGTACCTATCAGCTGTGTGCTCGCCCATTGATATTATTAGGAATAGATTGTATCTATATTTGCTGATTTCAAGGAGGACCAAAATAAAAAAGTATTGAACAAAGAATGGACATGTGTTCTCTTACTGATACTGAACCTCCAAAAAAAATTTGCGCACTGGTTTTAAACTTATCCTGTATTACATTACAAACAGACACTTCAATTTTATTTATTTGTATAGAAAAAGCTACGCGGGCGAAGCCACGCGGGCAAAGCCACGGGGAGCAGCTAGTGTTAAAAATATGAAACAACAAACACGCGAACGAAGTCGCGGGCAGAACCTAGAAAAGAATAAGAGACGAATACTGGTGTATCCTTCAGGATACACCAGTATTCGTTTCTTACTCTTTACGTAGATAAATCCTTTATCCGTACGTAAATCTCAAACTATCCCTGTTAAAGTTTTACAACCCTGGATGCTGCGTATTCTGTAGTTAAATAATTTATTCATGAGCGAATATGTTTATGAATGTATTCAAGAGTAAGTATAAATTGCCGCAAGTATTCATAATATTTTCGTTTGGACTATGAGGTGTGAAGCACGATTACCATACCAAATTATTATCACTATAGTCGTGATTGCATAATATCTTCTTTATTCAATATATTTATTCATTTGAAAACTGTGACAGTTACATATCGTCGTTTTTCAAGACACTTAATTAAAAAAGAAATACCTGAAATAGCTGCAAACACCCTGAAATACAATTAGTTATTTAGTTTATCCGAACTTTACACATAAATTATACGAAATTTATCGAAGTAAACCTGAAAGCCTTCAATATATTCAGCTCTGTAACCTGAGGTACACCCGTACACGGTTAATCCTAGTCGTACCGAAGTGCAAATGCATTTGAAATTACAACCTAGGTCGGAACTTAACTCAATCTACATAAACCTTAGTTTGTAGGTATATTATTGTGCTTACTCCTGTAATCATATACGTGCTTGGTGTATAATTAGTAGGGATTCAGGCCGAATATTAGTTTTATGTGCGATATTCGAAATATTCGGCAGGTTTACCGAACATTCGTATTTGGCCGATTATTCGGAAAAAATGCTGAACATTCTACCGAATAATGTTGTATTAAAAAGTTGCCTCTATGCATGTATGAAGTAGCACTATTACATAATTGTATACATATTAAGTGTGTCTTATAGTTTATTATGTCTATGTAAAGAGATACAGAGTAATAATGTTAAGTTGCTTCGATTAGAAGCAGGTATGGTCTAGTTGAAGAAATAAAAGTGGTATGTATGTATTGTTTTAATCTTATAATTATTCAACATAAATTATTCTAAATTATGTAATAACAGTCTGAGCCGATGGGCGTTGTGGCGTAAGCAGGCGAAAGGGACGTATGCTCCAACGTACGTTTTTGAGATGCACGATAAAGCGCGCCAAATCCTGCCGAATATTCGGTTTGGTAAACTTTTAACCGAACATTCGGCCGATTATTCGTATTGGGTAAAACCCGTATTAGGCCCATCACTAAGGCATAATTAAGGCATTGATTTATGATTTTCCAGATAGAACGTGCCGAATATTAAAATGTTGACATTTGAGAATATGTTTTTTTTTTTGCACTAGTTTTTGGGTTCAAATCCTGGCAAGAACCAATGTGATTTTTGACTTCATAGGTATGTACTTTATTTTGGAAATAACTGACATCGTTGAAAGAAAAACATCGTGAGGAAACCTGGTCTTATAGTAAATACTAGCTGTTGTTGGGAAAGTAACGTATGTACTTAGGTCATGGTCTATCTGTGTGCCAAATTTCATCCAAATCCTTTCTTTCAGCCGTTTCAGTGTGAAAGCATAACACATACAAAAAATCTAATCTTTTCGCTTTTCTTATAATAAAAAAATATTTGTTTAGATAATAAGTCTGAAATCACTAACGAGTAAGCAAGCGTGGTGATAAATACTCGTGCCTTCTTTATTTTTTTTTATTTTTTCTATATGTAGGGTTACCAGACAGGAAGACTAAAATATCTGGGCAAAATTTCAAACCGTCGGGATTTTGGGACAAAAAATAAATTGACAAAAAAAATTGTTGGGACAAATTGTAAATATTACATATAAATTAAAATAATGAAGTACACACTTATTTTTAATGTTGCCACATGTCTGAATACAATTTTCAGCCTTGAAAAGTACTCAGAAAAGTTTTAAAATTCAAACAGGTTACATCAAACTTTAGTCTAATTACTAACTCGGATTTTATTAAATTAATGGCTATAATTATGATTTCTCTTTTTGGTATAAAAGTTATTTAACAGACTAAAAACTAGTGATGGATTTATTAGCATTCGCATTCATTGTTAGCATGCGAATGCTCATTTAGCATATTTTCATTACATTTTAAACAGTAGTTATTTAATACAATTTTAATAGTTTTGAAACATAATATTTACGTTTACACACATTTAATTTTTCCGAAATCTTTCATTTCTTTAAATCTTTAATCTATAGAAAGTTCCATAATACAATCTTTCATAGTAGGTAATTGATTCAATAAATATCTTCATTAATTCTGGGGTAATTACGTTAATCATTGGCAACTCTGGCCGTTTTTCCTCTTATGAATTTTCCTGAATGACTCTTTCGGTTGGTATAATAAAATACAGGATTTGTTTTTTTTTTTTTTTTTCATTTCACCGGTTCTATTCCCGGCTCAAGCAGGTGATTTTTCAAAAATCTTTAAATGCAGTTTAAATTATTTTTGAAAATAAAGGAATGTTACCTTTCAGTAAAATTTGCCATCATCAATATTAAGGGTACTTTTCCTCCAACCACGGTATTTTTTTTCCAACCTGTATATCCTCATTGACTAGCTTAATAAATATTTACATTAGCAGTTTAGGGTATCGAATGTCATCGTTCTGGGAACCAATGGGACCCACTACCGAGCCGGCGGCGGCGGAGGTTCGTGTGTTCGAGTCCAATCGGGGGCGCTTCCGAACTATACCTAGCCTTGTGATACAGTATTACCGAACACAATAGGTACATCTTTTTGAGGCTGACTGCAGGTACAGTCATAAATATTATAACAGCGGTGACGGAGATTTGATTTGTATATTTCCGTTGAGCGTCGAGCGGTCGACCTACTTGCCGAGACGACTTTATGTCATTACGTTAATTCTCTCTCAGTTAATGTCTTTTGTGTAGCTTTAATCAAAGGTAACCGCTTTATTGTAAGTAAGTCTTAAAGGTGTGCCAGTAGAGATTAAATGGTTTCAATGTAATACAGATGATGCGGGAAGCACAGAACCGGTATAAATGGCGGTGCTTGGGGGAGGCCTAAGTCCAGCAGTGGACGTCTTTCGGCTTTAATGACTAATATAATACAAGCACGTACAAAAACCACAATTAAAGAGAAGGGGAGCAGAGATTTGATAATGTTAGGATTGTTTTTAGAAGGTAGATATTCCTCAATTGCTTTCTTAATAAAAATGTATAAGGATTTTTCTGTTTTTACAGCTCAGACCAAATAAAAAACCAAGACAGAGCACTACGAACAATACAGTGAAGGATGCCAAAACTAAGAATAGCACCACCCCATTTCCTCCCGTGGGTGTCGTAAAAAGCGACTAAGGGACTTACTAGAGAATGGGCAGCAGCGTTCTCTATGCATTTTTAACACTATACAGCGATCGCCAACCCGCCTGCCAAGCGTGGCGATTATGGCAAATTTCCCCCCTTTTGGGGGAGGCCTATGTCCAGCAGTGGAAGTCTTTCGGCTGAAATGATGAATGATGATGCCAAAACTAAACCTCCGCGCTGTGCGTACACGCTCACACGCACACATTTACGACCATTTAACAAACCGGCGCCAAGTCACGTTGACAGCGCTCTGTCTTGGTTTTTTATTTGGCCTGAGTTTCCCAGTATATCCCTTACGTAGACCTACGTGAATGGATAATATTGACATTTTCACTTATTTCATTTAATATACTGTAGGAATTTTACTGTTTAAAACAGAAAATAATCAGAGGTCAGTGTTATAATTTGATTAACTTCTCTTTGGATATAACGCTGAGCTGAACACATTCATCATCATCATCATTCCTCATTTCAGCCGAAAGAGGTCCACTGCTGGACATAGGCCTCCCCCAAAAAGGGGGGGATTGTGCCATAATCGCCACGCTTGGCAGGCGGGTAGGCGATCGCAGTATATGGTGTTAAAAATGAATAGAAAACGCTGCTGTCCATTCTCTAGTAAGTCCCTTAGTCGCCTTTTACGGCACCCACGGGAGGAAATGGGATGATGCTATTCTTTACGTCCGGCACCACACGGTACCGAACACATTACATGCTGAACTCATTATTGAAAAACAGTTATTGGTCAGTGATCATAAACTATCAAATATTGAAAATGGAATTGAAGCACAATGAGTGAGCAATTCTCGTAAATTGCAATCGAACTTAAATTTTATTACAAGCATGTTTATAGCTGGTCAGTGCAGTGTTACTGTATCTATGTGGGTTTAATGTATTTCGTGTTATAGAGCCGTAACGTTAGGTCAATGGTCATGTGACTATAAAGTAAATTACAAAATAGAGGAATGCATTGAAATGCTTTTCTTTTTGTTAGCCTTTATAGGGATATTATGAGCAGGAACAGGGTGTAAAGTTCACTCATCCTGCATAGAAAAGGAGGATCGTCTGACCGGACGGTTGTTGTGTCTGGTGGGCTACTGCCCGACGGCTGATGTCGGAATTTTGTATATATGCTAGTCGCGCGGTAAACTTTGCTTGCGCGATGTAGGATTTTGCGTGACGTCAGTGTGATGCGTAGTTTGCATGTGTGTTCTGTGCTTCCCGCATCCAACGGAGCCGAGGGCAGGTGGGCTGCCGGGCATTAGGAGCTATTTTTTATTGATGCTTGTCATTTTGGGGGCGGTTGCCATAATCGCCACGTTTGGCAGGTGGATTGGCGATCGCAGTATGGTGTTAAAAATTCATAGAGAATGCTGCGCCCATTCTCTAGTAAGTCCTTTAGTTGCCTTTTAGGACACCCACGCTCTGCAAGTTTTCAGACGTCATACCTACAACAAACACATTTTCCATTTTGTTAAAAATGTACTGCTAACTTCTCCCGAATATACATATGTACCTGTAGATCGTCTACCCAGAAACATGCGAAGCGAACATTCAATAGTTGTCGAAACGTTTTGCTCAAGACTCTAGTCGGTCAAGCGAGCCAGTAATACTTCCATTGCTCATATTTATGCTACAGTGTCAAGACTAACTTCACTAAAAGCATCATGAATAGTGTCTACACACGTTTAGTCTCACTTTGTATTCAACTACGATAGCGGCTTGTAAATGTACTATTGCAGGGAAAAGGCAAGATACTTATACAGACAAGGAGAGAGAAAGAGTCATCCCTGTATTTGGTTTATTCCACAAATCCCCCCTGAAAATCCCCCTTAGGAGGAAAAGTGGAACTTGAAAACAGTCTAGAATTCACCCCTGATAATCCCGCTAAGGGGGGAAAACTAGAATTGAAAAAACAAAAAATAACTTATTCCAAGATCCCCTGAAAGTGATTTTTTTACATTAGGGTTCAGTTTTTTCCACTGAGGGGGATTCTCTCAGGGGGGATTAGTGGAATAAGCCCTGTATTTGTGGACCCACATATCCCCAGTTTAAAGACTAGCTTATATATTTTAAGTTAAAATTTCAAAGAGCTGTGGATTTTGTGAATCATAAATAAATAAATAAATAAACCTACTTACAGAAATCAATTCATTTAAGTATCATTTAAGCTGTTGGTCCCGGCTGTCAATCGTAGATCTTTGGTAGTCGTTACAGGTATTCAGAAACCCAAAATTATGTCAACCAGTCTTACCAAGGGTACCAACGTGTTACCTATTAACTGGGTTTTGGATATCAGATTGCTTGTAGTAAAATACTGGTATTCAGCAGCCGGTGTGACTGGAGGCCGACCCCAACATATTTGGGAAATTTCTTGGCCGATTGACTGGTTTTTAAAGGATCCGCCATTCATTAATTTCGGATTTATTTTGTAAGGAACCCACTTAGAAATGGGATCATTAAAGAAAAAATATGGTGTATTGATATATTGAAACACAAGTATGTACTTATTTACCTAATTAGATGATTTTCCGTTTTACATTCAAGCGTTTTCGGCAATTCTTGAATGAAATATACAAAATCTTCTTGCTTCTGTTAAGATGATTTTGGTTTTTGGTGTTTTAATGACTGACCGGCCATCCTCTATTTTTGGAACGAAGTTCTTTAATTAACGAAGTGCTTCACTGGTAGAAATCGTCACGTAACAAAAAAGCGTTTAGCCCGAAAAAATTAGTTTCAAGGTCTCAAGTTTCAAGTGTCAAATATATTTTTTTTACGTTGGAGTTTACTCCTTAACAATCGATTTTCATATAAGGCCCCCAATATGGAAAATATAGGATGTATTGGTATATTGAAACACAAATATGTACTTATTTACCTAATTAGATGATTTTCCGTTTTAGATTCAAGCGTTTTCGGCAATTCTTGAATGAAATATACAAAATCGTCTTGCTTCTGTTAAGATGATTTTGGTGTTTGGTGTTTTAATGACTGACCGGCCAGTCTTCTATTTTTGGAACGAAGTTATTTAATGCGGCTTGCGTTGGAGTTCACTGGTAGAAATCGTCACATAACAAAAATGCGTTTTACCCGAAAAAGTCAGTTTCAAGGTCTCAAGTTTCAAGTGTGTTTTATTTTTGTTGGAGTTTACTCCTTAACAATCGATTTTCCCCCGTTATGGACATTCTATGAAGAGTGAAATTAATACATGCGTTAAAACTCAAAACCGCTATGTTTTTCTGCGCAACGTACCTTACGACGCTTTCATTTTGAAATCATTGTGTATACTTGTATATAGCCGACGTGTTTAGGGTTTGCTGCGCGACAGCTGACGCATGTAAGTATATATCGACGCTTGAAAGGCAATATTGACCAAACGACACGTTGGCTACTTTACACTAGAGCAAATAATTATTAAAGTATTAAAAAAAAAAAAATACTTTAAAATATAATATTTTATATTTTTAGTGTATACTCTAGTAGAATATACACTAAAATAAGCATTTTAAAGGGTTTTTTATTGGTATTTTTTTTTTTTGAATGCTCTAGTGTAAAGTTGCCAACATGTCGTTTGGTCAATTTTGCCTTTCAAGCGTCGATGTATAATATAAGTATAAATATATGTGTATTTATTATTTATTTAACACTTTCTCACACAAATGTACAGAGGTGGATTTAATGCCATAGGCCTTTTCTACTATTCTTGCCATAAGTATTTTATACTTTTCTATTTTTGGTGTATGTGAGTACTTAAGGAGTAAACTCCAGTCGTGCGTCGGATCTGTTATACATTTATTTAAATTATACGTGAGAAGTAACTTCCTTCCTTACGTGGATCCCCCGACCGCAAAGTTGTTTTTTTTTTTTTTAATTTTCGAGTATTTACTATATCAGTTAATGCCATGGGTTCATTAAAAAAAAAATATATGAAATAATACTTAAAAATTTAATAAGTAAATCAGTAAAAAGTCTGTCCAATTTTACAAGCTACAAACATCAAATATCATAAATCAACTAGACCTGTGACGTAACCTAGCACTATGCTAGGTTACGCTTACGATGCTCGACTAGCTATCCATACATCACAAGTCCTTCAAAGTGATGTATTGCCAACTCGCCGCTCACGGATACCGTATTAACCCTCTTCCCTGCATTTGCAATTTGATTAGACAATAAGAAATTATAATGGGCATTTGCATGTTTTGCAGTATGCATCGATAAGTAATTGTATATATAGTGGTACATCGGATATTATGTTCGGAGTTTGCCACTTCTTCCTAGTTAAAGCACTAGGAAGTGGTGAAGGGCGAGCATTTTGAGGGACTGGGTTTATGTGAAGTTTGAAAAGTGCTGAGTCATAAGTCATAAGTCATTTATTTCGGAACAATATACATTGTGTAGAAATTTTGTAAAATAAAACAGTACCATCCAAAAATAACAAACATGTCAATGATAGGTAAATAAAAAATTCAACACAATAATAATCCACATGCAATTTAAAATAATTAATAATACAATAAAAAAAAAGGAAAAACGAAAATCAAATTAATATAAAAAGATCAAGATCGTGATTTATGACATCCAATTACCTAAAAATATTGCATAAAAAAGATTAATATTTCATGTAATTTTCTGTGAATACTCAATAATAAAAATAGAATGTCAAATATAAATAAAATAAAATATAAACAAATTGCTATAAAAAGCGCACAAACTGATTCTCAGTTTAGTTTGAATAAAGGACTTTTGATTTTGATTGTATGAATTGGGCGACACAATTGAGGTTCGGTTCCCGAAAAAAGAAAATCATTATTTTTCCATCTGTATATGTCGTGAAAGATCCTGACAAGGCTACATCCTTCTATTTTCTTTTAAAAACTCTCATCCGCCGTCGTCTGAGGCCACTAAGAGATCTCATCGAGGATATATCATGACACTAGCTTATGCCCGCGACTTCCGCGACACACTGCATTGCATCGCATCGCCCATCCGCGCTATAACTTTCTTTCACTTAGCGTTCTTTGACTTTTTTCGTTTTGCTCGGCTCCTAAGAGTCGTAGCGTGATGTTAATCTTACCTTCCTCAATAATTGGGCTATCAATATATATATATATATTTTTTTTTCAAATCCTACTGGTTGTTCCAGAGATTAGCGAGTTCATACAAACTCTTTAGCTATATTAGTGGTGGTAGAGGTATGTAGATAAATAGGTAGCTGCATCTTCCTGTTTGCTTTAACAAAACAGGGTCAAATTTAATAAGCTGGCAAAACTTCACAGAAGTCTGTGAAGTTTCGCTAGCTAATTTAATTTATCGATATCATAAAAATATCAATAAAATATGACGAAAAACAAAAAAAACTCATAATTTCAATTAACTAAACTGTTATCGGCTACTGAGCCCGATATCAGCTCTATTTGAAAATTATGAGTTTAGAAAATCTTATTTTGTGTTTTATCGACCCAACATGTCTTTGAAGTTTCGCCAGCTAATTTAATTAGACCTTGTATTCCGACTGCGTGCCACATCTGTCTGCTATGCGGTGTTTTTACAATAATAATATAATCAAGGACGTTAATTATATACAAATATTATGTTAATTAGAATTAACATAACATTGGTTACAATTCAAAGCAAGAATAATATACAATCTCAGCTAAAGTTTACTTTAGGTACAACTAGCTGCTGTCCGCGGCTTCGCCCACGTGTATTTATCTAAAACAGATGTAGCCTAAGTTACTCCTTATAACATTAGCTATATGCCAGTGAAAGTCCCGTCAAAATCGGTCCAGCCGTTTCGGAAATTAGCCGGAACAAACAGACAGACAGACAAAAACAAATTAAATTGGTTTTTTGTTAACAATATATATTTTCATATGCAATTAGTTAAAAGCTATTATTTTGATATTTACATTACATTACAAACAGACACTTCAATTTTATTTATACTTACCGAACTACTTGGGTACCTACGGCTGGGCTGAAAGTTTTACCAACACACAATTTAATATTATTGATAACACGAACGGGATATTTACCATGTTTATTATTTGTAATGAGTTCCCGATATTTCGGCACTGTTGCAAGCACCATGATCACGGATAAACTAAAGTCATTGCGGTTGGGTGTTTATGAGCAGACAAAATGGTCTACCCTCTTTCTTGTTCGTTTTTTGCACTCAGTACCGCTACCACTGTCACTCGCAACTCAATTCTGTTCCCGACACACGAAACTCACTGTGTCCGCTCGCGAACTTTTATCGGCACTTCTTCGGTTTTTACACAGCTGAACCACTGGATTCCAGGCTCTCGACAGTTGAAACCCATCATCCCGATTGAAGTTCCTATATTTGGTAATCTCAATAGCTTCTCTAACAAAAAAACTTACATAATTTAATGATTATTTTGTAACCCTTATAACCTTGTACCCAGAAGACGTAGCGTAGGAAGGCCTCCTACAAGGTGGACTGATGACCTTGTGAAAGCCGCAGGAATCCGCTGGATGCGGGAAGCACGGAACCGGTCGAGATGGCAGTGCTTGGGGGTGGCCTATATCCAGCAGTGGACGTCTTTAGGCTGAAATGGTGATGAAGATTCTATTTAGAAGAAGATGTGTGGTTAAAATATTTTTCCACTTCTCTTGCTCTAAAAGTTCGTCTTTATGTCGTGCGTAGGCGACATAAAGTCGCTTT
Source organism: Dryobota labecula (assembly GCA_947523025.1). NCBI lineage: Eukaryota > Metazoa > Arthropoda > Insecta > Lepidoptera > Noctuidae > Dryobota > Dryobota labecula. The sequence goes on along the minus strand of OX383300.1, from coordinate 7,625,431 downwards.
TTATGCTCTCGAACATAAAGTAAAATCTTCGTCGAAGACCAAGGCAATCGGTCCAACAGCCACACGAACAACTACAATATTTACATGTTGCTATTTCATTTCCTCGCAATCGAAGTGAAAAGTAGAGTGTACAACTCGTCCATAAAACCCATTTTACACTCTATATCCATCCTCGCTCGCAAGCTCGCTCGGATGGATAAACGTCTCGCGTAAAATGGTGCGTTTTATGCACTTGATGTACAATCTAATATTATAACTCGATAATTAAACAAAGAAGGCTGTGTGGGGAGTTTTCTACGTTGTATGAAACTTTGAGATTAAATTAAGATAAAATTAGATAGGGCATGAGATGTTGACCATAATTCTGGTTTATGTAATTTCAAAATAATGAAAATAAATTAAAAATGTGACCGGCTCACACGAACGCTCCGATGGAGGCTTTGTTTAACTCTCGCCGTACACTTAGTTTTTTTTTTTTTTCACCTATCGGAGTGCTGAACGCGCTCGATGCGTAAATTCTGGCCTCTTGTTACACATACACGCCGGTTGCGAGTACTACGCACCTGACCTTTCTGGTAATCAATAAAGTCACTATGTAATTCTGGGATGTTCCCTTCCGGCGTTCACTCACATCCGCCTTGTGTTTGTCACATACGCCTTGTTATTTTATACTTAAGATCACGTCTAAACGAGTAGTGTTAATGATTTGGAAAACATATATGTTAAACTAGAGCATTTTCTTAATAACTTAATATATGAATATTTTAGATTATGTTTATATTACACCGTAAAATTAATTTGTAAAGTTATGTCTAACGCGGATAAAAAACTGAGAATCACGCAAAATCTATCAAGCGTATTTTTCTGAAACCTTCACCTTTTCAAAGATATTTAAGTATTGATATTTTAGTATACGTGTTATATTGAAATAACTTTTGCTTTATGTATAATAATAAAAAAAGTTTATTTCGACCAACAAAGGATTATAGGACACAAAGATTACAAAATTCATAAAAACACATACAATTAAAAAGACCACATAAACACATTACATACTTCGATTGCTCCGTATGTGAACCATACAGCAATGGTTCAGGTACTGACAATCGAACCTCTGCGCGAATGCCCTCACAATGCTGTTGGAGCTAGCCTGAACTAACCGAACCCTGCGCACCAGGGATGTGCATCGTTTCCGCATAGTAGAACAGAAACAGTCTACTTGCGACTCGGCGAACATCCCTGATGCGCTGCAGAATCGGGGCAGCCCCATTAGCAACCTGAATGCATTATAAAATTGCATCATTCAGCTATGTGAGGTAAATACAAGCCGGCGGGGTGGTTTGTTTTAATTTGTTTATTATTATTTTATTATATTAAGTAACACACACATGCACATGTTATACATTTATGGATCTCTGATCTGAAAATAAAGATTATATTATTTCCTTTATTTCATTTAAAAACATATCATTTACATTTTTAAATATTTTTATAAAAATAAACATTTAAAAATATAAAAAAATAGTAGCCCACCGGTATCGGGAACAGGGTCCAAGCTACCGGTGGTCAGGGCTCCTGAGAGAGGAACCTCCTCACGATACGCGCCGTATCCAGAAGGACCGCTTTCTGGATCAAGCCCTTAATCCAGCTACCTAACGAGAGCCTCTTCAGATGATGGTCGAGGCTCTTGGCTATTATGCCATTCGCCGTCACGACTATCGGCACAATGATTGCTGTATCCACATCCCACATGCCGACAACCTCGTGAGCCAGATCAAGATAATTAATCTGTTTATCATTTTCAGCTTTCACTAGGTTCTCGTCATGCGGGACCGCGATATCAACAATCATTGTGCGACGCTCTAATCGATCTATCATCACTATGTCTGGCTCATTGGCAATTATTATTATTATTTATTTTTATGTTTTTAACATATCTCCTATCGGCCTTTGGAAGGCATACGAGGGGCCGAAGCCAACTCGCAGAGGCCCGTTACACGCTAGTAATGAAATGAGGCACTAACCGACGATTATCCCTGTGCGCACTATGCAAGTGCACCCAAGGACAACCCCCGGTTGGTGTAGGACTATTGCAGGATATGGAAACAAAAATATTGAACTATAGGTTTTGGGTGGTTAAAATGGACTGGTTACTTGAACTATGGAAGGACTATGGCCCCTGCCTGATCAATGTTTTAAGATACACGAAAAAAATGGCAGGGGGTGACTTGCACACTCAATAATGGGCCCCCGAAAACGGTCGCTAGCACATAGTGACGTAGCGACAAGGGGGCAACATGTCCTGAGGTGCTCGAGGAGTGGAGAGGTATTCCACGGCTCTCAGAACAATCCCAGAGCCCGGAAAATGGTCAAGATCCCTACAAGCACTTACTGGAATACTTCCTTCCTCCGAGCACGTTTGCTCTTGCGAATCTCCACTCAAGCCGGCCAATAAAGGCAAGCCAGAGATGAGGAACATGACTTCTCCCGGGAGATAGGGTCCGTGGGGTCGCAACTGCCCAACAGCTCGCCACATGCTGCCCTGCGAGTTTCTGTATCTCTCTTGGTCTGGCTCCTCACCCTAGACATGTTCCGGGAAAGTAAACTCTACCGGCACAGACCTAGAGTTCGGAGCGTGCAAGCCCCACCACGACGTCAACGTAGAGATACGGCGGTGGGGTTATTATTATTATTATTGCACACGCAAGGCGCTTTACTGTGCGCGCTTTTTAGGGTTCTGTATTAAAGATAATTTAATTATCATGCATGAACGTAAACGAAGCAAAAGGAGTATGTAAGAAGCGTATTATAGTAGGTGGCGTTCTATAGTTTCTGCCTACCCCCATGGGAAAAAGGCGTGAGTTTATGTACGTATGTGTATAAATTAGCTTTAAAAAGTAGCTTTAGCTATATAATAGCCGAAGAAAATAGGTACAAAACTACTAACTAGACTCGTCCATTAAGCTAAAGTTAAGTGCGAACGGCGAACTTGTTGGTAATTCGATTGTTTTCTACTAAAACTGGAATGGGAAATAACATTAGCTTCGTCGGTACTAACTAATGTATTTTCTTTATTATTTCGCTGTGTAACTTAATGATTAATAATTTTCATGGTGTAAGTATGGGGTAGTGTGGCAAAATGCCAAGGAGTTTTGGCAATATTGTGAGGCTTTTTCACGGGAATTAAAGTAAGTACCTGCCTCTATGCATTTTTGATAATCGCATGCTGAATCTTGACCAGGCTTTTTTTGTAAGGTACCTAATTTAAATACACGATAGCCTGTGTTTTTGCTTGCTATACATAATAATGTATTTAGAAATGACGGTGGGATACAATTAGCGGGTAGGTTGACCTAAATCTAACTTTTAATTTTGTAAAAGTCTGACATGGTTTATAGTTTGAAGAAAAACACTCTGTTCTTGCTAACACATTTATTTCGCACAACTAAACTGTTTCACAATCAAACGAAGACTGCCTTTGCATTATAATTTACCATTTAAAACGACTTTTGCCCCCACCCAAAACAAAACGATAATATCCTAACCGTTATTTCTAAGTGTTGTCAAAACAAAATAATAGAATCGGTTGCCATAATGAAAATACATTTAAAAGTTTGTTACAATAAATTTGTACTTTGACAGTGTTGCCACAGTGGATAATATAATTCGGTATTAAATAACACATTATTTTAAATTAAATCCATGAAATCACGACATTCGGCCATCCGACGGCGTGCTAAAATTTACGTACAGTATCGAAACTTGCGCGTGTTTGTAGCCCAACCACGGATTATTTGCAGTTTACATAACTAATAATAATAATAAAATTTATTAAAAAAAAATATATTTAAAAATACAGTATTAACCTTAGAAATAATGTAGGTATTACAAAATATGATGCCCTTACTAGGATAAACCTGTATCACAGGCGGCATGAGTTCTTACAATAATATTATTAGGACAACTGATTACTTAACAATATTTAACAAAAGTTTTATGAATAGTGAAATAGTTAAATTATGTTAATATATACTTAAATACTAATAATTAAAGTCTTAAACATGTAGATAATTTCTATGTTATTTACGGAAAAAGTTGTTAGCGCTTATACTCCATTTACTATAGCATTAGACAAATAACGGCTAAATAACGACAGTTATTGTGTAATATTGTTGAAATTACTGCACTTTAGAGTTATTTTTTTAATGTAAATGGTAAATAGATTACAGTGCTTTGTATTTATCGTGAAATAATGGAGTTTATTAAACGTTTACATCGAAATAACGAAGAGGTGGGAACAGTTATTTGTCTAATGTTATAATAAACAGAGTATAATTATACGATTACGATTGCGTCTGCAATATTAATAACTATACTCGATTTACCTACATGCATATGTTCCAAAGTTTAAAATAAATTGTCTGGGCAATTTCATCTCTGGCTTTTTGTACTTGTCAGAGCCCAACAGGGCCTATAGTAATCAACTGTACTATTAAAAACCAACAAAACCGTAACCTATAGATGGCAAATAAACGTGGCTTGATTTTTTTTTACCACTTTATACTTGAGAACCCATAGCAGATCAAGGGTCCCTCGATAGAATTTGCTACGGGCCCCGCGCTTGCTTAATCCGACACTGGGTAACACTATGCCCGACCAGGGGCCCAAGTCTGCTATTTTTTATAAATTCGTCACTCTAACACGATCCCATTGTCATTTTGCTAAAAGTTCGTAATCTGCTAAATTCATAATGGTCGATCATTGGTCGGTCAATGGTCTCGTAATAGAATTGTATTACAATGGCATTTTTAACATTTATTCATGCCAGACTTCATTTATATATATTTTTACATATTATTTATTAGTGTTATAAGCAATCTGAAGTAGTAGGAAGTTGGAAGTTTAGTAGGAAATTTCATTTGTCATTATGTACGAGATTACCAATTCTTTCAATGGAGTGGCAGTGGCTGACCATTGGAAAGTCATAATGACGCCATTATATTAGTAGATTACCAAACTTGTCAACAATTATGAAATCACTGATAGACCATTCTGACACTATTGTAATAGCAGACTTGAGGCCCTGGAAATCGAACCCAGGACCTTATGCTCATTTCTTAAATAATGTACAACAAAAATATAAGAAAAACTAATTTACGTGGCTTTATCGTTAAAACACAGCTTTGATATTTAATAAGAAAATATTGGAATGCAAATAAATAGACCCTTTTTCAATTTACCTTCACAACGAAGAGCTTTTTGTGAGCCTACCCTATATAAAGCTGTTGTTTTTAGGGACCTCCCTTATAGCAGCGGGTTCGACGTTTACATAATAAATTATGTACGTTGGTAAAGAAGCACAGGTTTGCTGCTGTGGGGAAGTTATAGATATGTTTTAAGGTAGCTACCTAGTATAAGATTGGCTATTTTCGTGTATGAGAAACTTCGATCAATAATAGCACTAGATACAGGATCAGGAACAAAAATAACTCATTGAAGTGGCCACGTTTACACACACATACACATTTACATTTGTTACTACGTTCCAGAACATTCGATGTTTGTTACAATAGTTGGTGCGTTGTCGCAAACATTGGCCAAACAATCATAATATTTGCTAAATGATGTATAATTTACTATTTAATCTACTATATAAAAATAAGTCGGGTTTTCCTTCCTGACGCTATAACTCCAGAACCCACGAACCGATTTCCACGGTTTTGCATTCGTTGGAAAGGTCTCGGGCTCCGTGAGGTTTATAGCAACGTTTTTTTTTTTTATGGTTTTTACGAAAAATTAGGGTAGGGTAGAGTAGGGTAGGGTAGGGTAGGTAGGTAGGTAGGGTAGGGTAGGGTAGAGTAGTGGAGTTTATACTATAGCTTTTGACAGAACGAAGTCTGTCGGGTCAGCTAGTTGTTAATATTTTATGAAAAACACAAACATAATGATATAAACTTACCGAAAAAAAAAAATCCTTCCAAAATCTTGTTATTATTTACACAATTTTTTAACGCGCACTGCGGCATTTTGACGTCTTAACTTTGGCTATGTTTGGACGATACTATATAGAAGACATCAGCTTCATCTTTACATCTATAAAAATAAATTAAATTGAAGTGTCTGTTTGTAACGCCAAAGTAACAGGTTTTTACTGAATGCATATGAAAGTATATATGGTACTTATAACAAAAACATCTTAAAAAAAAAATGTTCTCTGTCTGTATGTCTGTCTGTCTGTCTATCTGTTTGTTCCGGCTAATCTCCGAGACGGCTGCTGGACCGATTTTAACGGGACTTTCACTAGCAGATAATTGAGTTATAACTATACTTTTATTTGAGAAAAAGAATTAGTGTCCCGCGCAAAAAATTATAACCCATGAAATTGTGAATAAAGTCCGATTCAAATAGTATTGACACCCACGTGGGCGAAGCCGCGGGCAACAGCTAGTGTAGACATAAAGTATTAGGTATATGAGTTAACAAAAATATTGTTACAAGTAATGTAACATATTTATTTCCGAATAAAGATCATATAGGTAACTATTATTCTCCAATATTAGTTTGTCAGCAAAATAATACCAAACAGACCCACATTTATGCGATCATACATGTGTCGCTTAACTTCAAACTCGGGTTAATCCACTTTACCCTCTTGGGAGATATTAAAGAAAAAGTGGTAACAGTCTTAATTCCATGAATTAAAAGTCGGTTTTTTATTTATTATGTCAACAATACTGAAGGTAACGATCCTATAAAGCAAATTTAGTATTATAACCATACATTCTTTCAAAAATGTAAAATTAAGATTGGATTTACCTTCATTTGATCTAATGGAATGCAATTTATCTATCTTTGAAAAAACTCAGTGTGGATTTTTATATTAGGCCGCTTGCGGGCATTGCTCGGTGTAACTATTTTAGTGGCATTATCCATGGGAACTGTCTATGATCAAAAAGAAACAATAAAAAACGGGAGCGTACGGTGTTAATGTCGCAGAGTTGACGACGACTGACCGCCATGTTGATCAAACGCGGTTAGCTGATTGGCTCTCATGGACTTATCTGCATTTGAATAAAACTGTCTCATGGATCTATCGGAATTAGATAAACATTTATGACTTTAACGGTTTTTTTCTCAAGAACTATGCGGATTTTTATAAAACTGATAAAATTGTTTTAAAAGTCTGTTATTGGCCTTTAATTTGGTACCAAAATCTTAAAAATTCTCAAAATTGGATTTACCCGAGTTTGAAGTTAAGCGACACACATATCCTTTCAGCCATCGCTAAATCGGTAACTGATAAATTCAGAAAATCGTCTCTATTCGAATTCAATCCTATATTCGCGTCCGGTAAACCCAGGAACACATAACCGTAAATTTGATACACAACGATAACTCAAAAGCCTCGGCCATTATCTATTTCGAAGTAATTTTTATTTTTCGGACTTTGTGTACTCGTACTCCGTAGCCGTATTTTGTCCGAAAATGTCGTCGAAATGTTATGTGTATTGAAATGAACGGTAACGCAATTATCATTTTTTGACGTGGTTTGGTTTGGGTTGGATAGGTGTGTTTTCGTATTAGGGCTGTGTGAATAAAAATGAAAATGTGTTTTTAAAACGGTTACAAAGTAGAAGCTAACTATACTCCATTTTTTTAATAACATTAAACATTGTTTACAGTCCGTTCAACCGATTTTGACGTCTACTCCGTAGCCATAAGGATGGCATTAAAAGCAAAAAAAACATTTCAATACCAACTGTTTACTGCACCTTCCATTTGTCATGCCACCAACGGAATAGAAGCCATAATCGGTTGAACACACTGTAAAAAAGATTGACTTAAATGTCTAATGTTAATTCAAATGGAGTATAGGTACCTACCCTAGTAGCATTTTTGTCGACGTTTGGTTGGGCCACATACCTCTGAAGGTGGCCCAACTAAATGCCAACGGAAAATGCTACTAGGGTATACTCCATTTTTTGTATTAGACAAATAACGGCTAAATAACGACAGTTATTGTGTAACTTATGTATATTGTATTGAAATTACTACACTTTGAGATTTTTTTTCATGTAAATGGTAAACAGATTACAGTGCTTTGTATTTATCGTAAAATAACGGAGTTTATTAAACGTTTACATCGAAATAACGAAAGGGTGAGAACAAATATTGGTCTTATCTTATAATAAATGGAGTATAAATTTTTCTTAATATTCCAAATGTATTATGTAGAGTTACTTTTGCAATTTTAAGGCGACGATAACCAACTTTTAATGATTTTATACTGAAGATCACGTCTAAACGAGTAGTGTTAATGATTTGGAAAAAATATATGTTAAATTAGAGCATTTCATTAATAACCTAATATATGAATATTTTAGATTATGTTTATATTACTTAGTGAAATTAATTTGTAAAATTATGTCTAACGCGGAAAAAAACTGAGAATCACCTAAAATCTATCAAGCGTATTTTTCTGAAACCTTCACCTTTTTAAAGATAATTTAATTATTGATCTTTTAGTATACGTGTTTTATTAAAATACCTTTTGTTTTATGTATAATAAATTAATTATGCGACTTATTTGAGGCAGCGCTCCTGGATGGGCGAGTGCTATTACTGGCAGGACGTACGACGCGTTGGGAGAGCTCAGTACAGACACGCAAGCTAGCCACTCAAGGTCACTATACACAGACACATATCTGGGCTAATATAAATTGTTAGGTACAAAAATTACGTTATTCTGTAACACAAAATTTTCTACCACTGCTTTCCACACAAACGCGGCTGTATAGCACAGGTCAACAGAATAATCAACAGACCCATTTCAATACATACAAAGCCATTTCATAGCTAGCTCCGTGATGCGGCACGGCACACAATGCAGTTATGTGCGAACGTGAATTGGTCACCGGGGCATCCCTGGTCATTTCATACTAGCGGGTAACTCTCTACGGAAACAGGAATACCTACTGTTTGCTTGCCCACACGTAGGGATACCTAGCGATGTAATATTTATGCTGTTCGTTTTTTCCGGAAAATGTGCCATGATTAAAACATGCGGCATGAAGTCGAATTGAATTTTTTTATCGGAGTATTTTTTATATTTAACTTAATCCGAAAAAACAGGTTGTATTTGCTTTGTAAAAAATCTTTAAAAACGCAAACTAGTATTTACAGTGTAGGGTATTATGTTTTACAACAATAAAGCTAAAAGTTTTAACACAAAAGCCAAACAATAGATGGACAAAATATTCATAGTAAAATGGAGCTTACATTTTTTATGTATGGCGTAGTTACCGCGATTTAAAATGATGACTACACAAATATACGACTAATTCTAGCACAAAAATATAACTCCAACAGTGTAGATATCACACTATAGAGGTATGAGGAACAGGGTGTACCTAAAGGTCACTCATCCTCCATTAGAAAAGGGAGGATCCTCCGACCAGACGGGTGTTGTGACTGGTGGGCAACTGCCCGACGGTTGATGTCGGAATGTTGTATATAAGCTATTATAGTCGCGCGGTAAACTCTGCCACTGACCGACCCAGACGACCCCGCAACTCTCCTCCAGGAGAGCAGTAGGGAAACCAGTACAGCTCGCAAACATAAACACGACCGTCATTCCGACCTCGCCGCCGAGGCCCATCCCGAAATCCCCGACTAAATAGTCCTCCCCGACCCTTGCTCGACGAAGCGCCAGCCCGCGCCGCAGCTGAGCCTGTAGGTTTCAATTCCCCTGATAATAATCATAACCCTGATTTTATCCAGCCACCGTCGGTCCCTTGCCGTTCTCCCTCTGACTCTGCCCTAAGCCGAGGTTCGTACCCCACAGGGGGTGCCCTTAGTGGTTTAGTTTATTAGTTTTGCACCCTGGCTGGAGGCTTTAAGTTTTTAGGAGCTTAAGGCAACCACAGGAAAGTCCGGTTAAAGAGTCACGATCTCTAAAGGTCAACTCTGAGATGCCCTAGATATTTTTTTTTTTTTAATAATACTCTGCGCGATGCAGGATTTATGACGTCAGGTCTTTGATGCGTAGTCGGCATGTGGCGTACTAGATGCCACTACAATACCAATACAGTATAATTCTCTGATAGAACGCAAAGCAGTATTTTCGTGTAGTTTTTAGAAACTTTTGTTTTAGTGAAAAATTGTTTCAAACAATTTTGTTGCTTTGTGTCTCAGTATGAAACTTTAAAAAAGGTATTAGAAAATTCTAGGCACACTCACCGACATAGTTGATTGAGCCGTTTTTCATAATTCCTTATTTATTTATTTAACAATTTATGTACACACATCTAAACCAAGAAGAAAGGAACAGAAAAATACGTACAATGGTGATGCTTATTTCGAATGAAATCTCTTCCAGCATACCTGCGATAGGAAAGTAGATATAGAAATGTAGACAACGGGTGTTCCTTCTCAGTCAGCAGGTAATATGTTTTTTTTTTTTAAGTGGCGTTAGTAGACCGGTGACAACCCTCTTAACCACTGTGCCATTGACTAGGTATCATCTTCACCCGGCCACACAACCTCTTTGAATCGTCGATCTAGGGTTTTCTAAAATGTTTTGTATTAGCCTAACGTCCAAAATGTTCAATTTAAATTCTCTGATCAATGATTCCCTTTCAATGTTCAAGACTAAATTCAAATCGCTGAAACGATTGAATAAAACTAATACCTACCCGCCTAACCTAGCTAACATTCAAATCCATTCAACTGAAATCTAATGAGTTTGTATGAAGCGGTTTACCATAATACCTTCAAATCTACTTCACAATCACATTTACTGCAAATTTCCAACCGAATTGAGGCTTTCGATTAACCGATGATATCATTACTCTAAAATATAATAAACTCATTTTTAGGCCAAAGCGAACTAATCTTTAGTAAACGCTTACATAATTCGTTTTCCTTTATGTGTAGTTCGTGTATTGTTTGGGGTCAAATATAAGGTGACTGGGTCAGTGGATAAGCATCTTGATCCTCGTACTTTTAAAATCCGACGCAAAGAAGGTTTTGTCATAAGGTTATGTTTTGCGACTATGTGATTGTTTTTCCGGCTCATAAATTCATGTATTTATTTATATGATATAATTGTTAAAAAAAAACTTTTTTGCTTTATCATAATGTGTACTTAGGTGGTAACTAACTCGACTTAATAAAAATATAATAACCTAAACTAAATAAAACTAATTAAAAAAAAAAACTAAATATAATAATAAATAAATACTTAATATAACTGTTTTATTATATGTCTATACGTTATTATTAATTAACTTAATTATTAATTTAACCATTTAAAACTACTGTTTATAATAATAATGACGCATAGTCTTGTGAAGCACCACTTAACATGGTTAATTTCTGCATTTTCATTCTCAAATAAAAGAAGTCACCGAACAAACGAAGAGGGCGCCACTGTGCGCTCGGCACAGTCTTATTTTTAAACAATAAAGATTGTTATTTCACAATAGCAACCTTACCAAAAATGATTTGGATATATAAATACCAAGTACGGAACCCTACTACGTGGGTATCCGTCTGTCTGTCAAAATAAAAGTTTTCAACCCGGGGTAGTCATGTCTCGCCGGTAACGAAACCATAGCGAGATTCAGGAATCGGCGCTCATCTAACAACGCCATCTAGGGAGGCAGAAGGTGAACTTTTGACTGGCGTGGCGTTAAAAGTTTGGTAGAGTTGTCACCGTTTCTATGTAGGATTACTTTGAATTGTTATACATCGGACAAAGCCCCAATTCACTCTCTCGCTCTCTCCCATAATAATAGCTCTCTCTATCTCACCTTTATTATTCTAATCTCCGGACAGTTCAGGCGACAATTGTACCCAGCAGGAAAGTCTAACATCTGGCTTACATACTTGCGTAGTAGTTGTTAAGATAGTTGGGGCTGTAAATGTAGCGGCTACCACCCACCGGAACCTGCGGGATAAACTTCAATTAATACCGACATTATCTATACTTAGGTATTATAAATTGATTGAAATCAAAACTGATTACTTAACCAGCTTCGGGAAGGCCAATTAAAGTAAAGAAGGTATCTTTCCTTTATTTGCCAGAAACATGATAGATATTATTACTATTCCTACTTAGGAAGTTCATACAATAAAAACCCCCTATGTAACAGTTCTACATTTATATCTGTAATTTTTATGGTGTACATAATAAAGAGTATTCTCTCTATCTATCTATAGATCTACAATATCTTGTCAAGACAAAACATTGTCAGACTCACGTTAACTGCTGTGATTGGCTGACTGAAATCATCATCATCATCAACTTATAGCAGTCCACTGCTGGACATAGGCCTTCCAATTGCACGCCATTCAGCTCGATTCTCGGCAACTCTCATCCAGCTGCTACCAGCCACCCTGCGAAGATCGTCGCTCCACCTAGCCTAGCGTCCTACCTTACGTTTGCCGATTCGCGGTTTCCACTCACGAACACGTCTACCCTAACGGTCATCGGTTCTACGGCTAATATGGCCGACCCATTGCCACTTCAGCTTACTTATTCTGTGAGCTATGTCGACAACTTTGGTTCTCTGCCGAATCATCTCGTTTCGGATTAGATCCCTCAGAGAAACTCCAAGCATAGCCCGTTCCATAAGTCGCTGAGCGAACTTGAATTTATGGATCAGCCGTACCGTGAGTGTCCACGTGACTGAAATAAGAGTAGCCAATCAAATTAATAGACAAAAAGTATGCCAAGCACCCAGCATTTGTAGTCGAAAAATAATTCGTTCGTGTGCCTACAACCCGTATTCGAGCAGTCGCTATAGATGACTTCTGTTCATGCCCAGGACCCGACTAGCGACACCAAATCTAAGTATGTAAATTTGCCAAACAATTTATGGATTACAAGAAAAAAAAATTTTTGAACTGGGCAGCAAATGCGTCGGAGTTTGAATTTCAACACAGATTATTAAACTTGTCTTTTTTTTGCTACATTTTAACATTTTGAGAGCGATAAATATAATGTAGGTATGTAGGTACAGTACCCGGGAGTTAACGGGTTGATCCGAATTTGCCTGTTTTAGAATCAATTTAAATACTCAAAATAGCGTATTAGATCCTGAAAAAAATATATGTCATAGATATAATACATCCTTGTTTTAGGTAAATTAACGGTTCAAAACACAATAAATTGTAATTTGCTCGAAGTAAAAAAAAAAATTTAAAAAGAAGTTTTTTTTTTTTTTAAAGAAGCCTTTCAACGGCCTGGAAAACCTGGCCTTATTAATTATAAAAATAAAGCTATTAAGTTAACCTCACATTCTCAAAGAGACCGTCAAATAGGTGACTGAAACGACGTCCTTCAAAGCCAAACTTTTCTAATACTCATTAATACTATACAAGTTTCATTAGATTCAGTCTCTCGCCAAAATATGACGAACGAAGAGAGTATCGTAAAAGTTTTAACTAGAGATATGGAAATTATTTCAACTTTGTTTACCGTACACCTGAAAATATTGCTTACACATCTTTCAGTCGCGAAGGGTCTATTTTTATATGGAAATCGCATAAAAGGATTCATCTAGGAACTTCTTTAAACACGGTGTTTTTGGGATTTGAGCGATTTAATCCCCTTAACACACAAATCTTTTCGTCTTCCCATATTAAGCATGTCTGAAATAATCTCGAATTTAACGTACTATTGATACTTAAAAGTAAAGGCTACTTTGACCATAAATATCTACAATTGGCCACTGGTATGCACTTTATAGAAACTAACTACAGTGCTCCATCTTCGTACCAAGTTGAATGTACACAGCCTCGCTCGCCTGGTCCCCTGGTATTCAATACACGATGCACTCAAACCTAGCTGGCTGAATAGAAATACCTCTAATTCTCCACAAAATGTAAAAAGGCAATATTGAAAACACTTTTGATGCTGTTAAGAAAAGGTAGCAGAAAGGGTTCTTTAGCTTAAAAATCTTCGGATATTTATCTTTCAAGATTTTGTGGAATATTATATGAAAATTAAATGTGGTGACAGCCATCTAGGCCATAGACACAAAAATTGCGTTAGGTCGCAAAAATGCATTATACTGATGTTTTGGGATTTTGTTAGGATCAATAAAAGACCTGTGCTAACTGCGTGGTGCTCGAAAAACCACGAAATTTTCAGAATTCTCTCAGTTTTAAACTTATAAATTCTAAAAGGTGCATCTTAAGGAAAAAAATACAATTTGAGCGCAGCCGTAGTTGTAAAGTAGTTAACTAAAACTATAATTTTGAACAGTTTGTAAAAAATGCCCTATGTTTAAAATGCTCTTCTATTGGACCTGCAGAGCTACGGTTGCACTCAAATTGTAGCAAATGATGAACACTTGAAAATGTATATGATGGCTTTTTCCGTTTGATGCACCTTTTAGAAGCCAAAATCGGAAAATTTCGAGGATTTTCGGGCACCTCGCATTTAGCACAGGACTTTCGAAGCTGAAAACTTGGTTTTTCACTCCTAACAATATCCCAAAAAATCAGTACTTACGGTGCAATTTTTTGCGCCCTGCGATAGTTTAAATGACTGGTCTAATCGGAATAGCTATCGAGATAATAAATATATTTACCCAATATATGAACGATGAGACACCATCTCTATGCCGTAAGGTTATTAGAAAAATCTTAAAGTAATTAATTCGGTGTAAAAAACTCAATAGGCTCATTTTCAGCAGAAGAGCAAAAAATATAAATTAACAGACGCAAGATTACCATACCTACAATTTCTTACTGTTTAACTTCAAATTGGCTCTGTATCAATAAATTAAGTCCTTGTAGAAAGTAATGTATGCCCGGATAACATAACATGGCAAAAGTACATTGTAGTAATAAAATTTATCTTTGTCATAAATCGCGCAGACTCCACTGTTTGCGAAATGGAATACTCGCAGCAAGACGTAAATAAATAAAAACAATTTGTGGGCTGAGTTGATGAATTGCTTTCACTCCTTTTGAGGTAAAGTCATTGAACTTTTGACTCAGATATGCCTTTCGGTTGTGCACTAATAAATTCTATTAGGTCTTTCAAAATAGGTTTCATTTTGAACGATTTCAAACCCGTCCGTGCATTGCGTCCGAATAATCTGTTTCCATTTAGACTGAGTGTTTATTTATGTCAATCAACTCTTTCAATTTGCGGTGTGTTAACCAAAATCTATCGATGGAAGGTTTATTGATAAATTCATTCAATTCCAGTGATAGATTCGAATAAGAAACGACTTATTCGTATCCATCTGTAAACATTTAGATTATTTTAGATCATAGTACCTACGTTTGTCACAATAATAGGCTGTTTCGTTTGCAACAGTTTAAACATCATAAAAATTATAAATTAAATGCGGAATTTATGGCAGTTAAACGACCATAATTGAAACTTTTGCCAAGCTATTATGTTGGAAAATAACACTCTTGTTTGTATGAACTTCCGACAAAACGTTATTTTATGGCTATTAAAAAGTTTTCCAGTAATAAAATTGATGGACAAAGTCACCTTTATAAATTATTCAAAAGCAATATGCTTTAGGTCGGCGCCAACTGAAATTGCAGTGGCTAACTGCAATTTCGGTTGGCCCCGGACGCCTTGACATGAAAAGATTGAATTTTCCTTTCACGATCAAGTCGGCAATAATCTCATCGTGATGGCCATTCCCGCCGTTCCTGGTGGCATAAGAAACTGAGAGGTCAGTGTTTACTATTTCCCTTTTATAGAAAAGCAATTTACGCTTCTCGATTATGCTAAAAAGACCGCAACTTTTTTTCAGTCATAACGTTGTCCCTACTTTTGCGTCGGTCTCTCAATATTTGTATTCAAGAGTACCGTCAAAGCAGTTAGTAATTTGAGAATAAAATAGGTATTGCTGAAGTGTAACTGTTTGCGTAGAAGTTCCAATTTTGAATTATGCAAAGAGGAAAAAAATATTTGAATAATATGCGACCTCTTTTCTACGTATAAAAAAGATTGCCAGAGTCGAACATTGCTTTTTAAAAAAAAAAAAAGACGTGTGGCACTCGGGGACTGCCGCGGTAAAGCTATTGCATAGCATTTTGTATCAACTTATGCAATTATAATAATTTATTTATTTTATTTATGCAGTATTTCTTTTTCTTTGATATTAATTTTTTTTTTTTTTTCTTTACGGAATTTCTGGATTCGGTCCCCGCGCTCAAGGCCCGCAATAGAAGCTATGCAATAGCTTAAAAACAAAATAAATAAGTGCTGAACGTCTTAAAAGTGTATAACTACGTAAACAAAGTCAAATACTATTCAAATATAAGCATAATAACAACTTTAAAATAGACGAAAGTGTTGAACCTAAAGTAATTTTAAATAAAAAAAGAGTGACAAACTGTTTTGACAGCGAAAAAATTCCATGTACATGAGTCATTTCCAACCGTCTGGTCAAGTTTAAAAATTGTTCAACTGGAATGGTATCAACTATTTGGCAAGCTTTAATTAAGTCATTGTAGCCTTGCGGTGCAACAGGGGAACTGAATGTACTCGTAATCGACTGCTCGTGAGTTCTAACCCCACTATCAACAATCACTTTTTGTGAAGATCATAATTTAATAAACTAATATTTATAAGAATAAAATACGCAGTACACAGAAAAAAGGAACTGCCAGAAATTATTAGATCACTAGAGGGTACTGGTGTAGGAAAACCGTCGGAGTGGGGAGCGTGAGGTTTTTTCGTTACGGAATTTCTGGATTCGGTCCCCGCGCTCAAGGCTCGCGATAGAAGCTATGCAATAGCTTAAAAAAAAAAAAACATTTAATCCAGACAAATTTTTGTCCATATTTACGTTGTAATATTTTATTATTTTTACAGTGTAAATACCGATGCAGTTTGCAGTTTCATCTACATAGATTCTAGGTAA
Organism: Dryobota labecula; assembly: GCA_947523025.1. Lineage (NCBI taxonomy): Eukaryota > Metazoa > Arthropoda > Insecta > Lepidoptera > Noctuidae > Dryobota > Dryobota labecula. Next base: position 7,608,524 of record OX383300.1, on the reverse strand, counting down.
TATTTACTATACGAGTTTATTTCTAGTCGCGTGTTTTATTAGCTAACAGTTTCAAATACTTGCGTTGGCTGGAACCACCTGTTTTGCACTCTCAATATATTTAAAGCTTCAATGAAATTACATTTTATGTTTTTAAATTCACTTTGAACTACGACTCTAAAAGCGAGTAAATAATTTTAACTAGTCTTGTGTTAACAAAATAGAGAAAAATCGCATTCTACATAATTATGTAGAATGTGATGTTTCACAAATTATTTTTAAATATCCCCATTAATTTTTACACTCTACCAACATTTTTATACAAAGCTGTAGGCATTCAATGTATCCATTGGTCGCCACGTTCGTACGGCAAGCGACACGGCACGGCAACGGCAACACGGCAATGCGACATGGCGAATGACGTCACTTCCCCCTCTTCCGCGCCCCCTAGCGGCGGTAATGAGCCTCCCAGCCACCTGCCCGGCCGCTTTGACCACACACTTGAAAATTATATTCCCACATGGTATGAAATATTTCGTTTATGTTGGTGAAGGTTTTTAATTTTTTTTGGGAGACATTTATGTCTTGATTCGATTGAAAATTATAATTTCTGTGAATTCTAAGATTCATTCATTTCTGGATCAAAATTATAATTAGAGCTTTTTATCAGAAATGAAGGCGGTAAATATTTGGAAGTCAAAAAATACTTTTTAGCTGATTTATTTAACTTAAAATTAATTTAATGACTTCGCCATACAAAAGGACAACATAAACCACAAATAACATTTAATTTTAAAAGTTACTTTAAAAGTTATAAGGAAAAATAAAAACAAAAATGCAACAGGAACATTTTAGTAAAATAATATGTGACATCCAAAACCCACAAACCAAATACCCTGTTTTATTTACATCAATTTCAAACATCCATTGCATACATTCAAAACTTTTCCTCTTCAACAAAGTTGTACCAAAAAGCAGGTGTGAATGTAACACTTCCACGTTGTTTGTATCCACGACATCCGCAGCATACTCATGAATGAATCAAGATCCGTGCCGTAAACGCGGTCTGGGGACGAACCGGAGCGACACGACGGATTGGAATCTGTATTCTATTGATGCAGGAATATTCGTTTAAGATTGTTAAATAATGAAAATTGAGGTGATTTTGTAAAACTCAACTTCAACAAGGATCGACTTTTTGATTAACACAACATATATAACATCACGCTTTGTTTCCCCGAAAGGTTAGGCAGAGGGGTACCCATAGTAGGAACACCCACATTTCGCCAGTTATGTTTTTAAGTCCTATGTAATAGGGGGCGAGCCTGTTGCAATCAACCGGACACAAATCCAGGCTCCGGGCTACTGCTGAGAAATTCTTAATGGAAAAACCCAATAACACTTTGCCCGACCCGGGAATCGAACCCGGGACCTAATGCTCAGCAGTAGCACTTGCGACCACTAAACCAACGAGGCAGTACTTTTGGATTAGGTGGTATAATATAAAGAAAAGAAAGAAAGAAAGAAAAATATCGGAGGATCCTCCCTTTTCTATAGAGGATGAGTGAACTTTAGACCCTGTTCCTCATCCATACTATCCATACTAATATTATAAATGTGAAAGTAACACTGTCTGTCTATCTGTCTGTCTGTCTGTCTGTCTGTATGTTACGTTTTCACGCCTTAACCGCTGAACCGATCGTCATGAAATTTGGCAGAGATATAGCCTGGGGTATGGAGAAGGACATATAGGCTACTTTTTACGCGATAACCGACATCCACGCGGGCGGAGCCGCGGGCAAAAGCTAGTACCTCTATAAAGTAAAGAAAAATAATAGAACCAAGCCATCCATTAACAATGAAATTATTGAAAGCATAAAATAAACTAAGATTTAAACGTAGACAGTTTAAACAAAAAGCCACAAAACCTCTCTAATAGCTCAAAAAACCGTCACCCCGAAAATCTACAAATGTCTCTACATGATAATCAAAAAACTTTATCGCAGGAAAAGGTCGTGGAATCCCAGACAATATAGATTTGTCGAAGGGACGACCACCGCCGTTGACGGTCCAACGCTGATTGATGATTCGACAGATTATCCTTTCAGTGTTGCCCGGTAATCATTGTAAATGTAAAGGGTCCACAGTGACGGTAATGATTTAATATGAAGGTCGCTTAAAATTGTGGGAATCGGGGTCTGTATTTAATTAAGGACTGGGGCTTCTGTGTTGGACATTATTTTTTTCTCTCGTTAACTAGGTAGATTTCATACGTGTAATGGTACTGTTATTATTGTACTTACACCATTTTTAATTAGATTTGGCTTTTGATCTCTGAAAGTTACATAGGCAGGAATCAGCGCGGCAATCTTATCAGTACCTACACCTACCTAAAAGTAGGTACCGACTTTGAATAGACTAAAGAAAGAGATGGAAAATAATGCAGGTTGTTTGTTTTGTGCTGTAGTTTAGTTTTCAACGTGTGGCGTTATTTAAGGCCCAGATATATGCCAGTGACCTTGAGTGGTTAGCTTGCGTGTTCTGTTCTGAGCTCACGCAACGCGTCGTATGTTCAACCAGTAATAGAACTCTCCCATCCAGGAGCACTGTCCCAAATAAGACGCATTAGCGTTATTTAAGGCCCAGATATATGCCTGTAACCTTGAGTGGTTAGCTTGCATGTTCTGTACTGAGCTTACGCAACGCGTCGTACTTTTAACCAGTAATAAAACTCGCCCATCCAGGAGCGCTGTCCCAAATAAGACGCATAATAATTTATTATCCATACTAATATTATAAATGTAAAAGTAACTCTGTCTGTCTGTGTGTTTGTTACGTTTTCACGTTTAAACCGCTGAACCGATCGTCATGAAATTTGGCAGAGATATAGCCTGGGATATGGAGAAGGACATAGGCTAATTTTTTACGCGATAACCGACATCCACGCGGGCGGAGCCGCGGGCAAAAGCTAGTAATACATAAAAGAAAAGGTATTTTAATAAAACACGTATACTAAAAGATCAATAATAAAATTATTGGTTTCAGAAAAATACGGTTTATCTAAATTTTGCTTGATTCTCAGTTTTTTATCCGCGTTAGACATAACTTTACAAATTAGTTTCACTATGTAATATAAATATAATCTAATATATTCATATATTAAGTTATTAAGAAAATGCTCTAATGTAACGTATATTTTTTCCGAATCATTAACACTACTCGTTAAGACGTGATCTTCAGTATAAAATCATTAAAAGTCGGTTACCGTCACCTTAAATGTAAGTATGTCCGAGTCTCCAGCTGACTAGCTAATATTTCTATCACCGTACCACGGCATAATCTGGCTTTTAGCTGTTGATCCCGGCTGTCATTCGAGGTGAAGAGGTGATAGGAGCTCGTGGCTTAATGATAACAGCCGCACGATACAATCGAAGGTTAAGCTACGCTTGCCGCGGTCGGTACGAGGATGGGTGACCATCCATTACGTATATCGATACCCCTCCGTGCCTCGGAAAGCACGTTAAGCTGTTGGTCCGGGCTGTCATTCGTGGATCTTTGACAGTCGGTACGGGTCGTCTGAAGCCCGAAAGCGTGACCCAGTCTTACCAAGGAGCAATGTGTAACCTAGTAACTGAGTTGTGGAGGTCGGATAGGCAGTCGCTCCATGACAATTAATCATTTATACATTCTCCCGCAATATTATAATTAATACACCTAACAAAGAAGAGTCTTAATTATAGTATTGAGGGATTCATCATCCATTATGGACTAACCTAAATCGTAGCTTACAATCAAGCCCGACTTTCGGAGAGCACCTTAACACGCGTCATACTTCGTGGCAAATTCAACCCTAATAACCATAACCTTGAACACAAATTCAATCGGAGAAAATAATCTTTGGTTTACTTGAGTAAGCAAGGCGGTATCTGTCACTACCACGTGACAGAATCCCGGTTGACAAGCGTTTGGAAGTCTGTTAGACCCCTAATCTAGACAGTACAGAAGAATATCAACCTTACTGTATCACAAATAACTATCAGTATAATTTAATAGCTCAGAACGCGGACAGTTATTAGTCTTCTCCGAACCTAGGCTGTGGATGGAATTTATGAAGCATTCGTTCCGTCTAAAATATTCAGCTGCATCTGGTTAGTCTGGAAGCCGACCCAATATAGTTGCTATAAGGCGAAGCAGATGATGTAAATACCACGGCATGAACTTCTCATAACATTCGTGCAGAGACAAGAAGAACTTGTGTAATATATTTGATACACATGTTAGGAGTACTATTATAATTAATTAATTATTATAATGTACTACCGAATTGGGACACTGTAGGGGAGACCGGGGCCAGTTCTAACAAAATTTATATTTTGGTTTATATTTTCTATCATAATAGATTTTTCGACATTGTTTTCGATTAATAGCATACGTTAGTTATTCAGCTATTAATAAAGTTACAGAAAACGTGAATAAGACAAATACTTTCAGAATTAGATGCATTTAAAATAAAAAAGTCAGTTGTTAATACTTACCCCGTATTGGGGGTAAGTTTTAACAGGGCTGAGGTAAGTATTAACACAAGGGGCAAGATGTAATATGGGACTTTTTCAATTAAATAATTCCAAGAAAACACCATTTTTATTCATAAATATCTTTATTAAACTTAGGTTCTATCAAATTAACCTATTTTCAATCACAGATTCAAAATTCAAGGTGCACTATCTATGCCGTTAAGGCTGCTTGAACATATTGCGTCCCCATACAAACTTTATCATTAAATTTCTTAAAAATGAAAAGGCATTCATGATAAAATAAATATAAAATATAAAAAAAAAATATAAATATATAAATAAATATATTAAATTATACGATCATTTTCAAAAAAACACAAATTTTACTAATTTAGAGCCATTTTTAGTTTGTATGAAGATGCAAAATGTTGGAGCAGCCTTAAGTGCTAATTAACAATAATTAAAACAACTAGTAAAACAACTTTTATCTCGTAAAATAACTGACATTTTAACAAATATAATGTAATCAGTCTTATATTATTAGTCAAGTTACTTATGTCTTTAGGAACTTATTTCAGATTTTCAATCAGTCAAAGTAAATAATTTGTATAAAAAATATAAGAATTTGTGCATAATATAACGAGTTGGCAATATCTGTCGATGATTCTTACGTCTGAGAAACAGTTTAGGCACACGTAAGTTCTAGTGTCACCTCTGATACAACTGATGTGAGCCCATCTCTTACATTGTATACACTATATCCAATCAAATCCAGTTGTATCTTCTTTATAGAGTTCGCCACAAATTAAGCAGAAACAGTCATCTTCTTCTGTGTCACTATCCCCTTGCAGAGTTTTCTTCTTCACCTTTTCTACTTCTACTTTTCCAGATGTTTTCCCCTTTCCTTTCCCTTTATCCTTCTTCATTTCTTCCTGACTAGTTTTCTTCTTTTTTGATAACTTTAATTTAGTTTCCTCCTCTAAGGCCATTTTCTCAGGTGTGTCAGTAAGAATAGTGGACTTTCTTAGACGTCTTCGTTTGGATTCAACACGTGGTGGAGCTTTTGGAAGTGGCCTTACAAATTCTAGGTTGAAATTTCTTTCAGGATTTGGATTTGATGGTCCTGCTTCTTCTGGGCGTGGTTCTTGGGACATTTGCTCAATAACCTCAGATACACTTACCTCAATATCAGGCATGTTATTTACAATTTCTGGGATGATTGAGGAATCTAAATTTAAAAAAAATTAACGACATGTCTTCCGGATTAGCTGAAGAATCACCGGCAATCCTCATTCTATAAAAAAATGACACGACTTTAGGTATTATGCTCGTCAATCATCTGTTAATACTTGCCCCACATACGGGGTATGTATTAACATGTTAATACTTACCCCGGTCAATTTGTTAGTTTTAGCCCCAAGGTCACTTGTTTTACAAAGTTAATCACATAAAATCAATCAATAGGAATAATAACATACGCATAGCACAGTAATATTATCAATAAAATTAAGCTTCATTCTAGGCAATAATATATTCGATTAAGTGAATAACTACATCTTCAGTAAAATTATTGCAAACCACGAAAAGTTCGTTTACCTGGCAATCTGGGCTCGATGCACACAACTAAGAGGCGATTGCCCGCAGACTGACGAGTCGTGACATGTTTGGCGGCGTAAATAGTGCTAGGAAACCGAGTATTATGATTGTAACGCTTACCGTTTAGCGGGAATATTCAAGTTAATTCTTACCCCCGTTAGAACCATTCCCGGTCTCCCCTAATGGTAGCGTATATGTATGTAAATAAATAAATAATAAATCTTTGGATACTGTAGCTACTTCAAAATTTTATATAATGTGCTCTAATATTTGCTCTTTATACAGAATGAGATTGAATGTCATGCTGTATTGAGTATCATATCTCGTTTGTTTCTTTATAGTAATTTCTTCATCAAAAAAGTCTCTGCCTCTGTCCTTGTCTCGTCCCCCGACGAGCGGGCATGCGTAATGCATTTCTCAGCGTCAAAAAAAAAAAGGAGTACTATTATAATGTATCTTTGGAAACTGTAGCTATTTCAAAATGTTATATAATGTGCTCTAACATTTGATCTCTATATAAGATACAGAATGAGATTGAATTTCATGCTGTATTAAGTAATGTTACATTTAGATACGTAAAGAGTCTGGGAAAATAAATACATACGAGTAATATCTCGTTTGTTTCTTTATAGTAATTTCTTCATATTTGCCTTTCGCTTATCATAACGAAATAAGCTCCAAAGGGTTCTCTAACAGATAAAAATAAGCCAGTCAAGTGCGCGTCGGACCACGCGCAGTGAAGGGTTCCGTAGTTGGGATGAAATTATCCCAAGAACAAACTTAATATTGTAGTTGAAATACATGTTCTCCCATACATTCCAACTGAAAATGTAAGTTGATTGACTATTACTCGTTATTTTGTAAAGCTTACTTTTCTGTCTAGTAGCATTTTTGTTGGCGTTTGGTTGGGCCACATACCTCTGAAGGTGGCCCAACTAAATGCCAACGGAAAATGCTACTAGGGCTACTACTACCGTAATTTTTTTCACATATCCAAGAACAACCATTTAGTTGGCAGGGGGGGGGGGGGTACTTGACTGTAACAAAAATTAGCACTTTATTTATTTATTTATTTAGGCAACCAACAGCGATACATATATAGTATATTACAAAGTATGTATAATTACAGATTGTATGGCTAATAATAGGTTTCCCTGTTTAACTAGGATAAGTGATAAAACATGCGAACGGACTACTGAGATATTTAAATTCAATAGCTTAAATTTTTAGGTGTATTACAAATAGTTAAGTTTAAATTTTAAAGAGAAAAAAAAAAAGGTTGATTATTAAGAAAAATAAAATTTTGAATATTAAGAGCTTGGTAGTCTGTCACTTGGCTTCGTTTATGGTTTTCACAATTTGTTTTTTGAATGTAGGTTTATTACAGTTAAATATATCCACTTGAGAGAAATCTGTGTTATAAATTCGAGCAATACGGGTCAATACACAATTTTTGGCATAATTAGTCGAATGCCGAGGCACGTGCAGCATCGTAGTATGACGAGTGCGCCGCAGGGGAGTGTTAAAAGTTACCTGTGTGACCAACTCCGGGCAATCGAGGCATCCATTAAGTATGTCGTAAAGCAAACACATATCCATAACTTTGCGCCTTTCATCGAGTGTTAGCAGACCATGTGCTCGACAACTATTTTCATAGGCCATCGGAGGTTTACGGAGGCGATAATTTAAGGTGGTTAATAAATTTTCTTTGAACCCGTTCTATTTGGTTCTTATAAATAATGTATTGTGGGGACCAGATTGGGCACGCATATTCTAAGACGCTGCGCACATATGCAAAATACACTGATTTAAGAGCCTCGATATTTTTAAATACCTTACATGACCTAATAACAAAGCCTAAGTTCTTATAAGCTTTTGTACTGACAAAGTCTATGTGATCTGAAAATGTCAATTTATTGTCAAACATAACTCCTAAATCCCGAACCAATTTAACCTTATTAATGACAATTCCATCAAAGTTATATGAGTAAACAATAGGGTTTTTTTTACGTGTATAACTAATACATTGACACTTTGTGACGTTTACTGTGATCTCGTTTTTTATGTAATAATCATTTAAATTATTAAGGTCTTCTTGAAGAGCCCTACAGTCATCGAGTGACCTTATTTTATAAAAGATTTTTTTGTCGTCAGCGTACATTAAATGTTCAGAGTGTTTAAAAGAATCAGTGATATCAAATAAATATGCATTGTAAAAGAGAGGCCCCAAATGGGAACCCTGCGGAACACCGCTAGGGATTTCGATAAAGTTAGAACGGTATCCTCCTATTACTACTGCTTGAGATCTTTTAAATAAATATGATTCGACCCATCGTAAAAGATCGCCGCGTATACCGAGTCTGTATAACTTGTTGAGCAGGATGACATGATCGACGCGATCAAAAGCTTTCTCAAAATCCGTGTAGATTACGTCAACCTGCCCACCGCCATCTGTATTCTCTAGAACAAAATTTGAAAAGCTTTTTCAGGAAACCGTGCTGTTTGTAAGAAATGCCTCTGAGAATGTATGGATACATTAGTGTATTCAGTATTGAGATCCCCCTATAATTTCCTATTATTGTTCGCGAACCCTTTTTATGTATTGGAACAATAAATGCTTTCTTCCATTCCTTTGGGAAAGTGCCTTCTTTCAAAGAGAGATTAAAAATAAAACTAATTGGAGGAGCTAAAGATTTAGCGCAATTCTTCCAAAATACTGGAGGCATACTATCACAACCAGGGCCCTTATCAACGCTTAAAGCATTCAATGACTTCTCCACGATTAACGACGTAAATTTTAAGTTGGATATGATGTCAGAACAATTATCTTTTTCACCCTCATTTAATGAACTGACAAGGCCATAGTCAGAAGGTTTTCCAAAAACTTCGTGGAAGAGCTTAAAGCCTAATATTACGCAAACAAATCCCTAAATAGAGAAATGGTTTTCACAAACCCGTACACTGAAAAAAATATTTAGCCTAACTACTTCGGCTATTTCAGGAATAATCAAAGTTTGACTTTATAAAAGTTAACTTGATTTAATAAAAGTGATACACAACAGCCAGCACAGGTTTTGGTTACGAGTTGCATAAAGTTATGTGGTCACTTTTTTGTGTTACATGTTGACGAAAGTTTGGTTATGTATAAGTAAACATTTTTTTCAGTGTAATATTTTTGAACGACCTATCCAACGATACCCCATAGTCATACCACGGGATAGACGAGAAAAAAAAATTATATCCGCACTTTAGGTGTAGAAGAGGTATCCTAAAAAAAAAAAAAAACAAGAATTTATTGGACCACTTTTTTTTTTCTTTTTTTTTATCTAGGGCATCTCAGAGTGTAACCACTAAGGTTCTGACTCTTTAACCGGACTTTCTTGTGGCTGCCTTAAGCTCCTAACGAAACTTAATGCCTCCAGCCAGGACGTAAAAACTATAAACTAAACGACTGCTGCTCGCTAAGGGCACCCCCTGTGGGGTACGAACCTCGGCTTAGGGCAGCGTCGGAGGGAGGGTGGCAAGGGACCGACGGTGGCTGGATAAAATCAGTGTTTTGATTATTACGAGTATCTTGGGGAGTTTGGATTACATGCTGCTCAGCTAAAACGCGTGCTGGCGCTTCAGTTACAGTGGGAGGAACCACTTTTTCGGCGTGATTAATATTTATACCAATACCAAATTACAGAGTTCTAGTAAGCACCTAGAGTCTCTGAGCTAAGCCGCGGACAGACAGACATGGCAAAACTATAAGGGTTCCTTGTTCACTATGGAACTCTAAAAATGGAAGTACCAATGCTAAATATAAAGACTGCAGTAATCATTTAATATTACGCAAACGGATCCCTGCATCGAAAAATGGTGGACATGGCGAGACTATAAGGGTTCCTTTTTCACTATGGAACTCTAAAAATGGAAGTACGGTCAGCTGCAGAGAAATCTCACCCCCTAGCAATGAATAAATACATTGCTAGGGGGTGAGATTTCTCTGCAGCTGACTGATGATGATTACTGCAGTCTTTATATGTACCAATGCTAAATATAAAGACTGCAGTAATCATTTAATATTACGCAAACGGATCCCTGCATCGAAAAATGGTGGACATGGTGAGATTATAAGGGTTCCTTGTTCACTATGGAACTCTAAAAATGGAAGTACCAATGCTAAATATAAAGACTGCAGTAATCATTTAATATTACGCAAATGGATCCCTGCATCGAAAAATAGTGGACATGGCGAGACTATAAGGGTTCCTTGTTCACTATGGAACTCTAAAAATGGAAGTACCAATGCTAAATATAAAGACTGCAGTAATCATTTAATATTACGCAAACGGATCCCTGCATCGAAAAATGGTGGACATGGTGAGATTATAAGGGTTCCTTGTTCACTATGGAACTCTAAAAATGGAAGTACCAATGCTAAATATAAAGACTGCAGTAATCATTTAATATTACGCAAATGGATCCCTGCATCGAAAAATAGTGGACATGGCGAGACTATAAGGGTTCCTTGTTCACTATGGAACTCTAAAAATGGAAGTACCAATGCTAAATATAAAGACTGCAGTAATCATTTAATATTACGCAAACGGATCCCTGCATCGAAAAATGGTGGACATGGTGAGATTATAAGGGTTCCTTGTTCACTATGGAACTCTAAAAATGGAAGTACCAATGCTAAATATAAAGACTGCAGTAATCATTTAATATTACGCAAATGGATCCCTGCATCGAAAAATAATGGACATGGCGAGACTATAAGGGTTCCTTGTTCACTATGGAACTCTAAAAATGGAAGTACCAATGCTAAATATAAAGACTGCAGTAATCATTTAATATTACGCAAATGGATCCCTGCATCGAAAAATAGTGGACATGGCGAGACTATAAGGGTTCCTTGTTCACTATGGAACTCTAAAAATGGAAGTACCAATGCTAAATATAAAGACTGCAGTAATCATTTAATATTACGCAAACGGATCCCTGCATCGAAAAATGGTGGACATGGTGAGATTATAAGGGTTCCTTGTTCACTATGGAACTCTAAAAATGGAAGTACCAATGCTAAATATAAAGACTGCAGTAATCATTTAATATTACGCAAATGGATCCCTGCATCGAAAAATAGTGGACATGGCGAGACTATAAGGGTTCCTTGTTCACTATGGAACTCTAAAAATGGAAGTACCAATGCTAAATATAAAGACTGCAGTAATCATTTAATATTACGCAAACGGATCCCTGCATCGAAAAATGGTGGACATGGTGAGATTATAAGGGTTCCTTGTTCACTATGGAACTCTAAAAATGGAAGTACCAATGCTAAATATAAAGACTGCAGTAATCATTTAATATTACGCAAATGGATCCCTGCATCGAAAAATAGTGGACATGGCGAGACTATAAGGGTTCCTTGTTCACTATGGAACTCTAAAAATGGAAGTACCAATGCTAAATATAAAGACTGCAGTAATCATTTAATAGTACGCAAATGGATCCCTGCATCGAAAAATAGTGGACATGGCGAGACTATAAGGGTTCCTTGTTCACTATGGAACTCTAAAAATGGAAGTACCAATGCTAAATATAAAAGACTGCAGTAATCATTTAATTCAATCATTCGCATCGATGCAAAAAAGTGATAACCGAGTGGTTAAAAACTCTAACGTATGAAGAGGCAGAGCATATTCTAGACAGAATTACATGAATACTTTTCTTCTTTATCATAACGTTATACGTTGTGATTACATAGTGGTGTTTCTCAACTTCGATTATAATGGCACTATCAGCAAACACATAAACACACATACGCATACCCTAACACACCCTCACCCTCACACACTATAACAGTCACACACAATACACACACTCAAAATTACACACTACACAGAGCTGCTAATTACTTTTAATGTCATTTTCACTATTTTTTCTTATAAATAAATGTCTCAATATTGTAAACGCTTAATTAGGGAAGGACCGAGACAACCCCAACACAAGTATTATTAATTACTTACTGGGGCTGTTTCATTCACATGTGTAAATGTAACTGTTTGAGACACAATAAACTTTTTTTTTATCATTTAATATTACGCAAACGGATCCCTGCATCTAATAAATGAATAGATAAACCTGCATATAAAATAATAAATATTAATAGAATAAGTAAGGAAATATGAATACATAGATAGTAGAATATAAAATAATTCTAATGGATAAATTTAATAATAAAAATACATAACTATGAATAACAGATATATTTTAATAAGTAAGATAATTAAAATACCTTATAAATAACATAATAAGTACTTAAAAATTATACTACATTAATAATAATGAACAATTTTTAAGCGAGTAAAGAAATAAGCAATAAAAAACATAATTAAATAAATAATAAATTAATAGACGACCTGCATAATTATAAAATATTTCTAACAGAAAACAAGGAAATTAATAAGGCGCTCTTCCTCTCTCTGCTTATTTAAAAATTTGCTGTGCCCGTCAGGGTCCATAATTGTTTCTGTTATTATTTCATTATTTACCACCTGTAATTGTGCATTATGGATTGCAATAAACGATTTTGATTTGATTTGATTTGATTTAAAAATGTTGGACATGGCGAGACTATAAGGGTTCCTTGTTGAATACTGAACCCTAAAGATAGACTATGTAGGAAGAATAGCAGACCCTGACATACAGACCCAACATCGAAAAAATTGTGGACATTCTTTAGGCAACTTATAGCAACCTTCTCTGTATAATAAAGTTACTTGCTAATTTGTATAAAAGTGAAAAATAACCCATTATTCTTATCATAAGAACCAATCAAGAATGAATTCAAACGACTAACACTATACAACATTTCTCATCGTTTTTCTTCCAAAAATACCTGCAGTAAACAATGGGGGGATTATTTTGTGAGGGAAATGAGAAATGCCCCTTGATTACGAGTATAAGAGATTGCGGGGTCTCGGACCATCTCCTGAAATAATTTAATCCAATTGCCGCAGGGATGGGAATGCACCGACATAAATAGTTAGAACCACCGGAATACCAGATGAAGAAGCCATTAAAGTGAGCAAGTTCATAATTTGAAAAATGTATGGAATAGTTTCCGTGGAAGGCTATTAAAAATTGCTTGGAAGTAATTGACTTATGCACTTGATATATATGCGTTGAGCGGTTGATTGTTGTTTATTTTTAGTATCTTTTTCGGTATTGAAAATGAAACTTAACGGTGCAGTATCTTCTCAAACTCAAACTCAAACTCAAAGCATTTATTTCAATTAAACCATTTACAGGCACTTTTGAATTGTCAAAGAGACGGTCAGTTAGTCAGAAAGTTGAAGCTGGATGCCCATTCCAATACGAAGATCACTATGGAGAAGAACGGACAAGAAACTCCAAGGACACTCTTTTAAATCAAGATATTACATAATCCTGGGTACATTATTCTTGTTGCTTCTATATGTGAGACAATATAAAAACTAATAAAACGAATAAAACAATTCAAAATATAAAATTACAAATTAAAAATAAGCCCTGGCAGTCAAGAGATGACCAGGGGGTCTACTCCCTAAGCAAGAAGTCCGTCGTTTCGGCCTTCGTTTCGGGCGTTTCCTACTCCCTATCACCAACGGACGGACGATTCGTTCGGGGCCCGACGAAGAATGAATGACAACACGATTTGACAACTGTCCCTACTCCCGATGCGTTTTTGCCCGTCCGAAAAGTTGAACTTGACGCTTGTTTTAACGGAACCTTATGTCAGTTGATACGACATCAAAATAGTTATAGTTCTGTCGACGAACGATTATAATTGTTTATACTATTTAGAGACAAAGTAAGGAATTCCTAAGTATGGCTGCTTTTTTATTGCTTGACAAAGCTATATAGGAAGAGCGGAGGCAACGTCGACAATATTTACGCCAAGAATTTAGGTTGGCGAGTATTCCCGACGTTACTGACTTATCTTAAGCTAATTGGCAATTTTGCTATTCTGAATTTGACGTTTTTAAACTAAAATTTAGATTTTCTAACTAAATCTGACTATTATTAATCGCGATTAAAAAGATGTAGAATATAATCAATTAGTTGTCATGAACTAAACTTCACACCAACATCTCGACTACTGGTACAAAATCAGTACTGTTACTGTATATATTTTTTTTCTTTTCTTTTGCTTATATCTCGAAAATGGTGCGTCCTATCGCAAAAATAATGAAAATTTCGACCCCCATTTAGATACTCCAAACCCCTAAAATTCAACATGTCAGTATTTTTTTTTTATTTTTTTTACAAAAGTGAAAAATTCTATATAAAGCACGTTGAGGCTGCCCAGCTCCTGCGCGCCTCCGGCCAGAGTCCGTGTCCGTGAGTTTCTGCAGCGGTTGGGGCCATTTTACGAAATGAATAAGAAAGAAACTAAAATAAAATAATTTTAAAACTTCCCGGCTAGTATCGTTGAATTAATTTGAAAATTTCCGTCAAAATGTCAAAAAGGAAAAAGGCAAAGGTATCAACAGGATAATGCCGGTTTCCGGACAAAAATGTCAAAAATAATTCTAATCTTTATAATAAATAGTATATTGTTAAAAATGTAGTCATTTTCTAAGGAAAAAATATTGATTTTTGTTTATTTAGCTTGAAAACCACTAAATAATTAAACCGGTAATCGACCGGTAAAATAGCACAACTCTATTGTCATCAATCGCCATGCGTCTTTCGTTCACGAATATTGTCTACGATTCCGTTGGAAACTGATGGATCCGAAATTACTATAGGGAGTAGGGTTCAGTCCGACGTGTCGGACTACTAACGGACGGGCCCGTTACTTCGTTGACGGACTTAGAGAGTAGACCCCCAGTCCCAACTGACGGCGCCCGAACACGAACATGACGCATGACTTCTTTTTAGGGTTCCGTAGTCAACAAGGAACCCTTGATAGTTTCGCCATGTCCGTCTGCTTGTCTGTCCGCGGCTTAGCTCAGAGACTCTTCGTACATGAAAGCTGTAATTTGGCATAGCTATAGGTACATATTAATCACACAGACAAACTGATAAATAAAATCTAGAAAAAAATATTTTTTTGGTAAACTGGGGATAATATTTTTTTTTTTCTCGTCTATCCCGTAGTGTGGGGTATCATTGGATAGGCCGTTCAAAAATATTGCGTTCCGCGAAGACGATTTTTCGATTCAGGGATACGTTTGCGTAATATTAAGCTTTAAAGTGCTAATTTTTGTTAGAGTCAAGTGTCCCCCGCCCCCCGGGCAGCTAAATGGTTGTTTTTGGGTATGTCAATAAATTCACGGCAGTAGTATATACACCGTGGCATTTTAGTCGTCTTACAAAGACAGCCCACTTCATGTATCCAATGACTACTAATCATTCAAATAAAAAAAATTTTTTTTGAACATTTGTGTTTTTTTTTTTTTTATTATTAATTATGACGCATGACATAGTTTAAAACACCCTGTTAAGAGTGCAGTCCGAGCCTTGTGTTACAAGGACGCCGCGGAATGGAGCGGCGACATCTTTATCAGAGTTCATTCACCCATATTTACGTTCGTGATTGTACCAAATCTATACTAATAATAAAGCTGAAGAGTTTGTTTTTTTATTTGTCTGAACGCGCTAATCTAACCCGCTAATCACGCTAATACCATTAGGAGCCGATCAAAGAGAAAAAAAAAGGGCAGAAAGAACGCAAAGCGAATACGAAGTATTAGGGCCCGCACATTCACATAACTGTGAATTCGTAACGCATCGCAAATGTCTGCATGCGAGCTCGCACTAATGCACCGCAAGAATTATCGTATCGCATCACGGTTTTGTCTCACCGCCCTTAGCGTGGGCGAGCGATGCGATGCGACACGGTGGGTCAGGGGAACATGAAATTACACGCAGATGAAGTCGCGAGCAGAAGCTAGTTGTCCATAAAGTTGTTTGCATACAGCAGATTCACTGCTCAGAGATTTAGGCCCGTATTACAGAACGTTACTCAATACTCAAGCAATACTTAAAACTAGTTTCAACCAATCAAATGGCTTGAATCTAGTTTTATGTAATACTTGAGTATTGAGTGTTGTTCTGTAATATGGGCCTTAGTCTGGCTTAAATAAAAACCTGATCATTAATGGTCGGGTCGGCGGACTAAAGCACATAAGTCAAAATATTGCTTTATTTTTTCTTAGTATAAAATTATTAATTTAAATCAATACATCGGCAGACTAAAACACATAAGTAAGTTCGCTTGTTCGGTTTTGAATATCAAGGTTTGGTCGGGCTTGAATATCAAGTGGCGTCCTTTTTCAAACTCTTGATTCGCACGAATCTTGCGACGTTATAAAACACATAATTTTGACTTATGTGCTTTAGTCCGCCGACCCGACAATTTATGTACCCACTACCTACGCGCTGCACTATAGCTAGATCATAAAAAGGAGCTTGGATTTAGGTTTTAAACCAGCTTACCCTAGTAGGTTAACATGCCTTTACGTTAATTTGATGTAATTACCGTTTCAGTTTCATATCCAATTAAGAAAAGTTACGTAGTTAGGAAAAATTAAATTGCCAATTTATTTTTCACACCTTTTAACAACGAGAGCAACAACCTTGGAGGGCAAATTAATTTGCAGTCGGTTTCTAGAACTAAGTAAAAACAAAAATCATGGGCTAATGAAAAAACAGTACCTTTAGGGCCGTAAATATAGCACATCTAGTTTTAGTCAAAGTTCAAATTTGTAGAGCGCCGTGTCTGTTACCCGACAAGCCGACATGACATTTAATTCATAAATAATAAAAAAAACGTTTGCTAGTTTCTATTATACTATTCTATCAATAACATTATTCTACATGTAGCGTCGGAACCCATACCCCCTGAATGGCAGCCATTTTTGTGTTTTGATCGCCTTTTATGAAGCGTGCATACTAAAAGTACAGTAACTTTAGAATTTAAAGCCCAATTGTCATTTAAAAAAAAAACACTTTTAGCAACGGAAAAGTATTAAAAATGGGTTAAATAACTCAAATAATAACATTAAATGCTGCATCATATTGAAATAAATGCTAAAAGATCAACTTTACGTTAAAAATAACATAGCTTTTTTTTTGTTAATCAAGGTTATTACAAAATTCACCCCGGAGAACTACCTTATTTATATACTCGTCTAACAGATGTTTAGTTCACCTAAATAATGATACCAAAAAATTGATTCTATGACACAGGACATATTGTATATTTTCTTAAAATTGCATTTCAAACTAATTTATGATTAAGTATTCTAATGGGGATATAAATTGGACTGTAAACTTAATTTGCTGATAAGGAATTTGTAAATCAGACACCTTTAATTTTAATAATTCTAATTCGGCAACGGTAGTATTTATGTGAAGCAGAGGTATGAGGAACAGGGTGTAAAATTCATTCATCCTCTATTGAAAAGACAGGATCTTCCGACCGAACGGTTGTTGTGTCTGGTGGGCAACTGCCCGACGGTTGATGTCAGGATGTTGTATATACGCTAGTCACGCGGTAAACTCTGATAGCGCGATGCAGGATTTGTGACGTCAGGTCTTTGATGCGTAGTTCGCTTGTGGCGTTGTTGATACCGCAACATTACTCCCCTCCGGAGACCGGAGGTCGATAGTGGGCTGAGTCAGTGCATATGATTCTTGACAGTTGTGATTCCAGTGAGTCGGAACCAGATGCCGCATAGTTCATGGTGAGTCGGAACTGTCAGCGGAGTTTCCCCAGTGAGTCGGGGTGGTACTGCGTTATGCTGCAGTGAGTCGGATGTGCTACAGTTCCGGATTGAGACTAACTGCTAGCGTCGACCAGGAGAGGGTTGAAGGGCTCTGCTTGTGGACCGGCCGAAAGTGCAGTGTGCTGTGCCAAGGTTGCTGATGAGGCTGCTTATCAAGACCTCTCCGTGCCTCGGAAAGCATGTTAAGCCATTGGTCCCGGTTTAATTCGTATATCTTTGACAGTCTTTACGGGTAGTCAGAAACCCATAAGACTGACAACCAGTCCAACCGTGGAAATGGGTTGTACAGGTCAGAGAGGTAGTCGCTCCGTGTAAAATAATGGTGTCCAGCTGCATCCGGTTAGACTGGAAGCCGACCCCAACACAGGGGGAAAAGGCTGTCTTTTGGACTCTCGTATTTCTGCCTGTCTTGAGCCTGTTGAAAATTGCAACATTTATTTATTTAACATGTGAGTGTCATTTTTAACTAATAAAATTGAAGTGTATGTTTGTAATGTCAAAATAACAGCCTTTTTCTAAATGAATATGAAAGTATATACAGTAGACAAAACAATAAAAAAAAAAAAAAAAATTTGTCTGTCGGTCTATGTCTGTCTGTCTGTCTGTTTATTCAAAGAAGGAAGGTTAATTCCGGCTAATCTTCGAAACGGCTGGACCGATTTTGACGGGACTTTCACTGGCAGCTGATGTTTTAAGGATTTCATTTTAGAAAAAGCCACGCGGGCGAAGCCGCAGGCAGCAGCTTATACATATAAACCTTCCGGAACAAAATCTCTAGATGATAGTGTAAACTGCATCGAAATTCGTTACGCAGTTTTGAAGAACGACGCGGTCACACAGACTGACTCGAAAATAGAAAGAATGAAAGAAAAAAATATATTTTATCTTGAAAAGAGACTATTTATAAATAAGTATAGATGATTTGGTCATCTTTGCGATTTAAACCTGTTTTTCGTTTGTTTGATTTAAATAATCATTATGTTATTCATTACAAATGTGAGCCTGAATTATCTTGTTGTTGAACAAGTCCTTCGTTTAACCAGTCTCGCAGTATAAGCACCTACTAACGAAGCTCAGAACAGACATAAATCATCAGAACAACATGACGTGACAAGCGAAATATATCAAACATATACGTATCTATATGTTCCCAGGTGTTATAATAGCAAAGCGGCTGGATTTCAATGCGAACAGTTAAATAATAAATTGATGAAAATGCGAGCCGTGTTACAATTCAAGTTGAACCGCGTTCATTATGTGTATTAAATATTTATGTCTTTGTGCTGTACTGCGCCAAAGAAAATTACTTTACATACTACGCCTTGGTTATGAAAATGTGGAGGAGTTGTGTTATTGAGTAAAACAAACTACTATAGATACCAAGCTAGGTACAAACGCCAGCAGGTCAAGCTACCCGAAACTGTCAAATTTTCGCAATCAACCTTGAACCTTATACTGTAGAGGTAAAGTTGAAAATCTATTAAAGAAATTTGACAGGTTGTAGTAGCTTGATGTGCTGGCGTCTGTATGTCAGTTACCACAATTAGCTGACCCGCTTGCTCGAATGGTTGAGGTTTTTTTTACTAACAAATCGTACGATTTTTTTTTTCTTGTTTTGGGTAGATTTCGTATAGGTAATTAATTAAATTAAGAATTATGAAATACTATCGATCCGTATTCTAAAAAATCTCAACCATTTATGCAAGGGGGGGTCAGCTTATTGTGGTAATGAAACTTAACTAAAAAATTTAAACTTTTATTTGTTTAATACGAGAAAGAAAGAAAGAATATACGTTTATTTGCGGTAAACATGACTCAAAAAAAGAACACAAACCCAAAAAAAACTAGTTAGGGGAACATATGCTTCCATCCACGCAAAATCGCCATCGCTCAGCTTAATGCTGCGACCCTATGCGAGACCGAGCCCCAGCGCTGGTTTTCAGCGACAGCCGGCGTTGACATGATGACGTCGACCGGTGCAGCTTACAATGAGATATACGGATGAATAAAAAATAAAGTAAATACACAATACTAAGAGGCTTTATGTGTGTGTGTTTTTGTGTGTGTGGCTTTGTGTGTCAGGGTGTGTTTATGTGTTTTGTGTGTACACGTATTATGTCTTTTTTTTGTAATGCATGTTTTTCTTGAGCAGAATGAACAATTTTTCTCTGTTTATGAGTAGGTACTAGTGTATGAAAAAGGGGTAAGCAGAGCTGGCTTATTCCACAAATCCCCTCTGAAAATCCCCCTTAGGAGGAAAAGTGGAATCTATAAAAAACAGTCTAGAATTCACCCTCTAGGAACTTATCTATATTAAAAAAGTGTTAAGTGGTTCTTCAAGTTAACCTCTAACAAATGTAATTTTAATGTCATTTTATTTAGAAATGGTAATGATTAAACACGTGAAAAAATTATATGTTGCTTTTGAGACGTTTCTGTAGGTACGTCAGATACTCGTTACTTAGTTGGATAAAGTTCGCTCGATAGAAATAAAATCCAAACATACCCTTATTTTGTAGATTAAAATAATTTTATTTCAATATTATACCACATTATGTATTGAAAATTACAAAATTAATTAATTGAGGAGCTCGTGGCTAAGTAATAACCGCCGCACGGGTCGATCCGTCAGGTTAAGCTACGCTTGCCGGGGTTGGTCCGTGGATGGGTGACCATCTTTACATACCGAGACTCCTCCGTGCCTCGGAAAGCACGTTAAGCCGTTGGTCCCGGCTGTCATTCGTGGATCTTTGACAGTCGTTACGAGTCGTCAGAAGCCCAAAATTCTGACAGCCGTGTTCCGTGCCGTGTGTATCGTGTTACCCAGTTACTGGGTTGTGGAGGTCAGATAGGCGGTCGCTCCATGTAAAATACTGGTATTCAGCTGCATCCGGTTAGACTGGAAACCGACCCCAACATAGTTGGGAAAAGGCTAGGCAGATATATATGTATTGAAAATTACATCAAAATAAACGTCTATGATGACGTAATGTACGTCGGGTTTAACATTGTTAATATCGTAAAACATATAATTTTCAACCCAAAATTTACGAAATCCACGGCACAATTTACTCGCGCCCAGCTGCCATTTCTAGAACAAAAATGCACGCTCGAAGAACCTCGCCTTAAGAAATTGATTCTTATCGGAATCTTTCTTATATATTTATTGAGGCATGTTTTCGTGTTTGTTTTTTTTTTTTTGTACATTTTTACTTATTAGACAAAAACAGTATTAAAGTTGTTTTAATTCACGTTATGTCAGTCCTCAGTTTTCGGAGGAGTTTTTTCCCTTCCTTATTTGTTTCCCTTGCCCTACATTTCGTAAATGACGCATTCAGTCCTATGTTTGTAGAAGGGAGCGAGCTTGTTGACCTCTACAGGTCGCAATTCTAAATTCCTGATTACTACTGAGAATTTCGGTTATTCATTTATAGAAAAACTTGAATAAGTACAGTATTTTTTTTTTTGCAATTACTTCTCGCATTTCAGTCTAGGAGGTTTTCGTCTGCTTAACCGGAATTTCCTGTGGGTGCCTCAATACATTAAGGCCTCCAGCCAGGACATAAAACTTAAAACTAAGCAACTACACGCTAAGGGCACCCCCTGTGGGGTACGGACTTCGGTTTAGGTCGTCGCTAGGGGAGGACAGTAAGGGACGGGCTGGATCGGATTGTGTTGAATACCTTGTTTTACTTCAGATATAAATACTGAGATTTGTTAACTGAAAACGAATAGATCCAAATTCCCGTCGTCCGAATTTAGAACATTCTTAATTTGAATTGGACTCGGATCTTAGATTGGGTTTCGGATGAGATTCGAACTACTTCTTCTTCTGTGCTTTTTTTTTATTTATTTATTCAAAATCTGTATTAACATTAACATACATAGTCTGCCAAACTGCAAAACAGTTTATCGGCAGTTATTCTCGTCTAGCAATGGATTACAAATTTTGGAAATTAATGTGCTAAAACTTAATGCTTAATGTTGTAAGTAAACTATAAAATAATATACCTACAGTCGAGATCAAAAATCTCACATTTAACAGCTTATGTCGGCACGAATTTATTCTAGAATGAGCTCATACCGTGGGGTCTTCATAGCTAAATAATATCAACAGCACGAGTCGATCTTCAAGGTTAAGCAACGCTTGGTGAGGTCGGTCCGTGAATGGGTGACCATCCATTACATACCGAGACCACTCCATGCCGTCGGAAAGCACGTTAAACCGTTGGTCCCAGCTGTCATTTGTTCATCTTTGACAGCCGTTACGGATCGTCAGAAGCCCGAAAGTCTGACAACCAGTCTTACCAAGGGGTATCGTGTTACCCAGTAACTGGGCTGTGGAGGTCAGATAGGCAGTCGATCCTTAATACTGGTATTCAGCTGCATTGGGTTAGTCTGGAGGCAGACCCCAACATATTTGGGAAACGTCCAGGCAGATGAATAGCTCATCATCATCATCATTTCAGCCGAAAGACGTCCACTGCTGGACATAAGCCTCCCCCAATAGGGATGTGTCCTGAGTAAAAAAAAAAAACAACAATCAGATAATAATAAAAAAATATTAGACACGTATTTTTTGCTTTATCATATTAATAAAAAATGACTTAGATAAAACACATTAAACTTGGGGAGTGGGGGCTCGTTACGTCACAGCTCGGTATAAAATCTACTGAGAAGTGACGTCATGCCACATTTGAACTCAATGTATCGCCGTAATATTTTGATTACGTAAAAAAATAAAAAATACGTGTCCAATATTTTTTTATAATCTACATGACGGACAAAAAAAATTTGTTTAGTCATCATCCCTATTGGGGGTTTTACCATAATCGCCACGCTTGGCAGGCGGGTTGGCGATCGCAGTATGAGTCATAAAGAACGCTGCTGCCCATTCTCTAGTAAAAAATAAATATGAATATAGATCTCATGCCGCGATAAAAAGATTCTCATTTCTCAAGGGTTGACTGGAATTCGCTCGGTATAAAATACGTCATATCACACAGTATTTTTTCAAAAGAGTCAAGAACAATTTCAGGTCACATTATTTTTACGAACTTTGCCTTATAATGAAAATGTGAAAACGAATGTTCAAAGGTAATTTAATGTGAAGTTAATTGTTTGAAATTGTTCGCCAAGCGTCCGAACTACGTGAGTGATATTAAAATTATAACCTCCTTACTAATAAACGTTGTATAGCGTCTGTATAGTTACACAACGCTTTGTCTTCTTATTTCGAAAGTCAAATTACTGACGAGTGAAAGAGAGAAATCGGTGTGTAACTATACAGACGCTATACAACGTTTATTAGTAAGGAGGTTAGTGAATACCTAACTCGTGACGTAAGTAAGTCTTTGAAAGAACTTTATCCGCCTTACTTATAAACGAGAAATAAAGTTATACTAGGTATAAACGTCAAAAGTGTATGGTTATACCGAAGTTATTCATGGTATAACTTTATTCCGCGTTTATAAGTAAGGCGGTATGAGTACGAGTTGTTGCTTATATCAATATATCTACTGTTCCGATACAATGAATTAATTATGGACCAGAAGCTTTCGCTGAACCAGCGCTGTGGCTCTGTCTCACAAAGACAGCATTATGCTGAGCGATAGCCGTTTTGCGTGGATGTGACGTATATATATACCCCCAACTTGTTCTTTTCGTGTTTGTGTTACTTTACGTCATGTTTACAGCAAATAAACGTATTTTATTTATTTTTTCATATCTTCAGAACCTTGATTAGACATGAAAATTCAAATACTTATCAAGAACTAACATAATAATGAATTCATCCAATTATATCACTACTAAATAAACGAATCTCTCAAATATTTTGCTGAATAAACACAGCCTACACTTTTCTTGAATTGTAAATGATTATTAAAACTACACGATGATGATATATGGCACTGAAACGTGGTCGCTCACAATGGGCCTTATTAGAAGGCTAAAAGTCACCCAAAGGGCAATGGAGAGGGCTATGCTTGGAGTTTCCCTACGTGATCGAATCAGAAATGAAGAGATCCGCAGGAGAACCAAGGTAACCGACATAGCTCGAAGAATTACCAAACTTAAGTGGCAATGGGCAGGGCACATTGCGTGAAGAACAGATGGCCGTTGGGGCCGAAAGGTTCTGGAGTGGCGACCGCGTACTGGAAGACGTAGCGTTGGAAGGCCTCCCACAAGGTGGACCGATGACCTTATGAAAGCTGCAGGAATCCGCTGGATGCGGGAAGCACAAAACCGGTCGAGGTGGCGGTGCTTGGGGGAGGCCGATATCCAGCAGTGGACGTCTTTCGGCTGAAATAATGATGATGATGATGATGATTAAAACTACAAATTCTGTTTTATTATTTAGTTTCATTTTGGCTAAAAATACAACAAAGAAAATAATTCTTTAGTATCTTGCCGTTTCTGTGCGCCTGGTACAAGGAAATGTTACGCTTAACGAAATGGCGCGAAACGGTAACATGGCCGTTCAATGCCTTCTATTCACTGGAGAAGCAATCACGGTGGTGGCTTTTGAATTCAGAATCTCCCGAGTGCGTGTGGGGCGTCTTGACCTACTTGTTTGGAGCTATGACCTCCTGGTACTTTGCTCTCTTCACTGGTGTTATTCTTTTTCATTATTGTTGAAGATCAAGTATGATTAACGAGGTTTTTTAATTACGATGACTCATTATGAGAAAGGTGCATTATGAGAAAGGTACATTTTGAGAAAAGTGCATTTTGCGAATGGTACATTCTGCGACTGCCTTCCTATTGCTGTTAAAATCTTTTATTCACAGCGAAAGATTTGTAAGTTTGTACTTGTAGTGTACATTTTCATGATTTTCTTATTATCTCCTGAGAATTTTACAATTAGCATAAGTATGATGAAAAAAGTCAACTAAACCATTTACCTTATGCAATAGATTTCCCAGTCACAATGTATAAATTTATGTCACAAGACCTTGCTCAGAAACCATTACATTACGTCTGGGATAGTTCTCAGAGTATTACATTTCGGATATGGTGAATATCCCAAGGGTCGCTTTTGTTATCCATAATAAAAATATATTTTAGCCAAATTAGAAAATAGTATCTTTATGTTTCTATTGTCATGGAATCAAATGGCAATACGTAGTTTGTCATAATACAGTTCTGTTGGCTTTTGACGCAGTTAGTGCCTAAAGTGTGATAAATGAGTTGTTTGGAACTCATTAAAAGCTCGGTTGAAATGCAACTTCCGATATACTCTGGAAAAATCTCACCGTGTAGCACGGCAACCCCACGACCATACGGTTATCGATGATGTTGGCCGCACTGTTTGTAACATCCAATCGGATGATCGCGGGAACATTGGAAAGCTTGGCGGTACGGGTCATGATGACCAATCACGTGCCACAAAATCTCCCGCGCGTCCCGCTTCTAGCGCCACTGTTGTGCACATGCCACCGGCGTTGTTCGCGGGGCAGTCTAAGCCCGAGACGGGACCTGTGAGACGCGACGTGTCTCAAGCCGCGGGCTCGTAGGGTGCCGACTACCTTAGATCTTTAGTTTATTCCCTGTATTCTTGTTTTATTGGTGTTCATAAATGTGTATCTTTTGGATAATTAAAGTGCTAAAACTAAAAGCGCAAGGACTTTCACTCAGAGGCCCGAACCCTATGCCCGTCGGCTACAACCGTGAAAACTTTAGTAAAGTAAGCTGTTATCAGTGTCAATCCATCAAAAGCATGAAATGACAGAATGAATGAAAACGAAATGACAGGAAAATGAATAAGATTATAAAGAATGTAAAAAGAATCGGAATGACAGCTCACTTCAAGCTCACTTCACCGAAACACAATGAAATTACACACGATGAAATTATTTACGGCATAAACCAGGAGAATAATCAATTAATAAAATAATCAATTTCATTATTTCACTCACTTTATTTTAAGGACTGATTTTTCCAACGTAAGATATCTTTTATCCGTAGAATTAAATTGACGCCTGAAAGTACTAGCTAGGAGAGCAGCGATTCATCCAACAATTTGCTGTGCCTACATGTTGTTAATAACTAGCCGCGCCGCTATTCCGTGATAATATCGGGATAAAAAGTATCATGTGTTATTTTTTTTTTCTCCAAATGTTAATGAAAACCGCATCAAACTCCGTTTTGTAGTTCAGAAGAACAACACAGTCACATGATTTGCCTTGTTTAGTTTCTATTTATTGATTTAATATTTTAATGTAGGTAATAGATACACAGATATTGGGTATTTATTTTAGTAATTTTCCATTAATGACAGCACAACACACATATAAAAATGTCGCAATATTTTATTTGATTTCGTATGATCTTTTTATATCACCTTTAATTTATGTATTAAAACGGACACACTTATCTATGTTTTTATTATTCTAGCGTAAGGCACTTGTGCTGAAAATCAGTGTCAGCTCAGCATAATGTCAGATGACACACAAGATGTACTCTTGTGTGTCGTCTGACATTATGCTGAGCTGAGGCCCTTTTGGCATTATAATCATTGTTTTCAGTTTTTTATAGTTTTAAGGTTTATTTTTTGCTGTAAAACTAATAAAATTTTCTTTCTTTTCTTTTCTTTCTTTTCTTCAATCTTGATTAAAAAATAACAGTGTGCCAAATTTCATCCAAATCCGTTCTGCCATTTTTTCGTGATTAAGTAACAAACATCGACAAGGAGCAACATATCCTGAGGAGCTTGAGGAGTGGAGAGCTATTCCACCGCTATCAGAAAAATCCCGGAAGTACGGTCAAGATCCCTATCAGCATATATCTTACTTGAATAATTCCTTTCTTCGAGCACTTTGGCTCTTGCGAATCTCCGCTCAAGCTAGCCAAAAAGAGCAAGAATGAGGTGGGAGCTCAGTTCCTCGTCAGTGCTTACTCCAGCGCAATGAAAGCAAGCCAGGGATGAAGAACATGACTTCTCCTGGGCGTCGCTACTGACCAACAAACAGCTCACCACATGCTGCCCTGCGGGTTTATGTAATTCTCTTGGTCTGGCTCCTGACCCTAGACCTGTTTCGGCAAAGTTAACTCTACTGGCACAGATACGGTTATTATTATTATAGTTTTTGTGTGGAAAAACTGACCGATATTCCAAATACCTCGGTTAAATAAAATAAAATAAAAATATTTGACGTTGTTAAAATCGGCCCGTAATCAATTAAATTCCGCACGCTTCCTCATAACCTTTTATACTTTTTATTTTGGGTAAACTGGCTAAGTGTAAGTAGCATGTATCCAAGCAAGAAAACAGCTAAGATTATTTGTATCAACAGACATAAAAACAATCTTTACGTCATTCACCTTTTCCATAAAATGTGAAAAAACACAGGTCAATATTTACATACAGGTCCTCACGCTTTTTCACGCTTTAAATAACTGTTATAAGTGGTCACAATTGACAGCGCATGGCTCTCGATAAGGTAACGCAAATATTATTGGAACAAAAGAGAAAAAATAATATCGAAAGATTCACGTTCCAATTTACTTCTTTCTTCCCACTGTTTGTATTTGTTGTGGAACATTTCTTTATTGTCTTTTATTTGAATGTTATACTGTACTCGTTACTTTCAAAGTAATTGTTTTACATAAGTCCTAGGAGCGAATAAACTTACAGAGCTTGTCTTTCTTTATTCTTTGATCAAAGTCAACGACACAGCTCGTCAGCTATAAGCCCTAGTAGGAAACAGGCTGACTTTCAAATTAAATTCAAGTTTTAATTTATCTGCAAAATCAACACGACTAATTAAAATAAACAAACCCGATTACAACGTAATCATAATTCCATTCTCGATACACCATCTTTAAACCTAAACAAGCTCAGAGTAAATTCAAATACAATGTGGAAATTACAAGAAAACTTCAAGGCAATTAGTAAGTACGGAATTAATTAACGAGAGGGTCTGTGCTACAGTTTCTATGTGTTTGTTCAGGGAACAGACGGTGGGAACCGACTTTATGGGACAATACGCGACACGTTTCATTAAATCCAAGATGGTTGACTGCTGATGGCGCCGTTGTACAGCGATTATTAAATGGGTGGCCTCGGATCATCTTTACTATAATTAGGTTTCGGTTTAGTATTTTATTTTTAGACTCCTAAGTCATAAAACTCTGGCAGGATTAGAACAATAAAAACAAAAGCATTATAGGTGCATAAACTTAAAAAAAAAAACCCATGACGATAAGCAGAAAATACTAACCTCTACGGGATAAGTAGATACTTACATAACTTTTCCTACGCCCGCCCCATCATACTCGCTAAGCCAGTCTGTTACGCACCTGACCTTTCGGAAGGACACTACCTATATGATTGGTGTGTGTCCTATTAAGGTGAATCCCAACGTTTTCGCAGACAAAATAAAACATCACGCCTGTATTCGCCGAAGAGTTAAACAGAGGTGTACTTATAACACTGTAATAATAATAGTCCTCCGACCGAATTTCGGTCATGGCGACCAATCTCCTCGGAGACCAGCCTTCGGCGCGGGAGATATTATAATGCACAATTGTGTGCGCTGACTCAGGTGCACTCTCTTCTTTCACTCTCATAGTCCGATGGAACGGCAATCAAATATATTAATTATCGCAGACATCAGCTTGATAAATACCTTTTGTTAGAATCCAGAAACAAAAATTAATGTCTAGACTTTCATTTTTGTGCATCTCCCGCGCCGAAGGCTGGTTTCCGAGGAGATTGGTCGCCATGGCCGAAATGCGGTCGGAGGGCTATTATTATTACAGTGTTATAAGTACATCTCTGTCTAACTCTTCGGCAAATACAGGCGTGGTGTCTTATTTTGTCTGCGAAAACGCTGGGAGTCACCCTAATAGGACATACACCGATAATATAGGTAATAGTGTCCTTCAGAAAGGTCAGGTGTGTATAGTACCATCTCACAACAGGCTGGCTTAGCGAGTATAATGCGGCGGACGTAGGAAAAGTTATGTAAGTTCCTACTTATCTTGTAGGGTTTCCTGTTTTTAACGGTAAAAACAGTCATTTATTCAGTCTTCTATTCAATTAAGATTTTGCAAAATGATTTGTAATAAATAATAATCTTGCACCCTCGGCCTCACCTCGGCGCCCTTAATTACACCCTAAATTGATGCAGAATCGAGAATCCCTAACGAAATGTACTTTTCGCTGGCGAAAATATGAAACATTGATGTTTATAGTATTACAAATATTTATCGGTATCGTTAAATATTTTATCGAAATGCGGTAATTCAGATCGGTGGGATGTCGGAACAAAATTGTATAACATAGGTAAATAATAATAGTAAAAATAAGTAGGGTTCCGTAAATTTTTAACTGTAGTAAACTAGAATGGTATTAAAACTTCAGAGTTTCTATGAGTCCACAACTTTTAGCATTAACTGTAGTTTGAAATTTTAATAATGTTTGCATTTTACTCGGCGTCAATGTTAACCGTTACGTGTTAGTAAGTTTCTCTTTTAAATAATTCCTACTGCAGTTTTTATGGAAATGAGTGTTTGAAAATGAAAAACCTCATCATATCAGCCGAAAGACGTCCACTGCTGGACATAGGCCTCACCCAAGCATCTCCACTTCGACCGGTTCGGTGCTTCTCGCATCCAGCGGAATCGCAGGGATCCGCTGGTGGACCGATGACCTGGTGAACTTGGTGAAGACCGTAAAGTCTTCACCAGGTCATCCGTCCACCTTGTGAGAAGCCTTCGAACGCTACGTCTTCCGGTACGCGGTCGCCACTTGGGAATCTTTCGGGTTCATCGACCATCCGGTATGCGAGCTATGTGCCCTGCCCGCCGCCACTTAAGTTTGGAAATTCTTCGGGCTATGTCGGTTATCTTAGTTCTCCTGCGAATCTCTTTATTTCTGATTCGATTACGTAAGTAAACTCCAAGCATAACCCCCTCCATTGCTCTTTGGGTGACTTTCAGCCTTCTAATAAGGCCCATGTGAGCGACCACGTTTTAGTTTCATAGATCATCAATGAAAATGAATAACTGTTTTTTTTTTTTTTTTTTTTTCGTCTGATTTCATTTGTTTCCGAACACATTTTCATATTTCGATGTTCACTTACAGGTTAATTCAGTTAACTACAAATATGTCCCCAAAACCTGTACCGTAAAGTATAACAAAATGATGATAATTGCATTAAAAAGCTCAATACAAAAGCGTAATCGTTAATTAATACATGGCTTACATAAATTAACGATGTAGAAGTATCATTAAATATAGTATCAATTTCCAATTAACGCTAACCGAAACAAACATTTACTTGCTTTCATAAATAATTTGTAGGAAATAAAAGTAGTATTTATTGGTCGCTACCTCGTTGGTCTAATGGTCGCAAGCGCTACTGCTGAGTATGAGGTCTTGGATTCGATTCCCAGGCCGAGGAAAGTGTTATTGGGTTTTCCTATCAAAAAATTCTCACTAGCAGCCCGGAGTCTGGATTTGTGCCCCTTTGATGGCAGTAGGCAAAAAAGAAAAAAACTGCAAATTCGTTCGAAATTACTAACACTTTTACGCGTCAAAAAAAATATACAGTCAAAATATTTACTGCGCCATAAAAATAGATTCAACTTACCAGGTTCTAAGCTAAAAATGCACTCTACTTTACTGACTAAAACCCACCCGTGTTCCTTCAGTTACCTGTGTGCCAGGGCCACGGTATCCCTTTCTGACAAACCCGCAGACCATGCAGGCATCGGTCCTAGCGGACCTCGTCAGAAAACCTACCTTCTAAGTTCACATGTGGAAGCAATAAATATATTAAGTAATTAGTAGGCTTGCTTCCTCTGAGATGGGACTTAAACATAACTGTCGAAATATGCCTACGTTTTTGTATTTTCTGTACTTATTTTTGTCGCAAGATTTTCCCAAAAATATTCTATTTTAAGTTATTCAAAGCGTTAAGTACAGGGTTGTAAAACGGTGTAAAGCTTCAAGTTACCTCCGCTCACTTGATGCTTCATAACTTTAAAGGACAAAGTTATGTCCCACCTGCGGCTGAATTAAAATAGAAACGCTTGTGCGACTACCCTTCACTTTCTGTTTTACTTACCTCATTCTGGATACAACCTGTTTTTGGCTGCTTCGGGACATTTTAGTACAAAATACGATTTAGAGGAATGTGGCCGTTTTTGTTTAGAATATTTTTTTTTGCTTCGTATCTCAATATGAAACTTTATAAAGGTATTAGAACATTCTAGACACATTTACCGAGGTCGCTGTTGAGCCGTTTTTCATGATTCATACATCAACAAAATTCGATCTAAAGAAAAACGGCCACATTCTTCTAGATCGTAGTTTGTGAAGTGTCATTTAGAATCTCGATTACATGTGTAAGGTTTCTATGAAGATTTTTTCTTTATTTTTACAATTTTTAAATACACTAGATTTTGCCTGCGGCTTCGCTCGCGTTAATTTAGAATTTGACAATCAATTCGGGTTATACTCTACTTGTTGTTTGGAAAAAAATAAAACTCTTAACATATTACTAAGTTTCAACGAAGCAACTCTGCAAAGCTCACCTTTTAATGATACGACAAAAGTTTTCAAAGATATTGAAAGGAAAGCACAGAGAAATATGTTTTTTTTACTGCAATATTTAAGCGTTCCTCCTCTTCATTATTTCGGAAACGTGCGGAAGACAGCGAGGGAATTTATTTCCTCAGCCTGTTATGTCTTATTTCATGCTACTCTGTGTAAATTATGAGTTAATGGAATTTCCTTCGTAAATGAAAGAAAATTTAAAACTCATAATAAAAGTAGCTACACTTTGTAAACAAGAATGAATGTAAACAAGACACTTTGTAAACAAACACTTTGTATACAAGAATTTGGAAACAAGAAAAAAACACTTTGTAAATCAGTTTTTTTTTTTTTTTTTTTAAACGTTGCCCCACACTAGGATTTCTCCTGTATCGGGGTGCGTTTACAAACATTTAAACTCACATACACAAACAGCCAGACCCGGAAAAACTACTTGTAGATCATACAAATATTTGTTCCGTGCGGGAATCGAACCCGCGACACGCAGCGCAGCAGTCAATCGCTTAACCACTGCGCCAACCGTGCCGTCGTAGTTTAAAAAGTGTTTTTTCTTGTTGGAAAAATGCTGATCCTGCTCCATAGAACAATGTAGTCTAGACAAATCAAACAGTCTGCTAATTTAATTGTATAATGTATTATTTTTATGACATTAATTTTACATTCTGTGATGAGTTTAACTCGCACATGACTTATTATTAGTTTTTTTTTTTTTTTTTTGTAATGTCGTCCACTTTAACAAGATTTTTAAATATGTATCTAATATATAATTAATTTATCCGTCATTGCTTTATTTTTAATTGTTTTACCTTTTGTGGTATAGTGATTTTTATTTCAGGTACATCATGTTCACATAAAATTATATAATTGATTTATACAAAGTATTGTAAAACAGTTCAAAAGAGTGGAGTTTCTTACCCATTCTTCTCACAACCAATAAATAATCAAGAATCAATTTTAATTCCGTGTAAATTTTGACGTTAAAAAGTGCCATTTACATAATGCTTTTCTTTGAGTTTAACGATTACGCTTGACCCATAAAATGCGGCGTTTTTGGAAATGTATGGCTTTTTGACTGCCTCGACGGTCTAGTTTTCGCAAGCGCTACTGAGGTCGGGCAATAGGCTTGCCCCCTATTATAATAATAATAATAACACAATTTTGTAGCCAGTATTATTCATCAGCAACTTGCTTTGGAATACAGCCTAGTGGAATCGGAAGTGCCGTACTATAGGTATGTGTCCGACCCAGTTCTCAAAAGTGGAAATATCACATTGTACTGGGATCGATCCATCATCACTGACTATTGTTGCCAATAAGCCTGATATAGTGGTAGTGGATCGAATAGAGCGGCGTGCAATGATTATTGCATAACAGTTCCGCAGAAATGCATAAGAGCCGAGAAAGATAAACAAATCAAGTATCTTGACTCACGAGGTTGTCGACATGTGGGATGTGGACTCAGCGATCATTGTGCCGATAGTCGTATCTACCAATGGCTTAATTGCCAAGAGCCTTGACCAACACCTAAGGAGGCTCTCGTTGGGCTGCTGGATCAAGGGCTTGATTCAGAAAGCCGTACTTCTGGACACGGCTCGCATTGTTAGGAGGTTCCTCTCTCTGGAGCCTTGACCGCCGGTAGCTTAGACCCTGTTCCCGATACCGGTGGGCTACAATTTTTTTATATTTTTAAATTATAATATTTAAAAATATAATTTATATGTATTTATTGAAATAAATTAAATAATCATAAATTCTTTATTGACATAAAAACATAATGTACAAATAAAGTGAACCCTGACTCCTGCGCTAGGTAAAAACACCTGTGTTACAGGAGCCAGGATCTTCTCCTAACTAAGATTTTATGCAATATGAATCGCTTAGATTTACTTTACGACAAACAAACAAAAAATCATAATTAAAATAGAAAAATAGTACAATTACGTTAATACTTTTTTTTTTAAGTAAATTAATTTTTATGTCTTCAAATCAATAGTCAACAAAACCCCCTATGATCAGAGTGTCTAACTTTCAATTCGTCTACGAAGCAAAATGCCTAAAATTAAGGTCTACACAGCAAATTGCCTAAGCTGTAAATCGCCTAGAGATCAAAATGTTTAACAAGCAAAATGCCTAAAATGCAATAATTTCTAAGTAGACGAGATAATTAAAATAAACTCACACTAGGGCCTCTGAACTGTAGGTTAGGTTAAGTTAGAACTGTGACCACTGGCGGCCGGCGAGTGCCAGAAACGGTACTCCCTTTTTTCTCCTAAAATAATAGACATATTATTGCAAGGTTCATAGTCATAACAAGGTTTAGTTCAAATACCGTATAGAAATTGCAAGGTAGGCATTGTGATTCCTAGTCAATTTAAGGCTTAGGCAATACTTGGCATAGACGTTTTGATTACTAGTCAGCATGATCATAAAGGAACAAATCTTTGTACACATAACACTTACAAACTAGTTTTTTTTTTTATTAATAAAAAAATCTGTTTACAATAATTTGTTGACGTTTAAACACACCAGACAAACCATCGCGGTTTTAACAGCGGTATGGCCAGACACGGCAACTCGGTGCCACTAAATATTAATTATAAATTAATTAACAAGTAGGTAGGTTGGTACGGTGGCCAGCACATCAGGCCACACGAAACCATCAAATCTCTCCAAACGATTTCAAACCTTAAAATGATGGTGGTTAAGTTCAAAATCGAATGAGAAAACCCGACAGTCCGTGGTAACCTGATGTGCTGGAGACCTTACAATTTATATTTTTATTTTTTATGATATACACTATCTAGATCGCACTGCAATCTAGAAAGTATCGTTTTAATACCTTTGAGCAATTCTTCGTATTTATTACATTGCGGATTTCCATAGGTAAATCATTCATAAACGATGGTACTGGTAGCATGCATTCCCACGTCCGCGCGCCATAAACATTATTAGATTTAGGTTACAGGTAGGTTAGGTTTAGGTACATTTATGGTTAAAATAATTATTAAACACAAGTCTTTTTATCATAAAAAGACAGTAAATTTTACACGGGACTTAAACATAACTGGCGAACGGGTGTTACTATAGGTACACCGCCTACCCCTTCAGGGATTATAAGCGTAATGTTATATTATGATTTTCGTAAGTTGCTTAGCATTTGGACATAAACATTCAATTGTTCTAACAATTTGTAACAGAACAACCGTAAACACTTGACGAAAACAGAATTACTCTTTTATGGCCAACAAGAACATCGATTTCTCAGATAAAATGTATTAAAAACACCAGTTTCTTCATGTACAATGTGTGAATGGCAAAACGGCCACGAGTTCTATTATTGTCGGTTTTTACGGCGCAACTTGCGGCCATGCGGCCGCGGGGCCGGACTTAATGCGGCCCATAAAACCCCACAGCCCGGCCTTGGACGCTATAAAGACGCCAACGGGTTTTAACCCAAAATAACGTTGTAAATTTTTTAGGAAGGGGAATTAAATGTACAGGTTTTTTAGTATGCAACGCAAATTAAAAGCAAATGTTCCTTGGAATTAAAAATTTCTTTAGATAAATAATTTCGTTAGATAATTCTTCTATGTTTTATTTATAAAGTTAAACGCAAGATATCTGAACCTATCTAATACTGCAGAGTCTCAAGACGAAAGTCTTTGAACAGTGCGTGCTGTCAGTGATGACCTATGACACTGAAACGTGGTCGTTCACAATGGGCCTCATTAGAAGGCTGAAAGTCACCCAATGGGCAATGGAGAGGGTAGGCTTGGAGTTTCCCTACGTGATCGAATGAAAATATCCGCAGGAAAACGAAGTTAACCGACATAGCCCGAAGAATTGCCAAACTTAAGTGGCAGTGGGCAGGACACATTGCTTGGAGAACCGATGGCTGATGGGGCCGAAAGGTTCTAGAGTGGCGACCGCGTACCGGACGACGCCGACGTAGCGTTGGAAGCCCACAAGGTGGACCGATGACCTTGTGAAGACCGCAGGAATTCGCTGTATGCAAGAAACACAGAACCGGTCGAAGTGGCGGTGCTGGGGGAAACCTACATTCCAGCAGTTTTTTTTTTTTTTTTTTGTAGTTAAAACTTCTTTAGGCGCGTTGAGCACTTTTTGGTAGGGGTAAAACTTATGGGTTCGCGATCGTAACCGAACGCTTTCCATGAGCTATATGTATAAAATAACAGTTATTCCAAAGTTTTGTGTTTTCACTTCTGTCGTCCTTATGACTACCAATTTTTTTTTCGGCAATAATTATGATGAAACCTACCTACTAAGTAATCTGTAACCGAGCCTGCAGATCTGCAGTAAATCACAATCACGATATTTTTAATTTACTTACTGAAAGTTAAAAA
Organism: Dryobota labecula; assembly: GCA_947523025.1. Taxonomy (NCBI): domain Eukaryota; kingdom Metazoa; phylum Arthropoda; class Insecta; order Lepidoptera; family Noctuidae; genus Dryobota; species Dryobota labecula. The sequence continues at coordinate 7,572,736 of OX383300.1, read as the reverse complement.
AAAAATGGAAGTAACAATGCTAAATATAAAGAGTACAGTAATCCTTTAAAGGCTGGCTTGATTGATTGATTTCAGCCGGATTGATTTCACTAAAAACCGGCCAAGTGCGTGTCGAACCACGCACATGAAGGGTTCCGTAGTTGGGATGAATTTATCCCAAGAACAAACTTAACATTGTAGTTGAAAAACATGTTCTCCCATACATTATGTATGAAAGAACATGTGATATTTTTTTCAACTGTAAATGTAAATTGGCCGACTATCAAGGCTCGTACAGACTCGCGCGATATCGCGGCCGCGACAGGCACCGACAAAGAAATTGTGCTACTAGTGTCGCGTCGCGCCCGCGATATCGCACTAGTCCGTACGAGCCTTTACTCAGTAAATTGTAAAGCCTACTTATCTGTGATAGTTTTCCTATTAACTTCATTATATATACTACTGCGTTGAATTTTTTCACATATCCAAATACAACCATTTAGCTTGCAGGGGGGGGGGGACACTTGGCTCTAACAAAAATTATAGCACTTTAAAGCTTAATATTACGCAAACGAATCCCTAAATCGAGAAATGGTTTTCAAAAACCCGTAATATTTTAAACGGCCTATCTAACGATACCCCATAGTCACACTATGGGATTGAAGAGAAAAAAAAAATGTCATCCTCACTTTACGTGTAGACGAAGTACTCTAAAAAAATTATGAATTTATTTTACCACTTTGTCGGCGTGATTAATATGTTTACCAATACCAAAATACAGCATTCTAGTAAGTACTAAGAGTCTCTAAGCTAAGCCGCGGACAGACGGACATGTCGAAACTATAAGGGTTCCTTGTTCACTATAGAACTCAAAAAATTGAATTACCAATGCTAAATATTAAGACTGCAGTAATCATTTAAAAGCCGGCTTGATTAATTGATTGCCGCCGCATTGATTTCACTAAAAAGGGTTTATCATTAATTTTATTCATCACTGTTAAAGTTAAATCCAAGAAAAGAACGGCACTGTTTCACGTCTTGAACAAATCGTAAATGTCTGAAAGGGCTGCTGTGTTTATACCTTTTACCATAGACACGACTTCTATTTCTAGTTTCTTATACACAAATAACTTTATACAAATACCCAGCTATATTACAGATTAATATAGATGAGACACTCCGCAGTTTAGGTATGAAGCTACAGGTCCTCGGCGGGCCCGTCTTACCGGGCAAATTCAATAGGAGTGACGCGCGCTGCCGGTATAAAAGTTACGCGATAGAAAGCGAAGCAACTTGTAGGTGAATAACTGTAGGTAATAAGCGTTGTGCGACCTAAATTGCACTTTATTGTGTCGTAGCAAGAGTTGCTTTTTATTTAACCCACGGAATGTCGAAATTGGCTACGGGGCCAAAGTTGGTTGCTACTACTTGCTACCATACATTTGTCTTTTTACGCATATATATGCGTAAATAGACAAATGTCAAATGTGTGTTGTACGTATGTATATGGCATCAGCGAAAAAAAGCACCCTCGGTGCCAGTATACGTATAAATACGTATACGTATAATAATAATTACGTAGATTCGGCATCCTTGGCAAAATGCGCACAGGCTTCTTCGTAAACAAGATCGAACTTCCAAGATGAGGCTGCTAAAATTTCGTGAAGACAATGTTACACAACTGTTTAGCTTGTCGAATATTGATACAGAAACTTCCTACATCACGGACGTTCCTACATACTATGTAATCACAATCAATCCAACCAGCAAATCAGATGTCTCGGGTTTCTCCAGATAATTTCCTTTTCTCCTACTTGTAAAAGATACCTCCCACCGAAAAAAAGAAGACCTCTGGAAAACCATTAGAGTTTGCACTGAACAAAACAGAAAAAAAAAAAACGCAAGGAAAGCTGTTACTTATGCGTTCTCGAATGCTTCAAAATATATAACACAAATCCTTTTCGAAGAGCTTTTGAAATTTTGTGATTTTTCAAACTTATAGTCAATAAAGTTACTCTTTTATTAAAGTTTGTGTTATTTGAGATGCCATCCTACATAAAAACACTCTATTGGTGAAGCTAATTACTGTACATTCTATTGAAACTCGCATAGAAATCCTACGTATCTACCCGTAGTCGGCGTCCTGCATAGAAACCATATACGGATATATACGTAGTCGGCATTCAATGTGTTAAATGATTTTGTGGACTGTCCCATCTGTATTAATCTGTGGCTATACAAACAAAATAAACATTACACTTTCGTCCTCCAGGGGGCGCTTGTTCAAGTCGTTGTCAAGAACTAAGAACAATCAGTTGTATGTCGTCATATTAACTGTGGCAACTGGTAGTAACTGGTAGTGACTGGTAACAACTGGTAACAACTTTATAGTTTACCGTCCCACGGGATGTTACCGTGTAATTAACTGTATACGTTCGCAACTGTCTCAAGCCCTTTGTTAATAGAAGACACGTGCTTAGGTTAAGTTACTGTTGTAACTACTTAGATAAAGGCCCGCCATTCATCCAGAACGTTAAGGTGACATCGACCAAGAGTACATTCTTCTTTTGCACGCAGATCTTCTGCATTTCTTGGGTCATATCTCTACTCAAAATTCTACTCCCACAATAGGACTACACTCACCTTAACGTGCACCAGCTGGAAAAAATCTATATTTAAAATTCTGCATTCCAACAATTATGACCAAACGGAAGCCTTTTTGCACATACAGTGGTAATATCTGACATATCAAAAAAATACATACCAACCCACCCATTTTCACCACATACACCCCACACATACCCCACACTTCAATCACACCCTACACTTCAATCACACCCCACACTTTACACACAATCACACCCAAAAACACCTTAACCTCTTGTCATCAAACCGTCTTTCTACAACTTATTAATTTTATTCAGTTAACTTTTTTTCCTACATTGTACTTAAGTTTTTAATAATAATTTTTTCTTTTGTTTTTATTTTTTCCTATTCATCATCATTATCATTTCAGCCGAAAGACGTCCACTGCTGGACATAAGCCTCCCCCAGTTGGGTTTGCCATAATCGCCACGCATGGCAGGCGGGTTGGCGATCGCAGTATGGTGTTAAGAATGCACAGAGAACGCTGCTGCCCATTCTGTAGTAAGTCCCTTAGTCGCCTTTTACGACACCCACGGGATGAAATGAAATGATTTTCTTTTCTTATTACTTCACCTAAATAAATGAAAATGTTTGCCTTACTGGGAAGAGGTTGGACCCACGACACAGGGAATGCTATTGTAGGGTCCACGAAATTTGTAAAAATCTAGCTCCTAAGGCATATGTATCTGTTACTAGTTTTTTAATGTTGTAGCTAGACCTTCGTATGTGTGTGACTCTTTACGTGCGCAGATTTGTAATGTGACCACAATTTACTCCCACAATTAGTATAATCTAATTTAATAAATAATAGTAGATTGTACATCAAGTGCATAAAACGCAACATTTTACGCGAGACGTTTATCCATCCGAGCGAGCTTGCGAGCGAGGATGGATATAGAGTGTAAAATGGGTTTTATGGACGAGTTGTACACTCTACTTTTCACTTCGATTGTGAGGAAATGAAACAGCAAAATGTAAAATAATAAATGGACGAAATTAAAAAATATAAGTTTATTTCATGAAGTTTTACTGTGTACTTTAGCTGTTGGTTTCCTTGCCTTGTTCTTAGAATACTAACGAAACGAATTAAAATAAAGAGGTTATTCTATGAAGTTGAAATTGTTCGTGTGGCTGTTGGACCGATTGCCTTGGTCTTCGACGAAGATTTTACTTTATGCTCTAGAGCATAAAAAGCGACTTTATGTCGCCTACGCACGACATAAAGACGAACTTTTAGAGCATCAGAAGTGAAAACAATATTTTGTAGGTACATCATAGTAAAAATTCAGTCATTTGGGGTGTTTGATGGTGTGTGTTAATTCCCGGACAATAAAGTTAAGAAGTATAGAAGCGTGACTAAAGTGAAAATATACATGTTCTAAATGTATTAATAGTATTAGGTATAAGTACTCCTCTGCCAACTCCTTCGGGGAATTATAGATGTGATGTTATTTTTGTACTGAATCGAATGGAGGGAATCACATATAAATATTGCTATGAATATCTTATCTTATAAATATATAAAACAAAGTCGGGTTATTTACACCATTTATAACTCAAGAACAGCTGAACCGATTTTTATGATCTTTGATTTGTTGGATTTTTCTCCGCCCCGAATAGCAGAGTAACTAATAAAACAAGCGAAAAATTCACGAAAAAAATATATATAAAGAAAATTCATTTTCTTATACATATTGTATGAAACGGCTTTTTTATGATATCTCGAGAACGGATTGGGGAACAAGAAATTTCACGCAGACGAAATCGTGGACGGAAGCTAGTATAATATAATACGTACCCATTCAAAGAAAATGGCTAATATAAGCCGCTATAATAACGTCCAGCCCAAAACGTAAAAATTTGGTGCAGCATACATTCCTTTTACGAGATGATTTATGACCGACGTGAGATTTTTCTGAATGCGCCTAGAGGCATAAAATATGAGAGATTCAACTTCTGACCCGGGTGAGGTCATAGGTCATTTAAAAGTCAGAATATTCTGAAATAATATCTGTTTAGCATTGTCTAACTCCGGTCGCTCGTATTTGCGTAAATATTTGTAATCCCATTATTTTATACCACCATAATAACCTTTTTTTTATGTAGCGTTGTTCTTTATCGCGGCTTGCGGTAGGAGTTGACTGGTAGAAGTCATCACGTAAGGAAAAATCGTTATGACCCCTATATGTGACTCTCTCTCTCTTTCTCTTTCTGCCTCTTTCTACTATGCATAATAGAAAGGGAAGGAGAGAGAGAAAGTGTGAATTTAATCCACGTTTTTGATACAGAGCCATCTTGTACAAGTTTTTAGAAGCTCTCATAAAGTTTATTTATTTAATACTTTAAGCACACAAAATGTACAGAGATGTAAAGATATTGTGTGTGTTAACTTTATGAGAGCTTCTAAAAACTTAAACTAGATGGCTATATATTAAAAACGCGTCTGTGTGTGGATGAACCAGTATATGCGAGCTAAAAGAAAATTCGAAAAAAAAGTCCGTTTCAAGGTCTCAAGTTCAAAGTGTAATTTTTTTTTTTTTTGTTATTGTTTAGTTTCTCTTAAGCTCAAAAAAGCCCAACTACCCGATGCAACAACCGAAGACCGTTCGTCTTGGCGCAGGATAGTGAGGAGACCCGACCCCAAATAATGGGACCAGGGATGGAAAAACAAGAGATGTAGTTTCTCTCAAACGTTGTTAATTTATTTCATTGTGCCTGTTATTTAATACATAATATAAAGCGAAAGGAACTTCGTTCCAATGGGGTGTCCCACGAAACCACACCTACCGACTTTTTTTTTTAATTCGCTACGTGTAGGTAGTCAGAAGCCCGAAAGTCTGACAACTATTCTAATTCTTACCACTATGTAAGTGGTTATTTACATTAAAAAATATCATAAATAAGCGTCCCAAACATATTTAACATTTATGAATAGTAATGCGCTTCGCGCAGCTAACATTTTTTGGAAGCTATGCAAATGTTAATCGCTAAAATTTGCATAGCTTCCAAAAAATGTTAGCTGGGCTTTGATATGCGACAAAATACCAAAACAAATCTAGTCAAAAGTATGCATCACCATTTGCAAATACTGCCCTACATTGTGGACGGACCGATATCAGTGACCGGCTTAACAAACTGCCGGTCAGATGGAAGAAGCAAGCCGTTACCGGCAATTTGGATTTAAACGTCAAAAGCTTGTTGTTTCGGTACGTTTTCGGAAGGAAACCGTTCCGATTCGATCAGCCAATCACAGCCAATCAATTTCGGAATACCACATTCGATTGGAGCTTGCTACTGAGCTCACTATTAAATCTGTGCATTCAATCAACGACAAACGCTGAGTGATACGGGTCGTCTGCTGCAGCGCTGTTTGTTCGCTTTATTTATTGTATTTCATTGACCGTTTCTCATCAAATCAAATCATTTATTTCTTTGCAAACATGGGTATAGTACATAGGTGTTTTTATAATAAAGTTCTCCATATTTTACCGTCATGCAAAGGTTTACAATCACTACATATTATAAAACAAAGTCCTCCGCCGCGTCTGTCTGTCTGTCTGTCTGTTCGCGATAAACTCAAAAACTACTTCACCGATTCTCATGCTGTTTTCACCAATGGATAGCGTGGTTATCGAGGAAGGTTTTAGTATATAATTTGTTAAGTTTTTGTATGCATTTTTGTATAAATTAACGATATTTGTTGGAGGTATCGGAAAAAAATAAGCCGTCTGGGAGCTTCCAACGAAAACACTGTCTAAACCCTTTGAGATATAACAAAATAATGTATGGTGGAATTATGTATCTTATAAAGGTCTTCAAAAAAGTCCACGATGGCATATGTCTATCTCTTAAGGATAACATACTATACCCATTTTATTGTCTTTTTGTAGGCATTTGTTGTATTTAGGCAGTCGGAACATACTTATCCTTTTTATCCTGGTATTATATTTCCGTGGGTGAATATCCGACATTCACGCGGGTGAAGCCGCGGGCAAACGCTAGTTCATAATAAAAAAAAACAAAAATAAGTAACAGATCATTGGAATTACAAATTATAAATAAAAAATATCAGCGTGGTCAAAGCAATAAAAAATAAAATAAACTAAGTCTATATAATGTCAAACGGAAATAAAAATTAAGTGAAACCAGTATCACAATAATTATGTCAATTATGTCAATGTTTCTACTTTATTTTATGTTGAGATTTTTTATTGCTGGATAATATTTACATAATTTAAAAGCTATAGAAGTTAGTCGTTAATTTTAAAATAATAATAATAATAACATGAACATGTACAATTTATACACAAAAAAGGGGAGAAATCATAGCATCAACAAATTCGTCCGCATCGCTGTCAACAGGAAAAGTGCCCAAAGGGCTGGCAGAATAGGGATTGAATTAATAGAGGGAATTAATCATTGTAACAGAAATTTGATAGAAAGAAAAAAACTGTTTATCCAGACTTAAACAACAATTTATTAATAAAAGGTTTATATTCAATATAACTCCTCCCCTGGCTCGAACACATGCGGTGATCCTCCTGGGCATGCTGAGAATAAAGTTATCCAGCATTTCTTGGGGTAAACTGTCCCATTGTTGAATAGCGGCTTCCCTGAGCTCTGGCACTGTCTGGGGACGTGGCTGACGGTTCCAAACAGCTCGCTTAAGAGCATCCCACGCGTGCTCTATTGGGTTTAAGTCAAGCGAGCCGAATCATAATATAATCTACCGTACCTAACAAAAAAGATTTTGATTTTTCAAAGTGATCGCAAACTTTTTTTGATGTGTGTACATATCGATATGCTAAATATTATATACAAAATGATGTGAATATTTATTTTGAAAAGTATTATCTACTTATTACTTTAATATTATTGTGAATATGAGCACTATGTGGGTGATTTGTTTCTTTTTTCTTTTCTTTTTCTCTTAGTTTTAATAATGGTCTGGTATTTTGAGTACTTTATGTGGCCTACCCAAATGTCCTTTCTTTGGTATTGTTCGTCGAATCGTTGAGGTTCTTAAGTCCTGAGTTGAGCTACACGATTACTGACAAATGCTTGCATTGACTGGACAGGTACATTCAAATTTGTGTGGTTCTTTTCTGAAAAGGCCATTTCAGACACGGATCTACATGGTCCTCACATGATCAAGATTATGTCTGGACTTTAAAAGAGACTTTGACCCCTGAGTTTGTTTAGCCATTTCTTCTCAGGGGTAGTCAGATAGGAAAAGTCGCCTCCTTCTAGCTTATTTTTTTTTTTATGTGACGCGTAAATGTGATTTCTATATCCTATTTACAGCAAGCATAAACGATTTTCTTTCATTTAATTTCCACGGAATGACCTCGGTCGATCGACTCGTGCGTACCTTGTTACTTAGCCATGAGCTAACGACCCCCAAAACATATCACAATAAAACCACCACCTACATTTTAATACCTGTTTTCAGCACAAAACTGCACCTTCGAACGTAATTTTCAGGTAAACAAAGCGAAACAATTATTTCAAACGCGGTATTAATTCGCGCTGGCAATTAAAACTGTAGCAGGTCTCCGTGGCTAATAGCTAAATGGCTAACGACCGAGTGGCTGGTGGCAGGTGGCTCGCCAATTAACCAAGCTAATTTGCAAGCCTCATAATTGTTGCTTGTGCATGCTTTTGTTAAGTTAATGGAGATAATTAGGAAGCGATATTGCTTGTAATGTATCTATGTAGAATGAAGCTGCGGTTTGATGTCTTGGTCGAAATGTAATGAATAACAGATACCTAAATTTGATAGAACGCTTGTTCATTGGAAAGGTATTCTTGTCTTATTTTAGAAACAATCATTTGCAAAAGGTTGCTGAATTTTATTTTCTTTTATTTTGAAAAAAATAATCTTCCTTACATTCCAACTGCAAATGTATTGCCGGTAGAATGTATGGGAGAACTTGTATTTCAACTACAACGATAAATTTGTGCTTGGGATAAATTCATCCCACCTACGGAACCCTTCATTGTGTGTGGTCACGCACTTGGCCAGTTTTTAGGGTTCCGTATCTCAAAAGGAAAAACGGAGCCCTTATTGAATCACTCATGTATCTGTCTGCCAGTCCGTCTCTCACAGCCGATTTGCTCTGAATCTACTGGACCGATTAAATTGAAATTTGGTACCGGAAGACCCATCTGTGACCCAAACAAGAATTTGTAACGTAAATAAATGAATTTTAAATATGGGGTTCACTTTTGGGGGAAAAATTTGATAACTAAAAAAAATTTTTAACTGTACCGTGTGACCTATAAAATGAAAGGACTTCATAGGAGGATTTCAAATATATATTTTTTAAATAATTTTAAAGTTATTAAAGAAAATTGACCATTCCCCCTTATCTCCGAAACTGCTTAGCCAAAAAATTTGAAAACATACTGAGTTTAGTTCTACAATACTTATAGATTAGGTACAGGTAAAACTATAAGAAGCCTATCTATGGTCTTTAAATAACATTTTAGTCTTCCAATATTATGCGTACAAACTTACATTTGCAGTTGGAATGTATGGGAGAACATGTTTTTCAACCACAATGTTAAGTTTGTTCTTGGGATAAATTCAACCAAACCACGGAACCCTTAATTGTGCGTGATCCGACACGCATTTGGCCGGTTTTTTTTAGTGTTCCGTACCAAAAGGGTAAAACGGGACCCGTTGTCCGTCTGTCAGTCTGTCCGTCTGTCACCAGGCTGTATCTCATGAACCGTGATAGTTAGACAGTTGACATTTTCACAGATGATATATTTCTGTTATAACAACAAATACTATAAAACAGAATAAAATAATCTCCAATACAACAAACGTGATTATTTGCCATTTTTATAGATAATGGTACGGAACCCTTCGTGCGCGAGTCCGACTCGCACTTGCCCGGTTTTTTTTTTTTTTTTTACTCATAACGCTCCCCTTTCAATGTCATTCAAGGCGCGTAAATACTCGACGTGTACTACCTACGAAACATCTGAACTAACTTTTACTTCTCTTGTTCCAGACTTTCTGCGTGGTATCAAAACGTTTTCGCAAAAACTACATCCACCGCTTCACGGCGACGCGCTCGCTATTCTGGTACTCGCCGTGGTCGCCAGTCCGGAGGGCCTGCGTCTATCTCTCCACCAACCAGTACTTCGACTACTTCGTCATGGCTACCATTCTGCTCAACTGTGTCTTCCTTGCCATGTCGGAGACTATCGAAGAAGCTGAGTGAGTATTTTGTTATTTCATATTTTATATTTAGATTATTAGGTTTGTTAGGTAAAAGAAGGAACAAACTTTCCAAAAAATTTGCTGTTCCCACTCCTGGGACTCAGGCCTCTTTTTGAGAGCGAGTGGGCCATAGTATACCACACAGGTTGGTAGATGTCACACATCTTCTGACCGACTGACAGCCAGGACCAACGGTTTCACGTGCTTTCCGAAGCAAGGAGGAGTCTCGGTATGTTAAGATGGTCACCCATCCACGGATCAACCCCGGAAAGCGAAGCTGATGGATCAAGCCGTGGCTGTTATTACTTATCCACTAGCTCTACCGTTTGAGAGCAGTGGTTATGAAATTATACAACGTGTTTTTTTTTCATATCCCACAACTCTAGGGTTATATTCTATGAGTAAAAATAATACAAAAATTCCTAGATTATGTGGTCCAAAAATGCATAGTTTCGAAGATAATTATCATCAATCATATTAATTTGGGTCAAAAATTGTCACCCGTATGATGAATTTTTACTTTTGCGACGTTATCAAACTGATGAAACTGTGACCCTCGATGTATGTAGGTATCTAAGTTTCATTGATAAATACAAGTAATTCCTTTTAATTAAAACCAATCATTAATATTTAAATCTAAGAAAATGCGACGTTGTCATATTTCACGTAAGGGTGCTTTACATTGATAAACGTAACTATGTCGAATTATAAAAAATAAAAAAAAACATATGCCAGTTGATTCTTTGGTAGGGGTTTGGGGGCCTAGAGTTATGGGATATAAAAAAAAACACCTTGTATACACAATGTGAAGTGCCTGCCTGGGTTCCAATCTACGACCTAGAACTCTTTAAGTCGGGGCCGATACCACTGGACCACCACTACTTCTAGCTGATAATAACTGAAATAATTGGCCAAGTTAAGAGCGCTGTCACCGGTCCCCTAGCGCCACACTTTCAAAAACATATTATCTCGTGACTGAAAAGGAACACACGTTGTCTACATCTCTATATCTACTTTCCTATCGTAGGTATGTCCGTCGTTTAGAAGGTAAAGAAAATTGGTCAACATGGCGCTGCAAAGTACTATTGCTTCTAAGGGGTACTCCTGGCGGGTTAGACGCTACAAATGGAAAACTTATAGAACCTACTAGCTTTTTCCCGCGGCTCCGCCCGCGTGGATGTCGGTTATCGCGTAAAAAAGTAGTCTATGTCCATCTCCATATCCCAGGCTATATCTCTGCCAAATTTCATGACGATCGGTTCAGCGGTTTAGGCGTGAAAACGTAACATACAGACAGACAGACAGACAGACAGACAGAGTTACTTTCACATTTATAATATTAGTATGGATAGAACCACGCTCTGCTACCATGTTGAGAGGTATTTTTGTGGATGAAAATCATAACACATATTCATTGGAAAATATTCATATTGATTATATTTATTCCAACATCTTGGAGCTTGATTTTCATCCACAAAAATACCTCTCAACATGCTGGAAGAGATTTCATTCGAAATAAGCATCACCTTTGTACGTATTTTTCTGTTCCTTTCTTCTTGTCTGTTTATGTGTGTGTACATAAATTATTAAATAAATAAATAATACAGTAGTTACGTAATAACTAGTGTTGTTTTTGAGATGGAACTGCTTGGCGAAAACTGAAAATCGGCTCAACAGCGACCTCGGTAAGTGTGTCTAGAATATTCTAATACCTTTTATAAAGTTTTATATTGAGAAACGTAGCAACAAAAAAAAATGTAGAGGAATGTGGCCGTTTTTATTTAGATCGAATTTTGTTGCTTCGTGTCTCAATATGAAACTTTAAAAAAGGTATTATTAGTAAATTCTAGACACTTGCCGATATAGTTGATTGAGCCGTTTTTCATAATTCCTTCTCAGTCGCGAGATAACATGTCTTTGAAGTGGCGTTAGTAGACCGGTGACAACCCTCTTAAGTCAATAAATAAACCAAATCACTTAAAGATAAGGTTGCACAATCCTTTAACTTTCCCCTGCATCATTCAGTTCTACCACAGGGACGTCCATACTTTGACCTTATATAAAATGTTTCTAGCCTCCTCTGAGCACACCCTATGCTACCTCATGGGATCGTAAGGTCGTACGTTATTGTAACTTACTGCCCGTTCTGAATTGTAAGGCTTATTCCAAATAAATATTGTGTTCTCTGGTGTTGGGTAACAACCATCGATGTATAAAAAAGGAAGACAAAGTACGCGCTCCTCGACGTGGAACGCATAAACTATGCCAACTGGCACAACTGACCTTAGTCACAATCAAACAGGCGTTTGTGTAGCACATGTGCAGCACATTAAGTAATCGTAATCGCCTAAATAAGCAGCAACAATGCCTTCCTGTGTTTTAAATGTGCACAATATAATCCACAAACCAAAAACAAGTTCCACGGCATTACTTTGCACTCGTAAATACATCAACACTTATTTTCTTTAAAATTCTCCTGAATAATATGGCTTTTCAGGTCGCCATTTGTTTCTGAGTTGTTATGGGGACGTAGCAGTGATAATTATTGCTGTCTCGTTCCCGCTACAGCCCGCGTCATATCTCTCTCTATTTCGGTTGTTCATGCATGACGAACGACATCGGGAAATGTAGTTTTGTGGGTGTGTTTACATTTAATTGTTACACGAAATCTACCCAAAACTAGAAAAATACGAAAATAATATGATTTGTTAGTAAAAAAAAACCTCAACCATTTTAGCAAAGGAAGGCTCAGCTAAATGCAGTAACTGACCTTTTTCGTAAACAAGAAACATAACAAATTGATGTAAATAGCTTGTTTTCAAACAAAATATAGCTAATTACAAGCACAAGTTATATAACGCGGAATGATTGCCATGTTCTGAACTTTGCAACCGAATTTTTAACCCAATTAAGTATCGGACACACACACAACGTGTCGTTTGTACTTATTACCTTTCCACAATTAACAATTGGATGCAGTTAAGCAGAAAGGAGTCAACCCACATTGTGGTCAGGGATGAGTTGTATATACCAAAGAGGTCCTAATGGTTGGTTCTTTCACTCAGCAAAAAAGATCCGTGTCTCTACAAAGAGAAGGTTGATTTTTTAATGTTGGGAACCAACCCACAAGTAGCTGGGTTCCTTCCATTAACCGTTAGGAACTCTTTGGAATATACAACTCATCCCTGACCACAATGTGGGTTGAGTCCATTCTGCTTAACTACGTCCAATTCTACTTTAATTTGGTACTCTTCCGTACCTTATTTAACCTGTTAATTTTATTAGTCCCAAAATAAACTGTTAAAATGTCAATTGGCTCAAATTACAATAACATTTAAAAATTATTGATTGTTAATTTGTTTCCTAATTTTATTTTTTATTTTAATTACTAGCTGACCCGACAGACTTCGTTCTGTCAAAAGCTATTTGACTGTGGCAGTTTGTCTACGCGCAAAGGAAACTACCTACCTACCCTACCCTACCTTACCCTATCCTACCCTACCCTACCTACCTATCTGCCCTACCCTACCCTACCTACCTACCCTACACTATTCTACCCTACCCTACCCTACCCTACCCTACCCACCTACCTACCCTACCCTACCCTACTCTACCAACCCTACCTACCCTACCCTACCTAACTAAAACCTTCATTTTTTTTTTTATAAAATCTATTCTCAGACCTACCAAATGATGACTGACACGTTATGTCAAACGCCATAAAGTTACATTAGAAGATAGAGTTACCTACTTATTATTACAATAAAAATGTAAATATGGTCGTTTTCTTACAATTTTTTTTTTAACTTTCTTAAATTTTTCTTATATAAGAACCTTCTCCTGACAATAACAAACACAACAAAAAAATAATTAGCGAAATCGGTCCAGCCGTTCACGCGTGATGCCGTGACCAAGGGAAATAGGGATTCATTTTTATATATATAGATTATTTTAATATTTTGCTGTGCCCTACAGGGCCCGTAATTGTACCTTAGCTTTAAGCCTTTGTAACACCTGTTAAACATTATGGAATGCAAATAAATATGAATATGAATATGGTATTCATATTCATATTTATTTGCATTCCGTATATTATTTGTATTTGCAAACAGCCATTTCAAGAATAATACCGAGTTAAACGAATTCTTTGCTCACTTAACGAGAGAGGCCGGTAATATGCTTACCCTGGTCCAATTACCGGCATTTTAATAAAAGCTTCACGTAGGGAGCTCCCAATATCCGGCCATCATGTCCTGTCAAGCACTTGTTGATCGAATTTGTCGTTTGAACCGGTTAATCCGTATTATCCGGGTGGCAATTACTGGGACTTCAATATTGGATTAAAACTGACGCTTGACATTTCGATAGTTCAGACTGAGTATATACTGAGTAATAATGAGACGGTTTTAGAATTTTCTTTGAAACCCTATTTGTGTAGATTTTTAGGGTTCCGTACGTCCTAATGAAGAAAGGGAACCCTTATAGGATCACCCGTGTCTTTTTTTTTTTTTGGTTGTGAAATTATCAAATAACTTCTCCCGCTCTGGGCGGAGCGGGTCAGACTTTTCTTGACTAAAACCCACCCGTGTTCCTTCAGTTGCCTGTGTGCTAGGGCCACGGTACAAACTCGCAACCCTGGCAGGCATCGGTCCTAGCGATCCCGTCAGTGCGTGCTGACATCTCTTTGAGGCGCGCGTGGAACACAACGCGCCGTCGACCCGGGCCTGGTCCTTACCGGATGGCGAGCTGCCCATAGCTCGCCGTCCGCAAGCCCGCGCCTACAGTGGCCGGGAATCGGCTATCGATTCCCGTCGCCATCACTCGTTTGTCTGTCTCTCTGTCTGTCCGTCTGTCTGTCCGTCTATCGCAGCCAATTTTTTCCTAATCTAATGGACCGAATCAGTTGAAATTTGGCATATATAATAATACTAGCTTCTGCCCGCGACTTCGTCCGCGTTAAATTTCTTGTACCCCGACCCACCCCGTCGCAACACATTGCCTGCCCGTGCTTTTACTTCGTTTTCGCATAAACTTTCATTAAAAAAAAATGGTGTTCTAGTTATTAGGAATGTAATTCTTCCTCAAGAATTGGGCTGTAAAATGCAAAAAGATTTTTTCAAATCCAACTCGCAGTTCCAGAGATTAACACGTTCAAAAAACAATAACCGGCCAAGTGCGAGTCGGACTCGCGCACGAAGGATTCCGTACTATCCATACAAACCCTTATCCTTACTAATATTATAAATGTGAAAGTAACTCTGTCTATCTATTTGTCTGTCTGTCTGTCTGTATGTTACGTTTTCACGCCTAAACCGCTGAATCGATCGTCATGAAATTTGGCAAAGATATATCCTGGGATATGGAGAAGGACATAGGCTACTTTTTTACGTGATAACCGACATACACGCGGGCGGAGTCGCGGGAAAAAGCTATCCATACTAATATTATAAATGTGAAAGTAGCTCTGTCTGTCTGTATGTTACGTTTTCACGCCTAAACCGCTGAACCGATCGACCTGGGATATAGAGAAGGACATAGGCTACTTTTTTACGCGATAACCGACATCCACGCGGGCGGAGCAAAAAAAACGGCAAAAAAATCATGTCCGTTGTATGGGATTAGGCCCCCCTTAATTTTTTTTTTCTGTTTTTGAGTATTTGTTGTTATAGTGGCAACAGAAATACATCATATGTGAAAATTTCAACTGTTTAACTATCACGGTTAATGAGATACAGCCTGGTGACAGACGGACAGACAGTCAGACAGACAGACGGACAGCGGAGTTTTAGTAATAGGGTCCCATTTTACCCTTTGGGTACGGAACCCTAAAAACTAACTCTTCAGCTTTAGAATAGACTACCTCGCAGAGTTGATCATTATTTTGCTGAAATATTGCAAAAATAATTATAAATAATTATAGGAATAATTTTCCCGTTTTTGCAACATTTTTTATTTATGCTCCGCTCCTTTTAGTTGTAGCGTGATGTTATATAGCCTATAATATTCCTCAATAAATGGACTATCCAACACAAAAAGAATTTTCACCATCAATTGCAACCAGTAGTTCCTGAGATTACCGCGTTCAAACAAACAAACAAACAAACTCTTCAGCTTTATATATTAAGTATAGATGAATTTCTGTGACCCAAACACGGACGTGTAACGTAAATAAATTAATTTTGAATATGGTGGTCACTTTTGGGGTATTTAAGAAAATAGATGATTTACCATTGACCCTAAGGGGTCAATGGTAAATCATCTATTTTAAGTAAGTAAGTTTGTATGCACAATATCGAGAGATTTACCATGTTATTTTAAGACCATAGACATCTTATAGATATTCCTGTAATCTATAAGTATAGAACAATTTTAAATATTTTTTTTTTTTTTTTTTTTCAAAATTTTAGGCACAATAGTTACGGAGATAAGGGGGGAAATGGTAAATTTTCGTCTATTTTCACTTATAACTTTAAAACAATTTATTTTAAAATTATAAAAAAAATACATTTGAGACCCTCACAGTAAGCCCTTTCATTTGTCACACGGTACAGGTTGTAAAACTTTTTTCTTTTTTCCCCCCAAAACTGACCCCAATATTCTAAATTCATTTATTTACGATTCACGTTCGTGTTTGGGTCACTCAAATTGATATGTATACCAAATTTCAACTTATTCGGTCAATTACATGGAGCAAATTGGCTGTGACAGACGGACAGACAGACAGACAGACACACGAGTGGTCTTATTAGGGTTCCGTTTTTTCCTTTTAAGGTACGAAACCCTAAAAAGAACTTGCATTTACACTAAGTAAAAAAAAAAAGGCTGAGTAGTTTCGTAGATAAGGGGAGAAGAATGGTCAATTTTCATCTATTTTCTTAAATAACTTTTAAGTGTTTATTTTAAAATTATAAAAAAGAAATATCTGAGATTCCTACAATAATAATAATAATATCAGAGATAAAAATAATAATATTAATTAACTTTCATTTGATATGTCACACGGTATAGTTTGCAAAACTTTTTTTCTTTCTTAATTTTCTATTTTACCCCCCAAAAGTGACCCCATATTCAAAATTAACTTATTTCGTTACACGTCCGCGTTTGCGTCACAAAAGTTCATATGTGTACCAAGTTTCAACTTAATTGTTCTAGTACGAGTACGTATAGATTCGGAGCAAATTGGCTGTGACAAAGGGACAGCCAGACACACGAGTGATTCTATAAGGATTCCGTTTTTTCCTTTTGAAGTACGGAACCCTAAAAACTGGAGTAATAAAAATAAAAAGAGCCTATTTGGGGTGATTTATTTGTCACGTGTAACATAACATTATATGCCTGTAATTCCCGAAGGTTGAGGCAGAGGTTTACTTATAACACCCACATTTCGCTATAGTACATTACTTACCAAGGGCTGTAAAAGATAGAAAGCTCGAAATCGCAGGTATTTGTGACCCGAGCCGCAGGCGAGGATTGTAAATATGCGATGGAGAGCTTTCTTTTTTACTGCCCATGGTGAGTACACAATTTTACGTCTTCACCTGGCCACAATGCGAGTTTTACTGTACGCATAGCGGCCAGGTGTGACGTAAATTATGTTTAAGTCCCATCTAACTATCATCACGTGTAAATCATCAAAACCCAGTTTTACAATTT
Organism: Dryobota labecula; assembly: GCA_947523025.1. NCBI lineage: Eukaryota > Metazoa > Arthropoda > Insecta > Lepidoptera > Noctuidae > Dryobota > Dryobota labecula. The sequence continues at coordinate 7,555,224 of OX383300.1, read as the reverse complement.
AGGTTCAAATGGTTTTATAAAGTCATTACGAACAGAATAAAGCACTTCATCCTTCGCGTCTACCTAAACTCGACATGCGCTCTATTTGCCAAACGTGTAACACTCCCAAACCCACCTAAAAGCGACACCTCCCAAACTCAACTACAACCAAAATTATGCGAAAACTCCGCATCACTAACAAAATCAGTTTGCATCAGTGACGGCTGAATCAATCATGTTAGTCGCTTACTTGAGTTTACGTCAACGTTATAAATGATCTCGTTAGTGTGCGCGACTGTACCACCGTACGTAGAAAGCACATGTCCTGTCTGCGAAATACAAACGGTACAATTTACTACGCGTTTGTAATTTATTACTGGTGCACTGTTGTAATGTAAGTGGTGGCTGTTGTCGCATTAAGGTTTGATAATATGGAGGTAGTTTATCGGTGCGGTATTGTTAATTTATACTTAACTAGCTTAAGCCCGCGGCTTCGCCCGCGTGGATGTCGGAAAAAATCCAACGGGAACGTACCTACTACCGGGATTTAAAGTACCCTATGACCGGGATTAAAAATACTTTTGAGTAATTCAAAAACTTAAAAATATTTTTTTTTTTGAGTTATTCAAGGCACGCAGTAAAATTCTCCCCTAAAATCTTAATTACCCCCTCATTCCCCAGTTTGGGATCAATTCTCAAAAACCCCATATATTTGTAATCCTTATTTTTTTGCCTAAATAGTATATTTAGTGATTTTTCTTCGAAAATTAAGAACTTTTTCATCCCCCTTTTTAACCCTTCGGGGGTGGAATTATCAAAAACGCTGAGACACGTGTAAATTAATTTTCAATCATCAGCCTAAACACAAAATTTGAAGATCCTAACTTCAAAACTAACGGACTTTCATATAAACTTCCATCCCCTATTTTACCCCTTTAGAGGTGGAATTCCCACAAATCCTTTCTTAGTGGATACTTACTTTCCACAAAGAACACTCCCTCCAAGTTTCAAGTCTCTAGGTCCAACGGTTTGGGCTGTGCGTTGATATATCAGTCAGTCAGTCAGGACTTTGAATTTTATATGTATAGATATTATAAAGAGGTAAAATTTGTTTGTAACTTTGTGGGGGGGATCTCTAGAACTACAAGTCGGATTTGAAAATATCTTTTTGTATTTGATAGACCAATTCTTGAAGAAGGTAGGCTATTTAACATCACACTGTGACCCTCAGGAGACGAGTAAAAAGAAAAAAATCGCTTTTTTCTATTGACTTTTTATGTTATCATTTATAACTGCCGTTTACTTACTGTTCTTGACATTTATATGTCAATAAAAAGTTAGTGGTTTGTTGTTTATGAATGACTAGCTTTTGCCCGCGGCTCCGCCCGCGTGGATGTCGGTTATCGCGTAAATAAGTAGCATATGTCCTTCTCCGTATCCCAGGCTATATCTCTGCCAATATTCATGACGATCGGTTCAGCGGTTTAGACGTAAAAACGTAACATACAGACAGACAGACAGACAGACAGACAGACAGACAGACAGACAGACAGACAGATAGACAGACAGACAGACAGAGTTACTTTCACATTTATAATATTAGTATGGATTGGAAGGCCTCCCACAAGGTGGACCGATGACCTTGTGAAGGCCGCAGGAATCCGCTGTATGCGGGAAGCATAGAACCGGTCCAAGTGGCGGTGCTTGGGGGAGGCCTACGTCCGACAGTGGACGAGTTTCTGCTGAAAACCAGCACTGAGCTCTGTCTCGCATAGGGTCGCAGCATTATGCTGAGCGATGGCCGTTATGCGTGGATGTGACGACTATATTCTCCCTACTAGTTTTTTTTTTTGTATTTGTGGTCTTTTTTGCGTCATGTTTATAGCAAAAAAAAACATATTTTCTTTATTAAAAAGAATTCAAATGATTAATGAAGGCTAATACTATAGCCAACAATTAGTCAGATCATTTATCCATTACACCATGCATGGCTGATTTCAAACAGTTTTCTAATTTTATTACTAAATCTAAAGGTATTGTATTGAAGTTTTGATTTTGATTTTAATTTGATTTTATGTGATTTTAATTATGATTTTAATTTTGATTTTTGATTTTAATTTGGATTTTATTTTGGAAAACATTCTTATGTTCGGTGAGTATAAGAACTCATCTAATTTTAAGTAGGTGCACAATTTCTATCAACAAATTATTTATGCATGATGTGCTTAACTGTAAGAATTTGGTACACTAGTCTATAAGTCTATTGGATGTATTTCTTAACTTTGTATCGGTGTATTCAATTGTTGGTGAGCCAAATAAATAAAATAAAATAAGTTATAAATTAAATTTTAATTTAACTTTTCACCATCAATTAAATTCCAAATATCTTAAAATTACTCAAAGGAAACCCCGACATCCGTCTTAAAAACAAACCAATTTAAGTTGTCAGATATTCACCAGGGCGAGACTAAAACCGGACATCCGGTAGCAGGCCCGTGGTAGTCGCGATGGGCTATGAATGCTAAGCGGATGCACTTTAATACCGCCTCGAGCTGGCGATGTTAGCGTTTGAATGAATTGGGGGACATGTACCCTAAGGGGAATGCGGGAGGGCTTATGTAGACTAAGTTTAAGTTTTAGTGTTACATAATGTTTGTGTATGTTTGTTGAAATTATGGAAATTTAAATGCGAAAGTGAATCTGTCTGTTTTAATACCATAGGTATTTTTTAATTTTAATTATTGATGTGATCTTGCTGATATTTAGAGACATAAGAAATGTTGAATTCTACTACTAATGTTACGCCATTCGTGTAAATACTTATCAACATTTAAATTGAGATTCGATTAGAGATGGACTGAGTGATGATTTTTCTCTATCAATGACTGCAAGACAATGACAAAAAAAAATCGATAAAAAAATCATCAATGATTTTTATTTGAGTATGTATAAAATCACGTCACTTCGATTATGTATGAGTGCTGAAATGAACAGGAACGGCTTAGTGAAATTATCACTATGCGCCCATTTGATCGAAACTGTGGTTCTGTGACTTCAGTGTCGCTGCTCGCGCAGCCTCGAAACTTCCGCGTCGCCCCGAGACGGCCCGCCCGCGCCCGTCCCGATCCCCGAAGTTCGCGTTCATTCAAGTAATGATTTAGGCATTGATGATTTTGTCGCTGTCATTGCATAATAAAATGATTTAAAAATATCGATGATTTTTACATGTGACATGATATCGGACTCATCTCTAGATTCGATTCTCTAGTTATCTATTGAAGTTACACTTATTTATTAAACTTAGATATAAAAGAAAACCAGCCTCGTCTTTCGTTAGAGATGATATCTACTCATAAATACCTAACAAAGCAAAATGACACAGACTACTGAAGCAACAAAACCAGAACAAAAATCCAAATAGATAACACGTACCTTTTTTTTTTGGTTGGGAAATTATCATATTACTTCACCCGCACTAGGCGGAGCGGGAGGGCGTGTCAGACTTTTACTGACTAAAATCCACCCGTGTTCCTTCAGTTGATGCCCTATGATTTATGCCATGATGCCACGGTATCTCTTTCGGACAAACCGCAACCCTGGCAGGAGGTAACACCTACCTACTCAACCAACAAAAGCAGTACAAATCCAAACAGATCGCAAATATCTCCGCTATCGAGTTAGTACCAGACGACCCTCTGATATAATTCCTGAGTGTAATGTGTTATGTAAGTGAAAATAAAGTTGCTGACACTCAATTTAGCCGAGAAACCCCAACTTGGGGGCCAAAGGTGTTGGGCGATCAACTATGCACGGTACGTTCCCCCCAAATGTCGCCACGTGAGCAGACTGCGAAGATAAAAAAGTTTCAGACAGCTTTTATGATAATCTGATTGTGTATTAAGACTGATAAATTGATGATGAGTGTAGGTTGGGATGTTTATGGGGTTGAAATTCACGTTGCTATCTCTACTCCAACTAGACTTTAGGTTCAAGCCATAACAGTTGATGCCCTAAGATTTTTCCCCTTTCCTTTTTAAATACATGCACATCTTATTGTTATTTAAAGACTATTAGCTAATAAATATTATGTAAATATTATCTTGGTTGAAAATATATAAAACGTGACTCATAAATAATAACCATGAAATAAGTAAGATATTTACAAGTACATAAGCCGCTATTTGCATAGCCATTTATTTATAAAATGATATTTCCTTGTTTTGTGGACAACTTTCACATTGCGTTCTCCCTACGGTCTTAACTCAGAAAGTGTGCCGAATTTCCCAAATATTATTTTCCCTTTGCATATTAAAAGATGTCCCAATGTTTTTCTTTTTTAATAGGGCCCTTAAGAAATCAGAAGTTTGTGCTACTTTATTATAACTCAAAAAATAAAATGAAATACAAAAGGAAAAACCGTTTAAGTAGGTACTATTTGCTGACAACAAACAAATGCCTTTCAATGTGAGGTGGTCGCAGTATTATAAATAAAACTTGGTCGGTCTACACTCATTGTAATGGTTTCAGCGTCCTTGAGCCCTGTAATTTTTTAAATACATGTACAAGTATACGAAGGAATTGGATAAAAATACGATACTTAACCTATTTCCTAGCCACGTGTGAAATGAGGGCTATCAATTCTATTAAAATTTATTTATTTGTATAGATTACCACTCGAGTATAGGTACCTACACGGTGGTCATTATTTAGATAAGTACAGTAGGCTGTACTGTTACACATAAAATAAGCATTAAAACGAACCTCGGTCTTTACGCCGCTGTGCCAAGACTTAGCTACGAGTACAACACCTTAGCTAAAACTACGAATCTAGATATCTGCGAGTCTCTGTCTAAATATAAGAAGTGTATAATAGATTTAATTTAATTTAAGTATCTCTCAATGCTATATTAACTTTTTTTTATGTCCTTTAAAATTTTATAAATTTTTCAATATGTTACCTATTATTAATATTTGGATAATATTTTTGTGTTCACCAAAAATCTTAAGGTGCATCTATGTATGCATTTCTAAAATTTTATTCTTCCCCGAAAAATACTGATCGTGCACCAAATATTAAAGGTTAGGTTAGGTTAGGTTATATTTTGGTGCACATTCAGTATATTTGGTGTAACACAGGCAAAATTAGGAAAATGAAATGGGAGTACTTTTAAATAAAATTGAAGTACTTTTAAATACCATCCTTAATATTTTAATTTTGTTAGCTCAGTTGTTAACTGTGGTCTGCTAAAAGTGAAGGAGTACACCTGCTTATTACCTGATGTTGCCCTTTATTTATGTGTCATGTATTGTGTACATCTTTTGTTGGAGATCCTAAATAAATAAATAAATAATTAAATGAATAATAAAAACCGGCCAAGTGCGTGTCGGACCACGCACAATGAAGGGTTCCGTAGCTGGAACGAATTTATCCCAAGATTAAACTTAATATTGTAGTTAAAATACATGTTCTTCCTCCTCTCCAAATGTAAGTTGGTTGACTATTACTCGTTATCTTGTAAAGCCTTTTTTTTTAATTGATTTTTTCCTTTTGATTTCGTTTTTACAGGAAAAGTTTTTAATCAGTGCGCAAATTTCGACAAATTAAACTTAAACGTGTTTTATTAAACACCCATTTCGATATAATTTAGTACAAAAAAGTTAAATTATCATTAACGAAAGATGTTTATTTTTAAACTGGTATAATGGATACTCGTCGCACAATACGCCGACGGCGCGATCAATGAAGCGGAACGCAATAGTAGGTACCTATCAGCTATGCGCTCGCCCATTGATATTATTACGAATAGGTTTTATCCATATTTTGCTGAGTTCAAGTAGGACAAAAAAAAAGTATTGAATAAATAATGGAAAATAATGTGTTCTATTACTCATACTGAACAAAAAATCATCCACACTTTAAGTGTAGGGGAGGTACCCTAAATATTTGTTTTTTCAGATTTTATTTTATCACTAAAAATAATAACATACATGCCATGCCATGCCAAATTACAGCTTTCTAGTACTAAGAGTCTCTGTGCAAAAACAACAAAAGCAAACAGCAATTTCACTTCACCAAAACTGCCTAACAAACTGGAGTTTACAACATTTTTGTGCCACGTCATTTCAGGCCTCAATAATCGTACCCTAACCTATAAAGGCTGCCTTATCTAGCCGACATTGTGGCACTGCGGTATTCGAGCTTAATACCGGCTAATATTAGTGTGTAGCATGTTTTATCGGCTCGTTCGATCAACAGGTTTATTGATTAAACCAAACGTTGTATAGACCCGCGCTGCCCGGTTTACGACTTGACGCGACGAGAGTTCTTAGCCCTGTGTTCACCAACATTTAAATCAACTGTTTAGATATTTAATCAGTTGTTTACTCAAAATTTCTTAGGAAATTTGACATAAACCAACTGTTTAAATACCTAACCGGTGGTTTGAATGTTGGTGAACACAGGCCTTAATCGGTGGTTACTTAACCGAATAAAATGTTACTAGCTGTTTGCTTATTTATTTTACTTATGCATTTCACAAAATAAAATACATAGAGACACGACATTGCGGTCCATAGCCCTTTACGGGGCACCGGTGTGGGCGCGTTCCTTGAGACAGCGACCTACCCGCCGGTTGAACGCGTCCCAAAGGGTCATTGCCATCAGGCTGGTACGGGGATACCGCACGGTCTCCGGTGAGGCAGCAAGCCTCCTTGCCGGATTGCCGCCATAGGATCAGGAGGCAAAATTCCTCGCGCACTTATGGGAGTGGCGCGAGGAGGTGAAACGCCGAGGCGTAACTCCGCTGCCGTGAGAAATCACGGCACAGCGGACAGAGTTCCGGCGGGATCTCATGGCGACATGGAGGGTGATAAGTTCCCTCTTTGAGCAGTGGCTAGATAGACGCCACGGCGTTCTCACCTTCCGCCTGACACAGGTCCTCACCGGACACGGTTGTTTCGGGAGGTTCCTGTTTCGGATTAGGCGGGAGCAAACGCCCGGGTGTTACCATCGTATGGATCGCCCGCGGGACACGGTGGAGCATACGGTGGAGGTCTGCCCGGCTCGGACAGAGCACCGCCCAGAGCGGGAGAAGTTATTTGGAAATTTACCACCAAAAAAAAAAAGAGATAAGTACGACATAATTATAATTTTAGTACAAAAGTATTTATTTCTTAAGAAATGTCTTCCACCAGACCTGCGAAAGGAGAAATGAAAAAGTAATGTATGTAGACAATAGTGTGTGAGAACAAGAAGAGAAAAATATGAATATGCGAAGTCTTAAACCAAAATATAAAGTATACTTACTTACCTAAATACATTAAGCTAAAATATATAAATATACTGTGAGTATTTTATATATAATATAGATATACATAAAATACTCACAGTTGAGAGGAAAGGTTATGCTCTTTTATTCGATATTTGAATAGAGACACAGTTTGTAAATCGCGAAAGCTAGGCGGAAGTGATTTCCACAATCTTACAGTCATGGACGTATTACGTAGATGGGAGGTGGAAAATGGCAAATTAGGGCTTGCAATAAATAGGCAGAAAACCAAGCTTATGCTTAGAGATCGTGCGGGAAGCTATCGTGTGCCTATAACATCCAAGGCATCGATACTGTGGACAGTTTTATTTATCTGGGCTCTAATATTAATAATGAAGGCAGCTGCGTCCCTGAAATAAAACTACGTATAGCCATGGCTAGAGATGCTATGACACGCCTCCAGAACATCTGGAAAAATCGTGGTATAATATAAAACCAAAGCCCGATTGGTCAGAGCACTAGTTTTCCCGATTTTCTTGTATGGAGTTGAGACGTGGACAATCTGAGCAAGAGAAAGACAGAGGATAGATGCATTCGAAATATGGTGCTGGAGACGGATGCTCCGAATACCATGGACAGCCAAACGCACAAATGTGTCTGTCGTGTCCCAACTCGATATAAAGACCCGATTGTCTATAGTTGGCTTACATCGTATTTTGACCTATTTCAGCCACATAATGCGAAGGGGAGATAGCAACCTTGAAAAGCTGGTCATTGTTGGCAATACCGAGGGAAAGAGAGCACAAAGCCGGTCGCCAACACGATGGTCCGACCAAGTAAAAGAAGCTACGTCCTCAAGCAAATTTCAGCAGGTGGTGATGGCAACGTTGGACCGGAGTCGATGGAAGCAGATTGTCCGCTTAAAGGGGTCCAGTGACCACGATCCTCAGTAATGAGGGACCGATTGAAGAAGAAGACAGCATGGACAGAGAAGGAATAAGAATAGAAGCTAGTATGGGGATTAGATTTTTGTTCTTAGTTTAGTTTGTCATAAATAATTAACTTTAAAAAATAAAAATAAAACACATACTACAAACCCACCCTATTCGGTATTTTTATACTTACTAGAAATCGCAATAAACTCCAACTCTGACCGAGTTTGAGTTTATTTGCGATTTGTTGTATAGTACCAATTACGGGAAGAAAAATATTTTATACGAAGGAGCGGTAGTGTACTGCAAAAAATGTTAATATATATTTTTTTTAATGTTCAAAGGATATGTTCAAAACAATGTAACCACCGAAATAAAAAAAATTGCCTGCTTGTGCCTAACCTTGAACCCCCTTTAGCCTTTTAACAACTTTTTACTAAATGCATAAGAAAGTATATGTATACGGTATGTAGGTATATCAACAAAATCAATGTTCATTTTTTTTTACATATTCGCCTCTTTACAAGAACAACGTGATATTTAAAAAAAAAACGTTTTTATGAGATGACACGTTGCTCTTGTAAAGAGGCGAATTATCATAATGTATTGTCATTATATTTGTAAACTATCAATCCGTGTTGTTTTTCCTGCCAGTAGCAGCAGGTCATTTCGCCTCTTTACAAGAGCAACTTGTCATCTCATAAAAACGTTTTTTTTTTTAATATCACGTTGTTCTTGTAAAGAGGCGATATGTCTATCTGTCGGTCTGCCTGACTGTCTGTTTGTGTGTCTGTCTGTTTGCTTCTGCTAATTTCCGAAACGGCTGGACCTATTTTGACGGGATTTTCACCGGCAGATATCTGATTTTATACGGAGTAACTTAGGCTACTTTTGTTTCACGCTTGAAGAACCTCGCCTTAAGTAAGTGCGTTTTGTTTGTGCAGAATAAACAATTCTTCTTTCTTTTCTTTCTTTCTTTCTAATAAAATTAAAAAGTGATTTAAAAAAAAATAACACGCTTTTATGCTCGACCAACTTACGTAGGTTCATTTTGCGTCAAAGCTAATTCACACCAAGTTTTCATATTGTCCCTTCGGCATTATACTGCCGTCATAATGAAAAAGGGCACAACTAAAATTTTTTCCGAAATTGAGTTATATACATATTCGGAATCAGAAAAAGAAGTATTAAAGGCATAACTACCACAGATGTGCTCTTTGATTTAAAGTTTACCAATTAGAAAATGTTGATTATTTAATAAATACCAATAAAATAAAAACTTATATTTCAATAATCCTATCGGAATCGTGAAAATTAATTTATTTTAATTCATTTATTTCCGAAAAATAATATTATAGTCGATATTTTTCGCCAAAAACCAATAAAATTTTTAAACTCGATTTTCTCCATATTTACAAAATGTTAGATGTGCCCTTTTTCCTTATGACGGCAGTATAGCCAGTTGTCAGTTCAGCCGGGTTCGACCAAACATTCTTTTGTTTAGCGTTCTCAAATATCATTGGTTTATCTCATGACAGGCGTGATAAATTAATGGAATGAATGAATACTTTCATGGTATTATGATGTTTACACGAGTTTATTAACTTGGAACTTTGTTTGTATTATAATTTTGCACGGTAATTATTGAATTCGTTTTGAAGGAGGAATGTTTTACTTTTTATTGTTTATTAATAACCAACTTATATTGACAGTTTGCACCACACGGGTTTGTATACATTCAGTTTTCAAATCTGTATTCTGTATCTAATTTTAGCAGTTTAAATGAGTATAATTAAAAGGTTAAAACGTCACAATTAACCTATGTTAAACTTAAGTTTTGAACTAACTTTTGTTCTCAATCGATTGGTTGAGTTCCGAAATTAAAGGTATTTTTTATGGAAGTCGGTTGTTTTTATTTTTTTGTATGAAAGTTTTTATTTTTCAATTTTTAAGTAGGTACTTTTGAACTACCAATTCTTTTTGCATGTGATAGCCTAATTCTTGAGGAAGATTATAGGATATTTACTATTACGCTATCAAACTCAAATTCAAAGCATTTATTTCAATTAAACCATTTACAGGCACTTTTGAATTGTCAAAGAGACGGTCAGTTAGTCAGAAAGTTGAAGCTAGATGCCCATTCCAATACGTAGATCACTATGGAGAAGGACGGACAAGAAACTCCAAGGACACTCTTTTAAATCAAGATATTACATAATCCTGGGTACATTATTCTTGTTGCTTCTATATGTGAGACAATGTAAAAACTAATAAAACAATTCAGAATATAAAATTACAAATTAAAAATAAGCCCTGGCAGTCAAGAGATGACCAGTCCCAACTGACGGCGCCCGTTCACGAACATGACACATGGATCAGCACCATCCAGCTCAACCATTTTGTAAGGAACATTTTGTACTTTTTTTTTTGTTTTTAGACGTTGCCCCACACTAGGAATTTCTCCTGTATCGTGGGTGCGTTTACAAACATTTAAACTCACATACACAAACAGCCAGACCCGGAACAACTACTTGTAGGTCATACAAATATTTGTTCCGTGCGGGAATCGAACCCGCGACACGCAGCGCAGCAGTCAATCGCTTAACCACTGCGCCAACCGTTCCGTAACTATGACTATGACCCTTAGGAGCAGAGCAAAACGAAAAAACGTCAGAAATAACGCAGGCGGGCCATGCAATGCGACGGGGTGGGTCGGGGGCCGAAACTTTACGTGGATGAAGTCACGTGCAGAAGCTAGTTTTTTATTTTTTTATTTTTTACTAGCTTTTGCCCGCGGCTCCGCCCGCATGGATGTCGTTTATAGGGTAAAAAAGTAGCCTATGTCCTCCTCCATATCCCAGGCTATATTTCTGCCAAATTTCATGACGATCGGTTCAGCGGTTTAGGCATGAAAACGTAACATACAGACAGACAGACAGACAGAGTTACTTTCACATTTATAATATTTGTATGGAGTATGGATATACTCGTAGTAAATAGTAATATAGTATATAGTATAGTATGGATTTTACGATAGCTTTGCTCTTGACTCTTGAAAGACCAGGTTTAATCACGATGATTTTCCTTCACCGATGTCAGATATGTCCAAGATAAACTCAGAAAGTACCCACATATTATTTGAAAAGGTCACATTGGTACTTGCACGGAATTGTACACACAACCTCGTGCATGAGAGTTGAGGTCTTGAGCTGCGTCACCACGACATTATTAAGGCTCCTACAAACAGGCGTGACACGTGACGCGGCACAAAGGCACCACTCGTCGCTTGGGGCGTTTCATATCATCGTAGTATCAGAAAGGCACCGCGTATCGCACAACGAGTGGTGCCTTTGTGTCGCGTCGCATGTCGCACCTGTTTGTAGGACCCTTTATTCCCATACAAACAATAAAATCCCTAAAGATTCCTTTCCAAAACAATTGAATCGCTAACTAACCGTAACAGTACATGGGTCCTCAACCCAAAGGTACATGTATTTTACGCATTGCGCTAAGTTATTCCGGTAATGTGGAAGCCGCAATTTCACGTTATAAAGTATAAAAGTAACAAGCGAGGCTTATAATATGAATTCACAGCTTCTTTCTACTTTATGACGAAATACTCGTTGATCTCTTTTTTGTGGAAGCTTTTTACTAGGTTTGTGATCTCTGACTGTGTTATTTTGTTCTTTGGGATGTATTACGATCAAAATAAATGATAAGAAACGTCTTGAAAGATTTTTGCAAGCAATTTATTTAAAATTACCACGATATTTAGTCTAGTTTTAGAGAGAGCAGCTTATTTTAATCAAATTAAATCTCTCTTCCCAAACAATTGTAAAATTCATTTATAAGTTCGCCTGGAAGACCTAAGACTGCTGTAATCCTCACAAGTAAGTGTTTTAAACGAAAAAACATATTCAATTGAAAATAAAAAACTATAACAGTTATAATGAAACACAATTCAGACCATAAACTATCCAGTCCCTAGATCGGATGGTTTATGGTCTGAATTTTGTTAAAAGGCGAGTCTTTATAATAAACGTAGCTCAACGGTCACTGTTGAGAAGATGACGTGACAGATGACTCTGACGTCACGCCGGAACATGTCCACCACGCGATTAGTATAACCATAATTTCTTATTTGATCGATTAAGGAAGGAATCAAACATAGGAAAGGAGAATTTTATTCTTAGAAAATCAGAGATCAAGTTTCCCGGTAAGTAATAAAAACTAAAGACCATTTATAATTTACTTTAAAAAGTCTAGGTCTACCGCATTTATATGAAAAAGTAATAATATTGATTGGAAAAGTAAAACTCTTAACATTTTATTGAATTCCAACCATTCCTTTAAAACGCGAGCTTTTATAATAAACGTCGCTCAAAGATCACTGTTGGGAACATGACGTGACAGGCGACTCTGACGTCACGCCTCAACATGTCCGTCTGCCCAAAGCGTGATTAGTAATATTTTTTACTTTTTATTTAAAGCTAAGCACTCGGCCGTCTTTGATTACAAAGATGACCTTATTATTAGAAAATCAGAGACAAAAGTTTCCCAATAAACTGTTGAAAGACATTTATACTTTTGGCCAAAAACAGCTAAATATACCGTGTTTTTTCACTAATGAGTATATTTATACATAAACAAACAAAAGTTGTTGACATTAATTTAAACACTTGTCAATTCTAAACAAGTTGTTTTACTAAAATCCTTATAAAACGCAAGCCTTTATAATAAACGTCGCTCAGCGATCACTGTTGGGAACATGACGTGACAGGCTGCTCTGACGTCACGCCGCAACATGTCCGCCGCGCGATTAGTCGCCGCCGGATCAACGTCTGCTTATAAACATGGCGCCGATTGGCGGTCACTCAAACTGTTTGTGTTGGAAAGTAATCGGTGGCGGTGGCTCATTTGGTAATTTGAAATTTGGTAATCCTTGTTTGATGGATGAAAGAGAGTGCTTGACTAATCGTCTGCCTAACTATTCACAAAGAAAATTTGGTATCTACTGACTTCTATTCTGAACACATTAGGCTTTAGTTTCCGTCTGATCCGTCTCCACAATTCAATAAATGCTAGTATTATACCAGTTTTCAGACATGTCGTCTCTATCTACCCGTAAAAACCATCAAATACTTAAATATTTACGTACTATTTTATATTTATACATATTTATATGTCAGCCTGGATCAACGATTAAACATGCTCTTCGAAAGCCAACAAAAGTACACCGTTGAAAATAGATACAGGGACACAATAATTGAGATGGCGTGACTGCTACGTCGTAGCTCATAGCTGACGTCACCGCTACGCTTGCTACGTCGTAGTCTGAACGCTACGCGAACTTCTTGAATTCGTTTGTGTTCTATTTGCGGATGCAAGTCTAACTGCAACACATGTCTTGTCTTGTCACAGTAATCACTATATACATACATAACATAACATAATATCACACCTGTATTTCCCGAAGGGTCAGGCACAGGTGTACAGTCACGAGCACCAATAATACACTTAGCAAAATTTAAAAGCAATTTTCTATAAGAATAACGATTGGAACTTTGAAATAAGACCTATTATATAATAGTATAATAAAAATAATAAATAATAATAAACTTATACAATTGTATAATAGGTCTTATCTCAAAGTTACAATCGATATTCACGAGAAAATTGCTTTTGAATTTTGCTAAGTGTATACATACATATCGGTGCTTGTGACTGTACCTCCAGTACATCCATATTTGGCCAGTTATGTTTAAGTCCCATATAATAGGAGGCGAGCGTATTGCCTTAAACCGAGCACAAATCCAGGGCCTCAAGTCTGCTATTACAATAGTGTCAGAATGGTCTCGCCATGTGAGTATTTGACAATGTTTGTATGGCAAATCTGTCAAAAACTCACAATGAAGAGACCATTGCAACGTTTTGTACATTAGTAGACTTGGCCCCCTGACTTCGGGCTGCCACTGACAAAATTCCAGATGGAAAAACCCAAAAATACTTTGCTCGATACGGGAATCGAACCCAGTACCTCATGCTCAGCAGTAGCGCTCGCAAGCAGTAGACTAAAGATGTACAGGTTATTAATAAAGCGAAAATTTCTACGCAAGACCCAATGTCGATACATCGAATAATAAATTGAGCGAACATATCGAATCGATTACAGTTAAAATCGAATGCTAACGGTCATAATAATGTTGAATACTAAATGTTCATTTGACATTTCCAGTCATTTCAATAACCAAAATGTAGTGTGAAATGCTATATTATTTATGGTTATTTCGGTGCCTTTATTGTTTCTGTTATTGGCGTGTCAGTGCGTACTCTAATTAGTCGAATTTGTGTTTATTGGAAAACAGAAAGATGAACGTTTGGATTGTAATGAATATTGTTCGCTAACGTGAACTACCTGAAGTATAAAACTACCTTTTTATGTGTTACTAGCTGCTGGCCGCAGCATCGCCCGCCCGTCCGTCCCCAGCTTAGCTCAGAGACTCTTAGTACTAGAAAGCTATAATTTGACATATTAATCACGCCTACAAAGTGGTAAAATAAAATCATGAAAAAAATAGTATATTATGCAATTTGTGAATAAAGGACGGATTTAAAGCGAGGGCCATAGATAAATCACGAGCAAGTGAAGGATTCTAACGACTGAATCACGACCGTAGGGAGTGATTCATGATGATTGAATCACGAGCGCAGCGAGTGGTTCAAGTGTTAGAATCCTGAGCAACGCGAGTGATTCATGGCCCTCGATATAAATCCGTTTTATTCAAGAGTTGCATACTATACTTTATACCATGACTACGAGAAAAAGAAAGATTTAAACGAAAATAGACATTTAATGAAGAAAAAAGGAAGGTTAAATTAATTAAAATGCACATTAAAATTGGAAAAAATTTGGAGTAATTTTCTTATTATTGTTATTACGAGTATAAGGATAGTCAACCTGTAAAGCGATATTTATTTCCGGTCGATGGTCAGAACTTTCTGCTGGAGGAAACCCTGGGGCATCTTTGGACGTTGAAGGGCGTGGAGTGCATAAGTTTTTTTTTTTTTTTTTAAACGTTGCCCTACATTAGGAATTTCCTCTGTATTGTATGTGCGTTTAAAAACATTTAAAGTCACATACACAAACAGCCAGACCCGGAACAACTACTTGTAGGTCATACAAATATTGGTTCCCCGCGGGAATCGAACCCGCGACACGCAACGCAGCAGTCAATCGCTTTTACCGTGCCGTCGAGTATTGTTTGTATCGAGTACCTATTTTTCGCAAAGAGGTTGTATAACATTGAGATGGAAGTCGAATATATTGGTGTGTTCTAAATTCAAACACCAAAATAGTGATTAAAAGTGCTTTTTATTCACTGTTTTCAGTGAATAAAATAAGCTTTTTAGAGAGGGAATGGTATAAATAGTTATTTAGCGTATCTCCTGTACATGTAAAGTGGGGATGTTTTTTTTTTTCGCCTACCCTATGGTGTGCGGTATTTTCGGATGGGTCTTTCAAAAATATTGCGGTTTTGTAAATACAATTTTTCGATTAAGGGATCTGTTTCTGAAATATTAGGCTATAAAATGCTATTTTTTGTTAGAGTCAAGTGTGTCCCCCCCTGCCAGCTAAACGTTTAGTTTTGCATAGATGAAAAAATTCACGATACTATATGAAGTATATATATACACGAGTATATATAACGAAATTAAAAGGAAAACTATCGCAGCTAAGTAGCCTTTTCAAGTTTACGAGTAATAGTCGACTAACTTAAATTTGTAGATGAAAAACATGTTCCCCCATACAATCTGTATAGGAAGGAGAGCATGTTTCTCAACTACAATGTTAAATTTGTTCTTGGGATAAATTCATCCCAACTACTGAACCCTTCATTGTGCGTGGTCCGATACGTACTTGGCCGGTTTTTCATCTTATGTAGAATTAACATAATTATGCCGCCGATTTTTTGCAAATCGTAATTGATAATATCATCAATTGTTTACATAGTATTAAAATAAAATTTAAAAACAAATTATACGTAATCAATTGATATCTATACTCTATTCGAAATAAGATAAGACATTTAAATAAACCTTTTTTACGGTCCTTTCAACCGATTTTGACTTCAGACTTTTGAGCAGTAGTGGCGGAGCCGCGAACAGGCACCGCGAGGCACAGTCGCGCGACCGAAACAAACAAACAAACAAACAAACTGGCGGAACAAACAAGGAACATCGAGCTAGAGTAGTCGCATCATCGATCTCATTGTTGAGCAATAAGTTAATGCATCAACAGCGCACATTTACGTCTCAGTTCCAACGTGTTCATGCCTACCATTCCCGCAACAAACAGACATGGATACACATAGGGATAATACCAATATATACTTTTTATATAGGTACCGAGCCAATTTTCCATATTTCCTCGAAGTTCTAAATTGTTAGCAGCAGCACCTAATGAAACATTCCCTAACCACGAGGGGTTGAGACTCTTTAACCGGGCTATCCTGTGGGGCCTTAAGCTCCTAATGGAAATTTAAGGCCTCCAGCCAGGGCGTAAAAACTTATAAGCTAAACGACTGCACGCTAAGGGCACCCCCTGTGGGGTACCAACCTCGGCTTAGGGCAGCGTCTGAGGGAGGATGGCAAGGGACCGTCGGTGACTGGACAACATCAGGGTTTTGATTATTATCAGGGGGATTTAAGGCTACATGCTGCTCAGCTAAAGTGCGTGCTAGCGCTTCATTTGAAAGCAAGGGTCGGGGAGGACTAATTAGTCGGGGGTTTCGCGCTGGGCCTCGGCGGCGAGGTCGGAATGACGATCGTGCAGTGTGTACACAAAATAATTCTTCAATCCAAACTTTATAAACCTAAAAGTCAAACTTAAACGAACCTTCAAAATCAAAAAACGAAGAATCGTTCCGGAAACGTCAATTTTCCTGCTTTCACACCCGAAATAGACCTTAGAGAAAATCCCTTAGATCCGAATGTCAAATAAAGCTATCAAAGTTGATTCTGTCTGGGGGTGGGACCGAATAGTTTTGTGATTACTTTACAAAGGCCCGAATGATAACAGACATATTATCTTGTCGACATTTTATTGCCTCTCCATTAGGGTTCCCATTTAGAAATTTGAGTCCTGACAAAAAGCCGGACATTTACAAAAAAATCCGGACATTTTACTGTTGATTTCTTTTTCAATATCTTTTTTTTTTCTAATAAAATGGCCCTTAATTCGAAAACTCAACACTCCGGACAAATGACAAGGCCAATCAGTTTTATTTCCTTGTAAATGTTGACGTTCAAACGTGCCATTTATGTGCCTATTTGAAATAAATGCTATGACTTTGACTTTGGCCGGCCGCAGTCCGAACTGAAGGTCTTTATGACCTTCAGTTCGGACTGCGGCCGGCCAAAGTCAGCCATGTCCGGACAAATACGGACGGATGGTAACCCTAGTCGCCACTCACTTGTGAGGAAAGGTGTCCAGATAATTCGAAGCATGTATAAGTATCATAAATCGGTCGAATGGGAGGATGAAAATAGTGTCCTAACGTATGTTTCTAAGTTCACACGGCTATATAACAAGCTATATTTATCCAGTATAAGCTGACCTCGCATTTTATAGATCTGATATACCTTAACTTTTCTCGTTATCTCTCTCCACTTAGGTCAAATTATCTGTTTTCATCATATTTACCTGACTAAGGGGAAGGGATTTTTTTCTTTTTTTTATATTCGTTTCTTCGATTTTTTATTTTATTTTAGATTACATTATTATACGTGTAAAAGTGGTGATTTTTTTTTTTTCGCCACAATATAATCCTGTACAATGCGAGGTCAGCTTATATTGCAAATGTATAATTTGATACGTAGCCGTGTACAGACGCCAGCACATCAAGCTACTACAATCTGTCAAATTTCTTTAATCGATTTTCAACTTCATCACTACATTATAAGGTTCAAGGTTGATTGCGAAAATTTGACAGTTTCGGGTAGCTTGACCTGCTGGCGTCTGTACCTATTGGTTATCTGTGCAATATAAGTGGTTTGTTTCCGTGATTTTTGCGTAAAAATGGGCGTGTTCCAGTAGTGATAGTCTTTTGTTATTCGACACAGTTTTAATTTTTTTATGCAATAATAACTGACTACTTTAGCCTCGCACTGAATGTTTTTCAAAGTATCTTCCAGCACACCTGCAACAGTTATTCATGTGGATATCAATTGTTTTAATTTGAAAACTCAAACAATTTAATTATGAACAATATTATTAAAAATCATTCCAACATAGTTGTTTACATTATATTCGCAAAATAAGCCAATAAAATAAGGTTCAGGAAGGCGAAACGGTAAACAAAATATCGTACTAAACAACCCTTTGTGCAAACAGAGGTAAGCTCACTCTTAACCCAAAATATACTGTAACATGAATCCATACCATATCCATGGTGTATATTCAACGGAAGGCCATCATGCTCTTCCGTCTAGTACAGTTTTGGCAGGAAGATCGACGCAGAACCTGTCACAGGTTTTGAATGACTGGTAGATAATGCCTATGGCATTAAGTCCGCCCCTGTACATTTTTGTGCTTAAAGTATTCAATAAATAAAGAAAAAATAACCAAACAGCATACTTTGGACCACAATGTAAATGATCTGACAGTTGATTGTAAAACTCTTCTATAGAATGTATTAATGGTGTAAACAGCGTGGTAAGGACATCGATGCAAAACCTGTCTCAGTACATGATTCTGCACATTTTAGCGCAGAGGGCGTTGAAATTTGTCATCAGTTATTTTTTTTAAAACTGCTGTTTCAAATAATCTGCTGTCTAGAATCATACTGAATCCATGGTAACAGGTTTTGTGTCGATGTCTTTACCACCCTGTATATGTACACCATTAATACATTCTATAGATGAGTTTTACAATCAACTGTCAGATCATTTACATTATGGTCCTAAGTATCTTGTTGGTTATTGTTAATATATTTATTGAATACTTTAACCCTTCATATACTTTAACCCGGAACGTCGATCTACGCGAGACACAATGGGTTTTTAATTGTGTCTCTAATTACGACATACGAGAGGTTAAGCCACAGGCATTTTTTACCAATCAACCTTTGGGTGATGCAAAGACAAACAGTGCTGCCGCGCTAACGAAGAATGCAATAACTCGATTTTGGACGATTTTGAGTTATAATTCGATGAGTTATATATTTGGAGTCAGCGAATCGAAATCTATTAACTCTCTCTAAGCAACTTTTTATTGATCCTTCAGGAACTCGTTTTTTAAGAACGCAATAAATAAAACTTCATGACAAATTCAATAATCAAAAATACAATTCTCGGAAGCGGCAAAATCGAGTTATTGCATTTTTGGTTATTGCGGCAGTGTGGTAGGTGCAATAGCGAGAATTTAGGAATAAATATTTATTTAAGTATAATGATATAACATCACTGTCATGTTAATAAAATCAGCCTGTAATTATTCACTGTAGTCCAAACTCAAACTCAAAGCATTTATTCCAAATAAACCAATTACAGGCAAAAATGAAAAATTGCAAAGATGAAGCTAGTTGCCCATTCCATATAAGAAAGTATTTCCTAAGTATGACACTGCAGTTTTCCAAAAAAGACTCATCCTAAAACATTTTATCTCTTTTGAGCCCCTCCCACACAAAAAACTGAGTAAAAGTGTTTTAAATAGTGAAATGGGAGCAAGATAATAAATCACTCGGACACTCATATGTTTTTCTATTGCCTTTTCTCACTGGGAAACATTATGTTTGGGCTTTAACGATGACTTTCATAGTAGTCATACTACGTACATATTATTATGTAGTGACGAAGTACCTACTGATGCAAAGGATTTTGAAAATCAGGCATTTTTAATTTATTATTTAAGTCTGATTTTGGGAAGTATACACACAATATACTGTTTATTAATTTATTTATTTAATACTTTAAGTACACAAATGTACGGAGGCGGCCATAGGCATTTTCTACCAGTCAACTTTTGGGTGATGCAGAGACAAAAAGTGGTAGGTGCAATTAACGAAAATTATGGAAAACATTTTAATTTAAATATAAGGATATACCTATTAAAAACTATAAATATAATATAAACCTAATTATATTTATTCCTCCCCGACCCTTGACTGTAAGTGAAGCGCCAGCACGCGCTTTAGCTGAGCAGCATGTAGTTCAAAATCCCCCTGATAATAATCAAAACACTGATTTTATCCAGCCTCCGACGGTCCCTTGCCACCCTCCCTCCGACGTTGCCCTAAGCCGAGGTTCGTACCCCACAGGGGGTGCCCTTAGCGACCGGCAGTCGTTTAGTTTATACGTTTTTACGCCCTGGCTGGAGGCATTAAGTTTCGTTAGGAGCTTAAGGCAGCCACAGGAAAGTCCGGTTAAAGAGTCGGAACCTTAGTGGTTACACTCTGAGATGCCCTAGATAAAAAATAAATAACTATATTTAAATATAAGGTGTATATATATAACTATATTTATACACGAAATACTTTAAGAGATACACCTATAGGTGGTAAAGAAGCCACGGAAAAATAAAACAAAATTTTTAAATCATTTTTTTATAAATGCTTTGAGTTTTTGAGTTTGAGTTGATGTCAGGATGTTGTATTTATATGCTCGTCGCGCGGTAAACTCTGATAGCGCGATGCAGGATTTGTGACGTCAGGTCTTTGATGCGTAGTTGCCATGTGGCATAGTAGAGCCCGCCACAGAACCTTAAAAACTAGAAAAAACTACGTTTTACAAAAGCTACATCGATCACTAAAACATAATCCTATTCAGGCTTTATTCAGGTCACCGCACAAGTTTTTACTTGAGGGTCGTCCTAAGTGTTTCCCTGTGTTGTGGACGCAACAGCCGACGGCCGGCAAATAGACGAGCCTAATTAAACAAGTTGGGGCTCTGTGCAAATGCACGGATTTTGTTACGTGATTAAATTAGTTAAATGTTTGATTTTCATTGTTTGTTGTTTAGGTAATGTTTTTAGTGATATTGATAGTGAATTAGGTGAGTTATTGAAGACTATAATTGAATCAAATATGACTTTGATTGATGACGAACTCGAATTTAGAGCACTTTTTATCGAATTGCTGAGACGTTTTTGATTGTCATTCAAAAAATACAGTTAGGTACAGACGGGTTTCTGATTAAGGCCCAGATATATGCCAGTGACCTTGAGTGGTTAGACTGCGTGTTCTGTACTGAGCTCACGCAACATGTCGTACGTCCAGGCAGTAATAGGACTCGCCCATCCAGGAGCGCTGTCCCAAATAAGACGCATTATTAATTTATTATGCATAAAGTAAAAGGTGTTTCAATAAACCACGTATACTAAAAGATCAATAATTGAATTATCTTTAAAAAGGTGAATATTTCAGAAAAATACGCTTGATAGATTTTGTGTCATTTTCAGTTTTTTATCCGCGTTAGACATAACTTTACAAATTAATTTCACTATTTAATATAAACATAATCTAAAATATTCATTTATTACATTATTAAGAAAATGCTCTATTTTAACATTTTTTTTTTTTTTTTCAAATCATTAACACTACTCGTTTAGACATGATCTTCAGTATAAAATCATTAAATGTCGGTTATCGTCTCCTTAAAAGATGGTGCTTCGGTTGTAACACTACTCAAAAAAAAAAAAAAAAAAAAATCGTTAGGTACTAATGTGTAACTGAATCAATGCACATAATAAAAGTAGTTGGTTCAAAATCGTTTACTGAATCGATTTCCGTAACTTTTAACATACTTAGGTTATTTTTTATACCAAAAATGATAAAAAATACGTAAAATGAACCAAAATGGACGTAAGTATCTACGCTAAAACCTTATACGTTTGCGACTGTATGCCTGCGTAAATTTATGATGTGACCACAATTTTCTCCCTGCACAATCAGTATAACTAATTTAATAAAAAAATGCAGTGTATGTATTATGATTATAACATAATAATCTAATTAACGACGGACGTAAAGAATAGTACCACCCCATGACCTCCCGTGGGTGTCGTAAAAGGCAACTAAGATACTTACTAGAGAATGGGCAGCAGCATTCTCTATGCATTTTTCACACCATACTGCGATCGCTAACCCGCCTGCCATGCGTTGCGATTATGGCAAACCCCCCCAATTGGGGGAGGCTTATGTCCAGCAGTGGACGTATTTCGGCTGAAATGGTGTTATTTATTTATTTTAATAATAATTAATAATGTTTTTTTTTTTGCGTTCATTCTTGGACATGTTGTAGATCTACCTACTTTGCGTGGAAACTATCCTCACCTCTATCACCACTTTTCAAAAGATTACATTAACATGTATGTACTTACATACTAAATAAATTTCCTATAACAATCAACGGTTTTTATCGTATTTACTTATTCCTACTCCATTTACAAAAGGAGTACCGACTACGCAAGAACATTTTAAATGAACTACCTTCCGCGATACATTTGTTTCTCAGCCTCGGAGTTATCTGGCCTCCTTCGTTCTAAGTCGCCAGTTTTATTTTTTCATGTTCCGAACGTTCGCTGTCTTCGCTTCGGAATTGTTCGGCTTTGGCATCGTGCCCGAAGTGAAATGCGAAAAAAGGATTCTTTCTCTTGTGGCACTATTACTTACACCTACACACAAGTTATTAGGTACATAGGTGGCTCGAAACTTGGGAAGTATTGTACATATTCTTTTTCAAATACAAAGTTTCTTATTCCTTTTTAGGATTCCCGCTGCCCCGGAACATAAAGGAGCAAGGAAGGAACACGTGTGGGTTTTAGTCAGTAAGAGTCTGACACTCCCTTCCACTCCACCCAGAGCGGGAGGGGTCATTTGACGATTTCCCATCCTCAAAAAAAACTCGTCTGTCCTATGATGTGGGATATCTTAGAATAGGCCGTTCAAAAATATTGTGGGTTTGTGAAAACCATTTTTCGATAATATTAATGTTTTAAGTGCTAATTTTTGTTAGATCCAATGGTCCCCCCACCCCATGCAGCTAAATGGCTGTATTTGGATATGTGAAAAGTTCACAGCAGTAGTATATATAACGTAGTTTAAAGAAAAACTATCACAGCTAAGTAGGCTTGACAAGTTACCGAGTAATAGTCGAGCAACTTACATTTACAGTTGAGAAACATGTTCTCCCATACATTCCGTATAGAAGAACATGTTTTTCAACTACAATGTTATGTTTGTTCTTGGGATAAATTCATACCAACAACGGAACCCTTCATTGTACGTGATTCTACTTTCTCTATTTGCGAGCCTTTTCTTGTCTATAATTGGGTCAACCTTAAAAGTAGCATTCTACAATCAAGTGTGAACGTGATCTAATAATATCAATTCCGAGGGGAAGCGCTAAGGTATCCCACAAAATTCAAATATTCTTACGTTTTTTGTAATATCCAGGTCAGTGGCAGGCTGTAATCGTCGACCGTAGGTTCAATTGAGGTATGGGACAAAATACGATTTTTCAGGAGAGGCCGACAAAGTTGTTTTTCGGACTAAATCGCGCATAACTTTTTTTGTTATTAACCTTTTTCGGATCTGACTTGACACATAATCTTGTATTTTAGTGCTCTATCTACCTGTGTAACATTTATTTAAATAAGTTATCTATTTAAGAAAATAGACGTCCCTTACACCAACGTATTTTGTTAGTAATGTCCCTTACTGACCAAGTATCTGGTAGTCCCGTCCCTTACATTAAATTGACCTCTACGTTAGATCAAAAATAGTGTAAAAATAGTGAAAAAATAGTGTAAAGAGATTGTTGACAGAAAATTAAGTACACACTTTTGGCGTTTGGATATCTTAAATTTGGAAATCGTTACCTACCTTACCTTATTTGATTCGATTGGCGGCGGTAATTACACCATTTCAAGTTACTATATTGCATGGTTTTACAGATACATTGTTATTACGGGGCCGATTCGAAATTTGTATCCAAAAAATCAGTAGGGTAAGGGACATTTTTCTTAAGCTAGATTTTTTTCATATACACCATTCGAAAGAGCGAAAAATTCTGAACAAAACTGTATACTCAACTCATTTTGGGTATTTTGTCCCTTACGTCAATTGAACCTACGGTCGACGGTATGATGATCAAAATATGATACGCGACCGTAAGAAGTATGTATTTACAGAATTATAATCATTAAAATCAGCAATACAACTCCTTCAGTTAGAATTGCCTTCAAATGTAACGATTCCTTGAATGTTTCTTAAATAGTCATTCCATAAGGTTTGAAATCGTTTGGAGATTAGACAGTTTCGTGTGGCCTGATGTGCTGGCCACCGTACCAACCTACCTACTTGTTAATTAATTTATAATTAATATTTAGTGGCATCGAGTTGCCGTGTCTGGCCATACCGCTGTTAAACCCGCGATGGTTTGTGTGGTATGTTTAAACCTCAACAAATGTTTGTAAAAAGATTTTTTGATTAATAAAAAAATAATAATAATAAGTTTACCTACCTGGGCCTCAAGTCTGCTATTACAATAGTGTCAGAATGATCTATCACTGATTTCATAATTGTTGATTTTGACAAGTTTGGTAATCTACTAATATAATGGCGTCATTATGATTTTCCAATGGTCAGCCACTGACACTCCATTGAAAGAATTGGTAATCTCGTACATAATGACAAATGAAACTTCCTACTAAACTTCCAGCTTCCACTACTTCAGATTGCTTATAACACTAATGAATAATATGTAAAAATATATAAATCTGGCATGAATAAATGTTCAAAATGCCATTGTAATACAATTCTATTACGAGTCCATTGACCGACCAATGATCGACCATTATGAATTTAGCAGATTACGAACTTTTAGCAAAATGACAATGGAATCATGTTGGAGTGACGAATTTATAAAAATAGCATACTTGGGCCCCTGGTCTTAGACAGTTGTATTGATGATTTTAATGATTATAATCTCGTGAATACATAGGTACCTTATACTGATCTGCAAATTGAAAAAAAACGTACACTCTCCTCGAGACACCGCGAGGCCTGACGAGTGCGAGAGTGTACAATGCTATACTCGCTTCGTCTCGTATTGTCTCGCCACGTCTCGTCTGCTCTCCGTTCCGAGTCAAGTCGAGCGCAAGCTTTCTAAATGGGTAGAAGCCATTTAAAAAAAAAAAGACGTGTGGCACTCGGGGACTGCCGCGGTAAAGCTAGCATAGCATTTTGTATCAACTTATGCAATTATAATTATTTATTTATTTTATTTATGCAGTATTTCTTTTTCTTTGATATTAATTCAAGTTACACTTTTTGAGCGTGGTGACCGATAAGAAAACAATTTTTTCTTTTATTAAATAAAAAAAGAGTATATAATATTAAGAGACGGGAGTCCCATAGATAAAAATGAAAAACGTCGCTTGTATGAAACGTGAGCTAATAATGAATACCAACATAACAGAAATGACACGGACTGCAGACATGACATAAAGCTGCCAACATAATAACAAGATAGGGATGTACTACTACTCACTCGTAATTTTTATCGATATGTTGCTGTAAAAAATTTCGGGTTTTAGGATCCTGACATTTTTACGGTTTCATTCTTAATAAATTTAAGGCAAAGGTCACTTAGGCCAACGGTAACTTTCGATTTGAACTAAGGTTACGTGGTAATTTTCTTATAAAAAGAAACCAGCTACGGCTGTGATTCCACGTTGGCGTAAGCGGGATTCAGAGACAAATCCCATTGTATAGTCTAGATCTAATCCGAGGTAAACTTGACTATAAGATGAGATTTGCTGTGATGATAATAAAATAAAACAAAACTTTGGACTTAAGTTTTTTTATAATAATTAGAACACCTTTTCCTTTCTATTGATCATTCAATTGGCAATGGTTCAGCAGTTGATGTTGAAGGTACTGAAATGTAGAAAACACGTTGCTTATTAACTGACACATGAAGAAGTGAATTCAAATTTAATTCTAATCTTGAATAGTTACATGGGCTTAGTCTCATTCTTTTTATCACATTTTCATTTGAAAAAGGGTCTGTAATAGACAAAAAAGTATCTGTAATATTTACAATTGATACATTCAATACAGTTAATCAAATAGTAAAGTGAATTTAATAAGTTTAAAATAAACATAAACCTTACCCGCAATAGAACATATTTTCCTGTCTTTTGAACATTCTACTGGCAATGGTTCAGCAGTTGATGTTGAAGGTACTGCAATAAAAACAAAATGTAGTCATTCACTTCTAATTCCAAAAACAATGAAGGGTATCGTAGTTGGGATGAATTAATCCCAAGAACCGAATTAACATTGTAGTTGAAAAACATGTTTCCCCATACTTTCCAACTGCATAATAATAATGTAAGTACACACAATATTGAGTAATTAACCATGTTATTTTAAGACCATAGACTTCTTAAAGGTTTTGCTGTAATCTTTAAGTATAGAACTGTACACTGTATTTTTTTTAATGTTAGGATCAGCAGTTTCGGAGATAAGAGGGGAAATGGTAAATTTTCATCTATTTTCTTTTTTTTTAATGTTAGGATCAGCAGTTTCGGAGATAAGGGGGGAAATGGTAAATTTTCATCTATTTTCTTTAATAATTTTCATTAAAAATGTAAAATGAAATGAAAGGACTTGTCAAGAGGATTTTTTTTTAAATAATTTAAAAAAAGTTCTCTTGTCAAGTCCTTTCATTTCATATGTCACATGATACATTTTGCATGTGTACCAAAATGCAACTTAATCGGTCCAGTAGATGAAGGTACATAAGGGTTCCGTTTTTTCATTCGGACGTAAGGTACCCAAAAAAAAAAAAAACTTACTAGATGTACCAGTCCGAGAATCGCAGTAGTCGAAGTAGAAGATAACTCTGCAAAATATAATTGAACATGAGTTACTAAAGTAATCGGAAAGGGTGAGTTAGGATGAATTACGACTGGAAAATAAAGTCTTACCTGTTTGCTCACTTTTGAAGATGTGTAGTGGAAATCCAACGAACAGCTCATCTGCCATTGGTTCTGCAGTAAGTTCTACAGACGGAGTAGCATTTTTTCTTAGTTGTGTCTTCATTTTATTGAAATCCTTTGGTAGAAAATGACTGCCACAAATATGTTCCAATTGATGTAGCTTTTCAATGGGTACATACACCAAGTCTTCTTTCCCGTAACTTTAACCCATTTTTTACATCTAGCTGGAACATTTTATTACATTATTATGATTATAATAGTAGTGTATTTAAACTTATATCTTTGTTATTTTGGTTTTGCAGTATTAATAGAATAACAGAGAAAATTAAATGAAATAGGAATATTATAATAATAAAAATATCGACAGTCGATAAAAAAGTAACATGCGTCAAGCACTAGCATATTGATAGGTTACTTTGTAATTTTGTAAATTTTGGACTTTAAATCAAGTAATTTATTTTCCGTAAGAGCTTATCAATGTTTTTTAACATAACAATTGAAAATATATGCTTACCTATCTTCATTCAAAGGAAATTTGGCTATGAAGATTCGCATTTGACCATCT
Organism: Dryobota labecula; assembly: GCA_947523025.1. Lineage (NCBI taxonomy): Eukaryota > Metazoa > Arthropoda > Insecta > Lepidoptera > Noctuidae > Dryobota > Dryobota labecula. The sequence continues at coordinate 7,527,474 of OX383300.1, read as the reverse complement.
GACCGGCCGGATCTTATAACACATATTTCACACGTTTTGTAATGCATTGCAACTTAAATTACGTCACACGTACATACATAAATACAACAATAACTCTAATTTACGATAAATATCCACAAAACACAGAATAAAAACAAAAACAGCGCTTTGTTGACAAAGTTCTTGACAACAAACAAGACAAGAATATGGCGGCCGGTAGCTATGGCGGCTGAGTAGCGTAGTGCGATAGAGTCGAATAGATGTTAAAGCGAGACAGCGATAGCGTGAGGTTTTTTCGTTACGGAATTTCTGGATTCGGTCCCCGCGCTCAAGGCCCGCGATAGAAGCTATGCAATAGCTTAAAAATTGTTGTCTGTAAAGTTGGTTTACGGACGATAGTTTAACGTGACAGCGTCATAACAAAACATTGATGCGGCGCGGGACAATGAGCGTAACGGGACAATTTTGTGCATGGAGCCGGCGTTTATCGATTTACTAGACGTTGTCACGTCGAAAAAAAATTTGTATGATATAATTATGTGCACATTATTATAATAACTGATAGCGCATAGGGTAACAGCTGCCGTAATTTGTAACGCGTCCATCTTCACGGAGTTCGCAACGCACCCGTACTGAATAAACGAGAGTGTACAGGGACGCACTCGTCACTCGACTTCTCGCGCGAGTGCTCTCGGCAAAACATGGCGAGAGCACTCGCGGAAGAGCGTACAGGCGCCATAAGACGTAAGAAATTTTTAATTTCGCGGGGTACCCTGACACTTTCGCCTTAATGACCTTAAATAGATTATTTCACGCATAGAAATTATATTAGTTTAATGAACGCTAAACATTCTAAATAAACGTTGCATTGTCACAGTTGGTTATGATGAATGTTGAAATAATCGTACTTACAAATTCACCACATTAGCAAAAACATGACCCAAAATATGTCCACCACAATGGAGTTTGCACAAAATGTGCCTGCTTCTGTATTCAAACAATCCACACACCAAAATGGACCAGAAATTGTATTAAACTAACCGAAACTTATGCGGTTACTTTTGTTTTTATTTGTGTTACTATGAATGTGTTTAGTTTAAAATGTGAACTTCCTGTATGAGTCCCGATAAATACTTTTTCTTCTTTCTTCTTTTATAAAGCCGTAGATTTGACAAAAAATTATAATCTATGTTTAGAAATATAACATCAACCTCTGCCCAATTCTTCGGTGAATGCAGGGGAAGAATTGGGCAAAGGCGTATTCGGTGAATAAATAATTGGGTATCTCTAAATACACGAAATATTTTAAGAGATACACCTATAGGTGGTAAAGAAACCATGGAAACGATATTTAAAAAAAATCTAAGTATATTATTTAAAAAATTAAATAATTTAAAATGACTTGATATTATGATCTTTAATTATAAAAAGGCACCGCGCTCGCACCGACACCGTCGCGGCGTTGCCGCGTCCGGGCGGGTAAGTAAGTAAAGGTTTTTTGCAAAATGTCTCGAGCAATTTTAAAATTATAATAATTACGTAAAAATAAAATCACTAAGATAAAAAAAAAAGATTTCATTGCTATGGCTTTTTTACTACCTATAGATATTTCTCTTAAAATATTTCGTGTATGAATAGATACACCTTATAGAGATACCAGGGTTCGCCGATATATATCAGCGGATATATATCATGATATATATCACGATATTTATCAATTGATTTTAATCTTGATATACTCGTATATCAATAGATTTTTATCCTGTCTTCTGAACTAAAAATTTTGGAGATTAATGTTTACCCTGGCAACACGTAGCGAAAAACTACAATTTAGAATAATTTACTTTTTTATGATTACTTATTATTATTAAAATTAGTTGATTTATCTCTCAAACAAAATTTCTCAAATAAACACAAATATTTTTGTTACTTTTATTAAATAAAAAATGTGGTAATTTGACACTTGTATTATTTTATAAATTCCTTTCACATTTTTAACCTAACCTAACCTAACCTATTTCACTCAGTTCAAAATGACGAATCATACAATTTGCCTGCGAGTGGATAATTAGACAATGGTAAAAACATTTCTGCGGCAGATTGTGTGATTCGTCATTTTGTACTGGGTGAAATAGGTTAGGTTAGGTTTTTGTGTAAACTATGAAATGTGGACTACCAGTAGAACCACGGGTAAAAAAAAAACTTCCCGTGGTATTACTTTATCGCTTGATAGTACTACGGGTTTTTTTTTTACCCGTGGTACTATTGGTAGTAATACTTTTAGTACCACGGGCAACAAACTCTTTTAGCGATAAGACCGCCCATTCTGTCACCCCTTGTCAAATTTTCTACATATAAATCTGTAATTTTTATGGTGTGCAATAAAGAGTATTCTATCTATCTATCCATTAAGAGTTAATTCTTATGAGAATTTAACCATGTTAGTGAATAAACATGAATGACTAATCCGCGAGAGTGTTTCATACATACGTCATATGGACGTAGGTACCGTGAACGTGGATCCACTTAAAACTTAGCCCTTAAAAACTTTCATAGATCGTTTTTGTTACATGAAGACGTTTTAATCATAGCTTATATTTTTGATGAGAATATTTCTACAAAGGTTTTATACAGTAACAACTAAAAAAATAGACACCAGCTTAAAATCTATACCTCTATAATAGTACATTACTTACCAAGGGCTGTAAAAGAAGGAAAGCCCGAAATCGCAGGTATTTGTGACCCGAGCCGCAGGCGAGGGTTGTAAATATGCGATAGAGGGCTTTCTTTTTTACTGCCCGTGGTGAGTACACAATTTTACGTCTTCACCTGGTCATAATGCCAGGTGTGACGTAAATAAAATTGAAGTGTCTGTTTGTAATGACAAACAGCATTTTACTAAATGCATTTGAAAGTAGGTATATAAGGTACTTATTAAAAAAAACTCCTTATAATATCCGCTATCTGTCAGTGAAAGCTCTGTCAAAATCGGTCCAGCTGTTTCGGAGATTAGCCGAAACAAACAGACAGACAGACAAAAATGTTAAATATCGTTTTTTTATTATAAGTACCTACCGTATTTACTTTCTTATGCATTTAGTAAAAAGCTGTTATTTTGACATTACAAACAGACACTTCAATTTTATTTATTTGTATAGAAATAATGTATAGAATAGATAGATAAACACATAATATTACGCCTGTTTTTCCCAAAGGATTAGGCTAAGCACGGCTACATATCAAGCTATACATTTCCAGTATAAGCTGACCTCTCATTCTACGGAAATCTTATACGATATATTATGAGATCTACATACACAGGAAATGTATAGCTTCATAATTATGTAGCCGTGTGTATTGTATATATTATACACCCAAAATTCGCCAGTTATTTAAGTCTCTCGTTCGTGCTTGAAGTCCATTAAAAATGCAATAACAAATAATTTTTTTACATAATTTGAATGAGAATCAACAAATTACTTAAGTAGGTACCTATTAGAAAAGCATTTTTTTTTTTTTTTAATAATTTATCTCTTTTAAAAATCGGCTCGTACAAAGCCGTTAGACGCAAGCTTCTAAAATTAGCTTGGTTCCACCAAGAAAACCTGATTTGAGTCTCGACTTTGATCGATCGCGCAAACAGCCGGGGTAAATAAGAAACCGCAAATAATGATGGATTAAGAACGAAAACATTTTATTGGCAATAACTAGCTTACGTTAATAATAGCTGTATAGTTAGTTACTTTTTTTTTTTCCATTTCTTGATAAGCAACACTGTTTTACCAACAATGTATTATAAGTTTTTAAACTGTCATGGTCACTAATATTATTATTAATACGAACGGGATATTTACCATGTTTATTATTTGTTATTTGTTGTGAGTTCCCGATATTTCGGCGCTGTTGCAAGCACCATGATCACGGATAAACTAAAGTCATTGCGGGTGGGTGTTTATGAGCAGACAAAACGGTCTACCCTCTTTCTTGTTCGTTTTTTGCACTTCAGTGTTGTTCGTTTTGTCTGCTCATAAACACTCACCCGCAATGACTTTAGTTTATCCGTGATCATGGTGCTTGCAACAGCGCCGAAATATCGGGAACTCACAACAAAAATAAACACGGTAAATATCCCGTTCGTATTAATAATAATGTATTTTAAACCAGCACGCTTAGCACGAGCACCATTTTGTCGACGGGAGAGTAGACAAAAATGACTTTCCGTGTAAACAGTACGACGGCAGCAAAGTAGAAAGAGTCAACTGCACTTTTTACGAAATTCACTCTTTTACATAATTCGACTCAGAATTCTTTGTTTTGTCATAGGATTTTTTTTTTCTATTTGATTCTCAATTTTTACTGATATTAAGTCACGTCATCATCATCATCAACATCATTACAGCCGAAAGACGTCCACTGCTGGACATAGGCCTCCAAAAGGAGGGATTTGCCATAATCGCTACGCTTGGCAGGCGGGTTGGCGATCGCAGTATGGTATTAACAATTCATAGAGAACGCTGCTACCCATTCTCTAGTAATTCCCTTAGTCGCCTTTTACGACACCCACGGGAGGAAATGGGGTGGTGCTATTGTTTACGTCCGGCACCACACGTTACGTATCTATAGAAAACTACAAAAAAAAAAAAACAATGTGTCGAAGTACCGCATTTTGGAATAAAAAAATATTACAGTAATATTGGCCTTAACCATTTCCTTGGTAATGCCCTATTAATTAAATGTGAAAAATGTAAGGAGATAGCTTTGTTCTTCTATTAATTATCACAGTTTTGCGTTCAAAACGCTCTCCTGTAGAATCATGATTTTGTAGATAACTGTATATACTTTGTGGCCATCGAGTAGAAAGTTTTCTACAGTCTTTAGCATGGCGATTACACAATCAAATTGACTTCACTACCATAGACAACTGTCAGTTGTCAGTGTGATTTTGACAGTTTGGGACAGAAAACTTTCAGCAGTTTGCACCAAAGACAACTCCATTTTAAGTCCAGGCAAATCACTCAATTTTGTATTGTATGTATTTTTGTGGTGTAAAATAAAATATATATAAATTAACTATGAATGAAAATCCTGGCATAATCTTATAAAAATCAACAGAACAAACTTCTACTTCATATTTCATTTGGTAGTCAAAGTGAATCTATGTCGTAATTTGTCTAATCAAATTGAATTCAGACATTCGAGATCATTCTAGAATCTAAAATTTGATTTCGAATATCTTATATAGCTATTTCTGGGAAGTCTAATTTTAATATTATTACAGCAAAATTTCTCAGAAATCGATTCCTCGAATATTCCTTGCCGTTATACGATATTTTCAGCCATTACTATATCCACGAATTTGCACGTTGATTTTACTAACTCCAAAATACTTGGAATTATTTCCAAAAAAAATTTTTTTTCTTCCTCGTTGGTGTAGTGGGTGCAAGCATGACTTCTGATAAAGTCTTGGGTTTAATCCCTAGGTCGGTAAAATGTTGCCGGGTTTTTCCATTAGAAAATTTTAAGTTGGAGCCTGGAATTTGAATTTCTGCCCGGTTAATGGCAATAGACTCGCCCCCAAATTGATGAAACTTAAACATAGCTGACGAAATGTCTAACTCCTTCCCTCTTCGTGCAAAACCAGCGTGGTGCTACATTGTTTTCAGAATCTATTCTAAAATTCAACGAGAGCACATTTCAGTAATCTGTTCTTGCAGACATTAACAGAATGTTGAATGTATTTGGTTTCGTAACAACACAAACAATGAAATTTACTGCTGAAAACATGTTTTTATTTATTTATTCTTCGGTTTGAGACTAATTAAAACTTGATAATGTGTTTTGTCTTCGAATGTTGTTGTTGACTGAAAAAATAAGCTTTTCTTAGTGTAGAAATAGGAGTTAAGCAACGATTTAAGAGGTATAGAGGAAGAAGAGTGGTTGAAATGGCGGTGGGGAGGCGTATGTCCAGCAGTAGGCGTCTTTCGGATGATAATTATTATGATAATAAGGAAGAATAGGTAGTTATCAAGGTGAGAAGAGGCTTTTAAAATTGTTTAAATCTTACTTCGAGGCTTCAAAGTCTAGTCTCACGAAGTATTTGGTTACATTTAGATAAGTACTCGGCAAATTTATCTACATTTAATTTAGTATCTTGCTACATTTAAATTAGGAGGGGCTTGTAGCTAAGTAATAACAGCCGCACGGGTCGATCGACCAGGTTAAGCTACCCTTGCCGCGGTTGGTCCGTGGATGGGTGTCCATCTTTACATACCAAGACCCTCTGTGCCTCGGAAAGCACGTCAAGCCGTTTGTCGCAGCTGTCGTTTGTGGATCTTTGACAGTCGTTACGGGCCGCGGCGTAACCAGTCTTATCAAGGGGTATCGTATCGGTTGTGGAGGTCAGATAGGCAGTCGCTCCATGATAATTAATAATTTATACATTCTCCCGCAATATTATAATTAATACACCTCTAACAAAGAAGTGTTTTAATTATAATATTGAGGGATTCATCATCAATTATGGACTAACCTACTTCGTAGCTTACAAACAAGGCCGACTTTCCGAGAGAACCTTAACACGCGTCATACTTCGTCGCAAATTCAACCCTAATAACCAAAACCTTGAACACAAATTCAACCGGAGAAAATAATCTTTGGTTTACTTCAGTAAGCAAGGCGGTATCTGTCACTACCACGCGACAGAATCCCGGTTGACAAGCGTTTGGAAGTCTGTTAGACCCCTAATCTGAACAGTACAGATGAATATCAACCTTACTGTATCACAAATAACTATCAGTATCATTTAATAGCTCAGAATGCGGACAATTATTAGTCTTCTCCGAACCTTAGGCTGTGGATGGAATTTATGATTTTGTGTGAAAATTATCTGTTCATTAATTGAACCGTGTCCGTTGCAGGCATAGACAATGGCCGCCATTTTACGCTTGTTCCGTTCACACATGACCTCTTTTGTGTTGTCTGTGTTCATTGAGTTATGCTCTCGTGAACATTTAGCCGAACTTTGTATAAAGTTCATGGACGCTGTATGAATAGGACAGTATTAAATTGACGGAAGGGATATACTCTCATTCAATTAACGTCGTAAATGTTATAGTATTATGGCTTCTAGAGACAGACAGCTTATTTGTAAAGTATTTCTAAATGACGTGTTGTGTTCAATGAAAGTGAAGAAATAAAAATAATTTGCACGATTTTAATTCAAACAATTATATTTTACGTCACACCTGGCCATAATGTGAGTTTTACCGCACACTACGCGTACGGTAAAACTCGCATTATTGCCAGGTGAAGGCGAAAAATTGTGTACTCACCACGGGCAGTAAAAAAGAAAGCCTTTTATCGCATATTTACAACCCTCGGCTGCGGCTCGGGTCACAAATACCTGCGATTTCGGGCTTTCTTTCTTTTACAGCCCTTGGTAAGTAATGTACTATTTTTGGATCGTATTTTACGTCACTTTACAGCTGAAAACTGTGTACAATAGTACTTTTCGACAAACTACACAATTGTGGTTATTATTTTAAATTGGCAACACCTTGGTTTACATTTTTGTTCTGGAATTCCATTTCCGACCTTAGAGTTAATTTACCTAAAGTTCGAGGAAGGATATAACATAGAGTGGATAATACCTCCTCTAAAATCCCGAAATAATTATAATGACGTTTAAATCCCGGGATTTAAAAACCACGAATTATTTATTGGACTTTATTTATAGTTACAAATTATTGGTTTGAAAAATCATATAAAATTTTCAGGGTACCGTACTAAAACTTTTAAATTAAAGAGCTTTTTTTTCAAATTTTAATACGTAACCCCGTCCTTTCTTGAAATTTAGGTAAATTAACTCTACCTATTCCGATCTCTGGTAATAATACTTATATTTAATTACCTGCTAAGTACACACGGCTACACATCAAGCTTTACATTCCCAGAATAAGCTGACCACTCATTATATGGAAATCCTGTACAATGCGAGATCAGCTAGTACTGGAAATGTATAACTTGATGTGTAGCCGTGTGTACACAGCTCTGAAGATAATTTTTATGGATATCTTTTTCTATAAACCCTTACTTATTATTTCAATATCGACAATTTTTTTAATTTTTTTTTAAACGTTGCCCCACACTTGGAATTTCTCCTGTATCGTGGGTGCGTTTACAAACATTTAAACTCACATACACAAACACTATAAAGGCTCGCGCAGACTGGCGCGATATCGCGGGCGCGACAGGCATCGCGGCCCTTGTCGCGCCCGCGATATCGTGCCAGTCTACGCAAGCCAAAACGCGAAACTATTTGCAACCGCTCCCGCCACAATCCGCGCGCTTCTGGCGAAAACGCTTCTCGTTTCCGCTCGGCCAATAAGGGCGAGTCGAAGCTTCTAGAACATTCTAGAAGATTCATTAAAAAACAGACGACGTGCTCCCTTCTTTTGACATCAGCAGTCTGACGTCCAACAACTGGGCATCAAAAAAGCGAAGCACTTACGAAAGGTCGTTCTTCGCCCCGAACCCCAATTGTTTTGATATATAATAATATTTATGTCACTGGAAATAAAGCAGTTAAGCTGCTTTCAGACTACGCTATAATATAATAGCATATAGTATAAAATATATAGTTTTTTTTTTTATAAATCCTTAAAAAAGAAAATAATATATTTATATTTTTTTTTAATATTTTTGCCGTAGATAAAATTAAGCATAGATTCCCTTATTTCGATATGTGCACATTATAAAGACACACCAACCTGCCGGCCTGTGTTCACCAACATTCTAACCACCGGTTAGGTATTTAAACAGTTGGTTTATGTCAAATTTCCTATGAAATGTTGAGTAAACAACTGATTAAATATCTAAACAGTTGATTTAAATGTTGGTGAACACAGGCCTAACACTGTATAGCTCATAGCACAACAATATCGCGCACCATACATTGTTATGGACACGTTCACACTGTACTGTACTATATATTATTGGAATGAATGGTGCGCGAAATTGTTGTGCTGTGAGCTATATGCTATAAGCTATATATTATAGCGTAGTCTGAAAGCAGCTTAACAGTGCTTAATGTGAGCATGTTAAAGCATTCATTTCCCAAGACACACTAGCTCTGGATATCTACTTAATTAAAGCTGTTTCTTGCCTTTTACTAATCACCATATCGATATGATCGACACGTTATTAGCACCCACGGTTCTCAATCGTTCGTGTGGAACATAAAAACGATCGATTCCCTGTTACGACTATTCGATATGTCAGTGGCACTACGAACAAATTTTACTACAATATTTGAGTATTCTAAATGATCAAGATAGATAGATAGATAGAATACTCTTTATTATGTACACCATAAAAATTACAGATATAAATGTGGAACTGTTCGTAGGGTGTCACAATGGGTGGTCTTATCGCTAAAAGCGATCTTTTTTTTTTTTTTAATTGTATAACGAAATTCCTAATATAATAAAAACACAACCATTTATTTTATTTATGTACATATAGCTAATTTAACAAATCTTCTCATTGATAAATGATTCCACAGCACTGTAGCTACTTGAGTTCTTAAATAAGTTGTGAATTGTAGTAGACACGAAGCAACAAAATACGATGTAGTGTGGCCGTTTTTATTTATGTAGATCGAATTTTGTTGCTTCGTGTCTCAATATGAAACTATAAAAAAGGTATTAGAAAATTCTAGACACACTTACCGATACGTATAGTTGATTGAGCCGTTTTTCATAATTCCTTCTCAAACGAACTTCTAAAACGGAAAATGGTGGCCACTAAGCTCCGTTTTAATGATTACAATAAAACATAACAATTTAAAACTACTGTCTGTAGTAATAATAACGTATAGTCTTGTGAAGCACAACTTGATGAGCTTATTTTCTGCATTTTCATTCTAAATTAAAAGATATCACCGAACAAACGATGAGGGCGCCCCTGTGCGCTCGGTAGCCTCTTAAATGTACGATAATGATGCGAAAGAGTGGAGGCTTCTAATACATGCATTGTTTGCCTAAAAGGAGGCTCCAAACACGTTTAAATGTAAAAATGTAATTTTCTGTTTGACAGAATAATGAACTTTGTAAAAAAAAAAAAAAACTAACTAGACACCGTTTGAAATCTTATATTATTAAACATTTAAATAAACCGTTTTTGCAGTCCGTTCAACTGATTTTGACTTCTATTCCGTAGACATAAAGATGGCATTAAAAGCAAAAAAGTGGTTACAATATCAACTGCACAGACCGTATAGTAGTAATGGCGGGATGCAGAGACAACCATAGCTACGATAGACTTACAACAAACCAATATGGCGTCAATTGCACTGGCGACAAAGGGGAAACGGACGAGGGGCGGTTGTCACTTTGAAGAAATCAACCATAAACAAAATACGTCTATTACTGCCAGGATATTTTGTTCTGACATTACCAGCCATGCTCAACTGTTTACTGCATTCCACCAACGCAGTAGAAGTCAAAATCAGTTGAACGGACTGTAAAAAAGGTTTATTTAAATATCTAATCTTATTTCAAATGGACTATACATGATATGATACGTAATTTGGTTTAGCCATAACTTTTCTATCGGTATCACATAATAAGCAAAAAAAAAAACCAAATCACCTCCAAATCGTTGAGATGTAACTATTTTACTCTTTTATTTTTCGAAATAGTATTTTTTTTTTAACTGTCTGATCTTATTTCAACCGGAACTATACTCCGTTTGAAATAAGATCAGACAGTTTTTTTTGTATAAGAACGGATTCTGCCCGTTAGTAAATATTTAACTGTAGTATTGATTAACTAAGTAACACAATTTTTCATGCACAACACTTGAACTCTGCAGCATAGCTTAACTTGTTATAGCCGTATTAACCTAATTCTTTGCTAGTCAAACAATAAAGTTAACGATAATGTACGACGTTGTAGCTTTTTGTTTGAAGCCAGATAGTTTCAGTAGGTACTGGGAAAAATATTAATATCTTGACATAATCAATCTGCCTAGCCTTTTCCCAACTATGTTGGGGTCAGCTTCCAGTCTAACCGGATGCAGCTGAATACCAGTATTTTACATGGAGCGACTGCCTATCTGACCTCCACAACCCAGTAACTGGGTAACACGATACCCCTTGGAAAGACTGGCTGTCAGACTCTTGGGCTTCTGACGACCCATAATGACTGTCAAAGATCCACGAATGACAGCCGGGACCAACGGCTTAACGTGCTTTCCGAGACACGGAGGAGTCTCGGTATGTAAAGATGGTCACCCATCCACGTACCAACCCCGGCAAGTGTAGCTTAACCTGACGGATCGACCCGTGCGGCTGTTATTACTTAGCCACGAGCTCCTCTAATATATTAATATCTTGACATAATGCTTTAGTATTTATCAGTGATGAGGCTCCATTGGGAAGCCGAAGAACAAATTGTTCAGTTCTATAAAAAGTCATATAATTATGTCAAAATTAAATAATTTACGCAAAAGTCAAAATCATTTCTTTACTTTACTGAATTTAACACTATCTGTCGTCAAGTAACAGAACCAAAGAGACTATCGATACACAATAAAAACTTTCAATGTTTTACAGAAATAAACTCAACTTCAAATATTTTTTTGGCGTCATGAAAGAAAAGATTGAAGAAAGAAAAATTGAAGTTGCTCTTCAGATCGCCCGAAGGGAAGCCGGTAGGAATGGAGTTGTTAGCCCGCTACCCCTCTGGTATTTATCTCCATCATATTTGGATTTGGGACAGAGTAAAAAAAATCAAAATGTGTTAATTCATATAACCTACACTTATGAAACGTCAGAAGCAAATGCACGGTTTCAATTAGTCGTTTCCTTTGTAAAAGAGCCGGCAAGAAACTCCACGGTTACTCTTTTAAAAATAATTAGCTTTTACAATATTTTAAAATAACAGTGTTAATAGGTACGTATGAGAGGAAAGTGTAGGCCATTTAACAAGTACCAGTACTTAACAAAATAGAAAATACAAAAAAAATAAAAAAAATACTACAGTCTACTAGGCCTACAACGTTCTCATATTCATAAAATAGAAAAGAATCTATTTAAAAGTTTTTTTTTTTTTAATATCTATATAATATATGCAGATATATCCTTAGATGGTTTGGACATGTTGAGACGACTAATGAAAGGTGACTAACAAAAGGTTCCAATTATCTACTATAATTATGTTCTCCTATAGGGCGTCCCCGTTCCCGGCGTTTTCACTCACATCTACCTTATATTAATAAGGAGAACATATAGTAGGTAATTGGTGATGTTCTTCAGAAAGGTTAGGTGCGTAGTACTCGTACTCGCAACCGGCGTGCATATATGACCAGGGCCTCAAGTCTGCTATTACAATAGTGTCAGAATGGTCTCTTCATTGTGAGTTTTTGACAGATTTGCCATACAAACACTGTCAAATACTCACAATGGCGAGACCATTCTGACACTATTGTAATAGCAGACTTGAGGCCCAGATGTATGAATGTAAACGAAGCAAAAGGAGTATGCTTACTTAATCCTTTTGAGCGTAGCAATTGGCGTTCTATAGTTTCTGCCTACCCCCATGGGAAGAAGGCGTGAGTTTATGTATGTATATAAGTACCTATATCTCATACAAAAATATTATTTCATATTAAAATGACAACCTATTTAAACCAAATGACAATCATGTCATTTGGTTTAAGTACACTGAAAAAAATATTTAGCCTAACTACTTCGGCTATTTCAGGAATAATCAAAGTATGACAAGACTTTATAAAAGTTAACTTGATTAAAAGTGATACACAACAGCCAGCACAGGTTTTGATTACATGTTGCATAAAGTTATCTGGTCACTTTTTTGTGTTACATGTTGACGAAAGTTTGGTTATGTATAAGTAAACATTTTTTTCAGTGTAGGTTTTCATTTTTATATGAAATTCATTCATTTCATTTGTGTATGAAATATTAAAATCTAAATCCCGTCTAAGTACTTATGCTTTGTTCTTATGTCGAACGACGAAACTTAGCTGAGTAAAATCTGACGAAAATCCTGTTTTTCCAGCTTCGAAAGGATGGAAGATGATTGATTTGATTTTTAAAGGTCTTTATTAACAGAAAGGTTTATACAAGTGAACAAAAAGATCTTATTCTAAATGTAAACTAACATAATTCGAGCAATGTTAAATAGGCTAAATCACCTCTTTTAACATACAACATGTATGATTGTTAGTGTGACTACTAATTTAAAAGATATTTTATAACTGTACTGTTATGTAGGGTTTGCAGACCCACATTTTTATGTTTAAGTTACCCAAGCCCCCATTTTTAATTATTTAGAAATTATGAAATTGTTACAATAAAAAAAAAAAGTATTAAGAATAATTGGTTAAATATATGTTTAGGAATTTATACATAATTGAATATACAAATTAGTGAGTTAGGTGACAGCAATAATACTGGACAGGTGGTAAGTGAGCTAACGTTAATCCACCAGGAAATGGTGATGAGGTAGTTTGTACTTATTATAAGTCCTGGAATAAGGTAATCGGTTTAATCTACTCTTGCCAATGAGTGAGACCAGAGAATTACGATGACGTGGATTATTGAAGAGGTAGAATTTTCGGGATACTTTCAGAATGAAATCCTTTAGAGGTGGAAACTTGATGTCATTATGTAGTTGTATAAGGTTTGTGTAGAGAGGTGTGTTGAATGCTATTTTGAGTGCTTTGTTCTGAATGACCTGCAGTTTTTTGTAATTAGTATCACTAATACTACTCCAGACAGGGGAAGCGTATGTCATACAAGGACGAACCAGTGTGGCATAAATGCGTAATTTAGTTTGAGGGCTCAAGTTAGATTTACGATTAAGGATTGGTTTTAAGCTGTTAAGGGACTTGACTCCTTTGAAACGAAGTTCTTCTATATTTTTTAACCAGCTAACTTTATCATCTAAAGTTGTTCCCAAATACTTAATTGATTTCTTCCACGGAACGTCATAGCCTTCAATTTTAACAGAGCGGTAGGGAAGTGAGCGTTTTCTTGAGAACATAATAATCTCCGTTTTAGTGGAATTCACTTTAAGCTTCCATTTAGAGAAGTAGTCTAGGAGAAGATCAAGCGAAAGTTGCAGTCGTTGAATGATTAGGTCCTGGTCGTCAGAAGAGGTGTATGTTGCAGTGTCATCAGCGTAAACAGCGAGATGCGTTAGCCTTTGCTTCGGAATATCATTGAGATATAAAATAAAGAGGTACGGTCCCAATATAGATCCTTGTGGTACTCCGGCGAAGAGTTGTCTCTGTTTGGATGTTTGATTTCCAATAGCCACAGAAAAGGTTCTTTCAGTCAAATATGACTGGAGAAGCTTAACAAGGGCTAAAGGGACGTGGTTGATTATTAATTTGTGGATTAAGCCCGCGTGCCAAACTGTATCGAAAGCCTTTTCGATGTCTAACAGCACCATACCTGTGGATTTGTTATGGTTGAGGTTGTCAACAATGTGCTCGGTAACTCTAGCTAGCTGTTGAACTGTGGAGTGGGATTTGCGGAATCCGAATTGTTCCGGGATAAGGAGATGCTCAGTTAGTTTGGAGAGGCGGCTCAAAATCAGGGACTCAAAAAGTTTAGCCAAGCTTGGGAGGAGGCTTATGGGACGATAACTAGAAGGAATTGTTTCATCTTTACCAGGTTTCTTAATAGCAATAACTTTAGCTAGTTTCCAAGAGGAAGGAAAGTAGCCCAGTTGAAAACAGCCATTAAACAATTTGGTGAGGAGGACTACACATTTTTGTGACAAATTTTTAAGCAACGAGTTGTCTATCTCGTCCATACCTGGAGCCTTACGAGTTTTCAAGGCATTCAAAAGTTTGTGAATTTCTCTGGGTCTCACTGGAAATCTTAAATCATTTATTTTGTACCTGTTTAGTTTTTCAGTCGATTCTCTTACAGCAGCATTCGATTCTGGGTCACTAACCCAATCTCTAGTCAACATAGCGTTTTCCAGAAAAGCATCTGCTAATACTTCGCATTGCTCCTGAACGGATGACGTTACAGCGTCATTTGACGTCTTAAGTGGAGGAATAACAGTAGGTTTATAGTTGAGTGATTTGACTATACGCCATAAATCCGAGGCGGGGTTATCTACTTTGGATAGTTTCTTATTCCAGACCTCATTATTGTGATTAATTAATAAATCTTTGATGTTTTTATTAATTAAATTGACTTTCCCAGAGATAATCTTTTTCTTCATAGGGTTTTTTTCTTTAAGAGCAAGCCTACGCCACATGTTTTTAGTTTTTATGATGGATTTAATGCGTCTGGGAAGTTTAGTTCTACTTTCACTCTTTAATGTGGGGACACTTACTATGCGAGCTTCAATGATAGTCATAGTTAGATTTTGAATAGCGTAATCTATTTCAGATATTCCCTTAAAAGTGGCTGAACTTAAGGTAATGTGCTGATCTATATAGGATCTATACTTCGCCCAGTCCGCGACTTTATAGTTATAAAAGATATCGCTCACACGCAAAAATTCACCACCAATGGTAAATATTACAGGAAGATGATTAGAAGACAAACAGGTTAGCGCCTCGAGTTCACTAGATACTTTGATATTGTTGACTAAGACTACATCAGGTGTAGAAGGTATGCGGGAGCTGTCGTAATGTACTAATGTAGGAGTAGTAGGGGCAAGGATTTCATAGTTATTAGTCACCATGTGATCGAAAAGTAATCGTCCGTGAGGGTTATCAACAGAACAGTTCCAATAGGGGTGTTTAGTGTTAAGGTCACCCATTAACAGTAGTTGCGGGTTCAAGTGCAACACGATATCAAGGTCACTAAGAAGTAACGGTAAATTTGGAGATTGATATGCTGAAATTATAACAGATTTTTTACCAGCTATCGTTAATTCTATACCAATACATTCTAAATTTAGCATATTAGGAATTTTAACAAGGGAATGGGGAATATCAGACCGAATCAGGATCGCAACTCCCTGACCTCTACCTTCACTTAAAATATCCTGGCGATAGCACTTAAAACCAGGAGTAGCGAGAGATGTTTGAGTAGAAATTCTGGTCTCACACAGGGCAACAATGTCAATTGAACGCTCACTTACCAAATCCAAGAGTTCATCTATTTTTGTACGAATGCCATCAGCATTCCAATAAATAACACGCAAGAGGTTTGCATTAGACATATTTTCCGAGATGAGTAAGAATTAAAATCACTTTATCCATGATATTATCGCATGCTATAAATTGACTTTTTATCGATTTGATAGTCATTAAAATTGCTAGCATGTCTGTGGTAGTTTGATCTTGAGTACTATTGGTGGGCGGGAGAATAGTGGCCGCAGTAGTAGCCCCAGAAGTGACCTCGTTCCAGGCACGTCCGTCGATCTTGTTTGTACTGGTAGATTTGACAATACCACTAACTGCTTTGGTTTGTGATTGCCTAATCCGAACTTGCTCCAAATACTTTTGGCGGTCTTTGCATTGCCGGTAGTTTGCTGGGTGGTCCTCATGGCAGTTACAGCACTGGGCTGGGGTTGTCCGGTCTTTTTTCGGACAGTCCGTTGTGAGGTGAGATTCTGTGCATTTCACACAGCGAGGTGTAAGATTACAATTTTTGGAGGAATGCCCAAAACCTTGACATCTATAGCATTGGGTACCATAAAGATTGTTAGCTTGATACTTTCGCACTTGAACAGAACAGTTGCTAAGGTATTTAATTTGTCGGAAACGTGAGATATCAGTGCCTGGGGAAAGTTGCACCAGAAAGGGGGGGCACAGAGCTTTTTTGTCCTTAGAGACCTTGAGTTTACGAACAATAACATTGCTGAAACCGAGTGATCCAAGTTCTTCCTTTAGATTTTCTTCTGCATAATCGGGCAGACCGAAGATCACAGCTTTAGAAGTTCTCTCATCCTTGCGAGAAAATGTGTGGAATCCAATATTTTCGGAGCGGAGTCCACTTTTGAGAGCCTCATGACCTTCGGCTGAGTAACAGGCAACAGCAATTCTGTTATTTCCTTTGTAAGATAGATGAAAACTTTTGGTGAATCTTGACACAAGAGTTTTTATGCAGTCATGAGTCCATTCATCTTTTAAAACTATCAAGATGGGAGGAATACGGCTAGGGTTTTTCTTTGCAGAACAGGCATCTCGGTAACGTGCGGCTAATGGTTCCAGAGGGTTTTTATCTGTAGATAGACTGCTGAAGCGGTTCGTAGTGTTGAATGTAGTTTTTGAGGGTTGTTGCTCAGATGGTCTCGCGTAATGCTTGGGTATTTTCCATTCACTTATATCGACAGGTCCTTCCAGGGGACGTTTGCCGATTGAGTTCGAACGAGTTAAAAATCGTTCCATAATATTTAACTGAATATTATTATGTCGCTCCAATTAAAGTCGCTTTCATAGCCCGTTGGTTGCAAGATGTGACGTGCCATAACGCACACTGTTACTCATTATGCTAGTGCATGCGTGGTAGTTATACCAGCGGATGACCACTAACACAAGTAAAACCCAGTTCGAAATCTGCTCCAGTAATAAATGCGTAGCGGTAATTATTAGCACACTAATAAAGGCCCGACGCATTTAACAGTCTACGCTGAGGCAAAACCTCGCGAGAAAAAGGTCGTAAGTGCCGTGGATTAGCGGGCGCTTACGCGTTACGACACTACACACGTTCACAACAAAACACTGGCGGTAGTTTTTTATTCACAAGTTATTGTAGTGCGTTTGATTGATAATTGTTGCCGAATTGTTTTACTTAACACAGATTACAACTAAAAGTTAGATAGCACTTGGTGTTACGGGTAAGTTGTTTTAAAAATTACCACATAAATTGCACTTTTTACGAACTTTTACGAATAAACTGGGAAGAGTGATCGACAACGTATGTGATCGACCGAACCGATAGAAATGAAAAAATATTTAGCCTAACTACTTCGGCTATTTCAGGAATAATCAAAGTATGACAAGACTTTATAAAAGTTAACTTGATTAAAAGTGATACACAACAGCCAGCACAGGTTTTGATTACATGTTGCATAAAGTTATCTGGTCACTTTTTTGTGTTACATGTTGACGAAAGTTTGGTTATGTATAAGTAAACATTTTTTTCAGTGTAGGTTTTCATTTTTATATGAAATTCATTCATTTCATTTGTGTATGAAATATTAAAATCTAAATCCCGTCTAAGTACTTATGCTTTGTTCTTATGTCGAACGACGAAACTTAGCTGAGTAAAATCTGACGAAAATCCTGTTTTTCCAGCTTCGAAAGGATGGAAGAATTATCACCTATATGCTTTATGTATGTATGTATTTATTGTATATGTAAATGGTACACCACTGACTACCTGCAGTATTGTCTCTCCTTCTACTTTTAATCCATCCAAAGGTTGTCTGTAAAAGATCGCGTTCAGCGATAAGACCGCCCATTGTGACACCATTGTTGTGGCCCATTGTGACAATTTTTATGGTACATAATAAACAGTATTCTATTCTATTCTATTTTATAAAAAATGTTAGGAAAGAAAAAATAAAAGAATATTCGCTTATACTTTATTTTTGCGAAATTAAAAATAACTATCCAGTCTGCAAAGCTCAATAGAGGCTGGTATAACTTTAGTAACCACCACACTCCATCTTATGGACATTCCATGTTCAAAAATTATCCGTAAACCAGAAACAGCAAAAGTTATTTCAGTAAGCAACTTAACAGTTCAGAAATTGTAAAATACACCTACTAAATTCCAAATTGTCCCAGTCTTGGGACAACTAGACCAAAATATCACAGTTTCCCAGCATCCCAGGCCACTATATATCACATTCTAAAGTTTATTTTAACAAAACTACTATGATAAAGTGGGGTAGTTGTCGACAGCTCTTACTGTCTAATAAAGTTAACTGAGATTTACTCGAGCGCTATTGCATTCAGAGCTTCGCAAGAATATTCATTTTCATAATTAATATTTTAAGTTTGAATATAATTTAATTGGATTTGGATGATTAAGAATTTATGTAAGGTTTGTCTGGCTGAACGAATTCTTTGTTCGGTGCTCGGGTCTTGTGGCAAATATAATAGACTCACATAAAATATTAATAATAAAATGTTGGACTATATTTATTAATTTATTTATATATAAATAAAGTAGCTTTTGCCCGCGGCTCCGCCCGCGTGGATGTCGGTTATCGCGTAAAAAAGTAGCCTATGTCCGTCTACATATCCCAGGCTATATCTCTGCCAAATTTCATGACGATCGATTCAGTGGTTTAGGCGTGAAAACGTAACATAAAGACAGACAGACAGATAGACAGACAGACAGACAGACAGACAGAGTTACTTTCACATTTATAATATTAGTATGGATAAAATAAAAAACACAATCAAATATAATAATTAATTAATAATCAGATCAAAATATACATTAATCAATATATTTATTATTATTAACACAAGCGGGATATTTACCATGTTTATTCATTGTTATGAGTTCCCGATATTTCGGCGCTGTTGCAAGCACCATGATCATAAACAACTCATAACAATGAATAAACATGGTAAATATCCCGCTTATGTTAATAATAATATTAGTGACCATGACAGTTTAAAAACTTATATCAATATATCTAATTAATAATCTCGCACACAATAAGGAACAAAGGCAGACTTAATGCCTTAGGCATTCTCTACCAGTCAACCAAGGGTGGTGAAAAGATAAGGTGACAGGTGTTCTATTTAGGAGGAGTTAATAATAATAATAAAAATATTAAAAAGATAACAAATAAAATAGATAACCACACAAGTACTTATATAGGTTATAAACTTTTATTAGACATACATACATATTTACCACAATAAATACCTACTTTATATATATATACAAATTCAAGGGAGAGATGATTGAGATGTCTCTACACTATTTGTTATGAAAATAATTCCGCAATTTCCGCTTAAATGCATACCGACTGGTGGCCGTCCAGAAGAAGCGCATTTCAGAGAAGAATGGACTGAATATGAAAGATAGAATGAACAAAGTCAGAAGTATGAGTATGACTTTAAAAGATACCACCTCTGAGTTTGTTTCGGCATTTCTTCTCAGGGATCAGTCAGCTAGGACATTCTGGCGCCATCTACGAGTATAGTTTCAAAATATTGACCGAAAAATGTACCTACATGTAAAACTGTCTCAGAGTTTTTGACAGATAAATTTTGACTTTCTGTTATTTATAGAAAATTTTAATAGTAGCTAATTAAATGATTATACTTAAATAATTCAAATTTACTAACGAAATTCTGACAAGCATTTGTTTTGACACTGACATTTTTATGAATTATTTTTTACTTAGTGTTGACATTTTTAGTTTATTTTGTTTGCTGAATTCACTTTATATTAATGACTAGCTGACCCGACAGACTTCGTTCTGTCAAAAGCTATTTGACTGTGGCAGTTTGTCTACGCGCAAAGGAAATATAGTATAAACTCCACTACTCTACTCTACCCTACCCTACCCTACCTATGTACCTACCTACCCACCCTATCCTACCCTACCTACCTACCAACCTACCCTACCCTACCTACCTACCAACCTACCCTACCCACCTACCTACCTTACCTTACCCTACCCTACCCTACCTACCTATCTACCCTACCCTACCCTACCCTACCTACCTACCCAATTCTACCCTACCCTACCCTACCCTACCCACCTACCTACCCTACCCTACCCTACCCTACCTAACTAAAACCTTCAATTTTTTTTTTTTTGATAAAATCTATTCTCGGACCTACCAAATGATGACTGACACGTTATGTCAAACGCCATAAAGTTACATTAGAAGATAGAGTTACCTACATAATATTACATTAAAAATGTTAATATGGTCGTTTTCATATTTTTTTTTTAACTTTCTTAATTTTTTCTTACATAAGAACCTTCTCCTGACAATAACAAACACAACAAAAAAATAATTAGCGAAATCGGTCCAGCCGTTCACGCGTGATGCCGTGACCAAGGGAAATAGGGATTCATTTTTATATATATAGATATTGACCTACTAAAATTAATTACTTACTTATTAACAATCATATCTATTCATATTTGCACGCCGTAGTATGTGGCAAACATGTCTGAGTCTGTATTTTTTTTCTTCATGTTACCTTGCATGCACTTTTTTTTAAATTCTTGTATGTGTACACATTTTTAAGCAAATAAATATATCTTATCTTATCTTAAAGATCTACTTAAAAATTAGTTGATTTGTAGTACATGACCTTTCATATCAAATAAAACTATCGCTCGCTTCCATCTTCGGCCTTATCATCACTTACCATCCGGTGAGATGAAGGCCATGAAGGCCCTGTTGTATGTAAAAAAAAAAAAAAAAATATCGAAATTGATCGTAGATATTGTTCCTTCCTGCACCCTAATTGCGTAACGTATTTTCAGTACATTTTTTCAGACAATCTGAATGATTTTGAAGGATATTGCTAATCTATTGCTTCATATGTTAGAAAAATTTGTCTGCTCCACAACGTAAATGACGCAATGAATGTTGTTGAACTGTGAAACCATTGCGAAAACCACGAAAGCCATTCCTGCTGTAAGTGTCTTACACAATTACCCCGCTGATACCAATGAAGACGAGGCACGAGGAGGGGGAGGGGGGAGGGGAAGTTAAGGGCACGGTTGGCGCAGTGGTTAAGCGATTGACTGCTGCGCTGCGTGTCGCGGGTTCGATTCCCGCACGGAACAAATATTTGTATAACCTACAAGTGGTTGTTCCGGGTCTGGGTGTTTGTGTAAGTTTAAATGTTTGTAACCGCACCCACAATACAGGAGAAATTCCTAGTGTGCATTGAAAAAAGCCACAATCAAGCTTTTGTTTATATTGACTAAGCAACTTGTTTGCATCTGAGCCTATCAAGCACAATGATCACAGCTACTACTTTTATTTGATTGAGATTTGAAACGAGATCTTGATTGGAGTTATCACAAAACCTTTACAGCAATCAAGTCAAAACATAGTTGCTCCAACCAAGATTATTAGATTAAAGTTTCAATGATCTTTATTGAAGTAATCAAAAGCTTGATTGACACAACTAACTTACTTTGTTATAGTTAACATTTTTTTAACTTGTCTCTTTTTTAACTCTTCTACAATGATGTCATGTTAAGGCCAATCGAGAAACTTGTTTGAGCGTTCAATCATTTGAACTAGAAATTGCTACAATCATGTCTGTGATCATTTCGTGATGATCAACTTAACTAAGATTTTGATTAATATATATATCGTCAATCAAGCTAAAAAGTCACTTGATTGGAGTGGATTTTTTTCAGTGTGGGACAACGTTTTATAAAAAATAAAAGAAAGAAAGAAGAAGAAGATGACCTTGATTTGATTAGGTAACCTAGTTAAGACCTACAACATTAGTCAGGGTGGTAAATCATAGAGTGGGAGGCATCACTGAAGATAAAAACCTAGATA
Source organism: Dryobota labecula (assembly GCA_947523025.1). NCBI lineage: Eukaryota > Metazoa > Arthropoda > Insecta > Lepidoptera > Noctuidae > Dryobota > Dryobota labecula. The sequence goes on along the minus strand of OX383300.1, from coordinate 7,504,983 downwards.
TAGAGCACAGAATTTGACAAAGCTCCGGGCCATCGAGATTTGGGAACTAAATAAAAGGACCAAGAATTTCAAACCCAAAATTCGACCAACCATAGTCCTATTAAATTCGTTTGCTCTATACTGGTATCCCCGTATAATTACATTACGCCCCGCTATGCGAGTCCAGTGCTATAAGTAATTCAGTTAGACCGTGGTACCGCACACTTTGGGCACATCACTAATATACCTACGACCCGAGCACATACCTTGGCACCCGGCCCTGAGATAAGCAGCATGTGTGGAGAGAATTGATATGTTCTGGCGAAGGGTTCAAATGTAATGGCATTGCTTACGTTATGTTCTGGATGGTAACTTCATAAATACAAAATGTTTCAGAAATACGGTCCAGATATATGCCAGTGACCTTGCTTGTTAGCTTGCGTGTTCTGTACTGAGTTCACGCAACGCGTCGTACGTCCAGCTAATAATAGGACTCGCCCATCCAGGATAGCTGTCCCAAATAAGACGCATTATTAATTTATTATTCATAAAACAAAAGATATTTTAATAAAACACGTGTACTTAAAGATCAATAATTAAATTATCTTTAAAAAGGTGAAGGTTTCATAAAAATACGCTAGATGGATTTTGCGTGATTCTCAGTTTTTTATCCGTGTTATAAACATAATCTAAAATATTCATATATAAAGTTATTAAGAAAATGCTCTAATTAAAAAAAAAAAAAAACAAATCTTAACACTACTTGTTTAGACGTGATCTTCAGTATAAAATCATTAAAAATCGGTTATAGGCGCCTTAAGTAACTATGTACAAAACTACGGTACACAAGGATTTTTTGACGCTCTAATTACGTTGACAGTGGACAGTGACGTGGGGTGCTGTTGGTAAACATTTGTGCAATGTTATGTGAAATATACATGGAATTAGTATGTACTTTAAAGAAATGTCAAAAAGTACATATATTACTAATTCCATGAGAAATGTATTGAAAAAACAACATGGCGGCGTTAGTTCCGATTTTGATTACGCGCCAAAAAACCTTGTAGCACTATTATCTATGCTATTTTCCTTTACTTTTTTGTTCAGTCCAGTGTTTTAGGTTTAAAAGTTACAAAATCTTTAATGGTCTCGCTCTATAAAATTAATGCATATTGCGACAAGACATACAAATAAAACCTTTTTTCTATTTAAAAAAAATGTATCTGAAAACTGGCAGTTTTCAGTAAAAAAAAAAATGGAATGCCATAGGTAAGATAATTCTTTAAAAAAATGTATTCTTCTAAAAAAAAAATAGCATCCATCTTTTTTTTTATTAAGAAAGTGGCTTGCGTTCTGGATAATATTGTTATAAAAACTCTTTGAATCTACACGTGTGAAAATAATCGAAGGTTATTTCATTAATACATAATTATTATTAAGGCAATTTCACACAAAACCTCAACAATGATAACCAACTTTTGGTATTCCCAAAAAGCCTTATAAAATTGTTTCTAGTTACGTACTCAGTTGCCTATTCAACCTCGATGATAAATTACGCGGGAGCACATTATAACCCGGTGTAGGAAAGTAAATTACGCCTAAGTGACGTAGGTATATAGCATGGGGAAACACGGCTACTTCATTACTTGCTACGATGCCAAGGCCTTAGCACGAACGAGCGACGTAAACGTATCGTAAATACGGACGTTATTTCAATCGCAAATACTTCTTTCCTATAGCATTTGGGTTTATTTTTTTGCGACAAGCACAACCATATACGTCATCAGTGTCATCACCCATAGATAATTATAAATGAAATCTTATTTATTTATTTATTTGGTACACCAACAGCAGTACATACAGAAAATTAACACAGAACAATAAAATAATAAAAGTTCTGGTATATATGCCTATTATACAGCGTGTTACGGAAAGGGTATATCCATACAAACGGGGTGAAGAGAGTATCTGGTTCAGAATCTCTGTACAAAATTTCAGCTCAAAAGCACTAACTAGAAAATTCTTAATATTTTTTTTATTTCGATAGTTTATTAAATTTAAATCATAACAAACGTGTTACCGCCGTTTCTTTGTGTGTAGTTTATTGACACCGATCAGCTGACTTGGTCTAGTGATGTGTAGAATTCAATTGGAAACATTTGATTTTTAGTTAAATGTTTCTTAACTTTTTATTTATGTAGATATAGTTATTAAAAAATATTGCCCTGTAGTTTGTTATCACCAAAAGAATCCGTGCCTTTGATATGTATATACCCTTTCCGTAACACGCTGTATACAGTGTAAATAAAAAATAAAAATAAATATTAATAAAATAAAATAATATTATCAATATAATATTATTTGTAAATCTTAAAAAAAGTATGTGCAGGGGAGTATTAAATATTTTAAAAAATTGCGCGTTCAGCACCGTAGGTACACGTGACAGAAGTGAAACTTCTTAAAAAAATTGTGTATAAGATATTTAGTGTTAGAAACAGAGAGTGAGAGTTATATCTTTCTTCTCTCTCATGTAACGAAATGTGCCCAAACGTGACGCGTCCTTGAAATTTCACTCTCATCTCATTCAATTATCGAATCGCCGCCGCCTATGAACTTTCACTTCAAAAATCGTTCCAATTTACGTTACGTTTACCTACTCCCGGGTTCGTACTAGGCCCACAGCACTGTTAACGACGACATTGCATGTCTATTTACCCGGCGGCATGTAGGAAGCACAGGTTACGACATAAACAAGTATTTTCGTGGAAACAATGAATGGAAAGGAAACGATTAAATACTCGCACGGTTTAAGTAGTCTGAAATGTAGCTTTGACGTATTGTGTGTTGGGTGCATTAAGAGGCTACCGAACGCACAGTGGCGCCCTCATCGTTATTTCGGTGATTTCTTTAATTTTAGAATGAAAATGCAGAAAATAAGCTTTATTGTAATTATTTGCTTATTTTTATTGTAATCATTAAAACGGAGCTTAGTGGCCACTATTTTCCGTTTTAATGATTACAATAAAACATAACAATTTAAAACTACTGTTTGTAGAAATAATAACGTATATTCTTGTGAAACACAACTTGACGAGCTTATTTTCTGCATTTTCATTCTAAAATAAAAGAAATCACCGAAATAACGATGAGGGCGCCACTGTGCGCTCGGTGCAGTCTTAAAGAAAGGTTTAATAATGCGTATTTATAGTTAATGTATTTTGCATTTCTACTTTTGTAGAATTCTATTGCACTTTTACAGAATTAGTAAGCTATAATTTCGCTTATTACCTCGGTCAATAATAGGATATACTTATCTGATTATGGAGTTTCATGTCCGTTCTTCTCCATAGGAACCTACTACACTTTGGAATGAGCAACTAGCTCCCATCTTTCTGAATGACCAATGAATGAATTTGAAATTAGGGCTACCGGTAATCATATTTTTATATTCGGTATAGATTAGACTCGAGTAAAAAAATTAAATATAATTAAATCTATTTAATGGTTTTAAAATAAAATCATGTTAGCAATTAATCAAACGATGTCGTACTCAGAAGCCGTCGTTTGCATTGCTTTATTAAAATTCCCGGGAAAATAAGTCGGAATCCAAGATGGCGGACATCTCCAAAATTTGTTGACACACCAAATAATGAACGATCGCTTTTCCTTACCAAATTAACCACGACATTCTTAAAATATACTCTCGTCGACATGTTATTGATGGTTTGACGATGTTGGGACAAATTTTGTGATGTCGGTTTGTTGTATTTTGTGCTGATAATGGCGTTATATATCGGTGCGACGAAAGGTTAGTAATTGTCATGTTTTAAATTATGTAGATGTTATGACTGATGGAAAAAAAAGTTGAATGCAGCTGAGATGAGAATGCTTAGAGGGATATATGGTGTTACACGAATGGATAAAATAAGAAATGAATAAAAATATAAGAGGAATTCTGAAAGTGGCACCGGTGACTTAAAAGTTGTCTGGAAATCGGTTGTCATGTTATAGGCATGGGATGCGGAGGAATGAGGGAAATGTTGTAAAGAAAGTTTTGAGTAAGTATGAATGTGGTGATAACTATAAGCGTAGGCCAAGACCAAATAAACGATGGATGGAGTGGGTGAAATAAGTTAGTCTAGAAAGAGGAATGACTACCGAGATGTCGAATCGAAAAATAACTTTAATTTTGGAAGTCGGTGTCTTTGATTCCGTATTTTCGTTTTTTGCCACCGACTTCCAAAATTAAAGTTATTTTTCATTTCTTTGTGTTTTTTTATTTTTTATTTGAAGTCGGTTGTTTTTTTTTTTTTTTTGTAAAAGTTTTTTATTCTCTCATACTTCTCTTTAAACAAAAATACAACCAAATTGAGAACCTCCTCCCTTTTGTGATGCATGTTGCATCGACCACATATAAATTGGGATAAGGGCAAGAGAATAATGATTAATCTGATAATCGTGTTAGGAATGATGATTATTCGGAAGTGATTTTGTTGATTTAAATTACATAGTCAAGGTCACTGTATGATTTTCTTTCAGTAACTCCGAGTCCTTATTGAGGTATTGGTATTGCCGACAAATAGATAAGTCTTCTGGAGTTTAAACATGGCATGGGTTTTCTTAGTAGAAAATCAACAATAAACTTAAAACTACAAACTGAAAAGCAAGCATAATTGCACACAAGCCTTTAAAAACAGCATTTCCAAACAAAAATACCATTTCGAAAGATAGCAAAGAATACTATTCTATTTTTGCAAGCTTACTTGCAAACGATTCGTGTCCGTAGGCGAGGTTTTGTCTCATAAAACAGTATGCAAATTAGCGAACCGAGTCTGGATAGTTTTTGGTTAGAGGTTACCAGTGTTAAGGTAAAGCACTTTGTGTAAACTAATGTAGTGAAATTTAATGACAAAATATTAGCTCTGGTGTGCGCGTAAGAACGGTTAAACATCGTTAAGTTTTTATGTGGTTTTAAGATGTTTTAAGAGTTTAAGTGTAAAACCAGCCGTAAAATTTAAATCTTCTTTGTTTTATTATTTAAACTCGCTTAACAAATAGTTCTTCTTTTCGTGTGGTTATAAATGACCAACCTGGAGTTAGAGTTTTTATGCCACACATAGGCCGCTGCTTGGCTACACATGCCGTCAAGAAATATATCTCAGGCATTCTCACGATTTTCTCACGTTGTTTTCCATCACCGTTTTTTAAACAAGTGATAATTATACAATACGTACATAAATCTGAAAAGTCAGAGGTACGTACGTGCCTTCTGGGCGGCGGGAATCACTTTTGAATTTTCAAGGGGTTGGTCCGTCAGAAAGATGAAGCTAGTTGCCGATTCCAAAAAGTAGTAGGTTCCTATGGAGAAGAACGGGCAAGAAAATCCACGGATTCTCTTTTAAAATAAAATATTGTTACAAAATATGGATTACATCATTCATGTTGAAGATATACATGTGAGAACAATGTAGAAAGACGTGCACGTTAGTAGCGTCCGTAATAAAAACAATTCAAAAATTAAAATAAGCTGTGGCATCTAAGAGATGAAATCTTGTACCTACAACTGACAAGTGTCAAAAAAGTATTCTCTCGGTGGACGAATTATAGGTATACAAATACTTATTTCAATCTCTAAAGGCAACGCAAACGATTGTGAATAGAAATAAACATTTTCTTGCCTAAATGAGTTCCTGTTTCTATTTGTATAAAACCTCCTTTGTCCCTCAAAAAAGGAAGCAAGCCTCTTTCCCTACAGCCCTCATTTTTCTCTTGATTAAATTCCTAATGGTCAGAGAGTAGGTAGGCTACGTTTGGCGACACCTCAAAGTATCATAAATTTCAGGGTGAGCATAACATCCTGGCGTACAAATGGTAATTAAGCCTTTGAATATGGCGCCGCACCGTGTGGTGGTTCTGTATTAGGGAAAGGTGTACCCAACCCTTTTGAAAGGTAGGATTATACGGGTAGCTACAGGACAAAGTTTCACCTGTGAACTTATGACAAGATACAACCGGCTGCCAACGGTATAGCGAATCACTCTTCGCCGATTGTACGGTTCGCTGTAATCACTCTTAGTCGACGGTTGATTCCACGAATAAAGCCATCGCCGATAGAACTATTCGCCGAAAACACCGTTCATCGATGGTCGCTTCAGCTACTACACCTTTTACCAATGGAACGGGTTGCCGAAATACTTCAAACACAAATAATTTAAATTATATTATAATATAATTTACCAGATCCCCTCTATTGTTGGTGAATCATTTGGGTTAGGTTAGAACTGTGACCATTAAAGCGCGAAGGCGAGCGACCATATGGAGCGTGCTGCGGCAGCGGCCGCCGAGCGCCAGATCCCCTCTAAGTGAAATTAAAGTGAAATGTTTTTTTTTATTTGTACAGTTTCGATCAGACGGTCAATCCGAATAAATAACTATTTGTAAAAACCATAGTATTTAATTTATTAGAAATTTACATAAGTATTTCGGCGACCCGTTCCGATTGCTAAAAGGTGTAGTAGCTGAAGCGACCATCGATGAACAGTGTTTTCGGCGAATAGTTCTATCGGCAATGGATTTATTCATGGAATCAACCGTCGACTAAGAGTGATTTCGGCGAACCGTACCATCGGCGAAGAGTGATACGCTATACCGTTCTGAGCTCAGATACAACTGTGCCTACGTTGACTAGATTAGCTGGAAATTGATTTATTTCAACTTAGCATATATAATCAGCCTTCAATGTTCAGCTCACAGCTGGGACACCGACTCTTCAAGAGGGAGTGGGCTATAATACACGTACAAGGCACGTACTGACGGTTTTGATGCACTGTGGCGTAAGAAATCTGCCTCGCTACTCCGCAGGCTGTGTGGTAGTCCTTACACTATCCTGTATCAATAGCCGCCCGGGCAGACAGCCCGCTAGTGTGGGCGCTTGCAAACCGGACCCGTTCTGTTTTAGTTATTAAGTACTAACATAGGCTAAGCCATTTTGTTACTAACACTATAGACCATTGTATTCTGAACAAATAAAGATAAATAAATAAATATAATCTACCGGGCCGAGTCCGGATTGGTAGATGTACGAATTTTCTTTTGGTCCTAGGACACGCTGGTTTCCTCACAATATTTCCTTTCGCCGTTTTGAGCAGTGGTATTGAAACTATTTACACAAACTGAAGCACCTGCCTCGGGTCGAACACACGTCCTACTCGTTAATCGGGGTTGTTACCACTGGGTTACCACTGCTCAATATTGCGCTATTTCAATCTGTTGAAGTCAAACTTTTATGGTTAAAGTTATTGTTGTTGAAGGAATTATTTTTAAAGTCAAGGAATTAAACTTAACTCAATTATAATTATAATCAAACCTAGTTTACTGAGAACTCACATGAAGACGTTTACTACTGCTGAGCATGAGATCTTGGGTTCGATTCCCGAGTCGGGCAAAATGTTATTGGATTTTCCATCTGGAATTTCTCAGTAGCACCCTGGAGTTTGAATTTGTGCCCGGTTGATGGCAATAGGCTCGCTCACTATACATGGGACTCAAGACGCAGATATATGTTAGTGACCTTGAGCTTGCGTGGTTTGTACTGAGCTTTTAGAGGTATGGGGAACAGGGTGTAAAGTTCACTCATACTCTATAGTAAAGGGAGGATCCTCCGACCAGACGGGTATTGTGTCTGGTGGGCAACTGCCCAATGGTTAATGTCGGGATGTTGTATATTTGCTAGTCGCGCGGTAAACTCTGATAGCGCGATGCAGGATTTGTGACGTCAGGTCTTTGATGCGTAGTTTGCATGTGGCGTTGTTGATACCGCCACAAGCTCACGCAACGCGTCGTACGTCCAGCCAGTATTAGGACTCACCCATACAGGAGCGCTTTCCCAAATAAGACGCATTATTATTTTATTATACATAAAAAAGGTATTTTAATAAAACACGTACACTAGAAGATCAATAATTAAATTATCTTTAAAATGATGAAGATTTCATAAAAATACGCTAGATAGATTTTGCGTGATTCTCAGTTTTTTATCCGCGTTAGACATAACTTTACAAATTAATTTCACTATGTATTTAAACATAATCTAAAATATTCATATATTACCTTATTAAGAAAATGCTCTAATTTAACATGTTTTTTTTTTTGTTTCAAATCTTTAACACAGTGATCTTCAGTATAAGATCATTAAAAGTCGGTTATCGTCTCCTTAAACATAACTGGAGAAATGTGGATGTACTAGTGCACCTCTGCCTATCCCTTTGGGGAATACAGGCATAATGTTAAGATTTTTATTTTAGATTTAACCGAATATATTCTTTATAACGTTGTCATAAGACATGGAATCAATTTACTTCCTCACAGAAAGAATTATGTCATTCACCATTCCAACAAAAGACGGAAGCCTACGTTGAGTCCGTTTTAGATCAGGCTGCAGTGATCGAATAATCCAATTCGGCATGAAACGCTCTATCTATCGATCCTTTATAAAAAAGCGATTACAAAATCAAGACCTGCATACGCATAGTATAAAAGCTAGGTTCATTAAGGCGCTATGATCGGCGCTCGAGCCGACTGATGTAGGCTCGCAAAGTCGCGAGCGGTTACCTCGCGCATTTGGTGGGTTTAAAAATAGTATTTATTTTTATTGAAACATAGCCTACCCTAATAGTTATATTTTTTTTTGTATTGTTTGTCAATCGTTGAGCTCCTTAGGTTCTGAGTTGAGCTGCACGATTACTGACAAATGCGTGCACTGACTGGACAGATCCACTCAATCGGTGTGGTTTTTTCCTCAAAATACCATTTCAAACACCAATCTACATGGTTTTCACATGATCCGACCATGATTATGTATGGACTTTAAAAGAGGCAGTGCCGTTTTGAGTGGATGTGGCGCATATTTGCCCCCAACTTGTTATTTTCGTGTTTGTGTTCTTTCTCTGCGTCATGTTTGCCGCAAATAAACGTATTTTCTTTCTTTCTTTTTTCTTTACCTCTGAGTTTGTTTCGGCCTTTCTTCTCAGAGTAGTCAGATAGGAATCGCCGATCTCATCCAGTTTTTAAAATTTGATTGACGTGTAAAAGTTTTGTACAAACATACTTACAGTAATAAAATTATTTATCATTTAGTCATTATTTTAATCATTTTATCACGACAAACTCAGCGAATTGTGCTAAACAAACTCATTTCCTTTCATATTTTTTATAAAAAAATAAGAAAAAACGTCTGTTTTGTAGCTTTGAGATTGAATAAACATTACGAAAAGGGGTAACTTTGTGATATTTTCTACTAATCTCGTTATTAAAAGCTACTGCATGTCCACCAGATCCTTAAATAAGATATATCTCTTATTCAAAATTTTATAACATTGTTTTTAATGTTTCCCATGGATTCAAAAAACTAGTAAGTGCGAGCTCGGGTCATACCGCCTTAAGGCGGGCTAACCTCTAGGAAATGTAATTTTAATGCCATTTTATTTAGAAGCGGTAATGATTAAACACGTGAAAAAATTATATTTTGTTTTTGAGACCTTTCTGTAGGTACGTCAGGTACTCGTTATATAATTGGACAAAGTTAGCTCGATAGAAAAAAAATCCAAACATACCCTTATTTTATAGATTAAAACTCATTTTATTTCAATATTATACTACTTTATATATTGAAAGTCACTTCAAAATAAACGTCTATGATGATGTAGTGTCCGTCGGGTTTAACATTGTTAATATCGTAAAACATAATTTTCAACCCAAAATTAACGAAGTTCACCTCAAGAACAAGAATGCACGCTTCAAGAACCTCGCCTTAAATAGTAAAACAGGTACGCAATCTATTCCAGAACACCTATTTTTAATATGACGTGTAAAAGTGATTCCGATATCCTATTTACAGAATAAACGATTTCATTTCATTTCATTTCCATTTTGAAAATATAAATCATAATGTCACTTTCTGAATAACCTAATGATGTTCTTAACGGCACAACACGCAACTCCTTTATTATTTTTACCAAGTTTCTTGACAAAATATTAATAATGTTAATACAAATAAGTAACTTTGGGGAAATCATGGTTGACCCCAACTGAACTTTGTGAGGTAAAAGTTTACCGAACACCATAAGTTGCTTCCTTTCCTACAAAATTCGGGCCAAATTTTTTTCTTTGAGTTTACCCATGTATACATACAAATAAATAAAATTGAAATGTCTGTTTGTTATTTCAAAATAACGGCTTTTTACTAAATAAATATGAAGGATTACGGTACTTATAACAAAAAAAAAAACAGTTTTGACATTTCTGTCTGTCTGTTTGTTGCGACTAATCTCCGAAACGGCTGAACCGTTTTTTTTTTTGTTTGATTTTTTTTGCCATAACTCATAATAATTTTCCTCTATTCCAGGTACATTTTCCTGGCGATCTACACGGCGGAGATGATAATTAAGTGTATAGCTAAGGGGTTCATATTAAATAAGTACACATACCTTCGGAATCCTTGGAACTGGCTGGATTTCGTGGTCATCACTTCAGGGTACGCCACCATCGGCATGGAGGTTGGCAACTTAGCTGGTCTCCGTACCTTCAGGGTGCTGAGGGCTTTGAAGACTGTTTCTATAATGCCGGGTAAGCAGTTCGTTAATTTTAATGTTAATTATGTTAATTTAATATCTAATTTCCTCAGAATTCTTAAAGGTTGGCACACATAATAAACTCGGAAACGGATCGTAACCGTATCAATTCAAGCCGTTTAGTATTCTTTGCATGAAACTCTCTACTGAAAAGCACACTAATCGAAATCGTAACGTAAATGATTCGCTCACGAACCGCGGTGTGGCACGTGGTCAACCAGCGGTCCCCGTGCTTACGGCTCGTCGTCCCCGCGCTTGCGTCTCTTCGACCACACTTGTCCCTCTCACCCTTCCCGCGTTCGGATTCAAACTGATCTGGTGCCAGCCAGGTCAACCAGCAGCGGTCAGCAAGCCGTAAGCGCGGCGTCCGCGTCGCATAACCCTTAAAACGCCCGCCCTTCACCACTTCCTAGTGCTTTAGCTGGGAAGAAGTGGCGCAACAAACTCCACAGTATCATAGCTGTCTTTTCAGTTAGAAAAACTAGATCCTATACAATAGTAGGTATGTAAAATAATTAACATTACGAGACACAGAACAGTTTTGCCATATTTTATGTCAGCTAGCACACATCAAAATACCAGAAAATACAATGAAAACTATACTCAATCTAAAAACGAAAAAAAATTAAATAAATAAAATAAAAAGTGTATTATGGAACAATAACACAAGACAAGTACATCAAGTAGAACGATGATAGCCGCAAAAGTATAAACTGTAGCGCAGCTACCAACACCCCCCTCCAGATACAGAATGGAATGACGTTCCATGCAAAATAGGTAATTAAGTTAATTTTAGATTTAGTTAATTAATAATAAAAACAAAAAATAAGATAAAAATAAACAGTACAGGACTTAGTATGATTTGATTTGGGATGTATTTTGACGTTTAGTTAATGTGGTGAGTGTAGAGTGAATGAGTGTGTGGGTGAGTGCTAATGAGATGTGCGAGGGGTGCTTGTGGTGTTTGTGGCATGTGAGTTGCGTTTAGTTTTGTTGGGGTGTTTACGGAAGTGACGAGTATTTTACACTTCCACGAGTTTCTCTGTTTTATCATAATTTTGTGATTTTAACCAGGAGTTAAGTTTTATTTAGCATTTGCTCTTGTTTAATGGGTAGAAAAAAATACTAAAACTAAACTTACCTAAATAAAAATAAATTGCACGAAGAAGCGAGGTTTCGGGCCTGACTCCCGGTACAGATCGCTTCAAGTTGTGTAGTATTATAACTCGAGTCACTGTGTTTTATAACTATTTTATTGAACAACCAATGTTATACAGCAAGACATGTCCGCAAAGTACGGCCATCAAATTTCGAATTCCCCGTACTTGCCGAGTGTGAACGACTCGTCATATTGATTCTAAAGGTGTGACCAAACATAAAGCGGCAATCGATCGCAGCTGCCGCGCGCGGCTGGCCGCGCTATGATTGGACGACTGCCGCGCGCGGCAGCCACGAGCTACCTGCCGCGCACGGCGAACGCCGCGAACGGTTAGTATTGGTTCGCCAGTGGACGGACGCATTTTATCAAGTAAAATGTATAATGAAACAGCAATTCGTCTTATTGAAGTATATGGCTTCCATAGTCCATTATGGGATACTAGGGAGCTACAACACACGCGGCCGTTTTCATTGTGGTTTGAATACGAAATAAAGAGCGCGGCGTGTCTCGGACAAGCCGCGCAGCACTGCCGCGCAGAAGATCTAAACTAGTCGCGCGGCAAATTTGTGTCTTTGAATACCGCGCGTAGCTGCCGCGCACCTTGCACGCCGTGTTTGGACACACCTTAACAATTCCTAAAAACGATAAACCTACCGTTATTCGGTTTATTTATAATTTAAAATGTTTTATTTATTACTATTAAAAATCTAAACTAACAGTTGATCTTCGGAAAAAAACGATTAGGTATATGTTTTAGCTGTTAGTTTATGTATAAGAATCTGTGGTATAAGTTAACACGGGACTATTTCACTTAAGATTTCACCCGCACTGATAGGCAAGGGCATCGCCAAGGGGGGCAGCGAGAGGCAGCTGCACCCCCCCTTGAGACCCAAAAAACGTTAGCCAAATGCAAAGCAACCTAAGTCCTAACAAAAAACCTGGTTAAGAAGCACAAGGGCCATGATGGGTATCCACAGAAAACTTATTAATGAAAACTTACTAGATTTTCATAATAGACCACTGAAGTTTATGTTTTAATTAAAATAACCTAAAGAAGGGTCTCGCTCGACCACAACAATGCCAAAGTGCCTATATGGTTTAATAAAAATAAAAACTTTGTTGTTGTCGTTGAAATTTGTTCCTAAAAGGGGAGGTGAAGCAAAGCTGCCAGTAGGGAAGAATTTGATTTAACGTGCCTTTTAACATTCTTAGAAAAGTGCAGTCATACTTTAATCAATACCTAAGGGCCAGTTGATAAATCACTCAACCAATTCCCAGGTAGCATTTTTACGTCATTATGTCGTCCGATTACGGTACTGCTCGACGTAAGAGACGTCATGTCTTGACGTCGGGGGTCCTATCAGATGACGTCAATTTGTCACAGCCTCAAGACATGACACTAAATCGACGTCACCAGGACGTTCCGTTGAGTACCAGACGTTAAATGACGTTAGTGTGACGTACATAATCGACGAATAAACTACGGACCTTGGGAGTGATGTCATTTTTTTGCCGCAGACGTCATTTTGCTACCTAGGTTAGAGATTTTTAATTTTTTAATTCATTTTTAATCGAATTACATGACTTATACACAATCCATATTAATATTATAAATGTGAAAGTAACTCTGTCTGTCTGTCTGTTACGTTTCCACGCCTAAACCGATGAACCGATCGTCATGAAATTTTGCAGAGATATAGCCTGAAATGATGTCCTATGTTCCATTCTCCATAGGTACCTACTATGCTTTGGAATGGGCATTTATCTTCATTTTTCTTACTGACTGACTCCTTGACAGTTCAAAACTGCATGTAAATGGTTTAATTGAAATAAATGATTTGAGTTTGAGTTTGAGTTTATGGAGAAGGACATAGGCTACTTTTTTACGCGATAACCGACATCCACGCGGGCGGAGCCGCGGGCAAAAGCTATTTAATTCATTATACACACAACAGACCATACAATACAAAATAAAAACCGCCGCACTATCAACACTTACATCAGTCACCGACGACTGTAGGTGACGTGCAAGTCACTGCAGCGTCTAATGTATGGATAGTCGAACCTGTTCGCTATCATCATCAGGACGCTGTTGGAGCTGCCGTGCACCATGCGCACCAAAGACGCGCTCCGCGTTCCTCCACTTACGCTTCGTTGCTTAGAAGCAGTCGACGCCGACGCTAGCTTCGGCGAATATGCCCGAGGCACTATAATAGTGTCGCGGCAGCCCGATCAGAGCTCTGAATGCGTTTTTATATTGGACACGGAGGGCTTTGTGTGCTTTTTAGGTGTGCTTCACCCACAATCTGCTGTACAATGTGTACAATTTAAAACAGCACGCCCCTCCACAAAAAAATCCACAAGCATTTGCAACGAGCATTGGCGGGGCGTGCAATTTTAAAGTAAACGATCTCTACAGCTGTTAACGCGCGCTGGATAATTTGTCACACTCATTTTACGATAATTTTCGTTTGAGAAATTGGTACTTAATCTAGAAGATGGTTAGTTACTGCAGTCTGGTGGTTACTATTTAGCATACAGGTATAATTTAACTACCAGAAAAAAAAAATCCCCCAGCATTCTTGTTTCCATTCCATTTAAATCCACTTAACTCAAAGACGTTAGCCTCGCAATTTATACTTAGAATACAGACAGACGAAACTACAACTGAGACTAGTTCGTTCCCGATTTGGTGTCTGGGAATTAAACTCCCTAAACAAACGAGAGAGAGGTTCTTATTTCTGTTTCCGAAGAGTGAGGGAGACAACACGAGGACATTGAAGACGTTTATTTAATGACTCGTTAAACCTTCTCTTACTAAGAGGCTTAACGGTAAATCTCCAGATTAAGATCAAAAGACACTGAATGAAGATTGCCCAAACAAGGAAGAATTAAAAAGAATCAATTAGACTTAATGAGTGCAAACAATCCAACAAACGTGATAATGTTTAAACTTGGATTCAAAGCTCCTAATTACAGTTTTTTCACAGTAATGCTGTATTATTGCTGATTTCTAATCAAAAGTCCTCGAGCAAAGACACACATCGATCCTAGTTATACTTAGAATGCGGACAATAGGGATGTGTCCTAGGTAAAAAAAAAAAGAAAAGCTGTTTAGTCCGTCAATCAGATAATAAAAAAATATTAGACACGTATTTTTTGCTTTATCATATTAATAAAAAATGACTTAGATAAAACACATTAAACTTGGGGAGCGGGGGCTCGTTACGTCACAGCTACGTATAAAATCTACTGAGAAGTGACGTCATGCAACATTTGAACTCAAAGTATCGCCATAATGTGTCGATTACGTAAAAAAAAAAAAGAGACGTGTTCAATATTTTTTAATAATCTATATGACGGACAAAACATATTTTTTTAGTCATCATCCCTATTAAACAGGATTTGCACCTCTAGGAGCGAATTCAAGCGCGATAGTCTACATTGTGTGGAGTGTGGAGTTGTGGAAAACTTACATACATCACTTATTGATGGACTGTGTTCGATACGAGTCTGATAGAAATTATGTGTTGAGGGTTTTGAGGTTGATCCGACTCGATTGAGGCACATTTCATAGAATTCTGTCTCAACTAAATGATGAAACAGAAGAAAAGAAAGAAGAAAGCGGTTATAAAAGTCCCTAATGATAAAACAATAAAAAAAATACACCACACTAATAATATTAACCCATTAAACGCCATGGGGGGCAACATATGGGCGTCACTTGTTTAGTAAAAGGAACCAGGTTAAAATGCCCAATTGTTAAGATAGTCATATTTTTTACTAAAAATCAAATACAATCTAACTGTCTGCAGTGCCGTGGGGATCATATCAAATACATATTAACTTCATATCTGTGCCCGACGGCCCATTAGAGGTGCTTAAAATTGCCTCTGACTCGCGGTCATATGGTGCCCCCCGCGGCCCCAACGGAACTATTGTATGTCGACCACATGGTGTCCCCCACGGCTCAAACAGAAAGACTGAGAAATTAAAGCGGCGTTCAACGTGTTAAACAGCCTAAACTTTCCAAAAGTATTAGGCTATCAAATACAAAAAGCATTTTCTGAATCCATTCAGTATAAGTTTCAAAGTCTTAGGTACCTACATACTTTGTGTTTTATATATATAGATAGATATAGAAGATTGTGTCACATTGCCATTCCTATTTTTCTGTGTACCTACATACTTCGTTATTGTTGGCGTAATGTTTAGAATAATAATGATGTTATACTTACTGTTAGCTATGAAGGCAACTTTTTATAAAATAAATAATTTACCAGGTCTAAAAACCATCATCAACGCACTGCTGCACTCGTTCAAGCAACTGGCAGAAGTAATGACGCTAACCATCTTCTGCCTGATGGTGTTCGCGCTGTTCGCGCTGCAGGTCTACATGGGGGAGCTGAGGAACAAATGCGTGAAGAACCTCGTCGTGCCGCCGGGGGAGAACTTCACTGAGGAGGCGTGGTCGGCGTGAGTACAAATTATAATTATACCAGCCCTATTACTGCCCCACTGCAGGGCAAAGTCCTCTTCTGATACAGAGATGGTATGAGCATTAATCAACCCGCTTGCTCAAGGCGGGTTCAAATGTTTTTAATTATACAGAATGGCGATTAGGTTATCACTAGAGTTCGGATATTCGGATGCATATTCACCTAAAGTTGAGATGTTGGCTAATATGGAATGCGCTTTTGAATCGAAATAATCCCGCGGTTCTGGCATCTACAAGTTTAGGTTTCTGATAAAATATGTTTCTGGTACATTTACTTACTTTAAAATGTTGGTAAAAATCCAAATTCTAAATAAATATGCTTCAGAATAGTTATGCAATCCAAGAATCCCGGGTTTTCTTTTTTTTTTTTTATAAATATTTTTAGGAGTCACTTACATACTACACACTCGACTAGTTCATTCCCGTTGTTCGTAGCAACACGGGTTTTTTTTACAGTTAAAATATTTTCAGAAGCCGCTTCCCATACTTTCATAGCCAAAAATTAACTTTAGGTAAATATGCATCTGAATATCCGATCTCTAGTTATCACATTAAAAAAATTAAAACTGAATTTATCAAACAAAATAAATAGTGTAAATACTGGCACGAAATAACCCACCCTAAGCCACTAGACACGCGCGGGGCGATTGTATCAACAATTCAACACAAAATGTATGGTATTGTTAACAAATAACCACAAATTAAGTTTAATGTTCTTTATTACTCAAAAAACCAAAGGTTGACTGGTAGAAAATGCCTATGGCATTAAGTCCGCCTCTGTACATTTTGTGTGCTTAAAGTATTTAGTATAAATAATAAATAAATAAATGATACTAAAACGAAAAAAAGGTCCCACGGCTAGAATGTTAATTTTAATTAATTATTTTAATTGTGTATGTGTAAAATACGTAACGTAGAAAACGTGGTTTCAATTAATGTCATAACCTAATCGCCACACTGTATTTAGAAAGAAACATTTCATTGTATTTACTTTATTTGAACAAAATTAAGTAAAACATATAAAATTAAAAAACCCAATGTAGGGTTCCGTAGTTGGGATGAATTTATCCAATAAACTTAACATTGTAGTTGTAAGTTGGTCAACTATTACTCGGTAACTTGCCTACTTAGCTGTGATAGTTTTCCTTTTAACTTTGTTATATATACTACTGCTGTGATTTTTTCACATATCCAAATACAACCGTTTAGCTTGCTTGTTAGAGTCAAGGATTCCCCCCCCCCCCCGGGGGATACTTGACTCTAACAAAAATTATCACTTTAAATTTAATATTACGCACACGGATCCGAAAATCCGATAAAAAAGGTCGAATCAAAAGTCAAATCCCGCTATTTTAAACTAAAAGCTTCCTGAAATCATTTACGCATGATAAATTCCGTAAATATAATATAAGTAGGTATGGTTTAACAAAAAAAACGCCTGCAATAATTACAATTCTCGAAAGTAATTTCCGCTCTGACGAACTTTAGCGAACGGTTTATCTTTCCACCAAGTTTCAGAAATCAATTGCTGTAAAAACAATGAGCACCATCCCGAATTATGAGCCTGCTCCAAGAAATTTAAACCAAGGGATTAACATTAGCAGTTTACAAGTGAGATTTATGAAGTCCAGTAAATTGTGAATACGTTTTATTATATTTTCACTTCTTAAAGAATATATGTTACACGTTTTCTAGAAAATGCGATATGATTTTTTAATCAAATTGTAAAATACCTAACAACTTTAAAATCGAAGAGATCTGCCATAATCCGATTGATATGAAAATTAAAGCAAATTGTTAAATAAGAACTTTGAAATTGAAGGGATCTGGACCTACCACGACCTGTTTTTGGGTTCCGCAGTCAACAAGGAACCCTTATAGTTTCGCCATGTCAGTCTGTCTGACTGTCTGTCGGTTTTTTCGTTGTTTGTTAGTGATTTTCATCACTTTTGTCCCAAACTTGACGACATCTAGCGCTTCGGTATTCATGATGCTTAGGTGAAGCCAGGATGCTTAGGTCTAACCAGCAGTGGAGTCTTTAACTGATTATGATGACGATAAAGGATTCTCGTTGATTTATTATACCTATACCCCACAGCTTTTTCTGTACCATATCCTACGAAAAAAAATCTTCCTGCTTAATGATAAAAGTTTCACTTTCAGGTGGATCCAAGAACCATCAAACTGGATGGTGAATGTGGACGATGTGCCTATCATATGCGGCAACCTGACAGGAGCGAGGCACTGTCCCGCAGAGTGGACCTGCCTATGTGTGGGCCCCAACCCCAACCACGGGTACACTAACTTCGACAACTTTCTGTGGTCCATGCTCACCACATTTCAGTTGATCACCCTGGATTACTGGGAGAATGTATATAATATGGTGAGTTTTAAACTTAATACAGGGTGACTTTAAAATAATCGTCAAAATTTAAGAGGGTTTTCTTTCTACCCATCAATATAAATAACTTTTACTTTTACTACTCTTACATCGAATTCACAAAAAAAAATCTTACATATCCAATCCAAGTCCTTTATATCCCATAATATAAAGGTCGTTTTTTTTTTTTTTGCGAATTAGAAGTTGGTCCCATTGCAAAAGTTGTTTATGTTGATGAGTAGAACACTCCCTTAAATTTTGTCGATTGTTTTCAAGGTCACCCTGTATATTTTCTTTAGGTTTTTTGAAGTGAAAACTTCTTTAGGCGCGTTGAGCATTTTTTGGGTGAACAAAAATCATGAACCTCGCGTCATCGTCACCGAACGCTTTCCATGAGTTTGAGTTTTGTGTTTTCACTTCTGTCGGCAATCCATAAGACTGCCAATTATTATTTTATTATCTCTAGGAACTTATCCTGTATCGTGGGTGCGTTTACAAACATTTAAACTCACATGCACAAACAGCCAGACCCGGAACAACGACTAACACAACAGTTACAGTCTTCTAGTTTCATAAGATAATCTCATAATGTTCCCACTGTTGGGACTAAAAGTTGTTGTTTATGATGTTAGTAATACAGTCCTGCAAGTTTCTTAGGGTTTTACCAATAACCCTGTATAGAGATGTCATGCGGAGATCGTCACTACTGCGTTTGAAAACAATACGTTGAACAACCCAGGTAGCATTTTTACGTCATTATGTCGTCCGTTTACGGTACTGCTCGACGTAAGAGACGTCGTGTCTTGACGTCGGGGGGTCCCATCAGATGACGTCAATTTGTCACAGCCTCAAGACATGACGCTAAATCGACGTCACCAGGACGTTCCGTTGAGTACCAGACGTTAAAATGTCGTTAGTGTGACGTACATAATCGACGAATAAACTACGGACCCTAAAATGACCTTGGGATGACGTCATGTTTTTGCCGCATACGTCATTTTGCTACCTGGGAAATGTCATGTCCCGAGCAGCACTAAAGCAACTTGGGACATAATCTTACTCTGCTGTTCTGTGCACGACAAATGTCATGTCTCGAGCACTACTAAAGCAACTTGGGACATAATCTTGCTTTGCTGTTCTGTGCACGACAAATGTCATGTCCCGAGCAGCACTAAAGCAACTTGAGATATAATCTTGCTCTGCTGTACTGTGCACAACAAATGTCATATCCCGAGCAACACTAAAGCAACTTGGGACATAATCTTGCTCTGCTATTTTGTGCACGACTGCTCTCAATAACTCTTGCTATGGCAGAATATAAGTTACATAGACATTGTAGAATTCTACACAATAGACAGTTCGTTAGATTCCGGATCATTATCGTATAGAATTCCCCGTGGTATGATTTTCCAGTGGTGTAAATACAATTTTCGTATATTTGTTGCAAAATATTATAGGCACTGTGAAGCTCCATCGGCTTGATTGCCTGGCTCGTAACAGTTGGATCGTGTTACAAAATTGAAGTTTATTGCACAATGCATATCTATACTGTAAAACGGTTGCAGTTTATCAAGCTCACAGGATATTTTTAACATAAACGCAGAGTTGTACCCACATTTCACCAGTTATGTTTAAGTCCCATGTAATAGGGGGCGAGCCTATTATTATCAACCGGGCCTAAATCCAGACTCCGGGCTGCTACTGATAAATTCCAGATCGAAAAACCCAATCGCACTTTGGACGACCTGGGAATCAAACCCGGGACCTCAGCAGCAGCGCTTGCGACCACTAAACCAAGGAGGCAGTTATTTTTAACTTACAAATAATATCGATTCAGCAATCAAAAGTTTTGGTTGGACATAAAGTTTCTGTAAAACAAAACTTTAAACGGCTATTGACATGTCATCATTTCAGCCGAAAGACACAATTAAAATATTTAAAGAGTCAGTCTTCTAAAAAACCGGCCAAGTGTGAGTCGGACTCGCGCACGAAGGTTTCCATACCATTATCTATAAAAAAGTCTAAGTATTAAAAAAGACCTCACATTAGATCATGAAACTTTGCATAATAACTGAATTAAATATAAAGCAGATACAATGTGTTTTTTTAATTTTTTTATTACAATTATTTTCACCGTAAAATGAAATTACCTAAACTTTCGACGCTCCCTGTCGTTAATGACGCCACTCAGTACGCGAGCAGTAGTGTGAGAGAGATAAAGATTGAATATAAGCTGAGATACCTATCATGGACTCTCAAGTCGAACGAATAGTAGCAATAAATTAGGTATCCCAAGAACAAATTTAACATTGTAATAGAAAAACATGTTCTCCCACACATTCCAACTGCAAATGTAAGTTTGTACGCACAATATCGAGAGATTTACCATGTTATTTTGAGACCATAGACTTACTTATAGATTTCTCTGTATAAATCATTTTCTGTATTTTTTCAAAACTTTAGTTTCAATAGTTTCGGAGATAAGGGGAGGAATGGTCAATTTTCGTCTATTTTCACTTATACCTTTAAAACAATTTATTTTAAATTTATAAAGAAATTTATATTTGAGACCCTCACAGTATGCCCTTTCATTTGATATGACATACGACATACAGTTTGCAATTTTTTTTTTTTTTTTTTTTCTTATTTGCCCCCAAAAACTCAATATTCTAAATTCATTTATTTACGATTCATGTCCGTGTTTTTGATATGTATACCAAATTTCAACTTAATCGGTCCACTACATTCGGAGCAAATTGGCTGTGACAGACGGACAGACAGACAGACACACGAGTGATCCTATAAGGGTTCCGTTTTCTTCCTTTTGAGGTAGGGAACCCTAAAAACAAACACATAATAAAAAAACAATATCTCTATATTATCAACATCCACAAAAAAACTTAGTTCATCAAGCATGCACCTAACTAAACCCTTCAAAACGCTCCAACGGTTTTGAGGTCAGAGAATTTTATTACAAAGGGTCTACCAGACTTTAGCCAAATGAAGTTTACGTGAGTTGTGGGTGTGGTCATAATGTGAGGGTCGTTTACCGGTCGCCCCTTAATTAATTCTAAGAGAACCGCTTTCAAGATGGCAGTGCGACTAGAGCGCTCTTAAACGAAATCCTGTGACGTAGAGATAAATTGCTGAATCTATTAGTGGATTCGTGTACTTTGGGGAGATTCAATGACGGTTTGATTCTATTATTGCTGTAGGTACAGTAAAGTTTGTTTAGTTGAACCAGAACGGTCAGTAATATAAGTCGATTAACACTTCATATGCATACACATGATTCGATACGTCGCTTTTCAGAAACGTATCGAATCATGTGTATCAATTTAGATGATAAGTAAAAGTAATAGTGTTCATCGTACTTTGTTGCTAACTACACCTAATTAAACCAAATAAAAATTAAATATACGACCAGCATAGCCTTAATTTCACACCCCAGGGTATCCAACAAATTGCCTAGACTACTCTAACGGGACTAGAAATGCTGAATTCTATCATCAATCATTCACATACGCCGTTTGGGATTTGCATATAGGGAGCTGAATTCGGAAATCGGATCCACAGTCCCCTGGGCAGACTGGTTTGAAGCAATGCCAACTGACTGTTTCAGTTACCATAGCAATTAGTCAATTCATATGAACAACACAACTCATGAAACTGATTTTAAACTAAATTACATATAGTAGCCAACTTTCGACGAAACGGTAGCACGAAGTTAAAAGTCAAATAAAACTTTTGTACGGTATACAGTATATTATGTTTACTTAAGACGCAGATACATATATGCCAGTAACCTTGAATGGCTAGCTTGCGTGTTCTGTACTAAGCTCACGCAACGCGTCGTACGTCCAGCCAGTAATAGGACTCGGTTCCCCGGTTCTATATAATAGGTACCCCTACTCATACTCTTTTCGAACGTGTTTATGAAAAGAGCTGATTTCAAACAACCACGTCGTAGCATGTGTGTGCTATGCCGTAGCAGTTCGAAAACAGCATGGTTATGAGCTGCAACATACTCCTAGCATGTATATTCCAGGCCTCACATTATTCAAAGTATGTTCCTAAGCAAACACAGAACACGTGCTTATCTTACGGCAGGTCGGGCAAGCGGCGGTTACACTAATAAATTACTTTGCACAATCTTCTACAGCGGTTTGGGAGACAAACGTTTAGAGGCACGGGCGTCTGGAGACCAACTAAGTATGTTTATGTTTGTTTTCTCTCTTCTGCTAGGAGAACATGACACGGTTTGACACTAAAGGGATGCTGTTACAGCTATTATTGGCCACTTTAATTAAGACTTGGCTTCTGTGTCCGGAAACGAGTTGTTTGATTAACTAGTCGTATCTTTTAGTAGAGGTTTTCATAGAAAAGACTGAAGATAATTTTATGTTAATATTTTGATTATAAGGTTTAGACTTATCTTCAATAAGCTTTGAGCTTAGCTTAGAAGACCATGCTTTGCCTAAGTGAACTGACTTATTGCTATGGTAACTGAAGCAGTCAGTTGGCATTGCTTCAAACTAGTCTGCCCAGGGGACCGTGGACCCGATTTCTGAATTCAGCTCCCTATATGCAAATCCCAAACGACGTATGTGAATGATTGATGATAGGATACAGCAGTTCTAGTCCCGTTAGAGTAGTCTAAGCAATTTGTTGGATACCCTGGGGTGTGAAATTAGGGCTATGCTGGTCGTATTTTGAATTATTTGGTTTTATTAGGTATAGTTAGAAACAAAGTACACGATGAACGCTGTTACTTTTACTTATCATCTAAATTGATACACATGATTCGATACGTCGCTTTTCAGCATTTCTTGTAATAGCTAAGAGTTAATAAATAAAAGAAAAATTGTTTATTCTGCACAAACAAGACGCACAAAAAAAAAACCGGGCAAGTGCATATCGAACCTTTTTTTTTCTTTTTTTTTTCCGGGGTGGCAAATCCTCATGGATGTCCTCCGCCCTGGCGCAGGTGCAGGGGTCTGTCAGACTCTTAATGACTAAAAACCATCCGGGTGTTCCATCTCACACCTACGCCGGGGGTGGCGGAAACGTAGATCCTTCCGCAACCCCCGACTGGCCCGGTCCGGCTCCGGTCAAGGGGCGGAGTGAGGTGTTTGACTCCCCCCGCAACGTCTAAGAGGGGCGCGTGTGGAACACTACGCGCCGCAGGTCCCAGGACTCTTCGCTGCCGACCCGACTCGACAAAGGCCGGCAGCGACAGGTCACTGAAGTGCGTATCGAACCATTTTTTTTTTTTTTTTTTTGACGCTGAGAAATTCATTACGCACGTCGGGGGACGAGATGGGGTATGTGGGACTCCCTGCCAAAATGGCAGTATACCCACTAAAACTCAGCGGAGTTCCCTCATCGCCTTGATGGGAGGGTCATGGGAAACCGGCACAGCCTTTACGTCCACAACCCTCCCGGCGCATGCCCGCCTAGCTGGCGGGCCCCGCATGCCCCTCAGCCTGGGGGCGATATGGGAATGACCGGGAACACCTGGCCATTCCCGTCCGACACTGGTGGAGGCCTGTGCAATACAGGCAAGGGTGCCCCCGCACCCGTTGCCTGCTGGCCTCCACCTGGGACCTCGCGCCAGACGACCCCGCGTCCAGGCGCCCCTGGTCCCCCCGCGACGGGTCAGGTTAGTGGCCCCGCCGCCTACCACTTTTCGGCCGCAGAGGATAGGGAGAGCGGCCAACGCAATACCGACACTCCTCTTCCTCTGCGGCCCCACCGCGTCCGCCATTCAACGGTGGCGACCCCGTCAAGGCCGCGGAAGGTAGGGAGAACGGCTCACCGCAATACCGGCACTCCTCTCCCGCCGCGGCCTCCCACACTCAGTCGCGATGCCGCCCATTCGACATCGCGGCCCGCCTCAGTTGCGATGTCGCCAAAGCGGCACCGCAACCTACGGCCGCTACGTCGTCGGCTTAGCCGCAAAAGCCCTGACGAGCGGCTCACTCCTCGGGTTCCTCTTAGCTTCACCGTGACCCTCCAAGCCACGGCTACTGAGCCCCCCCGCCTCGACAATGCGGGAACCCACCGGGGGGGTGCGTTTCGAACCTAACCTAACCTAACTACAATGTTAAGTTTGTTCTTGGGATACATTCGTCCCAACTACGGTACCCTTCATTGTGCGTGGTCCAACATGCACTTAGGCGGTTTTTTTATAATCTACCATTTGAAAAGCATTATCTTAATGCTCCCACTGCTCGTACAAAGACCTCCTCTCTGTAAGAGGGAGTGGGCCATAATCGACCACGCTGGCCCAGTGCGTGTTGGTGGATGGTACTTGTTATTTGCGAAAACGTTACGCTGCAATTGAACAGCGGTAAAACCGTCTATCTCTTGAGAGTAATTACCTACTGATGCTCAAATGTTAGTATAGACCCGTGTCGGTTGAAAACATTATACATTTGTTAAAAATCATGAACTAATTACAAAACTACCTAAATATGAAATCATGAACCTGTAAACCCTGTTTTATAGGCCCCTTTACTTTGATTTAAACATAAAATGGTGCGTAACTACGAAACTTTGAGCAATAAAGATGTACGGAGGTAATGTAGGTTAATTGCCACCGCGCCTTTCAAGTATTTTGGGACAGTTATTTACTGCCTATAACTATTATAATAATTAGGTTTATTATAAATCCATTCACAGTTTAAAGCCGGTAAACAAAGGAGCGGTATATTATTCACTAGCTTCTGCCCGCGACTTCGTCCGCGTGAAATTTCTTATTTTAACGTAAAATATAGCGTAACGCTAAGCGAAAACGAAATAATAGTGCGGGTGGGTACCCGCACTATTATTTCGTTTTCGCTTAGCGTTCTTTATTTATTTATTTAACAATTTATGTACACACATATAAACAGACAAGAAGAAAGAAACAGAAAAATACGTACAAAGGTGATGCTTACGAGTATTTCTAATGAAATCTCTTCCAGCATACCTGCGATAGGAAAGTAGATATAGAGATGTAGACAACGTGTGTAAGAGTAGAAGAGATTTTTTTTTTACATGAAATCAAAATAGCTATACACTAATATAAATACTTATAAACATACTCGTACATTATGAGAATATACTTGCATACATACTTCTAAAATAAATATCACTCAAATATATACTTAGAACTACAGTGTAGTTCTTTTTTACTTTTTTTTATTTTTGTTCGGCTCCTTAGAGTCGTAGCGTGATGTTAAACAGCCTAAAACATTCCTTAAGAATTGATCTATCAAAACAAAAATATTTTTTCAGATCAGACTGGTTAGTTCCAGAGATTAGCGCGTGCAAAACAAAAAAACAAACTCAAAGCATTTATTTCAAATAAATCAACTACAGGTACTTTTGAATTGTCAAGGGATCAGTCAGTCAGAAAGATGAAGCTAGTTGCCCATTCCAAAGCGTAGTAGGTTCCTATGGAGAAGAACGGGCAAGAAACTCCACGGACACTCTTTTAAAACAAAATATTGTTATCAAATATGGGTTACATCATTCATGTTGAAGACATACATGTGAGAACAATGTAGCAAACTCTTCAGCTTTAAGTATTATATTATTAGTATTATTATAACTGCCTCGTTGGTCTCGTAGTTGCAAGGGTGACTGCTAAGCGTGGGTTCGATTCACAGGTCAGGCAAATTATTATTGGGTTTTTCCATTAGGAATTTCAGTAACAGTCCGGAGTTTGGTTGTTGGCGGTGATACCCCTGTGCCTCGGAAAGCACGATAAGCCATTGGTCTTGCGCCTGATCTCTCTCCAGTCGTGTCGGATTGCTGTCCCATCTATGAGAGTGGGGGAAGGGTGAGTGCACCTGCGTCTGCGCACACACTTGTGCAGTATAATATCTCCCGCGTAGATGGCTAGTCTCCGCTGAGATTGGCTGCCATGGTCGAAATTCCGGGGCCCAGTCTGCTATTTTTATAAATTCGTCACTCCCAACACGATCCCATGGTCATTTTACTAAAAGTTCGTAATATGCTAAATTCATAATGGTCGATCATTGGTCCGGTCACTGGTCTCGTAATAGAATTGTATTACAATGGCATTTTGAACATTTATTCATGCCAGATTACATTTATATATATTTTTACATATTATTTAGTAGTGTTATAAACAATCAGAAGTAGTAGGAAGTTGGAAGTTTAGTAGGAAGTTTCATCTGTCATTATGTACGAGATTACCAATTCTTTCAATAGAGTGCCATTGGAAAGTCATAATGACGCCATTATTTTAGTACATTACCAAACTTGTCAAAATCAACAATTATGAAATCAATGACATCTATCCATTCTGACACTATTGTAATACTCGTAGCAGACTTGAGGCCGA
Source organism: Dryobota labecula (assembly GCA_947523025.1). NCBI lineage: Eukaryota > Metazoa > Arthropoda > Insecta > Lepidoptera > Noctuidae > Dryobota > Dryobota labecula. The sequence goes on along the minus strand of OX383300.1, from coordinate 7,477,983 downwards.
GGCGGACCTGTTAGTATTAGTATAGATTAAAAGACAACAAAAAAGCCTTGTTTAAAAGCGCATTTGTAATTCAAACCAGTGAAAAAGCAACATCTTTATTATATGATAATTTGGATGTAAAACTCAGTTATAAATCGTGATCTTATCAGTCAGAGACCCTGCTGTTTTCACCACCATATTGTTCCGGGCCGTCCGTTTCGCCGGTCCGCTAAAACGACCGGAAATTCTAGTGACAACACTATTTATACGGATCCGTTTACTTTAGGACGGCTCCAGTTAATCCGTCTACCTTTATATCCGTTGGCGGTTTTTACCAAAGAAGCATGTAAGGCCGAAAATAAAGTTTAAAAAAATATATAAGGGTAATCAGTGTCAGGATTTTTAAAATTTTGCACCATCATGCGTGCATGAGATAGGAGCCTTTTGGCCTCGTAACCTCGTACAGAACCGACTTACCATGTTAAATAACTAAATAATAAATAAATAAAAATTGAAATTACAAACAGACATTTCAATTTTATTTATTTAATATATGAAGATAATAATAATGAAATGCTGTTCGTTGGTAAGCACATCAATTCAGAACGGCTGGAGAGATTTGGAAAATTTTTGCAATAGTCCGAATCAGGTTCTTAGGGAAAGAAAATTTTTAAAAGTTGCCGGGATAATTGGAAAGTTCGGGAAAACTGTAAGTGCTTTTTCGAACAAAATTGAAGGACAGGACGACGTCTGTTTGGTCAGCTATTTATATAACTGCAGGAATCTCGTAAGATATTCATACAACAGATAGATAAAGAATACAATAGAAGGCGTAAATATACATGAGAACCTGTAATGTTGGCTGAAGATCGATATTAAAATCTATGGCTTAGTAATCAAGCCACTTCTCTATTGGAGCATTAGTATTCATCGTTTCGATTGTTTCATAATTAATTTCTCAGTCTTTCCTAAGTGGGATATCAATATTTGAAACGACCTGAACACTTCTGAATTTGGAAAACTTTACTGAAAGAATAGAAAGAAAATGTATTTATTGTGACGTACAGGAAGATCACAAACTAAACTCAATGATAAAAGTATACAAAGAAAATTACATTAAAAAAAAAAAAAACAAAGAACTTTTACAAAAAGAAAAAAATATATTAAAGAATATATAAATAAAAAGATTGTAAAGATAATATAAATTATTATCTTTACAATATATATATATATTTTAGTAAAATAAGATCAAAATTTTGTTAAATAATAGCAATAATAAATATTATCATTAAATTATTTTACTTGATTTTTAAATTCTTTCTATATATTAGAAAGAAAACACATGTTGTGTCTAGGATTTGAACACCTCCAAATATTGTGCACGGCAAGCGGTATTGAAACCTCCGAACTACTTAGACGTTGTATAAGACTTCGTAAATGTTAAGCTTATTGTTGCTCGTCATTATATGCATTAATAAAAGTATTAACTTTTTATTGAATAAAAACAATATTTAAAACAGAAAATACTTATTTATTCACTAAAACAATACATTAATTGTAATAACATGTTTTTGCAAAATACAAAAACCAACTTGGGCCTATCACGGATTTGAACGCACATGTCTTTTGGGGGGGTAAGGACTTAATGAAGTTTTGTGTACCTACAGCTGTATAGATTATATTACTAAACATCATCCACGATTAGAAAAGAATACGTGTCGTAAAAAAAAGAAAACAACTGAATTTGTCACTTGAAAGAACACATTTTCCGCTTAAGAAAAAAAAAAAGAAAAAGAAAAGAAAAATAATTTTATTTAGGACACGCACAAGAAATAAAAACAGTTAAAAAAAATAAGCATATATTTTTTTTTATTGTTTAAACAACAAAATACATAATAGAAAAAGACCTGTGCGAGGCCAAAAAGGCCCCTATCTCAGCATAAAGGGCACTATTACTATTTATTACACCCTATGTTAATTAACCATGTTTATCCCCAGGTGCTGTCATCGTGCGGTCCGATGTCAGTATCGTTCTTCACCGTGGTGGTCTTCTTCGGCTCGTTCTACCTCATCAACCTGATGCTTGCCGTCGTCGCGCTCAGCTATGAAGAGGAGTCGCAGATTACGCAAGAGGTATGTAATGTAGCTAAGCGACACTCCGTAGCTCGCTTTTCGCCCCGTGAAAACAAATGACATGGTGTGTGGCGAGCATCAACGCCGCCTCCGAGTTGATTATTGTTTGGATGGACTCATTTAGTTCCCACGAATAGCAAGTGGCGCTCTATAGTTTCTGCCTACCCCAATAAGAAAAAGACGTGGGTTTATGTATGTATGTAATGTACATCATAATCAGCCAATAATATTCCCACTGTTGGGACATAGGCTCTCTTCTAGAGGGAGTGGGTTGTAATCTACTACTCGGGCCCAGTAGGCGTTGGTAAATGTCACATTGTCTTCGAATTGTTGGTTTTAGGACATGCCGGTTTCCTCACGATTCCTTTAACGTTTTAAGAGCAGTGGTGTGGTATTTACAGTTGCATTAAGCATTAATATTACCTTTTACTGAATGGAAAAGATTATGCTTAGATGGTTTGGTCATGTTGAGAGGATGAATTAAAGGCGTTTAACAAAAGGTGTGACAAAAATCCTAGAATGACATAGTGACCTTTTTTTTTTTCTTACCTCTAGTCTAGGTCTGAGGTGACAGAGACAAAGTCGACGATGGAGTGAGCTTACCGGAATACCGGTATTGAAAGCCCTATTGCAAAGTCAATCCACAATAATAAATCTTATGTCTGCATGCATGTCACCCAGGGTTTAAGAGAGCAAAGCTCATTTGTTCAACATTATCATAAATACGGGCTGGTGTCCGCAACTCCACGACAATGCGCGTATTTTGCGTAAGGATGGGAATTCGATTATTCGATCTATCCCAGCTCCTCAAAGAAGGCCAGCAAAGCCTTGGTGTTACTGACAAACTCACGTAGGGTACCTGGGTTACCGAAGTACTTGCCCTGTATGTGGTGACCGCCGGGCAGCACATGAGTTGCTGTCTCGTCGTCCTCCATGCAGGCCCTGCACAGCGGACTGTCTGAGACTCCTATGACAAAGAGGTGTTTATTAAATGACCCATGGCCAGTTATAGCTGCTGTAACTGTACGCAGCTGTTGTTTCGTTCTCATAACATATCGTTATCGATATCATAATCATACCCGGAGATACTCATTAGGGGTTCTTCGCTAGATTCTAAGTACAACAAAGACTATTGTCCCTTAAAATACACCTATTAGCTTCTATATTCTTCTATTAACTTGATCCACATTGTCATCCAGGAAAGGAAGAAAGACTTGAACGAGCACCGCGACGATAGCACGTTCAGTTTCGACCCCACGTCGCTGGCGGTGCGCACGCTGGCGAAGGACTCGCGCAAGCGCATCGATGCGCGCAAAGGCCTGCTATTGGCCTCCTACTCACGCAAGCGCACTAGGAGACGTAAACGCGGACGGAGCGCCATTCATCATACTGCTGCGATTGCTGCTGTTGCCGAGTGAGTAGTCAGCCTATATTTTAATAAGCAAAGGCCTGCTATTGGCCTCCTACTCACGCAAGCGCACTAGGAGACGTAAGCGCGGACGGAGCGCCATTCATCATACTGCTGCGATTGCTGCTGTTGCCGAGTGAGTAGTCAGCCTATATTTCATTAAGCAAAGGCCTGCTACTCGCATTGGCCTCCTACTCACGCAAGCGCACTAGAAGACGTAAGCACGGACGAAGTGCGATACATTATGCTGCTGCAGTAGCTGCTATTGCCGAGTAAATGAACAGCCTTATTTCAAAACATCGTGTGTAGGCAGTTAGGCACTTTCTACCAGAAATATGTACCTACTTATTCTGTATGAAATTATTTACCAAATAAATAACTCGGAATTTACTCCTATTTACTACTACTATCTAAGATTGCATATTATAATTAACATCTTATAACTACCTAATTAACTAATAATTTTGTAAGATTTAATATATTTTTTATATTTAAATAAAATTAATGTGAAGTTCGACCGATACCGCTCTACCGCGCCTTAGGAATACGCGGCGAGGTGGGGAGCAGGACGCCACGTGAGCGTTGACGAATGAGTGGCATGCACTGCCGTATCTGTATCGGTCGAACTACAGCAAAGGAGATTGTAAATTGCATTGCACTAAAGTCTAGTGTAATAGGTTTTACAAATTAGTACTACAGATTTAATTCAATATGCTACATCATTTATGCTCCACGCGCAAGAAAAAGTAATTGTTTACAACACTTTATATCTACTCGTACTAAGTATTCTTCAAAATGAAATGGAAATATTCGCTCTTTAAAATGATATTTACCGTGAAACTATGTACAAATACAGTTGCATATGTCCCACTGCAAAATTCAGCGAGACATTAAGGTAGGTAATGTATGTGACCGGATGCCGGCAGCAGGACACGACATCTGAAATCGCTTGAACGTACTGGGACGTGTTTTAGGAGCTGTAAATGATAAATGGTTTTATTTATGTAGGTAAGTGTACAGACACTTATACACGTCAATCATATGTATATTAAAACTAGATGAGGTCGGCATTTCGAATCTGACTACTCTGAGACGAAAGGCCGAAACAAACTCAGAGGCCACATTCTCTTTTAAATTCCATAGACATAATCTTGGTCAAATCATGTGAATACCATGTAGATTGGTGTCTGAAATGGTTTTATCAAGAAAGAACCACACAGATTGAGTGGTCCTGTTCAGTCAGTGCACGCATTTGTCAGTAATCGTGCAGCTCAACTAAGAACTTAAGGAGCTCAACGTAGGATTCAGCTGAGAGATTTTTTCCCGAAAACGTAGATAGTACCCAGTGCCCAGTGATGTATAAAAAAGGAAGATACGGCACCGCTCTAATGTCACGTTAACAATATTGGACTAGAAATAATTACATGTAAACAAACCCACACAACTACATTTCCTGATGTCGCGAAACAACCAAAATAGAGAAGTAAGACGCGAGCTGCAGCGGAAACGAGATAGCAATAATTGTCACTGTTATGTACCCATACCAACTCAGAAACAAATGACAACCTCGAAAGCAATATCAAAATTCAGGAGAATTTTAAAGAAAATAAGTTTTGATGTAGAAAGAAAGAAAGAAAGAAAAATAGGTTTATTTGTCACAGAAACACGTGCATACAAAAAGATAATTAACTTGAGTAGGTAGGTATACAGAAAAATAAAAAAAACAAAATAGATCTACATTCCAATCACGAGCACAAAACCAAAATAGTCGGCAGCTGCACGTCATGACTGTGACAAGAAGGCTTCCACTCAGCATGATGCTGTGCTATGAGGGACCCACAACACAGCGCTGATTTTCAGTGGTTACCCGGAAAAGACATACGGAAACCAAGTCAGGTTTAAAGAATTGAATTGAATAAACTCCACTACTCTACCCTACCCTACCTACCCTACCTATCTACCTACCTACCTACCTACCTACCTACCTACCTACCTACCTACCTACCTACCTACCTACCTACCTACCCTACCCTACCCTACCCTACCCTACCCTACCCTACCCTACCCTACCCTACCCTACCCTACCCTACCCTACCCTACCCTACCCTACCCTACCCTACCCTACCCTACCCTACCCTACGCTACCTACCTACCTACAACTTTAAAAAAAAAGTAGCCGATTCTCAGATTTTTATGAAATTTTATATGCATATTCAGTAATGCATATAAAATTTCATAAAAATCGGTCAAGCCGTTTCGGAGGAGTATGGTAACTAACATTGTGACACGAGAATTTTATATATAAGATTGTACCGGCTCTCATTAGTGCCATTTATGATTATTTGACATACTCGTACAATCGTGTTCGTCAAAGTAAAGAGGCACAAGCGATAGGAGGAGTTAGGATCGTTAGGAGTTACGTAACGTTTAACATGAGTTTGACTACAATTAGTGCTCACACCATTCTGACTTGTATTCAGCCTTTTGAGGTGTTCCTCAAAAGGCTGAATACAAGTCAGAATGGTGTGAGCACGACACAATACTAACAGACTAATAAGTATATGTACTAGTTAGTCAGTTAGTGTTACGTCGTGCGTATAGGTAGGCACTATAGTTGGTAGCTATTCCGGGAACATGATATAATAATAATAATACCAGCCTATAACTGTCCCACTGCTGGGCAAAGGCCTCTTCTTATACAGAGAAGGCACGAGCATTGATCACCACGCTTGCTCAAGACGGGTTGGCGATTTCAGACTTATATTAACTATAAGTCCAGGTTTCCTCACGATGTTTTTCCTTCACCGATGTCAGTAATGTCCAAGATAAACTCGGAAAGTACATATGAATTGAAAAAGTCACATTGGTACTTGCCCAGATTTGAACCCACAACCTCATGCATGAGAGGCGAGGCCTTAACCAACGGGCCATCATGACACAACATGATATACTTAGGTAATATTAAACGCGATACTCAGCGCTGATTACAATCAATAACTTTGCAAAAACAACTGGAATTTCAATCAAAGTCAAAAGCATTTATTTCAAATAGGCACATAAATGGCACTTTGGAACGTCAAAATTTTCAAGGAAATAAATTGTTTCTCGTTGTCCCTTCCAAAGTTAGTTTCGTATGGAGAAGAATGGGCAAGAAACTCCACCATTACTCTTTTAAACTGTTTAACAACACTTTTCATGGGTACATTAATTATATCATTAAATGTGAAGACGATGTACCAAAATCAATCATGAGAAGGCATAATATGGAATCATATTAAGTTCAGTTTTCAGAAAATATTTTTTTTTTAAATTATTATTATTATTAATTATCGACTTCCTCTGCTAGGAAAATATATTTCAACGACTTTTATACTACTTCCATAGAAATATATTTAGAAGTAAGCAAAAAATAAATCTTGTTCTGATTCCCAATTTCGTTTAATGTCAATAATATGGCTCTCCAAAGTGTTGATAAAATTGTTGTAGAGTCTAATTCTTTTAGTAGGTACCATTAACGTACGATATTTTATTGTTGAACATTAGATAGATATATAGATATGTAGGTAGTTACACCATAAAAATTACAGATATAAATGTAGAACTGTTACATATTGTGTCACAATGGGCGGTCTTATCGCTAAAAGCGATCTTTTACAGTTAACCTTTGGATGGATCATAAATAGAAGGAGAAAATACTGCAGGTAGTCAGTGGTGTACCATTTACATATACAATAAATACATACACACATAAAACATATAGATGATTAGCCATATAAATATATACATACAATAATAAACATGATACAAGAGCAAGGACCTTCAAGTAATGATGATTTTTAAGGAGAGAGGACGTGATTTTTAACCAGGATTTTAAAATTGGAAAAAGATTGAGCACACCTTATCGAGACGGGCAAGGCATTCCATAACCGTACTGCTTGAACTGTAAAATACTTGTCATAAAAGCTAGTGGAATGCATTGGCATCTCTAGTCTCAATTTTTCTCTTATCTTAAGTCTTATCTTATCTTATCTATTATGTGTGTCATGAAGGAACTCATTTGACACTACCTGCATTTTACACTGAGAGCCAATGTATTAGTCAGATATGCATGGCATAAATCCATGCCCCTATGATCAGAGTAAAAATGCCTAAAATTAATGTCTACACAGCAAATTGCCTAAGCTGTAAATCGCCTAGAGATCAAAATGTTTAACATGCATTTCTAAGTAGTCGAGATGGTTAAAATAAACTTACACTAGGACCTCTGAACTGTAGGTTAGGTTAGGTTAGACTGTGACCACACAACGCCAGAAACCCTACTCCCTTTCTTCTCCTAAAATAATAGACATATTGCAAGGTAGGCATTTTGGTTCATAGTCAGAATAAATAAGGTTTAGTTCAAATACTGTATAGACATATTGCAAGGTAGACATTGTGCTTCCTAGTCAATTTAAGGTTTAGGCAATACTTGGCATAGACGTTTTGATTTCCAGTCAGCATGATCATAAAGGAATCCATGCTTTAAAGCTAAGCAAAGAGCAACTACGTTCACTGTGCATAAAACCAAAGAATGTTATTATACAAACTATCAACACCAGTAGAAATGATTTATCTTGTCATGTCATCCGTATAATATCAATTTCCACATTTTTCCTTCTAAGTAAGGGACGCATGGAAAAATGGGATAGGAAATCGTAAGAGGTCGCCAAAGTATTATATCTAAGTCACTGGGCAGCAATGACCGATGAACTGAATTAACCCTGCGCTGCGGGATACCACACGAAGTTAAACATGTTTTTCCGATGTCAAAGGTATATTATAAGATTTCTTAAAAACAAATCTGGAGGCAAATATAAAATTCCTAATATAAAAACTCGTCTAGGTATTAACTCTGACGTTTTCTGGAGTGAAATCATATAAGAAAAACTACGGCAAACTAGGCTTCCCCGCGTGCCATTTTTTATAATAAAATAAGTTAACATCAATTTTTATATGCCAGTGAAAGTCTCGTCAAAATCGGTCCAGCCTTTTCGGATTTTAGCCGCAATAAACAGATAGTCAGACAAAAATTTTAAATACTGTATATATTTTCACATGCATTTAGTAAAAAGCTGATATTTTGACAGGTCAGTTGCGAGTGCTAACTCGCAACCGGCGTGCATGTATGACCAGATGTATGGATTTAAACCAAGCTGTTCCGTGTGGTACCGGACGTAAAGAATAGCATCACCCATTGCCTCCCGTGGGTGTCGTAAAAGGCGACTTAGAGATTTACTAGAGAATGGGCAGCAGCTTTCTACATATATGCATTTTTAACACCATACTGCGATCGCCAACTGGCGATTAAGGCAAACCCCAATTCGAGGAGGCCTATTTCCAGTAGTGGACGTCTTTCGGCTGAAATGATGATGATGATAGATAACAAAGTAACTACAATGTACAATGAAAGCTCAAGTAGAACAGTATAACAGGGCCTGAAGTCTGCTATTACAATAGTGTCAGAATGGTCTATCATTGATTTCATAATTGTTGGTTTTGACAAGTTTGGTAATCTACTAATATAATGGCGTCATTATGACTTTCCAATGGTCAGCCACTGACACTCCATTGAAAGAATTGGTAATCTCGTACATAATGACAAATGAAACTTCCTACTGAACTTCCAACTTCCTACTACTTCAGATTGCTTATAACACTAATAAATAATAAGTAAAAATATATATAAATGAAATCTGGCATGAATAAATGTTCAAAATGCCATTGTAACACAAATCTATTACGAGACCATTGACCGACCAATGATCGACCATTATGAATTTAGCAGATTACGAACTTTTAGCAAAATGACAATGGCATCGTATTGGAGTGACGAATTTATAAAAATAGCAGACTTGGGCCCCTGAACGCAAGCACCTGATGCTATATAAGCAATATTTTATACAATGCGATTCCTCCGAATGGCTCCCTCGAGCCACGGAGCGAACACTCAAAGAGGTCATTTCCTAACTTAAATAAAACTTTAGAAATAGAAGTATGTATTTCTAGACTGTTGTTGCGGCGTTGAAGAAAGAAATATTGTTAGGAAAAGTGAGAGAATTTAATTTCGCCGTTCCCGGCGAATAAAATGGTAATCGTAAAAACTAAAGTTCACAGGAAAAATAAAAAACTGTTTTTCGTGAATATCGCATTAACATATATACATAGATGCAATGGGATGATGGCCGTTGGGGTCGGAAGGTTCTGGAGTGGCGACCACGTACCGGAAGACGTAGCGTTGGAAGGCCTTCCACAAGGGGGACCGATGACCTTATGAAAGCCGCAGGAATCCGCTGAATGCGGGAAGCACAAAACCGGTCGAGGTGGTGGTGCTTGGGGGAGGCCTATGTCCAGCAGTGGACGTCTTTCGGCTGAAATGATGATGATGATGATGATGATGATATATACATAGCGGATTTGTTTAAACACAAAAAGAAAGGTGATTTTTCACAAAATAATTGTATAATATATTGACTAATATAACTTTCTTAGAAATTTTGTTAGTAAAGAAATTAAATTCAGCATAATCTTAAACTGTAAAGCAACATTACGATATTAGCATTGCTATGTTATTGGTCGATAAATAGTGATAGGATCCCATATCGTATCTAATGTACTATTATCATTTTATTCGCTGACAGACAATCAATTGCAGATTAATGTAATAGAAACTTATACTTATGTGTATTCCATGGCAAAACTTAAAGATATTAAGATAAAATTGTCTGTTTCTGGAATAAAATTGTATTAAGCTTTACGAAAGCTATGTTGAATACTTTTCCCACGAATATAATGGTAAGAATGGTAGAATAAATGGAATGATATGGATGAATGGTAGAATGGTAGAATGGTATAATGGTAAATGGTATAATGGTAAGCTTACTGGAAATGTAACGTATCGAAAGTATTGTAACAGTCTCTGACAATTTTATTCGTAGCAAAAAGTCTATTATGCATACATATAAATAATATTGTTAAATTCATTACAATACACATAAAATTCTCGTAACTTCTGCAATAACCGTAGGAAATATCTGAAAAAAATTGACAAAGTGTAATCTGGCTCCTAAATATCGAATATGCAATAAAGTTAAAACTATCGTAATAGCACATTACCATTTTATTATAGTGTTAGGAATAGTAAATAGTGATCTATTTTAGTTTATCTAGTGGAGGAACCAAGCGGGATAAACAAACTTACAGTTACAATGGCTTTCACTCTGACAGTTAAACAACATTCATTGTGTTATTTACGCTGTTGAGCAGATAAGTTTTTCGAACATATGAAGCAATGGATTTGTAATATCCTTCAAAATCATTCGAATTGTGATTGATAGTATGTTACGACACAGTCAAAGTCAAAACATTTATTTCAAATAGCCACATAAATGGCACTTTTGAACGTCAAAATTTACACGGATATAAAATTGATTCTAGTTGCCAAAAGGTAGTTTCGCATGGAGAAGGATAGGCAAGAAACTCCACCGATACTTTTTTAAACTGCTTTACAATACTCTGTATTCATCAATTATATCATTGCATGTGAAGACGATGTATGTACCTTGAATAAAATTACTATACCACAACAGGTAAAAACCATTAAAAATGAAGCAATGACGGATAAATTAATTATGTACTCGATACATGGTGCTCACATATTTACAAATATTGTTAGAGTAGATGATTTTACTAAAAAAATTACAAATAAAAATTCAGTGTGTGAGTAAAACTTATCAGACTGTAAAATTAATGTCATAAAAATAATACATTATACAATTAAATTAGCAACCTGTTTTATTTTGTCTAGACCAGTGGTTCTTAACCTTTTAGTGATGAGGGACCTACCTAGTTGATATTCCACCAACTCGCACTAAGCGTTTTCAAACGTCTTTTATAATGCGCGCAGCAAAGGAGTGGAACTCTCTGCCTGCGTCTGTGTTTCCGAACGCATACAACCCTAATCTATTCAAAGTGAGAGTGAACAGGCTTCTTCTGGGTAAGCTCACTCCATCGTAGACTTTGTCTCTGTCATCCAGACCTAGACTAAAGTCAAGAGCAAACTCATAGTAGAATTTAAAAAAAAAAAGGGACCATTTGACAAAATTTCAGTCTTACCATGGACCATCAACTGTCTGAGGTAATAAACAATTTAATGTAAATTAAAGGGTTGTTTTATCTACAAATAAAAAAGGCATACAAAAAAAAAGCTGTTGGCTTTGAACAATAAAACAACCCTTTTACATTAAATTGTTTATTACCTCAGACAGTTGGTGGTCCATGGTGAGACTGAAATTTTCCGATCCTGGGGATTGTCTACTTGCACACCGCCCCAAGATCGGAGAGTCCCACCTATCAGCCAACGTTCTAAGAATGGTGTTGGGGCTGGCGCGAACACGGCCTAACAAAGAAGGTCATCTCTTGCGTATGAAGGCTGAAAAACTATTGACGTCCGCGTCGGCAAACATGCCGGACGCGCTACAAAAACGCGGCAGCCCCGTCAACTCCCGGAACGTGTTATTATCTATATCTATATTGTGTGCGCAGGTCACTATATTATGCCCTTTGCGTAAAGTTCACCCACAGGCTGCATGCCCGACATGTGCATAATCTGACAAGCACTTGATCGTTTTTTTTTTTTTTTTCGTACTTTAACAGGTGGGTAGGTAAATTAACATAAGAATTTATCTGTTGCTTTAACACTTAAGGCCTCTACACACCAAACCCGCCGTCTTTGCCCGGCGGTTTAGGCCACCGGGCTTGTTTATCGCAAAACACGCCCGGCGGGTTAGTCCGCGGCGAGTTTGATGTGTAGAGGCCTATACCGGGATACAGAGTGCTTAGTGTCTCAAAAAAAAAAACATAACAACTTTCTAGCCGCGGGTAGACAGACAGACAGGCGAAACTAAAAGGGTTCCTTGTTGACTACGGAACCCTAAAAAGATTAGTACGAGTAGGTACTACATCATTTTACTTCGAAGAATTTTGTTTAAAGAAAATATTCTATCTATTATTTTATTTTTTCTTGGAGTTGTTTTTACCTAGTAATTAATTTTTACTCCACTTAATGAGGTAGTAAAAATATAGTCATTAAGTAAGATCCTTTAATAATGCCTTTTTACAAGGTTTTATTTCCTTCTATTATAAAATTAAGTTAATGGTGTAGGATACCTATCTCTTTCAAGATATAATTTATTCAACAACATTCGATGGCCCCACCGAATAAACGTATATAAGAGAAAAATGACAACTTTTCAGCAAAAAATAAAAACGTTTAAACTTCAATAACGCTCATTTCGTTGTAAATAGGTACAAATAATGTATAATCGAATTATTGGTAAAAAAATAAGCTATAGACTTGTATATTTACTTTCTTGGCGACTCAAAAAGCATGTAATTATAACATAAACTATTATTCCTATAATTTAAAAAATAATTATTTCCCTAGAATAAAGAAATTCACGTGTTTTTGCCCGCGGCTCCGCCCGCGTAGATGTCGGTTATCGCGTAAAAAGTAGCCTATGTCCTTCTCCATATCCCAGGCTATATCTCTGCAAATTTCATGACGATCGGTTCAGTGGTTTAGGCGTGAAAACGTAACATACAGACAGACAGACAGACAGACAGACAGACAGACAGATAGACAGACAGACAGAGTTACTTTCACATTTATAATATATAAGTATAAGCATAAGTATAAGTATATAAGTAGAATAAGTATGGAAGTATGGATATGGATAAGTAAAGGTTTTTTGCAAAATATCTCAAGCAATTTTAAAATTATAATAATTATACGTAAAAATAAAAACGCTTAGATAAAAAAAAAACATTGCTATGGCTTTTTTACAACTTAGAGATGTTTCTCTTAAAATACTTATTTCGTGTATGAAAAGATACACCTTATACGAGTATAAATGATATAAATACGTTCCACCGAAATACCTTTGAACAAAAGGTAATTATCTCTCCAAATATCATTCAGAAACAATGGATAGGTGAATAAGCCGATCGATAGAAATTCTAATGTGCTAACAATTTATTAATGTCATCGGCAAATGTCTTTTCAATAATAAATATCAATTCTGACATTTATTGAATGTGTATCATCTTACCGATATCTTTTGTTAGTCATTATTCCTTTCTCATTTCCTTTGTGAGTTTATATTTCTATGCACCGTATTTCTTACATTCATTAGGTGACTAGACTCTTTCTTTATTTTAGGCTATGGACTATCTACCTCTATATAACCATACTATATTATTACTATAACTGTAATCCACCCATACTTCCAAAATAATATTATAAATGTGAAAGTTACTCTGTCTGTCTGTCTGTATGTTACGTTTTCACGCCTAAACCGCTGAACTGATCTTTATGAAATTTGGCAGAGATATAGTCTGGGATATGGAGAAGGACATAGGCTACTTTTTTACGCGATAACCGACATCCACGCGGGCGGACCCGCGGGCAAAAGCTAGTAATATTATAAATGCGAAAGTAAGTTTGTTTGTTACCTTTTCACGCCTAAACCACTGAACCGGTCATCCTGAAATTTTGCATTACTTTGTCAGGTGTATATAGGGTATCTTTCATCCCGAAAAAAGTACTGTTCCCGAGGAAAACAAAAATAACGTTCTTATGATAATAGATGGCGCCACGTGTCTTTCAAATCATGATTGAATTATATTATTGTAGAAACTTTAGTAGTGTGTTAAGTGTTTTTTTTTATTTTTAAACACTTATTTTTTTAATCGAAATTAACGCGAGCAAAGCCGCTTTAAAATAGTATATTATTATAAATGTGAAAGTCACTCTGTATATATGTCTGTCTGTCTGTTAAGTTTTCACGCTTAAACCGCTGAACAGATCGTCATGAAATTTGGCAGAGATATAGCCTGGAATATGGAGAAGGACATAGGCTACTTTTTTACGCGATATCCGACATCCACGCGGGCGGAGCCGCGGGTAAAAGCTAGTAATCTATATGCCTGTCACCGCAATGTTCTTCTTAACTACGCATCGGATTCTGGTGCGGATTTCATCGACACTTTTTTAATTTATTCGGGAAGGTTTTTGTGTTACCTATTAAAACTCAAAATAAAGGAAGGTCATTGTTTTGTCAAGTCATTAAAACCGGGCGAAGCAGGGCGGGTCGCTAGTGTAGATATAATATAGAATTAGTCGGTGCAGCGAAAAAACAGTACTAATAACAAACAATTTTTTATTTTTTTATTGTCTACTAGCAGCCCGTCCCGGCTTCGCACGGGGTAGACAATTATCATTTTATGACTCATTTTTCTACACCTTCGGTTACATTGTTCAAATTTTACCAAGGATCCCTAATTTTTTTCAAAATGAAATGTAGCCTATGTCAAATTGGAAGAATGTAGCATTCTATTGGTGAAAGAATTTTTTAAATCGGCCCAGTACTTTTTGAGCCTATTCATTACAAACATACAAACATACAAAAATAGGTACAAATCTTTCCTCTTTATAATATTAGTGTAGATGTAGATGTAGATAGTGTAGATGTAGATTACCACTTACATTTGTTTTTACAGGTGGGAACCCAATACAACAATGTAGTCACAATTTCCACACTCGGGGACGTCACACAAAAACCTATTAATAGATACCACCACCAACAAAAATTAAATGTTTATAAACTGTCCTATTTTGACTGACAGGGTTCAAATTTATACCTGTCGTATACCAATTAACAAGTCCCAAGTACCGGCACCATTCATACAGAGGACAATAAGTGTCACCCTCTGGAATTCCGCCAAAGAGCAAGTAAAGATAACCTGTACAAAAAACTGACAATAAACAACGCAAAAAAAATCTAGCCACATAGTTCCCAATATAAAAACGCAAAAAATAAACTAATCGTTCCATATTCTTAATTTAAAAGTCTGCAATAAAGCGAATCACGCGCGACAATTGTTGATTGTTGGAAAACTGTCGGCGAGATGCGGCACTGCACGGACGTTATACAGATACCATATCTACGGTGATATAGGCGATGGCGATATAGCCGTCGGAATGTCAGCCGCCAAGTGAAGTATATCAACGATGCATTCGCTTTGATATCGAGCTCGCTTTTAAACGAGATTCAGCGTTTTGCGGTACTTGCTGGATGCGAAATTGTTCCGCTTACTACGGTCTAATGGCAGATTATATACCTTTTTGTTTTACAGTCTTTTTGCTGATAATAATGTTTTTTTTATTTTTTATTAATAGTAAATGTAAGATGGTAATGGATTGGATAGCGTTTGGGTTTGTAAATAATATTTATCCAGCCATTTCATATAAATCACTTCAGCATTAACTGTTCAAAAATGTAACGGAATAGCAATTCCATATTACTCGTAGTTAGCAAAACCATAATACAACCACTTAAAATGTTTAGAATTTCAACGAAGTGAGATTCTCAAAGACATCAAATCACACTGAGCTCAACATACCAAATCAAAAGAAGCTCTGTAGCCAGCGATAAAGTTATCTCTAACCCTACAAGCGTGTCACACAAAACTAATTACAAATCTCGTGCTACAGAGTAATTATACAAAGAAAACACTGTGACAAACAAAGGAATGCAGTCAAAGAGCGAGGAGGCGGCTAACAAGATTCCAGAGGCGGGATTATCACGAAGTTAAGCCTGGAATTAGGACGAGCGAGAATTATCTGAGCTTGCCGCGGGACACTTTGCCGCCGACGCTCTACAAAAAATAAATATCTGCATTTTGAGCGATAACATTCAAGGGATTTGCGTTTTGTACTCGAAATAAGCTATGAATTCTGAGTGAGAGGCTTTGAATTTAACCAGCTCGTTGAATTTAAAGATGATAAAACAGATGAAGAAACACAGATTAAAATAGATATATAAAACGTAGTTCTTTGAATTCATCAACTTTTAACAAATTTACAGCTTTGAAATACAATATCTACAAAGAAGCCAAAGCAATAAATCGGAAAGACATGATGAAAAATGTGCCGATTCAATCAACGACTAATCCACGATAATAAACTAAAAAGAACATATCACTAACACCCAGTAATTACATTGAAAAATAAACTGAAATCAGAAACTAGACTGTTTACTGAAACCTGAGTGAAAGGTGGACAACGAGGGAATCGAATAAGCAAGTCTGAGCCAACAAACTTACTTACGGAACGAGTTTACTTGCATCCGCTGAGAAAACTCTCAAACTCGTAGATAAGTCGGCTGAAATGCCACCCCGTATTGTATCGGCAGACTTTGTTGAACTAACCCGATGTTCTTTGTTTATGAAACAGGCATGCATGCTAAGCAGCGGTGCCAAGTTTCGAAGGTAGGTTGAAACATGTTATAGGTAGGTGGGTACCTACTGGGAAAATTTTATGTAAGTATAGCAAAAAACCAAATCCGGTTAACCATGAGCTCGATAACATAACGCATATTTTAACAAAACTATATTCTCCGCCTCCTTTGGAAAATTGCTTTATCATTCATCATTCCAGCCGAAAGACGTCCACTGCTGGACATAGGCCTCCTCCAATTGGGGGGGGTTTGCCATAATCGCCACGCTTGGCAGGCGGGTTGGCGATCGCAGTATGGTGTTAAAAATGCATAGAGAACGCTGCTGCCCATTCTCTAGTAAGTCCCTTAGTCGCCTTTTACGACACCCTCGGGAGGAAATGGGGCAAAACTGCTTACCTTGTGCAATTTTATAACAAGACCGTAATCTGAATCGATCCACAGTTGTCCAATTATGAAGCGTAATTCAATAAAATCGAAACGATTCTCCCGATTCGTAGCAGATTGTAAGCCCCGAGGTGATAATGAAAAAGCTCATTTAGTCTGAGCCATTCTGCCAAGCTTTGTCTGCTGTCTGGCTATTGACTCGGTTCGAACATCAAAAGATTGTAGAGGAACCATCTAACTAAAAAGACGGACTCAATATTTTAAAGTAACACTTTGAAGTATTGGTCTCTTTTGACAGGAAAATTTTAAAGAAAATCCTCCACAAAGAGCAGATTCGGATTCATATCAACATATTGCTGTGTAGTTTCTTACGTTCAAAAGTTACTGGAATCGTATGATATGGAGAAATGCAAAATATGATATCCACTAACGTTGATAATGTAACTGAAGCAACGCGATTGAGTTGTATCGAGTTTCGCAAATCGTAATCGCGTATCTTTGTGAAACTCCATTGAGTAAAGTCTCTTGGGGGACATATACGGAACAGTAAAGCAATTTAAGCAAGGCGTCAAATAGATGAATTGAGCTCGTTGGTGGAGCAACATTGTATATTGTATTTTCTAACTCATCATAATTTTCTTAGCCGTTTCCCTTCAAGTGTAACAGAACGCAGCTATACACCAGTATTGTATTGTCTACTCCTTACTTGTAGGGTTAGTTTCCCTAGTCCTACTCACCAGCTTACACAATGGTAAAATATGCATGAGACTTTCAAGGTTTATTTTTTATTTTTTTAGGTAGTGTTTTAGGAAAACACTTGAAAAGCTGCTTACTGATAAGTGTTACTATAACATTGTTGACTTTTTAAATGATAAATTTTGAATGTTATTGTTGATTTATTTTGATTATTATATTGGCATATTTTGTCTGTAATTAATATTGACTACTTTTTGTACTGACTCTGATTGTATATTGAATTATAGACCATATTTTGCACCAACTCTAATTTTATGTGTGAAACTGACATTAATAATTAATTTATAATTGCCAATTTAATTAATATCATATAAACATTTTGTACGCCAAGTGAGGCAAAACATGTTGGTCTTACTTAATATGTTCCATCTATATGAGCATATTCATGTATCATGTTACACATGTTTGAACAAATAAATTTATCTTTATCTTTACTCGCATGAGGTTTCGGTTCAAATAAAGTCCTTCTCTTTGTCATCTCAAGTCACTGAAATTAAAGGTTAAATACAGCCAGTCACACAGTATGATGTTCCCGTTGGTTTTACATAGTATAGATGTGCAGAACTTTCTTTAAGAATGCTAAATTAAAGAAAGATAAAAATACAGAAAAAAATAAAGAAAAAGTATTTATTGGGACTTGCACAGGGAGATCACAAACTAAACAAAACACACAATGATACAATTGTAAAAAAATAAAATTATAAAAAAAAAACAAACAGAAGGTCCAAGGTCAGAAGGAAGGATGGGAAATTACCCTTAATAATCAACAATCCAGAGGTATGCTGTCACATTCAGCATCGTCAGCCTGGATGATTGTATTTGGTAGAATCACTGCAACGTGGATATCTGTATACTGAACCTTGTGCTTGTGTCTATCTTTTTATTGACTTAAATCATCATCCAAATTCATATAGCACAACTTAAGGTGGCGTGAGCAATTAAGCTTATGACGAGATGAACATTTTAATGTTTTTGTTAAAATATCCTAGGACCCTGTCTGAAAAAATAAATGATTTAATTCCGAGGCACATGGCTTATCAAAACGTGTGTATATTCAGATGATTCAAATTAATACTCACACCCTAATACAAATAAACACGGAATAAAGTTACGCTAGGTATAAAAGTCAAAAAATTTATGTTTATACCGAAGTTATTCCTAGGATAACTTTATTACGTGTTTATTTGTAAGGTCCACAGTGTTTTAGTTTCACATACTCGTGAAAGGTTTTATTCTTACACTGGACCTTGATGTTTTTAATTGTTACAATTAATAATAATACATTATTTATTTATTTATTTTATTATTTATGTACACACAGTTAAATACATAGAGATACGACATAATTATAATTTCAGTACCCTTTGTACTGAAATTATAATTATGTCGTATCTCTATGTATTTAACTGTGTGTTCTTAACTGCTTATTTCTTAAGAGGTACTGTTTATTAAATTATACACTTATGTAAAATACATACATCTATAAAAAAAAATTATGTGTTGAGTTAGTGAACTTAACACTAACTTGTTTAATTATATTTACCATTTTAAAGTCCAGCTCTTAATTAAATGAAGAATCTCTAAGCACTTCATTAACTTCATCCGATTAAAAGTTCAAAGCACTTGGACGCAACACTCTTTGTCTAAGATGGAGCAAGGCTTGGCCTTTTACACTTGAAATAATATTATAGCTGCAACTTGCTTTATATTAAATGCGATAAATACTAAACTCGCCACATTACAGCTACAATAAAGCGAACTATTAATCTAGAGAAGCCAACGACAAAATGTAGTTCCCGCAATCCACAATACATATTTCCGTTTGAAAGCCGGCTCACCTGTTTGACCCAATTCCGGAAAACTCGAAGTCAACACTTGAATTTACATGATAATGCTGTTTGCTGCGGGACCATTTACCATAGCGAGCGGTAGCCGCGCTAAGCCCCGTGTCCATTAATGGCGAAACTTGAGAGGTTATAAATTTTTGAACATGGCCATCAGGTATTGATGTTATTGATTGGTGCTGGTTTGGTTAACATTGAACATTGTATTTTTAGTTGGTATTTGTTAGTAAAAGATGTGGTCGAAGAAGAAGTGTGTAATGTCAAGGATGGTGTTTATAATAAAGGTTAAATTTTTATTTGCTGCTGCCAACAAGATGTATGTTTTTGATTGCATCTCCATTTGGGTAGTTCCATGAGAATCGCTACTGAAGGTTTCTTTTTTAAATTCACAAATTTAAGTTATCATTTAGTTTAAGCTAAGCTACTAATCCTATATTTTAGTAAAACCTTTAAAAGTTTTGCCTAGTTTTCGAATTTATCGAATTTTCTCCGACTAAAGTCAGATCGTTAAGCTTGATCAATGGTAGTATATTTTTTCCGCTAATTCAAAACTGAAAAAAATGAAGATCAGTAAAATTGACAGCTCGCGCGTGGTCGCTATTCGAAAACAAATATTTTCTTCTGCTGGTGCGTGAATAAAAATTTGGTAATTATAATATTTTAATTACTTTCACCAGCTTTTAAAGCAGTCCCCTTACCTGGTAACGCCCGTTACGAAAATAGTGGAAAAGTTTGTTTAAAATCTAGCCTACTGCATACATTATAAAATGTATTTGGGAAAGTAAGGTTTTGATTGCAAGCAACTTATATTCGCAATATTTTTTATGTTTGGCTTATTCATTTATAAAATATTGAGGGGGAATATCATGTAACACCCGTTACAGGTAACGGGTGTTACACGACATTGGGATAGTGTTGGATATGATATTGGGACCATAAAATAATGACAATGGGTTCGGTGAAATGTTCTAAACGTTTCAACACATAGGGGTCCTCCACAAATTACGAGATGGTTTTTTTTTTAAACATTTACCTAGTTTTAACATCAGCTACTTCTTTTTGTCCCGAAATTGTGCTTATTTGGCCCAATAAAATGTTGATAATGGGTTCGTTGTATAGTTTGAAGCTTTTAAACAAAGAGAAGTTGTCCATAACTTATGGCCCCCTTTTTTAAACTCTTCTAACTCCAGTTACCTACTTTTTGTCCCGAAATTATTCTAAAATGTGCTTGATGTACTGCTGCCCCCCTTGTGATTAATGTCACGCGATTTATTGAGGATCCCTAAATATGATATTATGCTGTTGCTGTGTGATACGAGCTTTGATTGGGTTGCTGTTGTTATTGATTCTTAAGGTGCCTTCAGCAAGAGAGAGAATGAAAAAGTATAGAGAAAAGATGAAAAGTAACTCCGAAAAGTATGCAGATTATTTGCAAAAAGAAAGAGAAAGGGACCTATAAAAGGGACAAAAAGTTAAAGAAATTGTAGAAAGGTACCAGAAATTACAAGCTAATGCTAAAAGTTACGTACAAATTATGTTTCAGATGTTCTCTTTGCAAACTTCATCTGCACATTGCCTAGTCCTGAACTAAAAATAAGAGGGGACCGTACTTACCAGTTTCTTGTCAACAGTTGATGTTTTAGAGCAATACATTCATGGAAATTTATTAAAATATCGTGTTATGTGTTCTCACCATAAATAACAACCAAATATATGCTTTAATATAGACTTATTACTGCAAATATTGTTTAGGATTCGTACGCGTAACACCCGTTACTCCAAGCTGTAACACCCGTTACATTTATAAATTCCTAGTTTAAAAAACAAAATTGGTATTTTTTTTTCTACACTTGTTCTAAAGTATAAAGTGGTAACTTAATTTCAGTTAACCTATGGTTTTTTTAATGTAAACTAACAAAATTCGCAGAGTTTCACATTTTTACGGGCAATCTGAATATGAACCAAATCGTATAACACCCGTTACGCACATAAATGGCTCAATATTTTTGTACTGCTAATAGACAATATTAATTTCAATACATTTTACGAAAATTGAAATTAGGCGGAGTGTATAGAAACAATAACATGGCCATGTTTTCTTAATAATTTAGTGTTTTTTTGGCAATTAAAGGTGTACGAACTGTAACACCCGTTACATGGAATTACCCATTTCTTAATTACGACTCGGATTGGCAATATAATCCAACAAGTCTCAAATCATTTTTGTGTGGTGTCTTCCGAGCTAATTACTTGCAAATATAAATTAAAAACCAGATAATCCTCTTTGAGGTTTTTTTTTTTAACTGATTCTGAAAAGGCTTTACAAGGCTTTGTAACCAAGAAATTATTCTAATTAAAAATGAATTAAAATTATGAATATTACAGATTCTCATTTCCATTTCAGAGCAGCCTTGGTTGTCATTCTGCCTTTGTTTTGTAGTTTTATTGCTTTCATTCAACGAATTCAATTTTTATTTCATACTAGCTGACCCGACAGAAGTTGTCCTGTCCAAACAATAATTCCATAGAAAAAACGAACTACAGTTTAAAAAACTATATAATATAGAATTCCTCAAATATTTAAACTCAACCAGGTTACGTATTCTAAAGGTTGATATTATACGTCGTTTCGACGGCCTGCACGTTGGTTAGACGTCACACCTGCGTGCAGAATACAATTTAGAATTTAGAGCAATGGCAACTTGTACAATGCACACACTAATGTTTCCATAAAGTTAGGTTACCTACATGTAGCCAGCAGTTTGCATATACGGGTCTTGCATAATGGAAAACTGGGGCTTTAAGACGCAGATATATGCCAGTGACCTTGAGTGGTTAGCTTGCGTGTTCTGTACTGAGCTCACGCAACGCGTCGTACGTCCAGCCAGTAATAGCCTCGCCCATCCAGGAGCGCTGCCTCAAATAAGACGCATTTTTAATGTATTATATATAAAACAAAATGTATTTTAATAAAACACGTATACTAAAAGATCAATAATTAAATTATCGTTAAAAAGGTGAAGGTTTCAGAAAAATACACTTGATACATTTTGCGTGATTCTCCGTTTTTCATCCACGTTAGACATAACTTTAAAAATTAATTTCACCATGTAATAAACATAATCTAAAATATTCATGTATTAAGTTATTAAAAAAAAAATCTCTAATTTAACACATTTTTTTCCAAATCATTAACACTACTCGTTTAGACGTCATCTTCAGTATAAAATCATTAAAAGTCGGTTATCGTCGTCTTAAGTGTAATTGTGACAGGTTGTAACATAACAAGGCAATCTTTTGATTTATAAGTGCAACAGAAATTATTATTATTTTTCCAGCAATTAAGCTCAAGGTTTCGTCATAAGTTAGTGTTTCCGATGTTTTTCTTCGATAGACGTTTATAAATGTACTTGTTGAATTGATACATGCCAGGTTTTAACACATTTCATCGTAATGGTAATATTATGCCCGCCATTGTTACAGCACATCCGGATAATTTCCGGTCAACTTATCTGGCAGTTTCATACAAATTCTGTTTCAAGTTTAATCATTTATCTGGTGGGTATATTCCGTCCACCGAGAGAATGCTTTTTTGACACCTGTCAGTTGTAGAAGATTTGGAATTAATAAAGTTTAAATTCGTAAACACCATTTTTTTTTTTACATACAATGGGGAAGCTCTTGGCCTTCATCTCACCTGATGGTAAGTGATGATAAGGCTGAAGATGGAAGCGAGCTTCACCCAGAATTCTCAACCACAGAGGAACTGGCTATCTTACCTCTAACTGCCGAAACACAACAAATGCTGTTAACATTGTTGTTTTGGCGACAGACTTATAAGATGGTGGTAGCTAGCCAGGCGGACTTAGAACAAGCCCTACCACCAACCAAACCGAGCAGAATTTTTTGCTCCCGCTGAGAATCGAACCCGGGACCTCTGGATCTGAGACAGGTGGTTTTACCACTAGACCACAGAGGCGGTTAAAAAAAATATTCGTTTGTATGAAACTAACAGGGGTCAAAAAGCATTCTCTCGGTGAACGGAATATATTGTCTATAAAGACTCTGGAATAGATTCATAAAGTTTTTCTTTTATTTTAGAAGACGCAAAATATTTACGATTTTCTTTACATTTCAGATGGAGAACGACTTTATTTTTTTTTTTTCTATTTGTCTACAGCCGTAAAACCGTGTACATGTTGTTTCAGTGACGCTAACCGTCGGTCCCGGTCGCGGTCTCGGTCTCGGTCTGTGACCCCGAGCAACTCCCCGCCCCCGCTGCCCGCGCCACAGCCCCCGCCGCCGCCTCACACTTTGCACCCAGACAATGCATTAGGTAAAACATCGCTTTATACTTCTACAACCTGTGTTTACTTGACTATTGAGGTCCTGAATCTAAAACATGTTTTGAGGAGGGGATGTTTGAACTTAACAAACTGATTTGTAGAGTTTACCATGAATGTCATGTCATATATAGGTAGTTAGGTAGTTTTATTTCATCTTTATTGGTTTTGCTACTTAAGTTTAATCCTCTTGTCGAGCTTATTATTATATTTAAGCATAAGAAAGGATGTTCTTAACAGCTGAAGCTTAAATAAACCCTCTGACCTTGACCATAAAATTAATCAAGCTGTACGAGTTGTATGTAGTAATGCTGTGACAAAAGGCAGGTAGATCAAGATTGAATCCAATATAGTATAAATTCGTACCTAAGCTATTTAGTTTATTTAAAAAAAATACCCTGTATACGACATAATTAGGTACTAGAATCTTCTCCGTATAAGTACGACTGTACCATTTACATCGCACGTCGGACTAAAAGCTTCCATATTAATATGAATCTGGTGATACAACGACAGAAAGATTGATTCTCTGCCGAATACCGACAACTCTCGAATACGTTAATATTTTCCTTGAGCAGAAACGTATTAGATAAACATTTTCAGATGTTTCTGCAGAAGACGAAGTTTTCTCTCTAAACATAATTTGTAATAGATGAGAGTGGAATATCTCTTTGATAAGAGTCGGTTTTATTAGAGGTATTGGAATTTCAGAATAAAATTACCTTATCCGTTCTAATATTATAAATGTGAAAGTAACTCTATCTATCTATCTGTTACGTTTTCACGCCTAAACCGCTGAACCGAACGTCATGAAATTTGGCAGCGATATAGCCTTGGATATGGAGAAGGACATAGGCTACTTTTTTACGCGATAACCGACATTGACGCGGGCGGAGCCGCGGGCAAAAGCTAGGTAGTTATTAATAAAATGGAGCTAGCTATTATATTAGGGATACCTGAAGACAAAGTTTTCGAGAATATTACTGTATTAACTGTTCATATCTTAGGTCGTGGTGCACTAAGTGCAGCGGGTCGCCAATTAAGTGACCACAGCAACAACAGGGAGTCTTCCTTAGACGACTCAGGTGTGGTGGATGACCACGACGATGGAGAGCATACATCGGACGACCAGGCACCTCACCCACACCCAAGGAGGCATCTGCTAATACCACAGCTGCCACTACCGCCAAACCACCCACCGACGCCGATGCCGATGCCAATGCCGATGCAAACGCCGATGCAAATGCCAATGCCAATGCAGATGCCGATGCCGATGCAGATGCCCACACCAATGCCGATGCCCATGCCCCAAATTCAACAAGTATGTATATTTTAGCAAAAAGTGTAAATATATTTTGCAACTCTTTTGGAATAGTCACAGCATTGAAGGTCTACGCTAAAATTAGAAAGAGTCATTGTTTTCGAAAGCCAATTATATCTTCTAAAAATCTTAGTATAGTGGAAATACATCTACCATTTCAGGTTATGCATGACACACAAACGCAAGAAATAAAATATAGACAGCCAACAAAGAGTGAAAAGCCTGCTGGGAAACCAAAAAAACCTGTGAAAAGCATTCAGGACAAGTATCCGCTGAACCCTGACTACCTCAACCAGATCGTGGTGCTAGGTAAAATCTACTTCGAACTTTAGCACATTTTTCACTTCCTAAAAACTTTTCGGGTTCAGTAATGCCATCGAATTCAATAAGGTTCCGAGACCAATGGTTTGGGGAAATATATTCGGGCATATGTGATTGAGGAATTGGATGGCAATTAATATAACTCACCAATTTGATGGCACTACACAACCTAATCCAATTTATTGGCACGGCTTCAACACTGAATAGCACAAGACAAATAACACTGAAACTAAACGATGCTGCCACTATGTATCAGAATGAACGCTTTGCAAACACGAAGGGCTAACTATACTATGACAACGAATGCATTTTATAGGGGTTCTGTACAATTCTTGAAATGAATAACCTTGCAAAATTAATTTTGTAGATTTAGATTACAGACGTAAGTTTATTGGCTATAATATTCTGCATGATATTCAATAATTCTTGTCAAAATTGCGTCACTTAGGAGTTCATTATTTCGACATCTATCAAACTTTAAATGCTTGCGTTCTTTGCAATTTTCTACTTTTCTAAATTGAATTACGTTGTACAGGTTAATTTTAATTCTAAAGTTTCTAAATTTTTAGGTAGTTTGACTTTAAGTACTTTTTCTTCTAAAAATTCTAACTGTTCACTCTGTTTCAACTCTCATTTGCAACAGATGTTATTTTCTTTGGATTTCAGAAGCATTATGTAAGGTTCCACTTTGATTTTTGAATAATCCTCGAATACGTGAATCATTTGATTGGGGAGAAATTCTACGAAACATTAATGTATTTGAAATTCCTAATCAAATGACATCACATTTATATTCTTTGGTAGCTTTACGAATAAATTCATATCAATACTTAAATTAACTCAAGTCGCACTCGTAAAAGCTACCAAACTTGTAGATACTGCAATTACATTATGCAATTAAAACAGTTTTAGGTACTGCTAATTTGTCATAGAAATAACTATTCCATTTCTGTTTCAATTAATTTTAGTTTCCAAATATTTTTTGTAAAGAGATGGAATAATTACTTTCTATGGTTGATAACATTCACCAGTAGCTTCACGAATCAATGAGGAACACTTCATTGAGCATTTTAATACGACACGGTTGCAATCTCGCTTCTACCTTCATTAATATCGTCAGGGGCGGACTGGCCATACAAGCGCGCGCCCGACCTCCCGCAAGCGGAGACGACGAAAATTAATGAGCTCAGTTTATTGGCAGCCACGCACAAAACTCATATGGGCAATTACGAGCAAAATTGCACTTACTTCACAGGTTAGTAAACACAGACGCAAACGCTTAACCCCCCAGTCCACCCCTGTCCCCACAGGAAGACTGCAGGGTGACTGCGATTGAATAGCTGTCGTCTTGTCATAGCTCAAGAATCGCATTCAAGTCTTTCCACATTACATTCAATTACTTTAACAAATACTTTGAACACTTGTGCATAACTTTTATGCGATTCGTATTTGGAAACATCAAAATTCATATCAGTGTTTTGTCGAACTTTCAGTTTAACCACTGTACCGGTAACTGCACCGTTTGTACACATAATTGGCATATCAAAATTTTTCGTACTACCATGCTGGTTTTCCTTGCATATTAATGCAATTTTCCTGCATATTTTCTTTGTCCTGACTTCGCTTTCAATGCATGATGAATTGTTTAATATTTAATAAGTTATAGATTAATTTAGTCAAACGAAAGCTTTGCATCAATGAAATTTGCAATTTGCCTCACTATGCTTTCGCTTATTCTAATTGATCTATTTCTTCACTTCTTTCTTCCTCTGTTCGTGACGTATATGTGTGATATTTGTTGTTCTTGATGTTTGTATATTTTGTTGACTGGTTCAAAATTTCTGGCAGATGAGCTGATGGATAGAAACTGTGAGTGCTGCGTCACTTGCTGTATAGATTATGAAGGCTGGCTCCAGTTCCAGAATTGTTTGTACGGGATCGTGAAGGATCCTTTGTTCGAGTTGTTCATTACAACTTGCATTGTTCTCAATACGCTCTTCCTCGCGTTAGAGCACCATGGAATGAGTGAGAACGTTAGATCGGCCTTAGATATAGGAAATAAGGTAATCAACGCTTTAATATAGATACTATTTAAAAAACTGTGTTTTTGCTGCTAATCGTATCAAGAAACTGCTATTACTATTCTTGCTTTAATACATTTTCTTCGAATCTTATATGATAAGTGAAAATAAATGAATAATTTTCAGGTGTTCACGTCGATATTTACATTAGAATGTATAATGAAAGTGATGGCGATGAGCAAAGATTTTTTTGCATGCGGCTGGAATATATTCGACTTGATTATAGTGTCAGCAAGCCTTCTAGATCTAATATTTGAGCTCGTCGATGGCCTATCAGTATTGCGAGGTCTTCGTTTGGTAAGTCATTTTGAAGAATATAGCAAAACAAATTAGAAAAATTTGCAGAATATATATGAAGGACTTCATTGATTAAAAATAACTACGAACCTAATTTTTGAACTTTGATTAATTTAATCAAATAAAATGAGTATTACTTATTTTTTACCATAGATTATTTGTTTGCAGCAATATTTAACTTTCTTAATTCCTTCTAATAATTTGTTCCCTCCTTTCAGGCATTGTAGAAAACTTTTAAGTGATTTTGTAGGTGCTCCAATTTTTCTCTGTTTCTTAATCTATATTTAGCTCTAGACTAGGCACATCTTGTTTAACATTTCGTAATAATAATTAATCCTTCCTAATAATTCATTAACTCTGTTTCAGTTGCGAGTGTTAAAGTTAGCTCAATCATGGACTACAATGAAAGTGTTATTGAGTATTATAATATCGACAATCGGTGCTCTTGGTAATTTGACGTTCGTGTTAGTGATAGTTATATACATATTCGCTGTGATCGGTATGCAGCTCTTCTCCAAGTCCTACACGCCGGATAAGTTCGACCCGGATCCAGTACCCAGGTATGACTTCACAAGTTACTGCATGACGTCAGAGTTTTACTTTTGCTACAAGTATTATAACTACAAGCTGATTGTTTACTTATTTATGTATCATTTCTTTTCCAATGTGTAGCTTTACATTTATTACGATTTCTTTTGATTATTCTCTAAAACCTCTGTTGCATGAATCGTTTCCTTATTTTCATCACCGACCAATGTTTTCCTAATTGTATGAACTAACAATTCTGACTCGACAACGTACAAAGGTGGAACTTCAACGACTTCTTCCACTCGTTCATGATGATATTCCGGATCCTGTGTGGCGAGTGGATCGAGCCTCTGTGGGACTGTATGCGCGCGGAGCAGGAGACCGGGGCAGAGAGTTGCTTCTTCATATTCTTGCCCGCGCTCGTTATGGGCAACTTTATGGTGCTCAACCTCTTCCTTGCCTTGCTGCTCAACAGCTTCAATAGTGAAGAACTTAAGAATAAGAAGGAGGTAAGTACTATAACTATTTCTATACTACAGAATTGTCTGAGATCTAACGTAATCCTAACTATAATATTATAAATGCGAAAGGGAGTTTGTTTGTTTGCTTTTGCGCTAAAACGGCTAAACGGATTTGAATGAAATTTAGCACATGGGTAAACCAAGGTACACATAGGATACTTTTTATCCCGGTAGTACGTTCCCTGGGGATAATTTCCGACATCCACGCGCATGAAGCCGCGGGTAAAAGCTAGTATTCAATATATTTCTTATGCAGTTGAGGTTTAAATATTATGTTGTTCGATGGTTTATAACTACAGATAAGGGCATCGAATTTTCCACGTGCTTAGTAGTATTTTTCAAAAATACGAAAAGAGTAATCGCATAATTATATAAAATTGTCTGACATATTAAATTCAAAAGTACATTGTCGCTACTTGCCAGTCATCTATTATTGTCAATCCCATTTTGCAATGCCCAAAGATGATATCGCACTACCATTTACCGGGCGTGCAGCGTAGGCGTTCGTCGGCGCCATTATCCATTGTTCATTAGCGAGGCGTCTGTGCGACGCATGTGAACGATAAACGCCGCCTACACCGCTGATATTAGTGAGATAGTAACCTCGTAAAATCAAGGGAAAGTGAACCTTATTGAAAACTACAATGGCATAAGTAAGAACAGTAATGATCCCATTAATAATTTTCAGGAAGTTGGTGAAGATTCAAAATTAGCTAAAAGTTTCGATAGAATACGTTCTATAGTAAGAAAAAAAGGTTTCCTTATATCGAGAAGTAAAGAGACTGACAAAAAATCTAAGTTAGAAGAGCTAGTTAACGAATTTATGACACAACAACGCGCCATAAAGGAGAAGAAGGCGTCGATACCGTCGATACCGAGCGAGCAGAGGTACTCTGCGTCAATACAGGAGACCATCCTGTTCCCACACGACAATATTTATAGTCATAGTTATCAAGAAGCATTAAATAGGTATGTATTAAAATGTTATATCAATAACGTTATCCCTTTAATATGAATCAAAAGAGATATTATAGAAAGAAAGAAAGAAAGAAATAATTTATTTGCTGATAATGTAGGTATACATATAAGTTGGAATATTTATTAAGTGTCCCGATACATTTTACCTTACGGCATGCAAAATATTAGGTTTGAATGAAATGGTAATATAGAGACAGCTATTATTAAAATGTTATATCAATAACGTTATCCCTTTAATATGAATCAAAAGAGATATTATAGAAAGAAAGAAAGAAAGAAATAATTTATTTGCTGATAATGTAGGTATACATATAAGTTGGAATATTTATTAAGTGTCCCGATACATTTTACCTTACGGCATGCAAAATATTAGGTTTGAATGAAATGGTAATATAGAGACAGCTATTACAATTATTATTAGCCATAGTCGAATTTAATATGTAGTTACAGATCAGACTAAAAACAAATCAAAATAATTAATGAATTAAATATAAATCTCTCGCAAATCATAAAATGAAGAATATAATATGTCGTAATGTGTAATGTCAAAAAGCTTAATGTCATAATATTCCAAAACATTAGCAACAATCACAATTATTGTTAGTCAAAGAATTTAGATAATCTGGTAAAGTCAAAATCTGTTATGTCAAATTATAATTTAAGAACAACCATTAAAAAAAAAATGTCCATTTATTGTAAAGTTCAAGGACAGAACTGGTTTTATCGCTTTTCTGAAAAGTTACTTTTCCCAAGTTAGAACTAGCGACGATATCTCAAACTCGTTCACAAGTCAAGTTATCTAACTTTGCAAAAATATTTCAGGCCAATATCAGTAGGTTCCGACTTCGCCTACCCACAGCTTTACCAAGCTACCAACAACTTTAACCACGGCAGTCAAGAAACTTTAAAAGACGTGCGTGACTTGGCGGCCGAACATAAGATAACTAGTATTAGGGAAGACTCGAAAGAAAATCTTGAAGACACATCACTAACTGAGCAAGTTGCCGCTCAGAAGTTGTTGAACCAGATGTCTTCGGGTTATCACACACAGCCTTCGGATTCGAGAGGTAAGAAATTGCCAAAATGATTTTTAGGGACGTGGTGTAAAAAAATTGAATAGCTATAGTATTCAAACATTATAATAAGTTTCTCTTTTTAATAACCTTTTATGATACACGTAAAAACTTTTATTAGTCCTAGGGCAAAATAAAAAACTCGCATCCAATAAATATTTCAGATGAAAACGAACACTATGAAATGGCACAATTGTCAAGTAGAACAACGCCAGAAAAACCGAAGAGGCAACACCAGCCCAGGGAACAACTTCCGTCAAACAACTTAAGTAAGGAACCAGTCAAAGGAAATGACGAAGACATGAAGCGTCCCTGGCAAACTTTAGTCTCATATGTAGATGAATTAACCGTAGGTGGGAGAAAAAACTCACAGGGTCAATATGTTGATGCGATGGGAAACTTCCCCGGATTTGGGAAACAGAAAGAGCCGAAAGTACCCGAGAACTGTTTCCCTCGCCAATGTTACGATGCGTATGTATTCATTCAAGAATGTCTTGATGCTCAATGCCATATTCGCTTCCATTTCTATAGTAGGAGTTTGGTAGTTATCCAAGTCTTTTGAAAACCGATTTTTACGATTAACTCTTCTTCCTTTGACATCAATCTTCATGCCCTTACGAGTTGTGTATGTCTCTTAACCTTTTGCACTTCTAAAAAACCTAATGCATCCAGTAATGTAATGTAATGTAATGTAATTAATTAACTCATCTAACTTTATTGCTATGACCATTGCTTCACAACATTAATCGTACTAATATCCCTACTAAACTACGGAACCAAGGTAACAAATAAAAGGTTCCTGGGATGGAAATTAGAATCATGACTCTCCGTACGTATTTAGGATATCCAGAAGTATGTAGGTAGGTACAGGGTTGTAATAGTTGCTTGTGATCCGAATGAATGCAAATACGCTGTCCTTTTAGGAGTTCTTGTTGGGATGCATGTATTCAGACCAACGTGGGTCAACGTTGGATGTTTCTCCGAACCTACATCCTGCGGTATGTAGACACTCCAGCCTTCGAGTGGTTCGTATTGGTGCTGATCTTCGCGTCAAGCATCACGCTCTGCTTCGAAGACATCCACCTCGAGAAAAACAAGCCGTTGAAGAAAATACTGTACTGGACCAACTTGGGGTTCTGCATGATCTTCATCATCGAGATGTTTCTCAAGTGGATAGCGTTGGGGTTCTTCAGATACTTCACTAGTTTCTGGACGCTATTAGACTTTACTATCGTTTTTGTAAGTATCAATTCTTTCAAAAAAATTATTGACGCTTTTAAACTTCTCTTTCTAACGCTTCAATTCCGCTTTCAGGTTTCAGTATTCAGTTTGTTGATAGAAGAAAACGAAAACCTAAAAGTTTTAAGATCGTTAAGAACTTTACGTGCATTGAGGCCGTTGCGAGCGATATCGCGGTGGCAGGGGATGCGTATCGTAGTGAACGCTTTAATGTATGCGATACCTAGTATCTTCAACGTGTTGTTAGTGTGTTTAGTGTTTTGGTTAATATTTTCTATCATGGGAGTGCAGTTTTTTGGTGGGAAGTTTTATAAGTGCGTGGACGATGAAGGAGAATTATTACCATTAGAGGCAAGTAAGACTATATATTGATTACACCATTTGGGAGTTCCTATGGAGTTTTTTAATGGTTTCCATTTGCTTTTAGATAGTGAACGATAAATGGGAATGTTACTATAACAATTTCACTTGGATAAATTCAAAAATATCGTTCGACCACGTGGGCATAGCCTACTTGGCGTTATTTCAAGTGGCCACATTTGAGGGTTGGATGGAGGTGATGGCCGATGCTGTGGACGCGCGAGGAGTAGATTTACAGCCGGCGAGAGAAGCCAACATCTACGCATATATTTATTTTGTCATCTTCATCGTGTGCGGTTCATTCTTCACCCTTAATCTGTTTATAGGAGTAATTATAGATAATTTTAATATGCTCAAGAAGAAGGTAACTTTTTTGTTATTGATTATTACAAACTTGTTGAAATAAACATTGTTATTCAGTGTTAATGCTACGAATTTCCCTTTCAGTATGAAGGCGGAGTTTTAGAAATGTTTCTTACCGAGAGTCAAAAGCATTACTATACAGCAATGAAGAAACTTGGTCGAAAAAAGCCCCAGAAAGTAATAAAAAGGCCGAGGAATCAATTCTTAGCGATGTTCTACGATCTCTCGAATTCGCGACGATTCGAGATCGCCATTTTCGTTTTAATATTCCTGAATATGCTTACTATGGGCATAGAACATTACGATCAACCGCATTCTGTTTTCTTTATATTAGAAGTTAGTAATGCGTTTTTCACGACTGTATTTGGTTTAGGTATGATCTTCGTTTCAATATATCTAGTATTCATTAGTAACAGCGCCAAACCCTTTCCAATACCATCTAAAGACTAAATAAACTGCACCCATTATCATTTTTACTAAACGATGTTTTTAATCTTCGAATAATCACAAAGCCTCATAGTCTCACACCAACTCAAGGGTTTAGCGCAGTTACCACATAAACTTAACATGTCCACAATGTTTTCTATGCTTCTAACTTATCTAAACCTTACAGAAGCGATAGTAAAAATAGTAGGTCTTCGGTATCACTATTTCACGGTGCCGTGGAACGTGTTCGACTTCCTGCTAGTGCTGGCTTCAATCCTGGGCATCCTGATGGAGGACATCATGATTGACCTGCCCATATCGCCCACTTTGCTGAGAGTCGTACGGGTGTTCCGGATAGGGAGAATTTTAAGACTGATTAAAGTGAGTACATTTTAGCTCCTGTTTTTTTTCAGTTCCATTGATATCGCGTTTCCAGTTGGAAATTAAGTAAGTTCCTTATAATAGTCCAGTTATTTGATAATAAACATGGAACCTGGACAATTGACCGGGAGTTTTTAAATTAGTCGATTTCGACGTGATCTTCTAGAATTTTCATTTTGCCAGTCTTGTAACTTTTCCGCTCGCGCTGCCATATTGGAAACATAGGATCCTCAAATATCTTTACTTTTCCTTTTCCAGGCCGCTAAGGGCATAAGAAAACTGCTGTTCGCACTAGTGGTGTCGCTGCCCGCGCTGTTCAACATCGGCGCATTGCTGGCCCTCATCACGTTCATCTACGCCATCATCGGCATGTCCGTGTTCGGGCACGTAAAGGAGCAGGGCGCGCTCAACGACATCGTCAACTTTCAGACCTTCGGAAGAAGCATGCAGTTGCTTTTTCGGTAAGTTTCTTCTGATACTACTGAGATGGGTTTTTGGATGAACTGGTTTAACGTCAAAGACAAGGTTTTTTATTGGTGTGATTTTTGTTGATACAATTAATTAATCTATGTTTTGTTATTAGCAAAAGTAGGTATTTGTGTTAGTACAAAGTAAGGTAATACCAGTTGCATGAAACGATCCGTAACTGCCGATATAAATTTTCAAGGAAACCTCTTGATGAGAACATTGCTGGCCCCAATTATGATTTGACATAATGAGGCGTCTAATTTCAAAACCAGCTAAAACAATTTTTCTGGAAATTGAGTTATTGAGGAGTTACAAATTCAATCAAATTTAATCGCACTCCTTGCTGCACTACTCGGTGCAAAAGCAAGCGCTATGATTGGTTGATTCAGTAAAAGTGTAATTTGAATTTTACCCATGCCATTTATAGTGGATTTTGTTATCAAGCATAAGGTCGGAAGCTCAAGAGATCAAGATCAAGCTAAAGAGGGATTTGCTCAGAAATGAGTTTATCACTTAGTTCAGAATTGAGAAAACTTTCAAAAGAGAGAAAAAGGTCGATTTTAAGGAAAAATCGGTTTAGCGGTTTTTGTAATTAGACTCCTCATATGATGATTATCGTGGATCATTCAGATAATCATAGCAGATCAATACTTTACAAAGCATTATACTCCTGCCTCAATTATACAACTTCCTTCTCCCACTTTTCAGCTTAATGACATCAGCGGGTTGGAACGACGTGCTAGAATCCCTCATGATCCAGCCTCCTGAGTGCGAGTTGGGGGAGCATCCTGGCCAGAACGGCAACTGTGGGAGCCCACTTCTGGCCATCACGTACTTCACGTCGTTCATCATCATCAGCTACATGATCGTCATCAACATGTACATAGCCATCATCCTCGAGAACTTCAATCAGGCGCATCAAGAGGAAGAGATTGGCATCGTTGAAGATGATCTCGAGATGTTCTACATACGATGGTCGAAGTAAGTAAATCGGCATCTCCATTTGTATGTCCACTCAATCACTGCCCATTCCAAGGTTACCTAGAAGAGAACACAGAAAGCTAAAAGGCCTCCCATTGTATATTTTGCAGAGTTACATTTATTTTTTGCTATGTATCTTCTGTTGTATAATATAAATATATATTTGACTAATTTATTAGTTAAAAACCACAAACTCAAAAAACATAGTTTGGAGATAACGATAGATGAGAAACGATTTACCAAAATGACATAAAATAACCTTTTAGGAAGACATGAGCAAACCGCTAGAAAAATATCCTCGTAATCTATAAAACACGAAAGATCAGTAAAATACCAAAGGTTAAAACTTGACCCAGCACCTCCCCTAATATTAAACCAGTCTGTAACCAATGGGCACCATTTACAGTTATTAGAGCTATTTACAATTACGACAGTTCAGAACGGACACTTTAAACACAAATGACGTCGTAAAGGGAAGCTCGTAAATCTTGCCATCTATCTTGCTTCAGCTGAACACATTAAAATTTACTCAAACAGTTATTGCTTGTCATTAACTTCATCATTTGTGGGCAAGGTATTTAGCTTTTGAGTTTCTTGTTTCCTAATGAAACTAATATCTTTAACACGTACCGTACGTACAGACCTATGTAGTTAGTCGGTCAAAGACGGTATTTTATACTCAACCAATCGGTATCTGCCCTACATTTTTTTCCAATACAGCCTGGCCCATTGTAAACTACTAAGCATCCATCATCTTTGAAACTAATATACAAGTATTTTTTCTTTCCAGATACGACCCTCACGCAACTCAATTCATAAGTTTCGCTCAACTATCAGACTTCATAGCTTCCTTAGACCCTCCGCTAGGCATTTCCAAACCAAATACAGTGGCTTTAGTCAGTTTTAATCTACCAATCGCGAAGGGCAACAAGATTCATTGTTTAGATATACTCCATGCCCTCGTCAAACACGTGCTGGGGCATGTGGAAGAAACAGACACGTTCAGACAGCTTCAGGAACAGATGGATATCAAGTTCAAGAAGCAGTTCCCAACGAGGAAAGAGCTGGAGATAGTTTCCTCGACTAGGATATGGAAGAGGGAGGATAAGGCGGCACGGACAGTGCAGCGGGCGTGGAGAGATTATGTCAAGTAAGTATGAATAGACTCTTTCTTTTTGGAGACCTATCAAAGATAAAAGTCAGAAACTGATTCGAATTAATTAAATAAAACACGACCATCGGGTTTTTTTTAAGTCGATTTCTACGTCACCAATATATCCTCCTGAAAAATAAAATCATGTGGGTACTTCCGCGGTTGGTACTCCGTCCACAGTTCCTAACACATTAAAAATAACGCCGTTCTTCTATCACATACAGCGATGGCGATAATTGACTAATTCGTTAAATATTAATTTAAGAACTTAAATATTTTTACTTGAATTCTGAACTTGCATCAGCATGTTACTGATTTAAGTAATCGACCCACACATCGGTATTAGGTTAGGTTATATATTAGGTTAGGTTATATATTAGGTTGATCTCAACCAGAAGTAAATAAATAATTTATGCAGTCCTGAACTTCCGTAGTCTCAGCATAGTAATAAAAATCACTCACCATAATTCCAGGCGTAAGAACCGCAGCCCGTCTCAAGAAGAAGAAAGCACGAAGTGGTCTCCCGGCGGGGGTTGGGGCGGCCGGCTGAGCGCGCTGCTGCACGTGCGGCGCGGCTCGCACGCGTCCAGCCGCAAGTCTTCGCGCGCGTCTGATGCGTCCGACATCAGCGAACTGGGAGGAGCGTGGCTGAACCTGCCGTTGTTGCTGCTGCCGGGAGCCGCGCCCGGGGAACAGGTACCGACCACTGACAATACTTCCGACAAGATGACTTATGCCTGTTTTCACCAACAACGGAAAAGAATGCTTAAACAGCAAGATTTTATTCAGTCAATATTTTTTTTGTCACCTAGTGTTAGTGAAAACGGGTATTAGTCCCATCTGTCTGGGACTCCAAGGTACGGGGGCAATTGGGTAAAAACATCGACCCCGCAGGGTGAATGGCAATGAGTCATTATGACTCTGCCCCAGTGCTCCAGCCTCAGAGCAGATTTGGAGGGCAGACTGAACTTACACTTTTTTAGTTTACACCTACATATATAGCAGCTAAGACGAATATTGATGATAGATTAGTTAGACTGTTACGATTAGGTAACATTGTGGAAAAGATACCGCCAGAGTAGTTGGTAATGAACCTAAGTAGTCAAGTTGACTTTGTTCTTTATCTTTAGGCTAGTATACATACTATGTAATTTAAGTATTTAGAACAAGGTAGAAAAGTTTAATTTCTTGCTAAAATTACAGGAGATATCAGCTTCACTTGTATTAGTTTCATAGCGCCTTAGGTAAACCCATATCATACCGGTCATAACCGGTGCTGCCAATATCGGTCTTCCGGCTCCTATCCTCTCCATTTTTAAAGCTAGTAACGTTTATCGTGGAACAGCCGAGTGGGTCCGAGTCGGCACCGCCCCGAAGGCGCTCGGCCTACGGGTTGCCGATTTTCCTGCGGCATCAGGACGCCATGGACGAGGAGACCGGCCCGAAACGAGCAGGTTCATATGTAATGTTTTGCTTTCCGTGTCTCTTCCTCAGTAGGTTTAGAGATAGATGCATTTTGATAACCCTTCGTTCTGGTTGGGCAACGCGTTGCATTGCGTTAAAAACAATGTTTGAACGAACAGTCGACCTAGCAATTGCGTTACCACCACAAAGGTTGAATGTCACTTGCACGTCTTAAAACTTCAAGGACTATTGTTTACTTAAGACCAATATGTCAATTATATAGGGTGGCAGGGACATCAACGCGCAACCAGGGGCCCAAGTCTGCTATTTTTATAAATTCGTCACTCCAACACGATCCCACTGTCATTTTGCTAAATTCATAATGATCGATCATTGGTCGGTCAATGGTCTCGTAATAGAATTGTATTACAATGGCATTTTGAACATTTATTCATGCCAGATTTCATTTATATATATTTTACATATTATTTATTAGTGTTATAAGCAATCTGAAGTAGTAGGAAGTTGGAAGTTTAGTAGGAATTTTAATTTGTCATTATGTACGAGATTACCAGTTCTTTCAATGGAGTGTCAGTGGCTGACCATTGGAAAGTCATAATGACGCCATTATATTAGTAGATTACCAAACTTGTCAAAATCAACAATTATAAAATCAATGATAGACTATTCTGACACTATTGTATAGCAGACTTGAGGCCCTGTTACCATGGATTCAGTACATGATTTGAACCCCCTGAAATTTTTCTTCGGTTATTTTAAATGAAAATTCGCTGTTCCATACATTTTGACCGCGTAAGTATTGCACTTTTCTATGAAACAACAGATTTTTTTTTTATAACTGACGAAAATCTCTTGTGGGTCTAGAGTCATGTTCTGAATTCATGGTTACAGGGCCTCAAGTCTGCTATTACAATAGTGTCAGAATGGTCTCTTCATTGTGAGTTTTTGACAGATTTGCCATACAAAAACTGTCAAATACTCACAATGGCGAGACCATTCTGACACTATTGCAATAGCAGACTTAAGGCCCAGGTTGCGCGTCGATGTCCCTGCCACCATAAATAGTTTCAACCTTAGTGAAGTGTTAATATTTAGTTGGGAGTATTTGTGGTAGGTATGTGGTAAAGCAATTACGAGATCAGCCATACAAGATATGGATAATGCAAATCTTTTTTGGATGCAATGCGCTGCTCATCTAAGACTTGGCTAGCACTGAGTGGTTAGTCACCAGTCTTTATTTTTTTTTTTCATTAATTCTGTAGTAAATGGACTCGGAAAGTAATTCTAATTATTTAGTCATTCTTGAGTGTTTGCTTTCGTTTGATTGTCTTGTGCCTGTCTTATTGAAAACATTTGTCTTGCCAAGAATAACCACTCGGTCCTAAACTTCTTAGATACCTAAATTCATTTGATTCAAAATTCTAACAATGATTGAAACATTTATTGGCATTAAATTCCATACCTTCTACTGAAATCTATTCAAATGAGTTTATATTTCACCTATACTTCTCAGTTTTTAGATGGCGTGTCTAACAAGCATACCTAAGAACAAAGTTTCAAAGTAACCAGGATTTTGACAGCTTATGCATGTTTTAGTAATAAATATCTACCCCAGATTCTCGCTTCTGTAGCTATATATCTGTGTCAGTGAATGTACGCATGACAATGTAGTGTGTAAGTCTGAGTAGTTTGTTCCCCTCTACAGTCTTTCCTTCACTTTTAACGCAACACAGGAGTCCGTAAGTACCTACAATTCTATATTTAATTATTCAGCCAAATCTGTTTGACAATGCCTATGAATTAGAACGCGTAGGCAATGGTATTATAACACCACTTCGACCGCACAGATTAACACAATAGAAGACACAAAATTACCACTAGCTGGAGTAGCTGCTACCTTCACGATTATCGAGCTACTTCTACTGGAGAACAAACCGTTTACCCCGTCATGTTCTCCAGACTTACATGGCTAAGAGCAAAATAATCGAATCACAGATAGAATCCGACAATAATACTGACGAAACTTCAAGAGGATAGAGAGATAACATAGATGGCTTTCACACCTCAATTGATGCACCTCAACGAAGACACTTAAATCAAATGCTAGGAATACCAATATATTTCGGAAGTGGTGTGTTATGGTGTTGCGTGTGACGTGTCGCAGGTTCCCTTCGGCTGAGCAGCTCGCGCCGCAGCTCCGTGCGGCGCGTGACGCCGCCGGCGCGCGCGCGCACGCCGTCGCCGCACGCCAACAGCGAGGTGAGCATCCTGGTGACGGAGGCGTCGCCCGACGCCGCGCCCGCGCCGCCGCCCGCGCCCGCCGCGCCGCCACCGCCGCCGCCCACGCTGGTGCGCGTGCTCGTGCA
Organism: Dryobota labecula; assembly: GCA_947523025.1. Lineage (NCBI taxonomy): Eukaryota > Metazoa > Arthropoda > Insecta > Lepidoptera > Noctuidae > Dryobota > Dryobota labecula. Next base: position 7,437,520 of record OX383300.1, on the reverse strand, counting down.
TCGCGAGTCCGACGAGCGCCCCAGCTGATCTCCGACTCCCGAGCTCGAGCTCCGAGCTCCGCACCCGGACGTTCCCGAACCGAACGATCCCCATTGACTTTCCAACCGGCAGTGTTCCGGCGAATAATTGTGATGATTAAATTTAACTAGCCCCGTTCGCGGTTGTCATTATGGTGGATACGTTGAGATAGATGACCTCGTTTCTTTTCATCTACCAGTAAACTTTAGAACACGAGAGAATTAATTTTGTTATTTACTGGTAGAATTTGAAATGCGCCCATTTATCTCAACACTTAATAATAATAGATAGTTAAATACAGTAATAACCGGAAACTTCCAGAGTCGTTACAATAACGTTTTCATTAGTATCTCGTCGAATTCAATAAGCTTTACGATACTGAACTGCGCTAAAACGCGCCACGCAAGTTGCATTACACGCTGTTAGGTAACATTCGTTTGTAGACGCTTCGATAGATTAATGTTGCTGAATCCGGTTTTTTGGATCGTAGAAAACTGGGATATTAGTAGGTTTATAGCCTTTTTGAAGATTCGTAACCAGTACTTATCTTATAATATAAAGAAAAAGAAATTGTCACCTAAATGTGCCTAGTTTCTATCGCATTACCAGAATTGGGAAAAATCGTTATGAACCATTCACATAACGATTTTTTTTTTAATTTTTTTTAATTAAATTTTACAAAACATTTACTACACTTTAAGATCATACAAGATTTGAGATATTTATAAGTACTTAATACATTTTATCATCCTAAAACTTCTTCTTTTGACTAATACATAGTTTATAGATTTAGATTTTTCTATAACTACATAATAGCAATTGCTCGCCACAGATTTTAGCAGAAATTAATAGAAACCTCTTCTATCCTTCTTCTATGATCCAAAATTCGGTAAGACAGCAGTTTTTTATGGAATTTAATATTTATTTAAGTAGATACGTGAGGCCAGCGTCAAGTTGGATGTAAATTAATTTGTTGTTGTAAATAGTATTGTAATTATATGAGAATGACTGATGTCACCATGTCGATAGAATTAATAAGAAACTCATTACAGCAAGCTGCACACCAGATAATTATAGGTATAATAGTAATTTTATTTGTGTTAAAATTCTGACTAAACGACCATTACGTTTTCGCTCTAAATTATGTTTTTCCGTTATTTTCATGTTTATAACTTGGAATAGCAACGGGCCTAAAATATTACCCTGAGAAACTCCGTAGTGATCATAGTTATAAATAAATTTAAATTACCCGTAGTTCACATTCTCGTTTAATTTGTCAATTGTATTTTATTTGTTTTTTTTTTAATAATATCAATAACTTTATTCCTAGCGTACATGTAAAACTTCATACATATTGTAATATAATTGAAATAATCGAAAGCGTCGCTCAAATCCATTTAAAGATTGAACCGGACATATTTTCACTAATCGTTTAGAACTTTTTTGTAAAACAATTTTTTTAGATTTATTTTTCATGTAGGCACAAAATAGGTATAGATATAACATGCCATAAACTGTACGCAAAAAAAAAACGCGTCTAAAATACGTGCTTTGGAGTAGAGTTGCGGACACCAGCCCGTATTACCTACATGCCTTATGATTAGGTACGGAGGCTTTTAACGTGCACATTGTTCTCACATGTATAATTTCAACATGAATGATGTAACCAATATTTTGTAACAATATTTTGTTTTAAGAGCCATTTTACGTTTTCGCGCGAATATCTAAGATTTTAGTCGCCTAATTTACCATCTTAGTTAATTCTCTGGTATTGGTGAATATATGTAAATAATAGATGATTCTTTCGTATTGACACTTCATGTAACACATTTACAAAAACTTATTTGTGTACTTTGTAGTTATTAATCTCCCAGAACTAGTTTACTGAAAAATCAGCGCAGAGGCAATTTCAGACTCCTATTTCTATAATTAATATTTATAAATTTGACTGAAAAAAATACACAAAGCATCAGACATATAGTTTTGTCGACAAATGACGTACTAGAATTTCGATTATTAATAACATTAATAGGTAAAAAAAATAAAGACTTAGGACAATTTTTACGATTTATTCGCAATTATATTGCGATTTTTTTGTTTGAATAAAGCGTAATTACATTTTAAAAATCATCTCAAAATGAACTATGTTCTTTAACAAATTGAATTCTCAAGTTTGATTAAAATCCCTTCATTTAATTAGCCACAATATCCTTTTTTTAAACACTCTAAAAAAGAATAAATTGCGATGCACAAGTGGGCACCGTTTAGTACAGCGCGAGCGCCCATCGAGGAAGGACCTGTGCTACTTTTTCCCGCATCTCAATTGTCGAGTGCTCATATCGTAACCGTGATATTATACTACGACCACAACATTTTGATGCTTCCCAAATTGACTCGTTTTTACGAAGATTGCGTATTGCCGGAAATTATAGACCCTAGAAAAGCAAGATCAATGCCTTTACGACAAATATTTATTTAACGTAAGTGATAGTCATTATTACTTGACATTATTGTCAAATAATAATGACCAACACTTATATTTTGTACGATGTGATTGTTTTCCTGTTCATTTTTATTATATACTTTCAAAACATACATTTGTATTTTTTTATTAGTCTAGAAAGCTTTAGTAGACTGAATAAATAAAATAACTTTTTTAATAAATCTCTAAATACCGCATTATTATTATAATGGCTCAAGATTATTTAGTCCGTCTCGACACTCGCGTTACACTGCTTAAATTGTGTATGTGTGGATAGTTACGCTCACATACACAGCGCTGCCGTCTTTTACCTAAACTCGAGCGTTAAAATTTTGTGAAATGGCTCTTAAAAGAGTGTCCGTGGAATTTCTTGCCCGTTCTTCTCCATAGGAACCTACTACGCTTTGGAACGGGCAACTAGCTTCATCTTTCTGACTGGTCGATCCCTTGACAATTAAAAAGTGCCTGTAATTGGTTTATTAGAAATAAATGCTTTGAGTTTATAATTGTTTGGTGTGCAGCCTACCTAAAAATAACTTGATCGTTATCGATTTCGCGTCATCAAGTTTAGGCTCCAAAATGAATGTTTCCAGAACAAATGCCATTATTATTGTTGAAGATTATTAGAAATTAAGTATTTGCAAAATATTGGTTCTAATTATATGAGCATTAAAATTGAGGGCATGTTGTTATGTATTAAGTTTAAGTATGTTGCCATATTATTTAGGGAAAAGTGTGCTTTGATATCTTTAATGTAATTATAAACCCCTATTATCCTCATTTACATTTATATGAAATCAGTTGGTATATTCTCTCTTAAAACCTGTAATATTAAATACATAAGTGCTATAACTAATATCCAGGCAGAATTACTTATACTCAGGTTGTGGAAAAGGCGTGGCAACGTCAAAAGACTTTTAGTAAACAATAACTATCACCCTTAAAGTAACTTTTAAATAATAATGTAATATACAGGGTGGATATTTCCAACTACGTGAGCTATTTGTGACTTACATAGATTCAAAACTTACACATCACATGGAAAATAATTAAGAAAACCTACCAAAGTACACCACTTTACAGACTCGACTCTTAAAACTTGTATCGACCTTTAATATACACTCTGTATATTCCAGAATTCTTCAGTAGATAGATTTGACCACCAATTTTCTCGGCTAGATTAGAAATTGTTAAACTTCGAGATTTTAAATGATCAGTTTCTTAGCAATTTATTTTATATCATGATTCATGAAGCAGCTAACTAGACGTAGTTTTTTTTATTGTGTAGTTTTTTTCTACGACTAAATAATATTGTATTCTTAACTACCTACTAGTCAACATGATCTCGATAGAGCTTTAATCTTTTTGACATAATAGGTAGATTACAATAGATAAGAGGTCATAATAGATAAGTGGGGCGAATTTATATGGTCAATAATTCTGACATAAAAAACAAATTAATTTTACCGCACAATTTTATTTATTCTACGAGTTTGAAGTAAATATTAACATAAGCCATTTAGAACTGACCTACCGTGATTTTATCCTTACTGAATAGTCCAGTACCAAAATTAGTTATATACTTAGTTGTTGCATTTCACGAGCGTATCGTATATTTGAACCTTGTGTACCAACGACTTTAGTATACTAGCCATGTATAGTACCTTTTTTATCTAAGTTGGTAACCAGATCAAAAGTTTATGGCGGATGCGCTTAGATAGTCCGCGAAATTCGAAAGCTTTTTGCAATTGGCAGGCAACTATCCGTTTGAAAGCCCACCTGCAATACCGATTAAGCCGCCCCCATGTACATGTACAACTCTAAGCTGAGTTCGGTACCGGTGAATCACTAGAACAGGTTCGATGATTACGTTCAATCCGTTGGAATACTTCTGGTATTCCGAGTATTAAATCGAATTCAAGCCATTGTCTTATAAGGGCATGAAAAAATAAAAGAAATACTTTCCAATAAAAATACTACATTTAGATATAAGTACATTATATCTAAGTAATTATAATTAAGACCACAGAAGCTGTAAGGTAACCGAAATGTCGTCGTCGGGTTTAAATTATTTTCGAAAATGGACAATAGATGTCGTTATTATGACATGATAAAAATATATAAGACATAAAAATTATGAGTTTTCGTTTAGATGTCTGTTTTTACCGCCCCCTTGAAAATGACGCCTTTGTGCGGTGCACGCCCTGCACGCCCGCAACCACCTGTGTATGTTGATCGAAATATAATTCGCGACCGCTACAAATACGGTGTTTACAGAATTATAATCATTACAGTCATCAACACAACTCCCTAAGAATTACCCTCAAATGACATGATTTCATGAAAAAGTCATTCAATAGGGCAATTTAAACTTAGGGGGTTCTATTGATAATTTTAAATAATTATATTTTGATCAACATACAACCCGGATCTGTAAATTGCAAAAAACTTAAGAAAATTTGAATTTCGCGGGCTTATGCACAAAGATCTTACTTAACACGCCATTATTTTAGTAGAATATGCCATTCCTGGTATGAATCATTAGCATTACTGCAGCACCTATACCATTCTTACTTAAATAGGTACCTACAAAAATTACATTTAGTAACAAGAGATTCCTTTCTCGTACAAATAAAGCAAGCAAGCATACAGACATGTACAAAATGGGCAAATATTCGCACAAATCTCAATAGATATTGAAATATGTAGTTAGTTTTGACGTTACATAAGTACTTATTTGTAAAAGACAGTAGGTATCAATTTGTTCACAATTGTTTGTCTATTTATATGCTATTTCCCTAGAATACTTTACTTTATTGAATCATGAATTTATGTGCCTACAATGTAAATTATGATTACCCACATTACTTCAAATGTTATAGGTATAATTTTATACATGAATTAATTCTCTTTAAGCAAAAGTGCATAATTTGTTAATATTTAGCCCGTCCACGTGTTCCTTTTGTTGATTGTTTTATAGTTGTAACATTAGCCGCTAATAGTGTTGACGAGTTGCTAATATAGGTGCACCAAGTGCTTTCGAATTATATTTTAGCTGCATTTATGTACCTATCGGTTCGAAAAGTGACCACATTTTATTTGTTGGCGAATTAATTAACGCCATATCACTTTTGGAACCGATATTACACGTATGACGAGAATTTACTTAGGAAGATTGTGAAGCATTCAATAAAAAATTGATGCGTTGGTTTTAAATAGTTCATAATAACTATAGAATTAGCTTTTTTTCTAAAAAAAAAGTTTAAAAAGAAAATTTTAAAATTCCTCTAGGAGTATTACTTGAGCAGTAAATTTTAAAACCCCCAATATTTTCCAATTTAGCAAGGACCAAAATATTATTTCGTTTGAAAAAAAAAAAATTCTCAATTTACTAATTATATTCTTGACCAACTTTTGAATTCATTTTTACTTAGAATTTTCGAGGCCTGTATCAGATTATGCTAGAATTTTAGACGCTGACACATTGTAACATACTAGTGTTTGTACCACCTCGCTTTTATGACAAGTTTTACACCATTTGCTTTGAACCCTTTGATATCTCAACAACCCACATTCACTTTTAATATTTTGAACTCTAAAAGGAGGAAGCATGATAAAATTGTTCTAATAGAATAGATATTTCTCAATATTGTTCATTACTATGTACATAATGAAAGAAGATGCAATAATTTTTCATAATTTTATCTATAGTTATAATCTTGAGAGGTTGTTAGTGGTTACTTTTAACTATAATTTATAATTATGTACGATGTACATGTAAAACTATTGTAGTTAGTGAAATTGCAATGTTTAAAGCATGTGTTGGGCATGGTTCGATTTGTGTAACATATGTTTAAATTGTATGATATGTAAATAAAAACTTTAAGTGAGACCTGCGACATATGATTTTCTTCCGAGGTACAAAATATAAATTAACCATGTTGAAAACTATGATTAAATGAAAATATAGAAAATTTTGCATTTTTATTACATACGTTTCTTAGGGCTGGAAAATATTCATTTTGATGTAAAAATACAGTAAGAGACAAAAACCTAATGGCTCATTTTCATTAGTCGATAACTCTGTCGATATACAGCATGCGAGGACTCCCCGCAGGCCGAGTAATGACTAATGAAAGTCATCGGTCGGTAAAAAACGTGCGGAAATTCACACCTAATGAAATTGACAAATGAAAATGAGCCTTAAAAGCAACTGCCAAACGTGCGGTGCAGGTTCTTCGTATACCGCAGTCGTTCCCTATCGACTAATGAAAACGGTTCCCCGAATACGGGTCCTATGGCATGCCTTACAGAAAATCTCCCGCATCCCGCATATGAGCCCTATCAAACAATGAAAATGAGCCTTTAATAAAATAAACCAATATAAATTCAACAGCAACTATTTATTTAGGTTCAGGAATTAACATACATTTAATTCTTCTATTTCTGAATTAAAATGAAAAATGAATAGAATTTTATTAAGTATATTAAATAAACATGACTAACAAACAGAATAATCGAATTGTACTAACATTTTTACTTCGTAGACACCCTGGTGCGGCGGTTCCACGAGAAATTAAGTCCGTAGCTCTTAGGCCTTACCGGTTTCTCAGTCTTTGGCACATCTAGATACCAGCACCATCCGTTCTTCTCACAGTGTTCAATAGCCTCCTCGGGATTTTTGAAAGCCACTTTCATGTTGGACAGCGGGTCTCCAGTGGATGTCCAGCCCATCAAGGGGTTTTCCCAGCGCTGGCGGTTGTCGAACTCCATCTCCCAATGGTGGATATTGTTGGTGCCACTCTGCATGGCATTCTTGGGAGGCTGGTAGATGCGCACACGGCGACTCCCAATATGTTCCTCTGGAACACCAGTCACAGGGCTGAGGTCAACCTGGAAAAGTTTATGTAAATATTTTTAATTTAATACACATGTTTATCTAATCTGAATGTATCTGTAAAACTGCCCTTGACTCAGTTTCAGAGGTTTTGCAATATAAAATATTAAACACCTAACATTTTCTAATACTAATTAAATTTGAAATACCTGAGTTTGAAAGAAAATAAAATTGAATGAATATAAACCTATTTGAATTTCTGTGCCATACCTACTACTATTTGAATTGATATATACACAAATGTTTGCTGTTCTCAAAACAGTAAAGGAAAATATTGTGAGGAAACCTGTCCTAGAACCATAAATTTAGAGACATTGACAACCGCCAACCCTCACTGGACCAGCATGGTGGATTATGTCCCACTCCCTCCCTGGAGGCTTGTTTCAGCAGTGGGCATATGTTGCTGTATGCTATATTGATGTTTTAAACATTATTAAACAATATTTAAAGTTCAAGGTAAGTAATAAGCCTGAACTTTAAATATTGTTTAAGCAAAAAATAACAATACAGCCTTCTGTCATGGCTCCTTTCTTTGAAGTTCACACAAAGGAGCTTCCATCACAGTAGGTCCTGTATTGGGAGCACTACAGGTTTTGATACCAAGACTAAATTTTCAGAAAAATTAAGGTTTTTTGTTTAGCTTCAGCATACCATATTAAAAAAGAATTGGTATGCAATACTGTTGTTATTTTTAATTCCCGGGTCTGTTGCGTAGCCTCAGGAGAAGAGTACCTCAGACCGAAACCAATCTTACCTTGACAGGAACCTTTATGGTCGACTCCAAAACAGATCTTTGTTGTTTTTCATCGGGCGATGCTACAGCAACATCATTGTCAATCATAGGCGCCTCATGGCGACCCAGTTGATCGCGATCATTTAAGCGCGATGTTGTTGAGAATGCAGGCAAGGATCTAAAAACAAAATCATGCTGTCATTGGACCTGCTAAGTTCTATTGGCATGTTTTAGGGAATTTAAACTATAAACGGACTGTACTGTTAACAAACTTACCTAGACAGCGGAGTTCTAGACAAACTCGCTGCACGGCTGATCACTTGAAACATCTTAATTTTTACGTAACAATCACTGAAAATGAAAATTACGTTCCGAATTCTGGATTTCTATCTTTGAGGTTTTTTTGTGACAGCACTTTGACAGCTGTGCTGTGACACCAGTGAGTGACACTGACACTGACAAATACAGAACACACAGACTATAAAACAGAACCCTTCCCGCTCATTCAAGATGTTTGTAGTAAATGTGCAAAGTACCAAACTAAAAAACGCTGCACTGCAGTTGCGATTGCACGGGATTTTGTATATATATAATATAAAAAATAAAATTTTTGAACGTACGTACACACGGCTACATATCAAGCTATATATTTCCAGTTTAAGCTGACCTCTCACTGTACGGAAATCCTATACAATGCGAGATCCGCTTCAACTGGAAATGTATAGCTTGATATGTAGCCGTGTGTACGTACGTACAAAAATTTCATTTTTGTACGTACGTACACACGGAATGGATTGAATGGATTTGTATATTTGCTGGATTTAGACGATTTAACACATCAAAAATTTTACTATAAAATGAAATTTTTGAACGTACGTACACACGGCTACATATCAAGCTATATATTTCCAGTTTAAGCTGACCTCTCACTGTACGGAAATCCTATACAATGCGAGATCCGCTTCAACTGGAAATGTATAGCTTGATATGTAGCCGTGTATACGTACGTACAAAAATTTCATTTTATAATAAAATTTTTGATGTGTTAAATCGTCTAAATCCAGCAAATATACAAATCCATTCAATCCATTAGTAGCAGAATGTAGATAAAAACTGATAGACCGTCTATTTAACGATACTCAAAACTATCAAATTGAAGGTGAGATGAAAGCTCTTACAGCCAACAGAATTCATCAAGGATTATTTCTAATATTTGTATACATGGCCACAAATCAAGCTATACTTTTCCAGTTTATGCTGATCTCGCATTGTATAGGATTTCCGTACAATGAGAGGTCAGCTTATACTGGAAATGTATAGCTTGATTTATGGTCGTGTGTACAGTGGCCATCACATCAAGCTACACGAAACTGTCAAATTTCTCCAAACGATTTTTATCTTTAAAATGTTGATAGTTAAGTTCAAAATCGAACGAGAAAATTTGAAAGTTTGTGATAACTTGACGTACCTAAAACATTACTGGGAATTTTTCCAAGCATTCTATTTTTATTGTTCAGTCGCCAGCACAAAAAATTTACACAAACTGTCAAATGTTTTCATTCGATTACTATTACGACTTAACCCTCAACATTTTAGGGTTTAAAATTGTTTGGAGTTTGTCAGTTTGTATCCTGATGTGTTGGCCACCGTAAAAATTAAATAAAACACCGAACATTTACGTAAAAGCAACATTTCTAAACGGTCTCTAAAAAAGAAAACCCCATGACTTTTATGGATACTAAACTAAACCTATGTTTTTATTGCAGGTTTAATTGACAATAGCTTTAATTTGAGGTCATTTTTCCTGTAGTTAGTATAAATTTCCTAGGTACGGCAAGCCTCCATACAAAAGTTGGCCACCTCCTTTTCTTTTGGACTTCGTTTTCTGGGCGACCTGTGTAGTATGTTGTATTTACTAATTCCATACTCACTGGTGTTGTGTGCACTAACTCCTGTCTATACTAATACTATGGTCGAACGGTTGTCAAATGTGAAGTTTGGTTGGGTTGGGGGGGGAATAGTCAAATCAAATTGTCAAAAGGAAATCTATGAAGTTTTGCGGAGTTGCGTTTATCGTAAAAATCTTTGGTAAAAATCTATTTAGCTAGCACGATTTTAACTGCAGCATTTATTACAAAACTATTATGTACTAAAATTATTATGCTTAAATAATTCCCTGGTGCATATGTTTAAGTGTGATTTACTATTATATATAACGTGAAAAATGGTGTACAATATTTATTTCGCGTTCAGTAGACTTGAAACAGCTGTTTTCATGTAAAGGTGAGTTTTTCTTTCGAATAGGAAGATTTTTCAGTTTATTATCCGCTCATCTAGTCATATTATCGATTTATGTTGATTTTTCTAACATTACGAAATATCTAAACTGTTACGGCTGGCACGGCACCGACCGAATAGCCGGTGTCACCTATCATTCGACCTTGGAAGTCGATACCAAAATGTATATAAATTAGATACGATATGTTTAGCTTTACTTTGCTACCGGCGGAAGTTCGAGCCACTTTTTCTAAATCTCTTCTGATTATTTTTATGTAAATTGTTGTGAAATACCTTAGTAACTAAGTACTATATCACTTATCAGTGAAATTAAACTTAGTTATACGTTTGTTGGTAGGCTTAAAATTAATGTAAACGCGCTCCCTCGCCTGTATTATAACAGTTCAGATTCGAGCATTACATCAGAGAGTGAGGAGAATCGAGTTAATGGTAATATAGTAATTCTTAAAATCGAATCTTGGATTGTTATATTACAGGTGAATGCTCCCAGTGAGGGAGCACCTTAAAAATAATATGATGGACCCTGTAGGGCACAGCATAGTAGGAGAAAGAAAGAAGTGCACTTATTTGTGTTTATAGTATTTTCGCAACCGGTGCGGCATGTGTGTATGACCAGATGTATGAACGTAAACGGGACAAAAGTAGTATGTAAGGATCATAGTAGGTGGCATTTTGTAGTTTCTCCCTACTACCATGGGAAGGTGAGTTCATGTATGTATGTCTTAATTACTAGACAAGTATGCAAATTTTACAGCTAAAATAGCTTACTTATTTTTGTTCAAATATTCAAAATGTAATGGTGCTTATACTTACTGAAAAGTAAATACAAAGGCGTTGCTAATAAGTGATGGTTACACAAGACAAATATCTAGTGGTAAGATTGGGAATGTCACTGTAACTACTTATCACTTTCTGGCACACATTTGATTATTTATTGAATTATTTCTTGTTGCACAATATGTGGTGCAATCCCAAGAAATAAATTCCTCTGAACTAATGTAAATGTATGCAATTTGTGATGTATAAACACTGGCCAAGTGCATTTCAGACCATGCTTAGTGAAGGGTTCCATAGTTGGGATGAATATTTACATATTGACTGCAAAAATAAGTTTGTATATCTTAGTATTTGATTGTTGATAATATTGAGCTAAAAATATAATTAAAGACTCCAGATGATATAGATACTGCTACTCAGTATATAACAAATATGATCCAGGAAACATGTTGGGACAGTACTACTCAATATCCAAGTAAAAGTAGATCCTCTGATTACCCCTGGAAATAAAAGAATCATTGCTTGAAAAAAGAAGACTGACGGATATGGCACCAAAGTGGCTTGAACGAAGATAACTACAATTTCTGTAAGGCCGCTAGCAAGCTCAAAGAACAGCTTCAAACCTGGCATGATAACACCCTAGAAGCCCAGCTTGAATCACTCACTCCTTCAGCCTCAACTAATTACTCTCTTTGGAAGTTCACAAAGCATTATACCAGACCCCAGGTAGCTATACCACCTCTCAGAAGGAACCAAGGCTGGGCAAGAACACCTCAAGAAAAGGCTGATACATTTGCTGAGCATTTGACAAGTGTATTCCGACCTAACGAGGCAACAAATACCGTATCTGAAGAAGAAATCAACTCATTTCTAAAACAAGATTTTCAAATGTCACCTCCGCCACGTTCCGTCACTGCCAGAGAAGTCTGGGCTACAATAAAAAACCTCAGTAGTAAAAAAGCACCCGGCATTGACCTAATCACGAAGGAAATCTTACTGCAACTACCAAAAAAAGCCATTGTGTTTCTAACGACACTTTACAATGGGGTCCTAAGTGCAATACTTTCCACAGGAATGGAAGGTTTCACAGATACTCATGGTGCATAAACCAGGCAAACCACCTAATGTTGTGACATCCTATAGACCTATTAGCTTGCTACCAGTACTGTCAAAAATCTTTGAGAAACTCCTGCTCTGTAGAATACAACCAATCTTAAAGGAAAATAACACCATACCTTGTCACCAATTTGGATTCAAACCTGAGCACTCCACCGTCGAACAGGTTCACAGATTATGCGACAGGGTTAGGAAATCACTGGAGGAAAGGGAGTTCTGTTGCTCAGTCTTGCTGGATATTCAACAGGCTTTCGACCACGTATGGCACATGGGCTTACTTTATAAGATAAAGGCTTGTCTACCTCACAACTTTTATGAGCTAATGAAAAGCTACCTAACAGATCGACTGTTTCGAGTCAAAAAAGCTGAGGCAACGTCGAAGCTATTGGAAATAAAGGCTGGCTGGCTGGCGTGTTGGGGCCAATTCTGTACACGTTGTACACATCAGACCTGCCAGCAGAGGACAGCGTGACTACAGCTACATTTGCTGATGATACTGCAATTCTGGCTAGCAACCATGACCCCGCAATTGCTTCACAAACGCTGCAAAAAGGTCTAGATAAAATATCTGACTGGCTCCAAAAGTGGCGAATAGCACTCAGCCCATCTAAGTCGGTACAGGTCACTTTTACGCTACGCAGAGGCGATTGTCCGCCAGTTAAGCTAAATAACAATTTACTACCACATAAAGATTGTGTGAGATACTTAGGACTGCACCTCGATCGCCGTCTGACGTGGAAGCAGCACATAAAGACCAAGAGAGATGAGCTCAACTTGCGCTACAAAAACCTTCACTGGCTCTTAGGGCGGAACAGTAAATTATCGACTGATAACAAACTCCTAATATATAAAACAGTTTTAAAGCCTGTCTGGATGCACGGCATCCAGCTATGGGGGAGCTGTAGCAACACTAAAATTTCCATTATACAGCGAATGCAAAATCTGATTCTGAGAACTATATACAATGGGCCTTGGATCATTAGAAATACTGAAATACACCACCAATTTCAGATGAACTCGGTGAAAGAGGAAATCTTGGCCATTACAAAAACATACTTGGAAAGGCTGGAGAGGCATCCAAATGAACTGGCCGCTGGACTGACAACACGCACATACCAAAAACGTCTCAAAAGAAAAGACATTCTGTCTGTACCCTCTTGAGTAGCATAAATACATGCTACACCTATGAGTAGTTGCTTTCGCTGGAGAGCACACTCCATCTGCCAAATGTCACTTACCACATCTGCTTAAAGTACTCAAGACTGATTGCAGATACAAAATGAAGAAACAATAAATAAAAAATCTTAGTATTTCTCGAAAAACAATGAAAAATAAAATTATTTCTGTAATTCTGACCGAAATAATCTCGAAAATATTGGCTTAAATGCAAAGTCACTGAAACATCATAATCTCTTTAATTAAGAGATTCAGCCATACCCCACAAGCTTGTGTACTGTTTTTTTTTTTTTTTTTCTCATCTCTTATGCATGTATGAGGAGTTAAGTGAAATATGAGTGTCTCGGAAAGCACGTTAAGCTCCCGGCGGTCATTCGTGGATCTTTGACAGTTTTTACGGGTCGTCAGAAGCCCAAAAGTCTGACAGCCAGTCTTACCTACCAAGGGGTTTCGTGTTACCCAGTTACTGGGTTGTGGAGGTCAGATAGGCAGTCGCTCCATGTAAAACACGGGTATTCAGCTGCATCCGGTTAGACTGGAAGCCGACCCCAACATAGTTGGGAAAAGCCTAGGCAGATATATATATATATAATATATGCATGTATGAGGAGTTCCACCCCTAATAATTATTTTGTAATTTCACTACATCATTGTTCAGCAGTGCACAGAAGCATTTTTATTGATATAGTGAAAATATTCTCCTAGTAAAATAGCTGTGTTATAAACAGACAGATGGATTGGTGTGTACAGATCGCAGTGTATCATTGCGGCTCTTTACAGACAATGACTCAGCTTCCATATTCCACTACATGCCCTTTCAACTGCACATGCACCAATTGGCTGCATTAGCAAATGGTATTAACATTAGGGATGCATCCGATACCGATACCGATGCCGATATATCGGCGATACTCGAAGTTTGCCGATATATCGGCATCGGCGATATTTTTATGGCCGATTCAACAATACTTTTCTCATCAATGTTAATTTTAATTACTAAAACTATTAACTAATCTCAACCTGTCTATAGTTTTATACGGTGTTATTTAGTTTGTCCAGTTATTGGTTCTTTTTATATTAATTAAAAAAATAAACTGACTTGTGTTTTATTTATATCGTATCGGTATCCCCGATATTTTTATAAGAGCATCGGTATCGGTATCGTATCGGCAAAAAGGCGAATCGAGGCAACCCTAATTAGCATTGCTGAACTTTGGGGCAAAAAAAAATTAAATATATATATTTAATGTTTTATTTTGCCATCTACACTAATTATAAGAGTTATAACCAAACATTATAACCAATTATTATTTTATCATTCATTTCTATTGCAGATTGCCACCTACCCAATCATGTGCTGTTAAAGAGGGGAACCGTAGCTCCTCCGGGAGCTACTCTTGAGCTGAGCTCTACATTGTACCTGTTTATTGCTCATTGATATAGTTAGCGAGTTTCACGCACATATCTACTTATTAAAGAATCTAAAACACTACTATTTAAAATAAAAATAAAAGCAACTAAATTAACAAAAGAGAAATCTAGTCTTTAAGAAATAACACAATAAAATATTGTTTGATTATTACGGTGCCTGTATTGGACATTTTAAGATGAGTAAGCACAAAGTGGAAGTGGACTGTACGTCACGGTGCAGGTCTCGGAGTCATGGGCATACTCTGACAAGTGCCATCACGAAGAGATCAGTCAGTGATGAAGCGCTGGCTAGCTTCATTAAAGGAACATGTGCTAATTTTATTAAGGCGTTTGATTTTGAGGTAAGACATTGAAATTACTCTTTAAAACAATATTAATTCTCTCATTTCTGTTGTTATCCCAAAAGTAATAATACTCTCCCTCCCTCTCTCTCTTTCACTTCCACAAGCGATTTTCTCCCACAACTGAGTAATGGAACATTTGTAGGTAAAATATAGAATTGAATAGAATATAATTTATTGTTTTTACAGGTAGTTTACAAAATAATGGTGGTCAAAATAAAAAAGTATCTCTGCTACATACCCTTATTCACACAATCATAAGAAATAAATGAAAAGATTGTATTGCAGACATACAGAAAAACAAAATCATTTAACAAAAAATAAAAAACCCCCCCACTCCCAAAACATAACTGAAAAGAGAAAAACAAGCATTATGATGTATAGAATTTTGTATTGCAGGGCCTCAAGTCTGCTATT
Organism: Dryobota labecula; assembly: GCA_947523025.1. NCBI lineage: Eukaryota > Metazoa > Arthropoda > Insecta > Lepidoptera > Noctuidae > Dryobota > Dryobota labecula. The sequence goes on along the minus strand of OX383300.1, from coordinate 7,421,833 downwards.
ACAATAGTGTCAGAATGGTCTCGTCATTGTGAGTATTTGACAGTGTTTGTATGGCAAATCTGTCAAAAACTCACAATGAAGAGACCATTCTGACACTATTGTAATAGCAGACTTGAGGCCCTGATGTGGGGACAAACAAAAGTAACACCATTTCAGCTTAATAATAATTATATATATTTGGGATTGTCTCATTACTAGCTTTTATTTGATACCAATATTGTTGTAATTTATTTTTAAGAAAACCTATCCTTCCCTTTTTTGTATTTGCAGATGCAATATATAAATATTATATATCCTGTCACTCTCACAATTAAGACGAATCTAACGACACCTCATATGTTCAAATCCATCAAGCCGTTTAGGCTACAGAACGTGCCAAAGAAATAGACATCCATACATATGTACTCTCAAAAAACATTACCCTCCTTCAGGGGTAGTCGGGTAAAAAATAAACTTTCTTTGTATAAAATAAATTATGCATACACATACAAGGTAGAAGATGGAAATATAATATAGAAATACAATTTATCATTCTAGGGTGTCTTCAAAATAATCAATAATGTTCTATACTTCAGGGTCGCACAGCCCTCCACACCGCAGCATCCCGCGGCCGTATTGCTCTGATGGACTGGTTGATCCGCCACTCATCAGTAGCCTTTATCAATGCGCGGGACCGCGAGTCAGGGTACACGCCCCTGCACAGAAGCGTGTTCTACGGACAAATACACGCTGCTGTCGGGCTTATGAAGATAGGTAAGATTATAATTATTGTAGTTTTATTTCCACAAAACCGTCTTCGAAGTATGCACTCCCGTGCGTGCATACTTCGAAGACACAAACATCGGAGACGTCGGTGCGCCATCTTCGACTTGTCTGCGCGAAGTGGCGCAACTCGGTGCCACTAGCAAATCTTCGTATAATAACCGTCACGAGTCGTTAGCACAGATGGGCAGTAGTGGAGGCAAGCTCGCACATGTACACTTTCAAGCTAAATAAAAATAACACGCGAGAGTCTATTAGACGACGAGTATCGACTGACGAACCAATCGCATGCAGCTCGGCGCCTCCAGGCTTCTTCATTCCTCCAAAGAGACCTAAAAATGTACTACTGCGCAAGTGTCAGTTTGTGCTCACGACTCGTGCCGGTTACTATACAGCATGTGTATAACGCACAACGGACCAAATGGGAGTCTTAAGTGCGGAAAAGGGAGCCCCATCATCATCATCAGCAGGTGTATATCGTGATGCAAGGGCAGCAACATCCACCGCAGCAGCTGCCACCGCAACAACCTCCGCAAGGCCCGCACATTTTTTTCCTATGGAAGGTGAAGAGTAATTTTTGTAAGAGCCTAATATGTCGAAAGTAGACCCGAGTGAGTGACCCAAACACGGACGTGAACCGTAAATAAATGAATTTAGAATATTGGGGTCAGTTTTGAGGGGTCAATAAGAAAATAAAAATTAAAAAGTTTTGCAAACTGTACCGTGTGGCATATCAAATGAAAGGGCTTACTGTGAGGGTCTCAATATTTTTTTTTTTAATAATTTTAAAATAAATAATTTTAAAGTTATAAGTGAAAATAGACGAAAATTGACCATTCCCCCCCCTTATCTCCGAAACTATTGAACCTAAAATTGGGAAAAAAAAAATACAGAAAATAGTTCTATACTTATAGATTACAGGAAAATCTATAAGAAGTCTATGGTCTTAAAATAATATGGTAAATCTCTCGATATTGTGCGTACAAACTTACATTTGCAGTTGGAATGTATGGGAGACTATGTTTACCAACAACGTATGTTTACGAATGTTTATCATTCATCCCAACTACGGAACCCTTCTTGTGCGTGGTCCGACACGCACTTGGTTGGTTAGTAACGTTTTTAAAAATAATAAAAGTTTTTTTTTTTTTTTTGTGACTTTTTAAAATTTGTGTATTTCGCGAGCGATTTGATTGTACTGTTATGTTTCTCTGTCGTTCGACTGCGCGTCAGTGATGTGAATGAAATAGGGGCGCTGGTAAAGTAAAACTCTTAGTATGGTTGACTGTAAAATAATGACCTGCTGCACCCTAACTGCGTGTTTCAATCATAATCCGAGAATTTTGAAGGATATTTCTAATCCATTGCTTCATATGTTTAATAAATTCGTGTGCTCAACAAAGTAAATAACGCAATGAACGTGGCCGATCCGTCAAAATGACAGAAAATGCGACCAATTGTCATTTTACTTATATGTGCTAAGCAATTACTCTGCTGGGTTGGTGTCTGGTAATCCTGATAAGACATGTATTTTTTTTACACTAGGAATTTCTCTTGTATGGTGGGTGCGTTTACAAAAATTTAAACTCACATCACTAACAGCCAGACTCGGAACAACTACTTGTAGGTCATACAAATATTTGTTCCGTGCGGGAATCGACCCCGCGACACGCAGCGCAGCAATTAGTCGCTTAACCACTGCGCCAACCGTGCCGTCTAATGTGTATGTTCGTGTATTAAATAGATTTTATTTAATGAATTTTGGTTTATTTATAACCATTATATTGTTTTAGCCTTTTTATAGATTAACAATAAATAACTACAGTTTATAAAGACCAACGAAACTGTAAGTTGTATAATTATGGTCATGAACTTTTAGGCCATACCTAAGACCCAACTAGTTAAGGGTCGCATTGAACAACTCCATCAAAAACGAACTCAAATACAAACAAATAAAACACATATTTACAATATTCCAGGTGTAAACACCGACATAGTCGATAAAGACGACTACCGAGCGCTAGAACACGCCATGCTCGACCGCCAGTACATGTACAAGCACGACGGTACCCAGCCCAGCGAGGTGTACGTGTGGGGCAGTAACTGCAACTACACGCTTGGCACTGGCACGCAGCAGCAGAGGAACTCACCCGAGCTACTCACCTGCTTTAATCGAGCCAACACTAATGTTGAACAGGTACGTTAAGACGATAGCCCGCGAAACTCAATTTTCTTAAGTTTTTTGTAACTTCAAGTTTAGTATCAGGTTGTATGTTGATCAATATTATCGCGAATGTAACAAATATGTATTTACAGAAATATGTATTTATAATCAAATAGCTTTTGCCCGCGTAGATGTCGGTTATCGCGTAAAAAAAGTAGCCTATGTCCTCCATATCACAGGCATCTCTGCCAAATTTCATGACGATCGGTTCTGCTGTTTTAGGCGTGAAAACGTAACAAACAGACAGAGTTACTTTCACGTTTATAATATTAGTATGGGACTATGGATAAAATCATCAATACATTTCTCGAAGTCATCACCGTCTCATTGCGGCGCCACATTTGTCTGCGTTGTATACATTATCAGCCTATGTTTCCACTGCTGGGACACAAGCCCCCTCTTTGTGAGAGGGAGTGGACTGTAAACTGTAATCCACAACGCGGGCCAGCTTGTTCACGAACTAAAGAGTTTGACTTCAACCCTCCTATGCTAGACCAACCTCTTGAGAAACGCATTCTCCTTTTCATACCTAAAAAAATTCTAGCCTTCAAGAAATTTGTCAATCTCACAAAATGTCAATTTTGGAAATAACCATTTCAATTAATTTTTAATCAATTCAGCTTCGTCTTGTAATATCACCAAAATATGCATACAGTTGGCTTGCCGCGAACATGCCTAGGATTCACCAATTTATTGTTTTTCGTGTGCGGTATGATCGGGTTCGTGATTTGCGTTTGGTGCGCCATGAACACTGAATTCTTCCGTGATGTGAACTACACCATTACGAAAAGTTCGCTAGTCGATGTTATCGCTACATTCGTCAATTTAAAGCTGTGGGTGACCCCACTTACGTCGATATTGATACCGATAGCCGGGCTCACAATGATGACGTCATGTTGCGGAGTGCTGGGCGCCGGATGCAAAGTGAAATGCGCGATAAAAGCATACGTATTTCTCGTCAGTATACTCTCTTTCGTTGCATTTTGGATAATCTTCGTAACAGGACTGTTTAATATCTATTCAAAAAATGAGAACACGCGAAAATCCATGCAGTCGTCCATACACACATATTACGGGAAAGATAACGATTTTATCACGTACATGTGGGATTACATAATGGTGAAACACGAATGCTGCGGCGCGGTCAGTTATAGAGATTTTTCGAGAAGTCACTGGCAGAGTTTGAACCCTGCAAAAGTACATCCTATCCAGTGTTGCAAGCTTTCTAACGTGAGTAGTCTTTTGCCGGTGTCAAAGGAATGCTCGATGAGCCTCGATCCCGGCATAGAGTCTTACAAAGAAGTAGGATGTTTCAACGCGCTGCGGGTAGCAATAATAATGAACAAAGGAAAATTAATATGCTATGTTGTGTTAATAGCGTTCATGTATACAATGTTGACAGTGTTTTCGTATTGCATAATACGAGGAGAGCCGTTATTGGGGGCAATGGCGGGACGTTTTACGGAATTGATTCCTTCAAAAGCTCGGGACGATGCCAACAAAATGGATGCTCCAAGTGCGCCTTTGAGCAAGGTAGTGTATGTGGAGGAGCAGCCTAAGAAAGTAGTGAAAGTGGTTTCGGCAGTGAACCCCTTCCAGTCCTACACATTGACTCCGAGTGCGTACAGTCGCCCCGAAGACTATGGCGCCGACAAATATCGAACACATAGCATGAGACCATAGATTTAATATTCAATAAAACATTTCAAATATTATATCTTCTGGTTTAATTTCTATATTTTTTATTATTTTTTTATTATCAATTTTAAGTTAATTGTTTCTGAAATTCTGTCGCCTTTTCTACTTGTTAGCTGTTTTAGTTTCGATCATATTCGAAGATGATCCAGGTTTACAAATGGCGAGGTACAGTGGGCTGCATCAATTGGGTACCATTCATTCACGACTCATTTTCGAAAAAAATGTCGCTTATTACCTTTTAACCGTCGATATGCATATACTAGTAAGTAGTTATCTTAATAATAATATATTGTGCTCGTCTTACAGCTACTGTTAAATGTTCAAATTATAGGCGAGGACGCTGGCACCCTAAACACAAGTTAAATCTTACTCTGAGTGCCAGAGTTCATCGAAAACACTCTTTCTCTTAGTTATAACCACAGATATATAGATAGACCTAGATAACGCAAGAGCAACTACTTCGTGTGCCCAGCGTACGTACAAAAATCATAAGTTACTACTACTCTGTCTTGTTACTCTGTCAAAATCGATGAATTAAGCTATTTAAACGATTCTTAATAATTCTTTGATGTACACAATTACTCAATAAATAGTATTCGTACAGTATACGAACTTTCCCATCACCAAATAGTGCTTTTGACGTCATAGTAGGTATTAGTCATAAAATTACACGCTTGGTTTTCATACAGATCGTGATACTTGCGTTATCTATTATAGGTCTATCTATATCTGTGGTTGTAACCCTGCATATTGTTTTGATAAGTAAGTGTTTTTGCACAACTGAAGGGGATTTTTTTTTTTTTATAAAAACAAAAAAATGGACTTTCAGTTGTTATAGAATTACTGGCTTCGCCGCCACTTCTTTGGGCTGTGCTGACCCTTAAAGTATAAACAGACGACCGAATCGGTGCGACCCGCACCATCGAGCTGTACGGTACGCTCTACACAACAGACGAGTACACCGGACTCCGAACCTTCCAGTCGTATTGTGCTAGCATTACGTGAACACGTCTCGACATGCCGCCTATTCTATCGAAACAGGCCAAAATTGCATTAGTTGTGGCAACTATCGATTCTACATCGCAACAATAAAGGCTAAGCGTTATATTCCACAAACATGGAAATTCTTTATACAACTCCAACAACTATAACAGCTCTTTTCTCCGTACTAACAGTGTCTTCTTGGAGTTGCTCGGAATCCATGTCTGATAACACGTCGCGACGTGTTGCGCGTACGGTGGCACAATAGCGACTAGACCGACAAACGGTTCGGTGCGCCGTCCACACGATCAAATCGGTTCGGAACGTACCTACTGCGTTCGATGTGCAAGCGCTCCGAACCGGCCGTACCGATATCTATATAATATAAAAATCAATTGCTGTTCGTTAGTCTCGCTAAAACTCGAGAACGGCTGGGCCGATTTAGCTGATTTTGGTTTTGAAATGTTTGTCGTAGTCCAGGGAAGGTTTAAACGGTGAGAAGATATGCCAAAAAAAATACTATTAGTGAACGGCTGGACCGATTTCGCTAATTATTTTTTTGTTGTGTTATTATCAGGAGAAGGTTGGATGGTAGGTAGGTAGGTAGGGTAGGGTAGGTATGTAGGTAGGGTAGGGTTGGGTAAGTAAGTAGGGTTGGTAGGGTAGGTAGGTCGGTAGGTAGGGTAGGGTAGAGTAGAGTAGTGAAGTTTATACTATATTTCCTTTGCGCTTAGACAAACTGCCACACTCAAATAGCTTTTGACAGAACGAAGTCTGTCGGGTCAGCTAGTTAATAATAATAATGTCCGGCGGACCGTGCACCACACGAGCGAATATGGTTACACCACACGAGTGAACTAAGTTCGATCGTCTGTTTATGCTTTTATACTCCATCCTGCAGGTTTGCCTGGGCAAGTTCCACAGCGTGTGGCTGTGCGCGGGCGCGGCGTGGTGCTGCGGGCAGCAGGCGCGCGCGGGCGGCCCGCATACCACCGCGCTGCGCCCCGCGCCGCTGCGCCTGAGCGAGCCCTGTAGGGCCGTCGCTATCACGTTGAATTCGACGGTCTTTCTGCTTGAAAGTGGGATGGTATGTATACTTACTATAAATTGGACGTAGTTAAGAGCGTTGTCACCGGTCCACTAGCGCTACTCCGTTAAAAACATATTATCTCGTGACTGAGAAGGAATTATGAAAAACGACTCAATCAACTATATCGGTAAGTGTGTCTTAGAATTTTCTAATACCTTTTATAATGTTTCATATTGAAACACGAAACAACAAAATACGATCTAGAGGAATGTGGCTATTTTTATTTATATCGAATTTTGTTGCTTCGTGTCTCAATATAAAACTTTAAAAAAGGTATTAACGCGCACCACCAAACACCCCAATTAGAGTATTATGTTATGATCATAAAACATTCACTGAATTTTTACAATTATTTATAAAACATTGTTTATTTATTAAATTTGTTATACTGATTGTAAGAAAAAAATTGTGGTCACATTACAAATCTACGCACGCACACAGTCGCACACGTATAAGGGTCTAGCGTAGTATGTACTTCATCTATTTTGGATTGTTTTGCCTGTACAGCGGAAGTGTGACTGTAATTTACTTAGTTTTAATTATTTTTGGGATAAAAAATACCTATATTTAAAATGACAGAAATACCTTTAGTAAACGATTCAGAAGAAATTTCTTTCATAAAGTGCAATACTAACAAAACTTACCACTCCATTCCCATAAAATGCACATATCGTCAGATCCAGTACTCTTGTTTCGAACAATAATGCCACCAATGCGATATACCAAGCGTCAGATCAAAATCTTAAAAAAAAAAAGTAGATTGTTGCATCGAGCGCAAAGCGAGTTATTAATGCCCGAGTGTTATGTTGGTACCCGAGCGCATGCGACGAGTGCATTAATTTCTCACTTTAGCAAGGTGCGTAATCCACTTTTTTCAACTACCAATCTACCTACCGTGATAAAATATACCTACTCAAAATAAAAACTCAATTAAAACAACGTTTTTTCATCAAGTCGGTTTTATTGAGCCGGGTTTTATTTTCAGCCAGTATCTTTTTGTACATTTTATATTAAACTTACTGGGAAACTTAATGGGAGACACTAAACCTCTGTGGTAAATTTATATCTAAATAAAAAATTAAAAACAATGCATTAATGAAAAACTGCATCCATGAGATTTCATATAACATTTCTGCACTGTTTTGGTTCTAAGCAAAAAATACGTCCTTTGTGATCGGTTTTGTAGTGATTAATGATAACATTATTACGTAATTGAAGAAAAATTCTTTGTATACCCGCAGACATCAAAAATAATAACTTGTATTTTATCAGGTTCTCCAATACGCCCTCAATAGTACCGACAACATAACGAGCCAGTCCACCACTAAGACGCCATCGTCCATCAAGCTGGCATCCATTAAGCCACTGATAAAGCTGTCGGAGCCACTCGGCGTGAAAGGTGCGCGTGCGCACTGCGTCGTGTGGAATGTGCGTGCCGTGTACACGTGGGGAACTAACAATGGGCAGCTGGGGCATTCGAATGAGGATAAGTTTGTGGCTACACCGAAGAGGGTTAGTTTAACTTTGAGTTTGTTTCAAATATAGGCTGTAAAAGCTACCACCACGGCATGTTTTATAAGTATAGCTCGTACACGAGATAATATGAAGAATAGGGTTGCGAAGGAAGTTTTTTTTTTTTTTCCTTTTATAAAGTATCTCGGTTGGTAATACTTTATTCACAATACAATCTAGCCTATTCGCTAATAGGTAATTTAAATATAACCTTGATGTGACCGAAGTTTGATAAATCGAAAAGTTGAAAAGAACATGGAAATTAGAATACGTGAAATATAGCAGGAACTTGAATCTAGAGAAGTTTTCTTTTTGGTGGTCTTTTTTACTTGGCGCATCTTTATTGTGAGGAAGTTAACGTGCTAGTCGAGCTTTATTGTGTGATCAACCCGAGACCCAGCATAGATGAACGTGTGGTGGCATCTATATCGCCACATGCGAACTACGCATCACACTGCCGTTACGCAAAAATCCTGCATCGCGCAAGCAAAGTTTACCGCGACTAGCACGTATATAACGTCCCTACGTCCAATCCAATCAGAATACCAGCGCTGCGGCACTTATTTTAAATGTCGCAGCATCATGCTGAGATAGGAGCCTTTTGGCCTCGTACAGGACTCTGTTTTTTTTTTTTTTAATACTTTTGTGATTTGTTTATTAGTTTGTGATCTTCCTGTGCGAGTCACAATAAATACTTTTTCTTTCTTTTCTCTCTTTCTTTCAATCATCAGGCAGTTATAGCCCACCAGGCACAACACCCATCATTCTGGTCGGAGGATCCTCCCTTTTCTATGGAGGATGAGTGAACTTTACACCCTATTCCTCATACCTCTATAAACGTGTTTAAAACTACTTCGAAAGTAAAATACCCACATTAAGACAGGTTAGCCTTATCTATTGCGCCTGAAATGCTTTAAATATGGTTGGGTAGATCCAAGCTTCTGATTTTAACCATCAGGTGGCTATAACGATAAACAACAAAGAAGAAGCCGGCATTCAGCTGGTGGACGCAGCCGACGCGGCCACTGTGATCACGACGAGCCGCGGGGACGTGTACCTGCTACACAAGTACATCTGCAAGAAGATTGCCATCAAGTAATTTATGTTGAACCTTTGCTTGGCATAATTGCTTAGTTGTTTGGTCAAACCAAAAGATACCCTACTGCTACTAAATTAATATTTCATTATTGCAAAGGCCGACAAATAGGTTACTGCAGGTCGAGTATTAGTATGAAGGCCGAGCCGTAGGCGAGGACTTCACTAATACGAAACAGGCAAGAGGTTAAGAGCGGACTCTGATCCAATATAAAAAAAATTGTTTATCCATACTATCCATACTTACTAATATTAAAATGTGAAAGTAACTCTGTCTATCTGTCTGTCTGTATGTTACGTTTTCACGCCTAAACCGCTGAACCGATCGTCATAAAATTCGGCAGAGATATAATAGCCTGGGATATGGAGAAGGACATTGGCTTCTTTTTTACGCGATAACCGACATCCACGCGAGCAGAGCCGCGGGCAAAAGCTTTAACTTATATACTTGTTTTACCAATAAACAATTTTTTTTAACGTTAATTTTGCTTTGGTAAAAAGTACTAGCAAAACTTGCTTCAGTTTTTTGAAAACCCTGATCAAGCAAGTCTAATCATAATAAAAAAATCAACTCTTGGGTTTGGACGTTTTATTTGTGTTTCCGGACAATGTTACTTTATTTTACCTCTTTATTTTCCAGACAAATAAATCTTCGTCAAGTATGCGTCGAGGCTAAGGTCAATGACCAGGGCGTGTACTCACGGGTCACAGTACTGCTACTCACCAATGTAGGACAGCTGTTCATATGGCAGGACACCACCAACAAACTTACTAGGTAAATTTAACATATTTATGTAGCACCTATTCATGTAAAAGTAAGTAAGCAAGGAGCCATGGAACTATTAAAAGTTTAAAAGATAGTTTTTTCTCCTCGAATAGTGCCATTATTACCGATAGGAGATAAATATTTGGCTGGACAGGAACAGTCTGCGCCTGGTGACGGGGACCATCACGGGACACTGCTTGCTAAACAAACATTTCCACACAATAGGTATAACGGACAGCCCTCTGCAGGGCCTGCATGGAAGCGGAAGTAACCGTTGCGCATGTGCTCTTCGAAAGCACATGCGTCACCGAGATTAGAACAGAAACCCTTTGGGCACCCAGATCCTTTACCGATGTTTTGAACAGGAGACGTGATTAGCTTCTGGAAGGAGGTAGGCTGGTTGGAATAACCACCGGCGGCCGCCGTGGTCCCGCCACAGTAGTCCATCTTAAGGAATAAGTGCGGAAACCAAACCCTTTAACATAGAACATATAAAACAGTGCATACGATACTCGCATGTTGATCGACGAGAATCGCCTAGCCTTTCAAATGTGACCGAATTTCCAGTCGTCAAATCACTATTTCAGAAAATCACCTGGCGTGCATTGATGTATTAAAAGCGTAGATACGGGACTTAGTAACAGCGCCTGGTCCTATCAAACTGAGATATGGCCCCTAGTTGGCACTCAGTCGCGCACGGGATATCGTTGATCAAACAGCTCCATAATTACAGTTTTTGTTAATAAATACGCATCAGAATGACTTCTTGTGCAGTTAAACAGTGTTTTAATAATACAAGAAAGCAAAATAAGACACACGAGATTACTTACCACTCGTAAGTACAGCCAAAAATGCTAATTTGATGAAAGTTATAATAATATTTAATGGTTGCTTCGCCATGTTTGTTCTGCCACATGCAATGTCATTCATAATCGTAAACATTCGGCAGCTAACGCGATTTCGCTCGCACGACAGCGACGTCTCATAAATCTGTTCTTGTCTATCGGTAACTGTAGGTTAGCGACTGTGATCACACTGATCACAGATGTGTGAGTTTTGGTGCATTTAGTCGTGTGCCGAGCCCAGGTTTACTGATTGCGATGTTAGCGCGTAACATATCTTCCTCCTTTTAATATATCAATGCTGGCGAGTTTTTTTCTTCTCGCTTGAATGTAAATACAAGAATGGGAATTCGCCTGGCGAGTCTCGCGGGGATATTCTCACGAAAGTCGAAAAACTCTCAAGTAAATGAGCCTGATAGCTACGGTCAAAATATTTATTCTTAAACTTCATGCCTAAAATTCAGTTCAAGTTCTACAACAAAATATTTTCTTAATTCCAGGTGCGTATTCGGGCTGGTCCACCAAACAATAATAACAAACGTAGCGCTCACTCACGACGCTCTATACTTCACGACTAAATACGGCGAAGCTTTCATTGGCACGATCTCGCGCAAGACCGCGCCCACCGCGCCGACGCAGCCAATCAAGAAAGAGAAGGAAAGAGACAACAAATCCTCCCTCGTCAAGTTTTTAGAAAAGAACGACTGTACGTCTGTCAGGATTGTGAAGATACCGAATGTTTATAGAGCGGTTTCTATTGCTGTGGATAGTGAAGGTCTTAATTTTGCATGTCTACAGGTTCGTATTTATAATACTTTTATTGTCTTTTTAACTACGTAATTTATAAAATAATATATATCATAATAATATATATATATTATATATATTTATAATATATATTTATATCCTTTACTCAAAAACCAAAATATTTTATTTCACATAAACCTACATGGGCACTTATGAAACGTCAGAAGCTAGGTGCACGGTTCCAATTAGTCGTTTCCTATGGAGAAGAACTGGCAAAAAATACCACAGTTACTCTTTTAAAAATAATTGGCTTTCACAATATTTTCAAATAACAGTGTTAATAGGTATGGGAGGATAGTGTAGGCCTTTCAATAATTACCAGGTACTAACAAAATAGACAATGGTCAGCAAATCTACAGTCTACTAGGCCTTCAACGTTCTCAGATTCACAAAATAGGATACTGGTGTTGATTCCCTTGTTCACAAACTAAACTAAATAAGTTCAGTGCACCTTTTTCTTTCTATTTCATTAAGAAAAGGACAGAAGATAAATTTTAGTTTAGTCCTGTCAAATTAACCAGCGCCTGTTACTACTCCATACAAGTTTAGACGTGATTAAAAACTTCCTGATTAAAATTACGTCAATTTACGTCAAGCGCTGATTAATTTGACAGGACTAAACTAAAATTTATCTTCTGTCCTTTTCTTAATGAAATAGAAAGAAAAAGATAGACTGAACTTAAATTTAGTTTAGTTTGTGAACAAGGGAATCGGCACCATTACCTATCTATAAAAAGCTAAAAAATAAAAACTATTTAAACAAAAATACATGGTTGCCACAACTACAGTTATAAATCTGAATAAATATCATGTCCACAAAAACAACTAATAAGAAGTTGAAATTACTAGTTTCTGCCCGCGACTTCGTTTGAGTGAAATTTCTTGTTTTAAGATAAAATTATATCTTATGACTCACCAATACATAGCTTCCTATTTGTGAAAAAAAAATCGGTATCAGATCAGTACTTCCGAAGATTACGCCCTACCTGTCCACTCAAATAAAATTTAAAAAAACTCGAGTTTCGTTGCATCTAATTCGCTTCACTTTCTGTCCTCAACCATTTTCTCAAGCCCTTGGTAAAATGACTCAATTTCGTCCACCGAGAGAATACTTTTTTGACACCTGTCAGTTTCATACAAACGAGTAGTATTTTACGAATTTAAACTTTATTAGGTCTAAATCTTGTACAACTGACATGTGTCAAAAAAGCATTCTCTCGGTGGAAGAAATTTCTAGACAATATTTTTTTTTTTCACACTATAATAAAACTATGAATCAAAATATTTATGTTCACAGATAAAACCAACTTGCGGCCTGAAGTCATTGCCGCAATTATCACCGACAAGCATGTCCAAACATATGGAATCTCTGCGTGAATGCGCCTCCGAAGATGATCTGTTACATGATGTAGTGTTTAAGGTAAGTGATATTATATTGTAATTTTTTTCTTCAGAAAGCTTACTGTCTATTTATGATCTATTTTGACTATAACATCCCACAGCTGAGCAAAGGTCTGGTCTTTGGAGTTAAAATGCATGATTCTCATTGTACTTAGTGTATGTGTGTTTAGTTGGTGCAAAAAAATAGTAGAACTTTTGAGCTATTCAAAATAGTGGACCCTATGTTTTGGCTCAGGGTATGTTGCCAAAACACAGATTCCTCCGCTTTCATAAAATTTAATATTAACTCAATTAACTCAGCATTGATTTCTAAAAGCATGATGAAGTATTTGTTCATCTAATCGGTTATCACCAGTGATAGGATATTCGGATGCATATTTACCTAAAGTTGAAGTGTTCGAAATTATGGAATGCACTTTTGAATCGAATAAATGCCGTGATTCGGGGATCGACAAATTTAGAGTTCTGCAGGCTTACTCTCGACACTCGATTTCAACAGGATTTGGAAATTGGGATCGAGATATTGTCATTTGGCACTCTTGAATGCAACACTAGCTCACGATTGGAATTGTATTAGGTGGATTTTAATGGAACTAAATGAAATTGAGTATCCTCGATTGTATACAATTTTAGCACTCTTGACTAGATTTTGACATTGACTTATCGAGTTGGGGATTGAGTTTGGGATCGAAGTTACACAATTGTAGAGAGTTTACTTTTTTGTGTTCGAGTGTTACGATAATTACGAATATATTAAAAATAATGGCACGACTAGCGGTTATTTTGATATTTTGGAAAGTCCCAATAATTTAAATAACAGGAGGAGGCGAGATTTAAGGAGAATGGCGTGTTATGCCGATAATGCTTTTGCCATGACCGACGTCGAGTTTAAAATAATTATCGGCTAAGTAAAGAACTTTTTGAAGTTGTACATGACGAATTGCAACCCTTATTGCCAAGGCCTACTCGTCGTCGCGACATAACTACACGTTAAAAGGTACGTAGATAGTATCATGAAGGTATAAATTTAGTCCATGTAAATCACAGACCATATAGTATATGTAAATCTTGCCATTTCTCTAACCAATTCATAAATTTTTAGGTTTAATTGACAATCTCTTTTTACGCCACTGCCTGGAAGTTATCAGCGTTTGATGGGAGCTAAACACGGGACGATGATGTCTCAACAATCGGTATAATGAGCCTTAACTGAAGTAACAAATGCCCTCAATGCAGAAACAATGGTCAACAAATGGCTTAAATTAGCAACTCTCAGAAAGCCGACCAACAGGAGGTTCCAGCTGCAGTGTTAACTAGGAGAAATGAAGCTCGTTCACGTTAAGTGCATGCGCTCTGGGCTGCACGGCATCTTTTTTAATGTAATTTAAGGAATTAAACTCATATTAATTTTATATATTTTGTGTTTATTTTTCAATTGATCAAAATGAAATGTAAGTAATGTAATGTATGTAATTAGTATTGTCAGAACAACATAATAATATTTATTCTCATCTTAGCTTCTGCCGACAACATTAAGAGTATTTCTCTTTGCAAATAGTTATAACAATCAAAAAATATCTGTCAATTCTAAGTCTAGGCCTTAGCTAACAATATTTAGTTAAATATCACACCTATTTCTCTTTGAAAATAACTATAGCAAAAATATCTTTTAATTCTAAGTATTGACCTCAGCTAAAATTAAATTAAAAATCACAGTATATCTCTTTGAAAATAATAATTATAACAATCCAAAAATATCTTTCAATTCTAATTCTAGGCCTTAGCTAATATTCGTAAATATCACACCAATTTCTCTTAGAAAATAATTAAGTATAACAAAAAATATATTTGAATTCTAAGTATTGACCTCAGCTAACATTTAGTTAAAAATAAAAGTATTTCTTTGAAAAAAAATATAACATAAAACATCTTTTAATTCTAAGTATTGCCTCATCTACCATTTAGTTAAAAATATCACAGTATTTCTCTTTGAAAATAATAATTATAACAATAAAAAAATATCTTTCAATTCTAAGTCTTGGCCTCAGCTTACAACAATTAGTTATCAGTCTTATTATTTATCTGTGTAAATAATAATCACAACAATAACAAAGTATAAAGCATAAACTAACATCATAACAATTATATAAATTGAAGAGGCACATTTAAGAATATTTTCTCTAATTAATATTATTGCTGTGTTGGCAGCCAGAACCCATGGCTTGAGCAATAATTTGGGCTGCTTCTGTAATGGCTGCTGCTAAATTATAGCAGTAGGGACCAAAGAAATACTGCCTACAGGCTCTCTCAAGGCCCTTGCTGTGACAGTTTCGGCTTCCACTCGTTGCCTCTCTACGGCAGCAAATTGATTTCTATATTGGTTTAATGTTGATCCACTTTAGCTTGCCCAAGAACGGTGGTTGTTGGTTGTTTATGGTTTATTAATTGGACTACGCTCATGGTCTCGTCGTGAGATACAGGGTGTTGTGTGCACTGGGGAAAAAGCAATTGATAATAATTAGACTTTATATACCATCATGTCTATATTCACAAAGAGGTAGGCTGACCCACACAAATGAATGTCCAACCTAGGAATTTAACCCAGCGACCCATGGTTTCAACCGAATCAATGCAGTAGTTAGTATTATTTTATTTCTTCTAGAAATAGTAAAAGTAGGTTTTTATTGTTGATTGTGGATGATGGTAATTTAAAACAGTAACATTTTTCACACACCTGTCATAGTATCTGCTGTCTGCACAGCAGAATCAGGCACCAATATTATTTCCTCATTCCTGGGGTTCTCCTCCTCCATTGGAATAACTTCATATGTTTCGATTTCCAACTAAATGTTTTGATTTGTAATCTACACTCCTTTTGTGACTTGTTTGGCATGAGCGGTGCGCTTTGCAATCCCTGGATTCTGCCCTAGGAAATCGGCAAGAGCCTCCAATGTTGAAAAGTGGGCCTACTCAAAGTTTATTTTACTTTCCGTCGTGGTTTCCACCAGTATCAGGCGCTTAAAACTATATTTGTTCTTTCTTTGTACAAACACAGCAAACACTGCACCAGTACAAAAATGTTACGAAGTAAATTGAAATATTGAATTTCGAACTATTATATTCTATTTACAGACCGCAGGGTTTTTTTTTTTGTCACTTTGATTTTGACATTGACACGCACTTATTCTGCCGTAACGTAACACTCTTTTTATATTTTTCTTGAAAAATACAAGTCAAGTTTAATTATATGAGACCATACAATACATATGTACTCATTTATAATAGAAGACATATTTAAAAGCTCGTAAAAATATAATTTGACGAGTTCATTCATTTATTGTATTTTGGTAGATCATGTTTTGTCATAAATGGCCACACCGATTCTCGATCGTTTATTCGATTTCAATTTCAATCCAATACGATACCCGATTCGTTCAAGAGTACCCATATCTTCCAGATTGGAATTGAAACTGTTTCGAGTTCGTGTTAGCTTGAGATTGGGATTGATTTCCAGAGTAAGCCTGCTGATCATAGAATCGAATTTATATTTTACTTACGCTCAGGTGTTGGCTAATATGGAATGCACTTTTATATCGATCAAAAAAAATCTCGCTTGATAAATTTAGTACTTTTGAGTATAGAATCGAATGCTAGCTATTTTTGTAAACTTAAATAATACTACTGTTAAGAAGCGACAGCTGGCGCCATCTATGCTGCGCGACGAGCAACTCTGGCTCCATTTTCGAATCTCGCGCGCTCCGCTTCATGGTCGTGCGCGTCTACATGTCTGAGCTGAGAGTTCCGCTTCCGCCCACCTTACTTTCGCTTGAGAGCCTCTGGACGGTCGTTAGTCCCTATACGTTTTAAATAATAAAATACTTCATTGATAAGTTCCTACTGCGTCCCGCACACGAATCAAGACACACAGTATCCAACAACTACATATTTAAGGAGTCGTTTCCATACCATGTATTCTATTAGTTGTGATTTCCCGGATTATCTGGAATCCCGGGATATATATATATAATTATTAAGAAAAAAAAAAGCCACTTCCATAATTTCATAGCTAAAAATTTACTTTAGGTAAATATGCATCCGAATATCCTATCGCTGGTTATCATTGTTGCTACTGACGTTAACAAAAATCGTGATATCTTTTTATTCAAGGTCGGCACAAAACTCTTCCCCGCGCACATTTTCATCGTTGCATCTAGCAGCGAGCTGCTTTACAAACTATACCAGGACAACATAACAGCTCCGGGGGATAAACCCCAGGTCACACTGGATAACGTTCACCCTGAAGCCTTTGAACGTATCATGAAGTTCATGTACACTGGCACTTGCGATGTCACGGAGTTGGGACCTTGTGGGCTTAAGATTACGAAGGAAGAATTGGTGAAGAAGGATAAGGATTGTGATGAGGAAGAAGAATTGATTGGTGAGTGGGATGTTTTGGGGATTTAGGTCTGGCGCATCTACTAAGACGCAGCGCGCCCGTTTGTTACTGCCATACAAATATCAACAATGCACTAGGGATGGGCCGAACGGCGTGAACAAGTTCAGACCTGTATACTGTTATACGGGTCTGAACTTGTTCCGCTGTACCAGATGTTGTACCAGTAAAACTTCGCCCGAAACAGCTGCATACTTATATTTTGTTTTTAATAACCATCTTTTTAATCTACTGTTATTGGATATAAAGCTACAGTGTCGATAAAAACGTAAAGATGCGCTGTAAATTACTTACCTAATAAAAATAACACATTCAACACTCAACTCATGATATATCATACACGGCTCAATACAGTTAAAACTTTGAGTACCACTTTGCCGAAAATTCGGCGATGTAGCCGAATATTCGGTAAACCTGCCGAATATGCCGAATACCGAATATAAAACGAATATTAGGCCCATCCCTACAATGCACTACTTAATCCATTTGCTGCCCAGCTCAAAAATACATTTTTACATGTAAGCCATAAATTGTTTGGCAAAACATGCTTAGATTTAGTATTCCTAGTCGGGTCCTGGGCATGAACAGAAGTCATCTATAGCTACGTATAGCGACGACTCGGATGTGGGCGGTGGGCACACCAACGAATTATTTTTCGACCCATATGCTGGGTGCTGGGCATCGAATAAGTAGGGGGAAGTAGTAAGGTAACCAGCGAAATTCAAATTTTCATACGATTTTTGCAATTTGCAGCACATTGTCTGGGTGTATGTTGACCTTCGGCGCCAAGCATGATTTTCAAAATCACACTTTTTTAGATTATTATTTATATGGTTTTATTTATTGTATTAGCTTTTATCTTCCTTTACAAATATTTGTTCAGGTTTTTCAGAGTGTAAATGATACACTGGCCTACCAAATAGTTTTGTGTGTTCTCATATCTCCAGGGCCATGTGTATCATTTTTGATACACATTGTATTAACAAGTGTGTGCAAAAATGATACACTGGCGCCGAAGGTGTTAAAGTATGATTCGCGACCGTAACAAATATGTATTTACAGAAATGTAATCATCAGAATCAGTAATACAACTTCTTACCCTGCGTTCCGAGTTGCGATAATATCGATATTCGCGTGCTAAAACCCGTACCGAATTAGCGTGAGCGCGATAACGATGTCCCGTGAAACTTCATAGATGACGTCATGACATTCGCCATCTTGCGATAACGCTGACCATGCCTTTTACTAATATCGCCGTGATCGCTGTAAAAAATGACAGTGTGCTGTTTTGTTTTGAGTCGCATCTTATCGTATCGTGGCATTTTCAAAATTGTTCTTCTGGCTACAGTTGCTACCTAACCTAAGAAGAACAAATTTTTGGTGTATACACAGAGAAATACTCTAATATCGTTTTGACATTGCGTGAGCACCGTGAGCGCGATCACGAGCGTTCCGAGTTGTTGACAGCCCTCGGCTGTCATAATCGTAATGTCTAAATCGGAACGCATGTGACACGATGTGAGCGCTGTGAGCGATTATAGCCAATTCGGAAAGCGGCCTTAAGTTAATGTAATCCTCAAATGTCAAGACTTCATGAAATAGTCATTCAATAGGATCAATATGAACTTAGAGAGTTGTATTGATGATTTTTATGATTATAATTTTATAAACAAATATTTGATACGGCCGCGAATTATATTTAGATCAAGATACAACCTGACTGACCTGCGTTTTTTTTTTTTAAAGTAAATTTGAATTTCGCGGGCTATACTGACGCTTTTGCCTTAAGGTTAATTACCCTGAGACGCGGGCTACTGTCGGCGTTAACGCGTTCTAGGGTTAATTCAAGTTAATTTATTCTCAGCATTATTTCAACCAGGGCAAGGTTGATTTTAGTTTGGCAGTGCTAATCGCGCTGCGCTGCATCATGCCATAATTATGTGTGCTGCCGGGACTTTGGCTTTCAAAGGCAACAAACAGGGACAATAACTATGATAAGTAGCAGTATTATCGAATGTGCCAATAGCATACTGCAATGTGTAAGTAACATGGTAGCTTTAATTTATCCCAATAACCATCCATTGTAGCTGTTGGGGTACGTAGCAAGGTGTCGGTGTTTGTAAGGAGAAACAATGTTTATGTTGAACACTATTTATTGATTAACTCTCAAACTGTTCTTAGTGCTAAAATGTTAATGGAATGTTGATGAATACACCCGGCTAACGCGGTAGACAAAAGTGCACTGAATCTAATATAAAATTATAAGTAATAAGTAATAAAATTAGGTCAACGCGTTGCGCCGATAATGCTGTGTTCGGTGAAAACACCGAACATATTCCGGGCCACGAAAGATAGGGATGCTGAGATGTTACAATGATATGTTAATAAAATAATGGAATGATCATGAATTCATGATAATAATGTTTACAAGGTGAATACAAGCCAACTTAAGATTAAAATGTTAGTAGAACAAAAGTTAAAATTATTTTAAATAAATTTAAGTGCTTATTGTTCCTAAAGGATTTCTAGGCACGCGAGGACACGCCCTATTCACCATTGTATTGTTTAATTCACTATAATTATGTGTCGCACTAGATTGACGTTCACTCATGTTTTGCCGCGCACTAACACTATGGACGTTCACATCACTAATACTTCTAGTGGGTTGAAGCTCCATGTCCGACGTGATATGGGCGCGCCGCGCTCGCAGCCGCAGCCATCTGTACAGCAGCGCTCCCACCGCCAGCGCCAGCGCGCCGACCAGGATGTAGCTTACTGCATACTGATGAATGTCGTGAATGGATAAAGTTTCTCCTATTTCCACTTGGCTGTTTTTCATGTCGTCGATGCGTTTGTGTAGCTTTTTCAAGGCGTACTTCATCTCGCCTGAGTCTGTTACGTCTTGTAAGTCTTTAAAAGGCATAGTGCTGTTAATGATGAAGTTTAACTGATCCATCTCAGGTATATAAATATCCGGGCTCATATCCATTCTGTTTTTGTTTTGATTCTGAATGTTCAGAGTAAAATCCTGACCCTTCAGGAGACAACCTGGTTCTAAGTAAATGACACCAGCTTTGCTCAGTTGTATCCTGTTTATCTGTTCGCCGCAGATTACTTTGACGGTATAAATGTTGCAGCAATGGTACAAGAATAGTGACGGATTTGTTAGTGATGTCCATTTGTTTTCACATCTGGATCTTTGTACCTTGCACTTATCTGTGTTTCGGTCGAGATCACAAAAGTTGTTCTCGTTGTTAAGATGGTATATCGGCTTTTTCAAATCACACATAAACTTATCATCTTCTTGTTTACATAGTGACAGTTCTTCCGACGTAATTGTTAAGTATGAGTCTCTTTTTAGATCCGTAGCGACGTATTCTGAAGACGGGATGAACTCTATCATAGTGTTGTTAGTCTGGTGTGGTATAGGATGTATTTTATACAACTTATATCGGTCTCTACTGATAAGTGGGAATGTTATTTGGAAGAGAAAGTATTCTTCAGTTATTCGTGCTTTAATGTTTATCAGAGAATATAGCTTTCGAATATCGTGCGGTTCAATAGGCAATGTTAGTTCATTAGATAAATGCCCAGAGATAATGTTAAGTTCCTTTTGGAGCTGTTCAGGGGTAAGCAGATGAATGTTAAACTGTCCATGGTGGACATTGGTTAGAATGTCAAGTAAAATATCTTGAGTCCTTTTTAAGTTATGCAGTAAATTACTGGCTGTTATGGCTGTCATCGTAAATTCTTGAAGTACGGATATGTTGTTTATCTCTCGTTGTAATTTGTTTGAAGCGTTATCCAGCGTAATCAGATGTTTATTAATTATTTTATGTTGTTTTGCCATGATTTCTTCTGTTCTTTTCAACAAATTGTACTCTGATTCGACAATCGACGTCTGATTCTTCCATAAACCAGCTAAATGTTTTTCATTTTGTTGTATCATGTTGATGTCTCGGCTGTATTTTTCCGCGAATTGTTCGTCTAATACGCCGAATAGGGAATTTGCAATGTTTCCTACTGCATTGATAAGTCCCCGCCGCCGTCTGGAGTGTCCACTTACGTGTTGCGTCATCAGAAGTTCATTATAGTATTTCAGTTCATTACACTCATGGATCAGCTGAGGGACTATCATGTTACACTGTTCGCTGCCTGTTGTTTTACATGTTTTATCCAGATATGTTGTTACTTTTTCAAACGCCTGCATACCTTCCCAATACGGAGACATGTTATAGAATACCACCAGAACCCAACTGTCTTTTATGAGACTAATTTTGGATATTGGGTCAAAGTAGAAAGATTGGTTGTTGCTTAATGTAGTTATGTTGTAGCTGCAATTTGCAACGCTGCAGATTGACACAAAAAAAGTTAATGTCATGGCGACATACGACAATGTGCCTGGTGTCGTTTTTCTTGTTTGTTTCCTGTTATTCCGGGTCCCAGAACCCTGTTCAGCTAAACTGTCTGTTTCAGTTGGACTGTTTTGTTGGCTATTTGTTTTGATTTCTACCGGTAATAAAGAAAGTTTGACTACTGGTCGCTTTATGATGCCATTTTTTGTTTTCAGTGACACCACCCTGACGTAGCCATCCTTACCGGGATGCAGATCTATCACTCGGCCCATAATCCACCGTCCAGCTGGAATGTTATCTTCATGCACTACGACCATGTTGCCTATTTTTAAATTTTCCTGAGGTTTAGACCACTTTTCTCTCGCTGTTAATTGGCTCAAATATTCATTCTTCCATTTTTGCCAAATCTGTTTAAAAATATTGGTTGTTAAATGCCATCTCGTTCTCGCATCTTCCTTCGTCTCAATCATTGTTAAGTCGGATCTTCCTGATAAAAAATGTGCCGGTGATAAATAATCCAGATCCTCAATGTTTTCTGTAAGCGAACATAACGGTCTCGAGTTCAGACACGCTTCCAATTGTGTCAGTACAGTGGTAAACTCTTCGAACGTTAGTCTTTGTTCACCAACCACTCTTTTCAGGTGGAACTTCAGACTGCGGACGGCTCTTTCCCACAGCCCGCCAGCGCTCGGCCAAGATGGAGCGTTGAAATGCCATTGTATGTTCATTTCAGCGATTTCTGCCTGGCAGCTATCCCCGAAAACTTGTTGTAATTGATTGTACTCCTCATGCAGCAACCTATTCGCTCCGATAAAATTGGTTCCTTGGTCACTATATAAGTTATGTGGTATTCCTCTCCGGGCCGCCATTCTCTTAAGTGCAGCTAAGATCAATCGAGGGCCCCCATGGAATGTTAACTGATGAGCTTCTTCTATGAGTAACTCCGCCAATCGACTTCTGTTAGGGATTATCTTAGGATGTTTCATTTCGTCGCTCATATTCGCGTTCCTTAGACGTCCTCCCACTCGGAGAAAGTCGCTTTTATCGATGAAAGGTTTTAAATTCAATAATTTGCTGTTTGTTGCTACTATACCCTTTTTGTTTAATATTTCCATATCTGACGGAAATTCTGTACTTTGCACTCGTTTTATAATAGCTGATTTGGCTTTTCGCGGTTCAAGTAATGTTAGGTACTTCGGCAAATGTTTACGTTGCGACTTTGGCGTCAATGCCCTTGCCCATGCCAAGACACGAGTTATTTTTAGAAACGAATTATGTTGTAATAATAAACTATCTATTATACTATTACTGTTAATATCTTGAACTATGTTTACCAATTTCATCCTTTTTATCTCTTCCTCTGTTTGGTAGATAGGCTGTTTTTGTTCCTGTTTAACGTCATAGGACGCTAGCCATGCGGGTCCATTCCACCATAAAGAATGTTCTAATAGTTGGGGCGCTGTTAACCCTCGGCTGGCGCAGTCGGCCGGGTTGTCTCCCGATTTCACATATCGCCAGCAGTTTGCTGGCATTATCTGTTTTATAGTGTTGACTCTATTAGCCACGAAAGGTTTCCAACGTGCAGAATCACCTTGTATCCATCCTATGGCCACCATAGAATCACACCATCCATAGATTTCTACTTGACAACTTATACTCTGTTTGATTTTGTCGATGAGCTTAGATAGTAGATAAGCACTACAAAGTTCCATCCGCGGTAATGTTACGCTCTTTTTACTTGGTATAAGTTTCGATTTTTCTGCGACGATTACTGTTTCTTGTTGATGTTTTGTTCGTGCGTTGAATACCACACGAAGCTTTGTTGTTGATGATTCTTCTCTCTGCAAGCCGTGGTGAGGCAAGAAGCATTCGAGTGGTATGTTAATGTTTTTCTGTTCCGATTTCATATGATTCAATGCAGCATATTCATCTATGAAATCCTTGTATTTTCCGGCTAATGCTGGTTGTTTTTCTAAGCGGCGTTCCAAATTCTTTAGCTGCGCAATAGCCATAGGTTTGGAAGACCCCAATTGCTGTTTTAATTCTTCTTTAAGTGGTATTCTGACTTCATAGCGACCCTGACTGTTTCTTCTTGTTGTTTTTGAATAGAAATTCATACATTCCTGATCTTCTACTGATAAGTTTGAAGGTTCTGAAATCTCCTCTACTTCCCAAAATTTCTGAATCGCTTCGATGTTATTTAGAACTACATTACATTGGTATGTTTTTACGTTACCGCATAGTAACCATCCCAGCTGTGTTTGTTGAGCTATCGGCTGTTGTGCATGTTCTCCTTTTATAATTCCGCCTAGCATTATGTTAGCATAAATGTCCGCCCCGAAAAGTAAGTCAACTGGTCGACTTTTGTAGAATTCCGGGTCAGCTAAATTAATGTTTTTTATGTAATTCCAATTTGGTTTAGCGAATGTTTGGTTTGGCAGACTTTTAATAAGTTCGTTCATGATAAGCACATCTGATTCAAATTCAAAATTGTTGTGCGTAGAAGCACATCCTATGCTTATCATCCCCTTACAACTGTTTTTCTGTTGCCCCACTCCAAAGATGACTCCTTTGCAACGTCGTCTCTTGATACCTAACATCTGGGCCGCTTGCTCAGTTATTAAAGATATCTGGGACCCTTGGTCAACCAAGGCGCGCATGGTTTGGTAAGTTCCATCCACACCTTTGACCTTCACCAGAGCAGTTGCTAGCAATATTTCCGCTTTTTCATCTTGAGAAGCATTCACGGTGCCCATCACGGGTTCATTGCGCCTTGCGTTTTTTTTCTCAACGTTGTTGCTGCTTGACGACGGAGTTGATGCATTCGCTAATTTCACAAATGCGTCATGTAAAATGGTGTTATGTTGATCTTGGCATTTTCGGCATGTTAAATTGGAGGTGCATTGATTTCCGAAATGACTAAATAAGCAATTTGTGCAAAGTTCTAATTTCGTTGCAGTTTTTAGCCTTTGGTCGTCACTCATTTTTAAATATGTTTTGCAATTATAAATGCCGTGTTGATTATTGCAAAGAGGGCATTTTATATTTGACACGTGCATCGATTTCGCAACTGCTCTATTTCCGTTGCTATAGTGGTTCGAATCGTTGTAATTATTTTTCCTATTGTTAAATGTTTGATTTGGATAATTGTTTTGATGAGAAGTCTTCGAAGGTACACTATCTTTACGGCGAACTGTTTCTAGGGATGTAAATTTTGTTTCCAAAAATTCTAAGAACTCTGCGAGAAGCGGTAGTTCTTTCGAATTCTTCAGTGACTCTATGTAGTCAGTGTATGTTTCCGTATCTAGCTTTTGCCCTAGAACGTGTACGATCATTGGATCCCACGATGTGGTGTCAACTCCTAAGTTTTTGATTGCATTAAGACATTCCAACGTGGTGTCATGCATTCGCTTAATCTGCTGTAAAGATTGCTGTTGTATGTTTGGAAGGCCTAGCAAAATGTTCATATGGGACGAGAATATCAGTTTTTTGTTGTCATACCGATGGGTGAGAATATTCCAGCACACCAAATAGTTATCGGTACTTATCGATAGATGTTGTATAAGTTTCTCTGCTTCTCCACGAACCTTACCCTTTAAATACTGCATCTTTTGGCCACTTGACAACGAGGGGTTGTTGTGTATTACCTCTGTAAATAGGTCTCTAAACGATACCCACTGGTTGTAGTTCCCGTTGAAGTTCGGTATCTCCAGTTGAGGTGTTGATTTTTCCCTGTGTGCGACTGACCACATTTTCGTGTTAATAGCCCTTTTCAGGTTGTTGAATTTTGTCTCATACTTATCGTACATGTTATTGTATTGTTCGTTCTCTCCCTCCAGTTCGATCTCGATGTCCCAATGCAGTCTGTCGATAGCTGACCATCTAGCCTGTAGTGACCTCAATACGTCCTCAAATTCCCACTTATCTGAGATAGAGTCCACATCTATGTTTGCGGTTGTACGCACAAATGCTTTAAAATTGGCATACTGTTTTTTCAACAAATCGTCAAGCTTGCTGTTTGGCTCCATGTTCGACTTCTGAGCTGGTCGGTCGCTCAGCTGCCTTAAGGAACTTCGTCCCGCCTCCTCACCTGTTTTCTCGTCTACACGCATACTCGATGCTGATGGCGATCTGTCTCGAGCTGTTGTTTGCTCACCTGTTGAAAGGCTTCCTGTCTTCATTAACCGCAGCTGATACTGTTGGTTAATCAACGCCTTGGTTGATTCATACACCGTACTTGTTTTCTCGTACTCTAGGTCGGTAAAATAAGGATGAGTTTTACTTACCTCCCCCTCAATTCGCTCATGATTAACTTGGTAATCATTCCAATAACTCTCCAAAGTGTTAAGCTTCCGCTTAAAGTAATCTACTGTTTTCCTATCAGCACTATCCTTCTTCAAGTTAATGCCAAGTTTTATGATGCTATCATAGATCATTGATTGCGTTTCAATGAGTTCCGACATTGTTATAGGATGTTAAAATGCAGTCTTTATTGACTAAAAATAAGGAAATTTATTACTTGTATTCTCCGCTGTTTGTACTCAGCCTTTGCTGCTACTTCACTGTTCTGCTCCAATGTTCGCTCCGACAACTCCACAACGTACACACACTGTTATTTGCACACACGATAGTTCAGACCTCGCACACCCAAATACCGAATTTCCGAATTTACGCGACGTGGTCCGGTTCGAAGGACCAAAAAAAAATATGTTGGGGTACGTAGCAAGGTGTCGGTGTTTGTAAGGAGAAACAATGTTTATGTTGAACACTATTTATTGATTAACTCTCAAACTGTTCTTAGTGCTAAAATGTTAATGGAATGTTGATGAATACACCCGGCTAACGCGGTAGACAAAAGTGCACTGAATCTAATATAAAATTATAAGTAATAAGTAATAAAATTAGGTCAACGCGTTGCGCCGATAATGCTGTGTTCGGTGAAAACACCGAACAGTAGCGTTCAAAGCAAGGCCTATTTTTATCACTGGATCATGGTCAACCAGTTCATGCAGTACAGTAAAGAATCTATTTTTATATTGCATGATACTTACTGTAAGTTAAATAAGAATTCAATTATTTATCTGTTATATTCACAAACAAAAATTATATACTCTTCTACAGAAAACCCATCAGAAATATCAGCCTTCGAAGTATACAACAAACCTCTAGACAAGTCCAAGCGTCAACGAAACAGACGCAACACAGACACGCCGCCGCGCACCCATCTGTATTGTGACCCCGTCAAGCTGTTGCAGGCCTCGGCTAAGCGACTGCAGGTCATGAGTCTACACAAACTTCTGGATAAGTTCTAGTAAGCAAAACCTTGGTTACTTATCGTAAAAAAAATATATACTGTTCTTACACATTTTCGAAAAAAAAAAAAAAATTGTATCTTCGAGTTCGCAAACGAAAATTCTGAATTCATACATCACTGCTTACCCCTTTGGATACTACAGAGATATACTTGAGCAATCTTTTCACCCGCAGAAACAATACTACTCCGATACCTTCTACCTTAATTGATTTTACATATCCTCTCTCCAGCTACAGAAACGGCTCAATATGCCTGAAAGAGAGCGCGAGTACGAGTTTCACCCGCAACCCGTGCCCCCTCTGGGAGCGCGAGTCGTTTCCCGAGCTTGTCGACACGAGTGTCGTGTCTAAGGACGGCGCGAGAGTGCCCGCGCACAAGTGTGTACTCGCAGCCAGGCTTGAGTACTTCCAGGGAATGTTTATGCATTCTTGGACTGAGGTGAGCTAAAGTCTATTCAAATTCTTGTTTCCAATTTGGCTTTATTTCTACTTAAACAAATTTCAACTTTACTAGAGTGTAAATATGGTGCTTTCAAAATTAGTAGTACTATTGAAGCGCCAAACAGTCAGATTGTGATGTTAGGTTAGGTTCATAACAGATAATCGGTTTTCCTGTAAGAGGGCGGTATATTGAATCTTTTATTATTGCCTTTATAGTAGCGTCAACTCGGCGTAGTATATACAGGGCTATTGTTAAAACACAAAAATTCTTACAGGAGTGTATTACTAACATCATATACAACAAATTTTGTTCTATGACTTTTTACAAAACATAATACATTTACCAAAAATAAACCTTCAAAATTTCGTTGTTCTATCTAACACATTTCAATTCTGTATTTTGTTGTCCCTACCTATGCCTCCCGTGCACTGTCACTCGTAAGACACGGTAGTTTGTTTTGCCACGCATAGAATTCGTAACATTTAGAGCGTTGAATTTTTTGTATGAAATCTGTTATATAAAAGTTTGATGAATTATTAAAAGTCCGTTTGCTGACGATACTTCCTTAATTTTTAAGATAAATAGACGTGTATAAAATCGTGACGACGTTAATAACGCCCTACTGCAGGTCCAAAATTGGTTCACTGCTAATAATTTCGTAATAAATGGGATAAAAACTAAATGCATAAGATTTGCTTTACCGAATGTTAAAAGTAGTGATTGCGACATGGTATATTGAATAAAGTGAAACTAGAATTAATCTGGATCACGCTCGACTTAAGGCTGCAACCACATTACAGCCTCCTCATTTAACATCTCTTGCAGGACGGCTAAATTCAGCAGCAATGCTGTGAGAAAAATCCGTCAATTTACTGATGTAGATACCGCGAGGCTAGTCTATTTCATTTACTTTCTGAGCTGAATGGTGCTGATCATGCGTCATGTTTATGAACGGGCGCCGTCAGTTGGGACTGGTCATCTCATAGGTGCCACGGCTTATTTAAATTTTTGAATTGTTTTTTGTTTTTAACTTTTTATTACGGACGCTTTTAACGTGTACGTCTTTCTACATCGTTCTCACATGAATGATGTTACCAATATTTTGATTTAAGACTGTGGAGTTTCTTGTCCGTTCTTCTCCATAGGAACTTACTACGCTTTGGAATGGGCAACTAGCTTTAATCGACCCCTCGACAATTCAAAAGTGCATGTAATTAGTTTATCATACTAATATTATAAATGTTAAAGTTTGTATGCTTGTTACTCAATCACGCAAAAACGGCTGAACGGATTTGGATGAAATTTGGCACACAGGAAGTTTATAACCTAGATTAACACATAATAAACTGTTTATTCCGGTAGTACATACACGCGGGCCAAGCCGCGGGTAAAAGCTAGTTTGAAATAAATGCTTTGAGTTCGAGTATGAGTTTATAAATAGTAAATATGACTAATTGTAAGTGTGATAATGTTTGTACTAAACCTTAATTTATTTGACTTACAGAGCAAGATGTTGTCAACAGTAACTCTTCCAATTAACTACGGCATCCTGCTGCCGGTTATCAACTTCCTATACACCGACTCTTGCCCTGAACTAGAAAACTGTGACAGCATCGACTTCATTTGCAACCTCCTTATAGTCGCTGACCAGCTGTTCATAACGCGATTGAGAGAGATGTGCGAGATTGCACTAGCAAACTTAATCAACCTCAAAAACTGCACAGAACTCTGCCAGTTCGGACACACGTACAACGCTACACAGCTCAAACAATGCTGCATGGAATTCATCGCACTAAATCTCAACAGTGTCTTAGAAAACAGATCTTTAGATCTACTCGAAGAAACGTTACTGGACGATATAACACAGTATTATTGCAAGTTCAACCCAATCATGTCGTCCAGAGTAATCACTCCATTCTACAACGCTCCAACCGATGAAGTTATTGATGAATTCGCTAAAACACATCCAGTTAACTTGGAGTTAACGGACGAGGATATCAAGAAAGATGACAGTATAACAGAAATAGTTAAGAAGAAAAAGGGAAGAAAGATCGAATACACTGATAGTGAGAAGGAGAGGATGAGGTACGAATCTGTAAGCTCAGTGACGTCATTAGACCTGTCTAATGATACCTCCGGGGATATTACTCTATCGTTGAGTAAGATATCGAAGGAATCCGAGAAGGAAACGCGGGATAAGAAGGAAAAGTGGACCGAAGTGCCGTCCTCACAGCAGAAACAATTAAAAGTAGTGCAAGCAAGACTGAAAGCCATAAACATTGCGAAAGATTTATTGAATGAAGCGCCCGCCGAATCATTTACGAAACTGACGAAGAGTAGCTCTTCCAGTGCCATGACAATACAAGAAAAGTCACCTAATTTGCCTACTTCATCACGAATGTCAGTCTCACCGAAAGATTCTCCTATTATGGAATCTGCTTGGAGTCCAAAACAGGGAAACCTAGTTATAAGTCATGTGGGACCAAAACTATCACAGAAACAAAGAAAAAAATTAGCTATGCAAGGAAACGAAACAGCATCACAAAGCATTGATGATTACTTTACTAAGATAAATGTGGGTAGTCCACCTGAAAAGCCGAAGAATCCGTGGAAGATCTGTGAGCCGCCGGTTACTAGTAGTAGCCCTAACTCGAAAGCAATAGAGTTTAATAAGATATTGACTGACCAAAGGAAACAGAAGGAAGATCACTCGAGAATCATGACCAAACCACTTCTTATGACACAGGTATGTACAACTCCAATCTGCCTAGCCTTTTCCCAAATATGTTGGGGTCGGCTTCCAGTCTTAACCGGATGCAGCTGAATACCAGTATTTTACATGGAGCGACTACCTATTTGACCTCCACAACCCAGTAACTGGGTAACACGATACCCCTTGGAAAGACTGGTTGTCAGACTTTTTTTTGGGCTTCTGACGACCCGTAACCACTGTCAAAGATCCACGAATGACAGCCGGGACCAACGGCTTAACGTGCTTTCCGAGGTACGGAGGAGTCTCGGTATGTAAAGATGGTCACCCATCCACGGACCCCGGCAAGCGTAGCTTAACATGACGGATCGACTCGTGCGGCTGTTATTACTTAGCCACGAGCTTCTCCAACTATGTACAACTCCACCAAGCTAAAGCTTTGCACCTCGCTGGAATGCGGCGCCCTGCCCGCTTCCCCGCTTACCGTCCCGCGATCGCCCTGTCGCGTCAGTACGGTTAGCATCTTTGTCGCGGACACGCGTCATACGAGTTTTCGTCTCCCTATCCGATGAATTTTAAATTTTTGAACAGTTCTTGTTAGGTTTTTTTGTTACTACTGTTTTGTTCCTGCGGCTTTCATAAGGTCATCGGAAAGCCTCATCAGAATCGGCCTTATGAAAGCCGCAGGAATACGCTGGATGCACGAAGCACAGAACCGGTCGAGGTGGCGGTGCTTGGGGGATGCCTATGTCCAGCAGTGGACGTCTTTCGGCTGAAATGATGATGATGATGATGATGACTGTTTTGTTGAACCTGTTGCTGAACAGTTAACGTATTTTTTTTTAATTTTTTACCTCGAGCTGATTGTTGTGGTCAACAAAAGTAAAAGAAAAAGTGCTTTTTTAAAGTCATAGCGAATCCTTTTTTGCAGACCGTACCTAAGCGTCAGTGTGACGTAATCGACGCGAGGTGCAAACTTAGCTTGGTCGAGTTGTAAACTGTAATTCAGGTTTTCTGGTCTACCATAATTTCTAATAGATGAGTAATTTATTAGAGCAGTGTTGGCCCGGTCAGTGGTAACGGCAACGACATATGCGTGTAGGTAAAAAAATTAGGTCGTGGGTTCGAACCTAGACAGGCGCTTTAGGGAGCGTTCAAGTATTAAGTAACGAATATGGGGGGAGGGGGGAGCTTTGTAAAACGTTACAGGGGTGGGAGGGGGGGTTGAATTACGCGTTACGATGCGTTACAGGGGTGGGAGGGGAGGAGGGTTGAACTACGCGTTACGTAACATAGTTTTTTTTTTTTTTTAATTGCTGCATTATGCTAAGATAGGAGCCTTTTTGGCGCTGGGCAGGTCTTTATTTTTATTTTTTTATTCAAACAAGTTATATCAATTTTGATAGTTTTAAATGCTCTTTTTTTTTTCCTGTGCATGTACCAAATAAAACATTTTTCTTTTTTTCTTTAAATTAATAATATTCATATTATTTTTACAGCTTGAAGACAAAGCCATAGAGCAACTGGAAAGATTCTACAACATTCATGAAATAGATGACGAGTTGATCACGGTGCGACGCATCGAGCTGCAAGTGTCTTCTCCACAATGGTTACACACTGCCCCCAAGTGATAACTGTGCTATTTTTTACACTTTACTAGTGCTTATTATATAAGATTGTAACTGATTGATTACTTATTTTTACCTAATATAATGAAATATGACTTACAACTTCAACATGTTTTATTTTGCCTACATCTCCGGGGTGCTATCGTGCGAAGTGACCGACCCACTCCTACTCAGTCTGGCGGTTTTTTCTCCAACATCTAACATCGCTTCTTGAGTTATGGCGCACAGGGTAGTGTTTCTGACGCGGATCATAACTCGCTGGACGCCTGAAGGAGAACGTCGCTGTCGAGTTAGACCGCGGCGAAGGTGGTGTGATATGATCTAATCATGTTTGCAGGGCCAACATGGCCAGAAATTGCACAAAACAAAGAGATTTGGAAGGAAAAAGGGGAGGCCTTTGCCCAGTAGTGGGAAACATTATAAGCTATACGTTTTTATTTTATTTTAAATAATTTTAATGTCTGCTCCAAAAGTATAACGAAAGTGTAAACAAACCCAATTCAGGTTAAATTCTTTTTTAGGGTTGGTCCTGGGCCTCAAGTCTGCTATTACAATAATGTCAGAATGGTCTCTTCATTGTGAGTTTTTGACAGATTTGCCATACAAACACTGTCAAATACAATGGCGAGACCATTCTGACACTATTGTAATAGCAGACTTGAGGCCCAGGGGCCTTATTATGAACTCTTATTTCCAGGCAGTTTACAGCGTAAACAGAACTGCCTTGCAATTTCGTATTATGAACTCGTTATACAAGCCAGTCAGCGGTCACGTGACACCCTGGCCGACTTCTGCCCGAATATTGCCTGGCAATACCGTATTACGAACGTTCGTTTGACATTTCTTTTCATATAACAACTTGTCAAAAAGTAACCTCACAATCCATTCAGTTTACGCTACTTCAGAGGAGCTTTTATTGAATTGTTTTGGGTTTATTTGCCGAAGTTACTCGAGTAATAAATAAATAGCAAAATAAAATAATTCGTCGACCGTAGGTTCAATTGATGTAAGGGACAAAATACCCAAAATGAGTTGAGTATACAGTTTTGTTCAGAATTTTTCGCTCTTTCGAATGGTGTATATGAAAAAAATCTAGCTTAAGAAAAATGTCCCTTACCCTACTGATTTTTGGATCTAAATTTCGAATCAGCCCCATAATAACAATGTATCTGAAAAACTATGCAATATAGCAACTTGAAATGGTGTAATTACCGCCGCCAATCGAATCAAATAAGGTAAGATAAGGTAAAGTAGGTAACTATTTCCAAATTTAAGATATCCGTACGCCAAAAGTGTGTACTTAATTTTCTGTCAACAATCTCTTTACACTATTTTTTCACTATTTTTACACTATTTTTGATCTAACGTAGAGGTCAATTTAATGTAAGGGACGGGACTACCAGATACTTGGTCAGTAAGGGACATTACTAACAAAATACGTTGGTGTAAGGGACGTCTATTTTCTTAAATAGATAACTTATTTAAATAAATGTTACACAGGTAGATAGAGCACTAAAATACAAGACTATGTGCGAAATCAGATCCGAAAAAGGTTAATAACAAAAAAAGTTATGGGCGATTTAGTCCGAAAAAAAACTTTGTCGGCCTCTCCTGAAAAATCGTATTTTGCCCCTTACCTCAATTGAACCTACGGTCGACGATATTATGTGCGACGAATATGAACTGTTTGAGTTCCTGGAAAGTGACTTTCTGATCAAAATAACGAATCAAGGAACAAAAGGAGACTACTTCGTAATCAAACTAAAGGCTCCTACAAAACAGGCGCGACACGCGACGCGACACAAAGGCACCGCTCGTCGCGCGACACGCGGTTCTTTTGTATCACGTCGCATGTCGCGCCTGTACGTAAGAGCCTTAATGCGTTCGACATGGATGATGTGCAATTCATTGAACAATATCAACTTAATCAAATGAGGAGTTGGAGACGACTTCGTGATCAAATAAAGGCTCCTACAAACAGGCGCGACCCGCGACGCGACACAAAGGCAACGCTCGTCGAGCGACACCCGGTTCCTTTGTGTCGCGTCGCGTGTCGCGCCTGTATGAAAGAGCCTTAATGCGTTCGACATGGATGATGTGCAATTCATTGAACAATGTCAACTTAATCAAGTGAGGAGTAGGAGACGACTTCGTGATCAAATTAAAGGCTCCTACAAACAGGGCGCGACACAAAGGCACCGCTCGTCGCGCAACACGCGGTTCCTTTGTGTCGCGTCGCGTGTCGCCTGTATGTAAGAGCCTTAATGCGTTCGACATGGATGATGTGCCATTCATTGAACGATATCAACTTAATCAAGTGAGGAGTTGAGACATGTCAGGGACTGTCATACAAAATTCACGGATTTACCGGATACAACTTTAAAATATCATATCTAAGAACTTTCTTACACTGAATAGGAAAATACTCAATAACGAGCTTATGCCATATTTTTGTTTATACCCCGAAAATTCTTACGAATGGAAGTATTAAACAAACAATAAGATAGTGTTCATATTAGTTTGTGAAACAATGAAACAATACTCTTCCATGTGGTCGAATTTCTCGCTGACCTTCGAGTGGAGTTCGTTCGGAAACCTAATCTCGCGTGACAATTTACAAACTCAAAAAATTATAATATGAATGAATTATATAGGTAGCATAATATACAGTGCGTTCGTATTTTCACCTAATTTTATACTAAAGTAACTAGATTACTATAAATTGCTTATTTTTACCACAAAATATGTGATTAAATAAAACCGTAACTTACCGATAAATATTTAATTGTGTTTCTGAACGTTACGGCAGAGAATTACAAGCCAGCCATAGACAAACTACCCAGCGTGAAGTCGGTTAGAATTAGGAATGTCGTAATACGAAATTTAACCAGCCAGTGAAATGAATTGCCTGGAACTTGCCTGGTTTTTTTAAAGTTCGTAATAGGCCCCCAGGTTGGTCCCATAGTGAAAGTTGTTCATAATGATGAATATAATGACCCCTTAATAGGTTGCCCATGAATTCAATTTCACCCTGTATTAGTTTTAACTTTATATAACTCTCCACTTTTTCCAACAACAGTTACATGATTAAATTATTTTTAATTGAAAAATCATCTAGGAAAATTGAGGTTGTACCTATAACCTCCCTCACCGAGAGGCCGGAGCATAGACGTATATGGGGGGGGGGGAAGGTGCTCTATACCCACAATCGAACAATGATAAAAACGCTTTTTATACATCAATGGGGACAAGTATTCAAATAATCAAATCAAAGTACTTAATTTGTAAGTGGCACTACAAATAGGCAAGCACAGGTTTTCTGATCCATTTGTTAACATTTCATCAAATACTTTGGAAAAAACCATTATGTGCCCTGCTGACTACCGCTTTGGCAAACTGTCTGCAACCTTGATTCTAAAATCAAAATTTCAAATGAGGGCTGAGAA
The DNA here is from genome assembly GCA_947523025.1 of Dryobota labecula. Classification (NCBI taxonomy): domain Eukaryota; kingdom Metazoa; phylum Arthropoda; class Insecta; order Lepidoptera; family Noctuidae; genus Dryobota; species Dryobota labecula. The sequence goes on along the minus strand of OX383300.1, from coordinate 7,386,308 downwards.
TCAGCACTTTTTTGAACATCAAAATTACAAAATCAACACAAAATGCTTCACCACTTCTTAGTGTTTTAGCTGGGAAGAAGGGGTGCATCAAACTCCCCAGCAGCACAGCTGTCTGTTCAGTTAAAGAAAGAAAGAAAGAAAAATAGGTTTATTTGTCACAGAAACACATGCATAAAAAAAGATAATTAACTTGAGTAGGTAAATACAGAAGAAAAAAAAGACGAAGAACTACAAAGTTAGAAGAACTTGATCTGACTGACTCCCAAGAATTCCTGATTTCATCATAATACAGGGAAACTCAAATCAGGCTATGGTTTGAGTTTCCCTGTATTATGATGAAATCATCCATTGTCATCCATAAGGCCCCATGAGCTCTTCAATACTTTGATGTAGATAGGTACCAACAGGCAATTTGGAAGAATTGAAGAGACTGAAAAGCAATGTAAAATCAGGTTGATAATCATACAAATTGAATGAGAGCTCACCCAAACCTCAGGATGCTCTAAACCTGGCTGATCAATGCCAATACCATCCAGTGTTGAACAAGATCTTACTTAATAGGTACAGACCTCAACAAGATAGTAAAACAAAGAGTAAATATAGGTATAACAATCAATTGCCGTGAGTTAAGTCTCTCAAAAACTCGAAAATGGTTCAACCGATTTTGATAAAACTTTGTGCGCGCCGGAGGACCCTTACAAAAAACTTAATAAAAAAAAACAGAGTAAATATATAACAACTATTTATTACTATAATTATTTATAAATACAAACTACCTCATGAATTTATTATACTACTTGTTTTTTGGGGGGAAATGCTTTTAATAGTTGGTTCAGTTGTCTATGCGTCAGTTTCTTCTCTCCTGGGACGAGGATACCTTTCCTTCCTTGCTCTCTCTGTGCATTCAATCTTTCACTGTATTCCTTATAACATCCTTGGAACGCCGCAACTTCTTTCAAGCAGGCTGTCTGGTCGAATTCAGATTTCTTGAAACATGCAAACATTACAGCCATTTCTTGCATACAAGCTGCTTCTTTGAGCTTATCTCCTTTGCCTGAAACTGTTTTCTTCAGCTCCAATGGTAGCAACTGTTTGAATGGTACAGGCTCTCTCTGAGGCCTCCTGGCACTTTTCTGCGAAGGGCCCGCAAATAAAATATAGTTTAGCCTCATAATGAATGCTAAAACTATCCAATTTCATTCAAATTAATTCAAATAAAACTTATTTTGTAGTTTCTTCTAAAATTAAATCGCGAAACGTAAGAGGTTATAATAATTGCGTTCCAGAGTTATAATTTTTAGTTGCTATTTTTTCTATATATATAACATTACTTGAAAGAGTGAAAGAGACAACTATATTAGCGTTTGCTGTAAGTTGATAGAGATAAAAACCAACACTAATGGAAAGTTTCTTATCTTTGCTTCTGAATTTTCATTCCAATTACAAGAATGCAATCAGCAATGACATAAAGTGTGACATTGACATGCTTGAAATCGTTCAGAAATGTACCTCGTCGATCGAGACGCGTATTTAGAATGTCCGGCAGTGGCGGCCCTAGGGCAGTGGGAGCTGTGCGACCACACCGGGCGCCGTCATTAGGGGCGCCGAAATCAACCGAAACGCTGGCAGCGTTTCGGTTATTCCTCGTACCGTTTACCGACTCGTTACTAACTCGTTATTGACCGATGATCGATCGGATTTTGAAGTTTTTCACTGTAAATCCTCGTACCGTTTACCGACTCGTTACTAACTCGTTATTGACCGATGATCGATCGGATTTTGAAGTTTTTCACTGTAATGTAGGTAAATGTTTGGACAAAGAAAACTCCCGACTAGATACGCCAATTTTTTTTATGATCCTGGTCGAACTGTTAGAGATTGCTTTTGGCCCCCTCTGGGACGTCCCAGAGGCCTCAGAGGGTTTTAAAATACTATGTTAAGCATAACTGTAAGAAGAAAGTGCACCATAATCCAAAAGACATGCTAAAATTTTTGTGCTCGCTTCTGCTGCCTAGGTTCATAAACAGAAAATATTCAGATTGATTATTTTCTGCTTATGTCTATGTAACTGCTATTTCTCTATGAATGGTTAAAATAAAATCTAATCTAACTGTGGGAGGGTGCTAAAATTGTCCTGTTCCCATACTGACGATGCTATCGTCAAGAATGCTGACGGTCGAAAACGAAAACGATCGGTGGATGTCATAATAGAGGCGCTTTTATCAAGTCACCCTTTGTTTAGACACTTCCACGTGTTGGTTGTCTTTGTGTTGGTTTTCGAAGTTCTTTTAAGTAGGCACGCTATAGACCTGCTTAGTAAATCTTCTCTATCAATTACTTGAAGTCATTCTACTCTCGGTAGGTAGGTACAGTCATGGGTACGTACATCTGACCACCGTGAAAACAAAATCCTGTGCACACGATGACTATAATAGATCTGTTTACCGCTCCTATTTGCGTCGACCTAAAAATACATACCTATACCCAAAGTCTCAAATTAAGATAATTTATGTAAACAAACGGGATAACATAACAAAAAAATATCTTCGTAATGGTAGTTCACATAAAATGGCGAAAAACAAGGTTTTATTTTCTTTTAAGTACTGATTTTAAGAAATAATAATTAATAAATAAACATACCATAATTATTTTTATACATTTTCGGTTTTAAGCAAAGTTATTTAAAAAACGAGATTTTCTGGTATAAAATATTTTATGATACTGGTAACAATGCAGGAGATCCAAACATTTTCAAATTTTGTACATCTTCAACAACACTAATATTACAATATTCTCATTCATAGATTCATATTTTAAGTAGTCTAACTAGCTACATTTTGGATGAAAATGGCTGTAAATTGTTTCGAGTGGAAATCGATTTTGGGAGGCCTACGTCTAGCATTGGACTTAAAAGGGCTGATTATAACGATCATATGCCGTGTTTCCGACATACTACACAAAACATTGTTTGGCAACAGTATTTTGTTTGCATAGTTCTTATAATTAATTCACTTTAATTTTAGCGATGACTATTTACAACAAAAAAAATATTATAAAATGTTTTGTACCACTGTCCTGTCATTTTGACAGTGACATTTCTTGACATAACTTTGTTTACATAAATCATACACATAGAAAACTATAGACCACTGCTTGGCGTGTCGCTGTAAGGGACAGAAAATCAAGGTATGTACTTGAAACTTTAGGGTTACCCACTTTAAAGTGATTTTACCCCGAATGTTCTTCAATGTTCAGATGTTTTTCAATCTCTATTATCTACTTTGTACAGACGCCAGCACATCAAGCTACTACAATCTGTCAAATTTCTTTAATAGATTTTCAACTTTATCACTACAATATAAGGTTCAAGGTTGATTGCGAAAATATGACAGTTTCGGGTAGCTTGACCTGCTGGCGTCTGTACAAACGCACACAGTCTTATTACAAAAAGCGGTTTAATAAAAAACCCAGGTTTAAACCTCTGCAAACTACGGTTTATGCAAAAATGTTATTACAAATCGTGGTTTTTCGAAAAACCATAGACCATCCATATCATGGTCTAACATTAAACCGCGGCGGCCCCTAGTTTAAACAATGAAACGATGGTCTAAATCGTATCTGTCAAAATTTCACTTTTATGTTATAGCATCTTTTTCATTGTGTTGTGTTGTTTTTACCCGAAAATGGATATTAACATGGTCGATTTAATTGATATTGAGGATATTGAAGCCGCTGAGTTGTTGGGAACGCCACGCCGAAGTAATTTATGTTTACTTACTTTTTCCTCGGTACTCCAATTCTCAGATCGTTTTTTCTTTTGTTGGTTCATCACAATATAATATTAAAATTACTAAAGAAGGTAATACTATTAACAAAGAGGCAATTGTTCTATTTGAGACTTCGATAAATTAAAAATTACAACGCTAAATGAACTTTGTTTAACTTGCGTCTGCGATGGTTTTGTTATTGTTATGGTTTCATAAAACGTGCGAGAATGTTACGTTTCGTTACACGTTTTAGATGTATTATTAGTAAGTAATTAATACGACATTAAGTAATGTGCTTAAACCTAAACAAAACTGCAAACGACGAAATAACTATTGTACCATGCAAGATAACAGTCTCAATATTTTTAACACTCCTAAACATCATAATAATCATTAGCTTACCAACAAAAAGGTTTCTTTTCTAAGCATACGGAACGTTGCAATAGAATGATATCATGGTGAACGAATAATATTTGTATTAATCTGTGGTTGATATAAAGACGATGGTTCAAATGCCGGTACTAAGAAGACCACGGTTTTTTAAAGATTTGTAATACGGACAAATTTAGACCATGGTTCTGCAGATAAGCCTGGACTTGATAGGCCAGGTTTAAACCAAGGTTTATTTAGTTTTTTGTAATAAGACTGACAGGGTTTATAAATAGAAACAAAACATCTATACGCAGTCTGAAATTCAGATCATTTATGTAAACAAAAGGGATAACATATCAAAAAAAATATCTTCGAAATGGTTATTCATATAAAATGGCGAAAAAAAAGGTGCCATTTTCTTTTAAGTACTGATTTTAAGAAATAATAACTGTAAAATAATCATACCGTAATTATTTTTATAAATTTTTTAACAAAGTTGTTAAAAAAAGGAGATTTTCTGGTATAAAATATTTTATGGTACTGGTAACAATGCAGGAAATCAAATTCAAATTTTTTACATCATCAACAACACTAATATTACAACTCTCATTCATAGATTCATATCGTAAGTAGCATATCTTGCCACATTTTGGATGAAAACTGTTTTGAGTGGAAATCGATTTCGGGAGGCCTACGTCTAGCAGTGGACTTAAAAGGGCTGATTATGGTGCCGATTCCCTTGTTCACAAACTAAACTAAATTTAAGTTCAGTGCATCTTTTTCTTTCTATTTCATTAAGAAAAGGACAGAAGTCTGCCGACAAACTGTTATGCAGTTTGGCAGACTTTATGGGGTTTATTCATAAACGTTGCTTAAAGTTAAGTGACGTTCAAACGTCAAAAATGTATGGTTAAACAGTCGCTAATCATTACTTAACTTTAAGCAGCGTTTATAAATAAACCCCTAAGTTTGTTATTGTTAATACAGATTTTGAATTAAAAAAAAAAAAGATAAATTTTAGTTTAGTCCTGTCAAATTAATCAGCTCTTGACTTAAATTGACGTAATTTTAGTCGGCAAGTTTTTAATCACGTCTAAACTTGTATGGAGTAGTGACAGGCGCGCATAATGCCGTGTCTCCGACAAACTACACAAAACATTGTTTGGCAACGGTATTTTGTTTGCATAGTTCTAAAAATTATTTCATTTTAATTTTATAGATGATTATTTACAACAAAAAAAAAGATAAAATGCTTTGCACCACTGTCCTGTCATTTTGGCAATGACATTTCTTGACATTACTTTGTTTACATAAATTATCTGAATTAGAGACTTTGGGTATAAGTCTAAATAGTTTATTAGGATAGGAGTTCTTTCACCTGCGGGAAAAAGAATATTTAAAGAAAACCTGAGATAGAGCATAATTTTTTTTTTAAATATTTTTATCTCCACTTTCATTCATAATTCCCGTGATTTTGGTTTGGCGGGAAATCTGAAAGTTTTTAACACTTTAATACCTACTACAAATAGAATTTTTTAAACTATAAATAGATACTAAAAGGTAAAGATGTAATATTACGTCCAGTTAAAAGTGGAACAAATTTGCTGCCAGCGCTATACATACACTCTAATAAAGCATTTATCTGAAATGATTGATGAAGGTAATTTATTTTACTGGCGTACAATTTTCCCCTGAAATGGGGAAGTATCCGAGTAAAAAGTAGGCAGCACTGAGCTTGGAGGTTATGTAAAGAATAATAAATAATAAAAAAATAATTCAGCTCTCATTTTATCTTGAAACAGCTGTATATTTATTTTAATAGTTTAAAAACCATATTAGTTGATAACTTCCGCTGTCTTTCACCGAATAAACTAAAATATTTAGCTACTTACGACTGAAAGGACAATCCGGCAATTTTCTTCTCACTATCGCTTTTGCAACCAAAAACACTGCACCTTACCATTTTGCAGCAATAGCTAAAGTCAATCCTCAACAAAAAACACAAAATAGTTAGTATTTTTCTAAATAACAAATTAAATAATTTAAAATTTCGTCGCAACCACTTTTCGAACGCGTATCAAACGTCAAAGTTTGTTTAGCAACTGAAGTGCTGTCCTTCAAAAACGCGACACGCGATAAGGGACAGAAAATGTTAGGCTCTGTCTCTTTTCTTTTTTTTTTTTTCTCTTTTCTTTTATCTTGTATATATTTTTCTTTTTCTTGTGTAAGTGAGATAGAAGATGACCAGCGGTCTATAGTTTTCTCTGTCTACGGGTCTATAGTTTTCTCTGTCTACGACATAAATGATCTGAATTAGAGACTTTGGGTATAGTAATATTTTAATTTGTTTAATGTAAATTTTAATGTACAAAGACAAGGGGTTCAGCAAAAATCTGATGCTACGATGCTATATTGGTTGATGAGCGTAGATAAGCGTTACTATAGCGGCCGAGTGCTGCTAGCAGGAATAGTCCTTACGATAGTTAGATCAAGTTACACGAACTGTCTTTCTCCAAACAATTTTAAACTTTAAAATGTTGATGATTAAGTTCAAAATCGAACGAGAAAATTTAACAGTTTGTGGTAACTTGATGTGCTGGCCACCGTACGTGACCGTGGCTGTACTTCACAACAGTTCAGCGCAAGAGTAAACATGACGCAAAGAAAGAACACAAACACGAAAAGATCAAGTTGAGATGATGTTTGAGATGGAGTCACTGGCAGGCAATAGTTCCTACTTTTGGGTAGCGTAAACAAGAAGAAGGATTAACCTTAGTTCCTTTGTCTTTTCATTAATTGGACGTAATTTAGCAGAAAGTACTCAACCCACATTAAGGTCGAAAATGAGTTGTACATACCAAAGAGGTCCTTTTTTTTTGGTTGGGAAATTATCAAATAACTTCTCCCGCTCTGGGCAGAACGGGAGGGTGTGTTAGACTTCTACTGACTAAAACCCACCCGTGTTCCTTCAGTTGCCTGTGTGCCAGGGTCACGGTATCCCTTTCGGACAAACCCGCAACCCTGGCAGGCACCGGTCCTAGCGGGTTCCGTCAGTGCGTGCTGACATCTCTTTGAGGCGCGCGTGGAACACAACGCGCCGTCGACCCGGGCCTGGTCCTTACCGGACGGCGAGCTGCCCATAGCTCGCCGTCTGCAAGCCCACGCCTACGGTGGCCGGGTATCGGCTATCGATTCCCGCCGCCCAGGGCGTCTCCTGCGGCGACTAGGGACGTCGGGGCGCACAGACTGCCGCTCCCTCACGCGTTCCGCCTCCTCCTTCGCGAGCATTACTGCTTCGCAGAAGGAGGTGACTGCCTCCCATGCACTCTCGCTCCGGACAACGGTTGGTTCTTTCACTCAGCATATAGATCCGTGGCACTACAAAGATAAGGTAGATTTTTTTATTATGGAAACCAACCCAAATGAAGGTGGGTAACTTCCGTTAACCATTAGGACTTCTTTGGTATATACAACTTTTTTTAACCATAATATGGGTTGATTCCGTTCTTCTAAACTACGTTCAATTTTAGGATTATCATTGTTATGTAGGTATATATGGTATGTACCCACCTACATAAAAGAAAAATAAAAACGTGTTAGGTACGTCACGCCTGTATCTAAAACGTGAATTGTATCCAATTTTTACTACATTCGTTTAAGCCGTATCATAAATAGCTACTACAGTTGAACAAGATAACTGAATAGTAATTGTATCTTTAATACTGGTATAAAGTATATCTGATCTGGTAATAGAGATGTTATAAATTATTAGTACTTATATACTGATAACGTTATATTTTGCACACTTTTATGTTATTGTTCTGAAGGGACTTGCACAATAGGTACCTACCTGCCGGGGGTGAGTTAGCACTCTCACCCTCGGCCAGAGGAGCAGTGTGGTTTAAATAACTAAGAGACTGACAGACCCCTCCGCCCACCCCAAGGAAGGCAACTTCATCTTACATATATTATTATACTAGCTGCGCCCCGCGGTGTTACCCGCGAACACTACATTCTTTTGGGATAAAAAGTAGCCTATGTGTAAATCCAGGGTGTCAGCTACGTCCATACCAAAATTGGTCCAGCCGTTTGAGCGTAAAGAAGAGACAAACATACTCACAAACTTTCGCCTTTATAATATTAGTGTGATATATACAGGGTTATTGGTAAAACACTTTACAACCTTTGAGTACTGTATTACTAACATCATAAACAATAACTTTTGTTCTATGACTTTTTTTAAAACATAATACATTTAACAAAAACAAACCTTCAACATTTCATTGTTCTATCTAACACATTGACCCTGCGTTCCGAGTTGCGATAATATCGATATTCGCGTGCTAAAACCCGTACCGAATTAGCGTGAGCGCGATAATGATGTCCCATGAAACGTCATAGATGACGTCATGACATTTGCCATCTTGCGATAACGCCGACCATGCCTTTTACTAATATCGCCGTGAGCGCTGTCAAAAATGACAGTGTGCTGTTTTGTTTTGAGTCGCATTTTATCGTATCGTGGCATTTTCAAAATTGTTCTTCTGGCTACAGTTGCTACCTAACCTAAGAAGAACAAATTTTTGGTGTATACACAGAGAAATACTCTAATATCGTTTTGACATTGCGTGAGCACCGTGAGCGCGATCACGAGCGTTCCGAGTTGTTGACAGCCCTCGGCTGTCATAATCGTAATATCTAAATCGGAACGCATGTGAGACGATGTGAGCGCTGTGAGCGATTATAGCCAATTCGGAAAGCGGCCTTAAATTCTGCATTTTGTTGTACACTCACCTGCAAAATTGCATGGATACCTTAGTGTCTATTTTCCAGTGAACGTTTGAGTTCAAATTTTCGAAAATAGAACTAGCTTTCGCTTTTCGCTTCACACGATTTTGTTTCTGTACTGTCCATGGATTTTTGCAGTCGACCGTACCTACCTACGCCTCCCGTGCACTGTCACTCGTAAGACATGGCAGTTTGTTTTGCTACGCGTAGAGTTCGTAACATTTAGAGCGTTCAATTTAAATATTTTTAATTTTTATATGAAAATCTGATAAAATAATCTCTGATGAATTATTAAGCCTAGGAATAAAGTTATTATTTATGATGTATAAGTCCTGAGAGGTTTTTAGTGTTTTACCAATGACCCTTTATAATAAAAAAGTAACGAAGTCAAAATGGTACATTGAATAATTGTTTGAAAAAAAAAAGTCATTGCTACGAGGTGTGGGAACGAGTCTGATACCGAAAATATAGTTTTAAGAAATTTTGTCCGTTTGTCTGTTTGTTTGGATGTCATGTATGTTTCGGAAAAACGGCTGAACGATGAAATTTAATTAGTTTACACCAATGATATTATATTAACAGATATGTTATACACTCACAAAACAACCGAAAAAAGTGTTCCGCGCAGCAGCGGCAGCACACATACCCACTTTTCATTCATTTTACATTTCACTACAAGTAAAAATGATAGAAAAGAGATGGCTTGATAAAAACAACAAGAAAAAAAGAGACAGCTAGTGTTTGCTTCAACTAAGCGTATTACTCGTTGCCATAATTATATATATATCATTGGTTTACACACTTTGGGGTTTATTCATAAACGTTGCTTAAAGTTAGTGACGTTCAAACGTCAAAAATGTATGGTTAAACAGTCGCTAATCATTACTTAACTTTAAGCAGCGTTTATAAATAAACCCCATAGTTTATTACATGGATTAACACATAGTGTAGGTACTGAGTACCCCCCCCCCGCCCCTTAGTGTCCTGTTAGTACGTTCCCGTGTGATATTTTCCGACATCTACGCGTGCGAAGCCGCGAGCACAAGCTAGTGTGGATTATAGAATGCCTAACGTCAGGGTCTCGTTGGCTAGGTCTTCAAAAATGCTGAACATTGAGTTGAAGTTGAAAGTATTTTTGGTGAATAACTTCATTGATAACTATGATAGAGATAAAAGAATATCAATATTATGCGGGCTACAATAAACAAAGATCCAAAGCTGTATAATTTAAGGTCAACGTATTACAATAACAATTTGATTAACTGCAATTTGCGTTCCAATCCGTAGATAATCAATCATATAAAAAGGTAACGAACATGAGGAATAAACATATTTGTATCACATACAGACAAGAAAGTAAGTACCTACCCTCAGCAGAGCCATAACTATATTTTAAATAAAAAAGCGGCCAAGTGCGAGTCGGGCTCGCCCATGAAGGGTTCCGTAGCAGCAAGTAACATAATATAAAAGTTCTTGTAGTTCGTTGTAACTTTGATCGATGTTTAAATAATAGTGTTTTTTTTAATTTTGTTTTTTGAAAATCAGTTCACGGTTTACGCTTAAGGTTTATGTTTATGAAATTAAATGTTTTATTTTTATATTTGAGTTGATTGAATGAAACGTAAATTGCGGTTTACGATTTATGACGTATTAAAAAAAAACTACTAACTAGATCTCGTTCAAACCAATTTTCGGTGGAAGTTTACATGGTAATGTACATCATATATTTTTTTTAGTTTTATCATTCTCTTATTTTAGAAGTAACGGGGGAGGACACACATTTTACCACTTTGGAAGTGCCTCTCGCGCAAACTATTCAGTTTAGAAAAAAAAATTATTAGAAACCTCAATATCATTTTTGAAGACCTATCCATAGATACCCCACAAGTATGGGTTTAGTGAAAAAAAAATTGAGTTTCAGTTTTAAGAGGAACCCCCAAAATTTATTGTTTTTTTTTCTTGTTTTGTGTGAAAATCTTAATGCGGTTCACAGAATACATCTACTTACCAAGTTTCAACAGTATAGTTCTCATAGTTTCGGAAAAAAATGGCTGTGACATACGGACTTTTTGCCATTTGGCTATGTAACCCTAAAAACGAATATTCCTTAAACGAATGTACCTACTTCTAAATAAATTATAAGACCATTTCCGGAATCAAACCTTGTCGACTTTGTATCTACGATAGCCAACTTTCATAGATATGTTTATTGATTATTATCTGCGTTTATTTCCAGATCTATTAAGATGAAATTCTTCACAGCCATCGTTCTTATCGTCGCCGTGGCCTCGGCCGAGTCCACCAACTCACCCGCTGCAATCATCGGACAAATCCTCGAAGCCATCGCTGCCCTGAAACCTGAACCCATTGCTGTTGGACCTGCCTTAGTTGACACTGAACCTATCTCCGTTGGCCCCGCAATTATCGACTCTGAGTATGAGCCTATCTCTGTTGGCCCCGCAATCATTGACTTCCCCCTCCCCGATGGTGGTGTCGCCTCTGAGTCCATCGTCGCTCCCTCCCCCGTGGCTATCATTCCTGGACCCGCTACTGATGTCTCCGCCAGTGCTCCCCTTGTACAGATCATCCTGAACATCAACCAGGCCGCTGAGTCCAACCCCATCGCTGTCGCTCCCGTCGACATCATCGCCCCCGAGATCAAGCCTGAGCCCGTCCATGTTGTGGATTCCGCTCCTGAGCCCGTCCATGTTGTGGATTCCGCCCCTGAGCCCGTACAAATTGTTGAGGTCGCTCCTGAACCAGTCCAGGTTGCTCCTGAACCCTCACCCATCGGCAATCCTATTGCCGTGAACCCCATCGGTGTTGTCGCTCCTGAGGTTGAGCCCGTCCAGATCGGCGTCCCCATCATCCCTGAAGCCGCCGTCGTGCTCCCCGAAGAACTGAACTGAAAAAATAATTCTCTTAACTTATTGACATAAAACATATCTGAATACTCCATGATACCTGTAATAAAATAGTCATCAATTATTTAAACAAAAATGTTTTTTTAATTATCCTGATTCAGATACTATTCCTTTTTTATATGTAAGTCAAACGATGGATGGGTTTTTGAAACATTTGATTTTCTTGTGCGACAGATTTACCACATTAGCGTCTACGTTGTAGTCGTGGACACTTAGGTGTATTCATAAAAACGGAATTTCCCCTAAGATGAAAATAACCATGTAGTAATAGTAATCTATACAGCTTCAAAAATAACTAGTAAAGCGAGCATTCTTTTGTACTTAATGTTTACACGGTATAGTCGTGTAAGTTATACTAATTACGTTTTTCGTGCAAGATTACTTTAGACCTATCATTATTTTTGAGATCGTGGTCGTCGTGATCAAGAGCGTTCATCCCGCGCTGGCTGGCAATGCCAACGTCGCATTTCTAGAGGTTTTTCGTGATTATTTTATTAAATTTAAATGTTTTCAGCCAAGCACTAGATCGTTGTATTATACAATTATTTTTTACATTCACTTTACAAATATTTAGGCGTAATACTGCAAATAGTTGTCAATTTTAATGTGTAAATAGTAAACTAACTGTAAAAAAATTGCATACATACTTATAAATAGCAAGTCTCTAGTTCTTGGCTGAAAAAAAGATATTGTAAGTACAGACGCCAGCACATCAAGCTACTACAATCTGTCAAATTACTTTATTAGATTTTCAACTTTATCACAACAGTATAAGGTTCAAGGTTGATTGCGAAAATTTGACAGTTTCGGGTAGCTTGACCTGCTGGCGTCTGTACTTTGATTTAAATTTATTTTTTTTGCGATTTTAGGTTTGGTCCCATAGTGAAAGTTGTCCATGATAAGAGAATGCCCATGAATTCAATTACACCCTGTATAGTATAATTATAGTATGGTTACTATTGACTTAATTATAGAGAAGTAAATAGTAGGTATCGAAAAGAAAGAAGAAGAAATAAGAGAAGCAGAAGACGAGTACAAAGTAGAAGAATAAAGAAACGACCTTAAAAATGCTGTCTTAATAATCCGAACACGAATTTTACAGGGGTGCGTAATTAATATGTAACCGCATACCCTGTAATAATAACAAATGAAGGTATTTCTATAACTTAAAAAGACATGTATGGATGAATTATTATTACGAAACTTATTATGAAGCTAGGTAATTTCTACCTGATAATGTAGGTAGGTACATAAATCAGATTGAATTGCTTCATTGCCATTGGCATTGATTGATTGCCAGATTGAATTTTTAGGGATTATGATTATTGTGCATGCTTTCAATAAGAAAAGTAGCAATCTTATATCCCAGCCAACATCCTAATGAGTAATACTATATATCCTTTACTTTTTTTTTTTTTTTTCTTTATAAATAATAATAATAATCATTTATTCAAGCAACAAGACTCAAGGTGTTAGTAACAACATACTTACAAACTATATTAGTAAACATTAACAGACACAATTTATGACATCACTGCTGCAAGGTAACAGGCAGGTAAAAAAATAACAAAACAAAAAAATACAAAATATTTAAAAGAACCGAATGATGTTCATGTGGCATAAACTACAATACATGTGCCACTTTAAAAAAAAAATACCGTAGGAAAAGGTTATCAAAAATTTCGTTGACATATTAACCTTATAGAAAGTAGATGTGACCAAATCATGTTCATGACGCACTTTGGTAAGGTTGCGCATGAGAAACAGAGCTCATGTCGCACCCATGGCAAGCTTCGTATATTTGGTACCACGTTGAACGTGTTAAGTAAGTGGGCAATTAAGCAGTGTACGAATGTGTGTGCAAACACAGGTGCACTTCTTCTTTTCTTTCTCATAGTGCGATGGGACGATAATCCAACACGACCAGGGAGGAATAGGACGGATCAGGCGCAGGACTAAAGGCTTTACGTGTCTTCCGAGGCACGAAAGTCGGGAGTGCCACACCGCCAACTTCTAAATTCTGGGCACTGAGAAATTCCTATTAGAAAAACCCAACAACACTTGCATCCCTGCTGACATATTTGGTTGGCTAGATGATAACGACTATCTCTTTTTAAACTACCTAATCTATTGGAATCAATAAGGAACACAATAAAAGTAGTTTCCTACTACTAATCCAATCCATCTGGTTGTAAATAATGAATAGTTAAAATCACAATCTCGTCTGGAGTACGATAATTTTCTATTACACCGTAAATTATTAGATAAACAACAATATATAAAGTTGACGAAAACCAAAAAATATCACAGTTGTGTTAAAAGCAGACCAAAGTAAGTACCTACACTCGTTTTAGAAGTTTAGATTATTTTAAAATAATATCTAACGTCCTATAGCTCTTGGCTGCGACTTTATTCGCAGACAAACTTTAACCCCTTTCTTTTTTGTGTGGGAAATTATCAAATAACTGACTAAAACCCACCCGTGTTACTTCAATTGCCTGTGTGCCAGGTCCACGGTATCCCCTTCGGACAAACCCGCAACCCTAGACTACCACCCCCTGGCATTCATCCATTTGAAGTTTTTTTTCACAATTTTATGTATCTCATGAATCCGGGGTCCGTGGAGTTTCTTGCTGGCTCTTCTGGATAGGAAACGATCAATTGGAACCGCGCACCAAGCTTCTGTCGTTTCATAAGTGCTAGCCAAGCTAGCCTTGCGTAGGTTTATGTGAAATAAATATATTTTGATTTTATCTTATATTATGTGTCGTATCATGCTGTCTATCAGTCACCGACGTCTATAGATCACTAAAATCTTTAGCGGAACGAGATTGTTGAACTTTGATTTTTGAAAATTAACTCTGTTTCCAGATAAATCAAAATGAAATACTTCATCGCCATCGTCCTTGTTGCCGCCGTGGCTTCGGCCGCCGTTAGGCCCACCCCTGTTAGCGCTGAGACCGCCGAGATCCAGGAGATCATGGCCGCCATCCAGAGCCCTAGCACCGACCCTGCCACCGCTGCCGCTCTCGAACAGATGCTCTTCGATGTTCTCGGACTACATCCTACGCCTATCGCTGTCGGCCCCGCTATCATCGAATCTCCGTTGGAGGGTATCGCTGTTGGCCCCGCCATCATTCCCTTCCCCCTTCCCGATGGTGGTGCCGTCGTTGAGCAGCCCGCTGTCATCCCCGCCCCCGTGGTTGTTGCTCCCAACCCCGCCCCCGAAGTTGTTTCCGCCGCTGCCATCACTCCTTTGGTCCAGATCATCCTGAACATCAACCAGGCTACCGCTGAGACCAGCCCCGTCCCTGTCGGACCCGCTGTCGCCCCCGAGCTCGTCGAGATCAAGCCTGATCCCGTCCAAGTTGTTGAGTTCGCCCCTGAACACGTGCAGGTGGTTGAAACCGCTCCTCATCCCGTGCAAGTTGTTGAGGCCGCTCCTGAGACCGTGCAAGTTGTTGAGGCCGTTCCTGAGACCGTACAAGTTGTTGAGGTCGCTCCCGTGCCCGTTGAGCCCGTCCAGATCGGCGTCCCGGTCATCCCCGAAGCCGCTGTTGTCCTCCCCGAGGAACTCAACTAAATTAAATACTCATAGTGATCTAGACACCTTACCTATATATTTATATACAAATACTTAAATGCAATAATAAATTCAATGCACTCAATAAACATAACATTTTGTTTTCATGTAGAACTGATCCCGATTTCGATTTATCGTTTTGACCGCCACAGTCATGTATAGATGGCAAACCAAAATGTGCCCAGCACATTTACGACTACATGGCAGACTTTTATATCTACGTAAATCTGTAAATAAATCTCATAAAACAACATTGTTTCTTTATTTCCTTTGCTAATTATGTTCCTTGACTTATCCTAATTTATATTAGTAGAACTTCTTTCTTTATATTTCATCTATCTTAACATAAGATGACAAAAACTCGAAAGGATAAATTCGTATCTTGGAGCCGAGGGCACGTTTTTGATTTTTTGACGTGGCGGTAAAAAGGTTATTCATACCTCGTAAATTTCTAATTTCCACAATGCATGGGAGTGCATTGTGGAAATTTGAAATTTAGGGTTCTAGGGTTGCCAGATACAGGCATTTCAAATCGGGTTCAATGTGACAACTTTTTTTTCTCACGCGTGGAGCAATTAATTAATACCATCCACAATTAATATAACGTAAAGGGAGGTATACCAGAGACAATATTTTTTTTATTTTTTTTAATCCTAAATATGAGTAAGGAGCTCGATTTTCATGGTCTGAAAATCGAGCTCCTTACTCATTGTGCGCCGGCCGTTCATATACAATGTGAAGCGCAGACGGCAAACGGTACGCACGTAGCGCATCGTACCTACTCGTAATACAATGAACAAAAAATAGTGGTAGTTATTCGAAATCCGGAACTATAAAGTGTAATTCCTGGACACGGGACAACACGTAAATCCGGTACAATCCCGGATTTCCCGGCCATCTGGCAACCCAACTCCCATCTCAAGTGATCTGTAAAAAAGTTTAAGTCCAAACCGCGTTGTCTGCAACAAAAAAATCCAAAATAAGCTCACTTTTCAAGCAGTCTGATGCAGTTAGTGGCAGATATTTTAGTTCAGTCCCAGATTTGATGCCACCGACTGCATCCTTGAAGACTGAGCTTGTTTTGAACTTTTTGATTGCCGTCGGGTTTCTAGGTAATTTTGGTTTTTTCAACCTTTGTTTGTTATTATTATTATTTTTTTTTTTTTTAACTTGGTTGTGGATGTGAGATAGGCAGGCGCTCCATGTTTAATACTGGTATTCAGCTCCGGCAACCATAGACTGGAAGCCGACCCCAACGTAGTTAGATTTTAAATTTTGGAATCGTTTCCTCAAGCCACAAGAATCAAGAGTCAAGATTTTTATAACCCATATGATCACGACACTTTTTTTTTCATGTCTTATTATTGACTAAAATCTACCATTTTGATTATATAATAACTAGCTTTTGCCCGCGGCTCCGCCCGCGTGGAGGTCGGTTATCGCGTAAAAATGTAGCCTATGTCCTTCTCCATATCCCAGGCTATATCTCTTCCAAATTCCATGACGATCGGTTCAGTGGTTTAGACGTGAAAACGTAACATACAGACATACAGACAGACAGACAGACAGATAGACAGACAGACAGACAGACAGAGTTACATTCACATTCATAATATTAGTATGAATGGATAAAACCTAGCCTATCACTGACATAGACGAGTCGAAAACACCTCATAAATTAAAATCCAATGCTTCGAGGTTATAATATATATATAGAATCCCACTTACAAAGATACATAGAAACCTGCGCATGAAAAACATGATCCTGTCTTTGCTGTCGCGCAGTCGGGTAAAAAGTCTTCTAGATAATCCATACTAATATTATAAATGTGAAAGTAACTCTGTCTGTCTATCTGTCTGTATGTTACGTTTTCACGCCTAAACCGCTGAACCGATGGTCATGAAATTTGGCAGAGATATAGCCTGGGATATGGAGAAGGACACAATCGAGCCCTAACTTTGGTTAAAACAAGGTTTCCACGAGGTTACATTCTCAGCTCCATCCTTTTCATTACATACATGGGTCGTTTTCAAAATTAATGTACATTTCTATTATGTTTATTTTGTGTTATGGTGACACAAAAATAACACAAATGAAGACTAGGCAGAGTCACAACGAAGTAATCAAATTCTGTTCTAGTACTTCCTTCCATTTTTCTGGATTATTTGATTTTAAACGCTCTCGGTAACGTCTTTGCCGTTCAGCAGGCGTTAACGGCATCTTTCCTAAAACGGAAAATGGACTTACTATTCACATAAATGAATATACTGTAAACAAGCCCTAATCCATTCCATTGTGTAACGTGACACAAAAATAATAACACAATGGTTACACAAATGAACAAAATGAACGTGTCCCTAACCTACAAATAATAATATTCTTGTAATTTTACTCGTGAAACATGCATTCGACTATAATTTACCACCAACTACACTGACATGCTGCACTGTAAAGTATAGTGTGTTTTAAAGTGCCAAATAACGTGAATTCAGTAAGAACTGAACTCACGTAATTTGGCACTTTGAAACAGATTCTTAGTGTCTTTTTTACGACGCGCACGAAATGAAACCATCAGTTTCAAAACAAAGTGGCGTGGCTGGAAGAAACAAGCACCCTCTCGTTGTAACTATTTTGACGCATAGATTTGCCATACAAAATTTTGAATTTACTTCTATTATTATAAAATATCAACGTTACAAGAAAGAATAACACAAAGGAATGGAATATGAGACACGTGTTTATGGGCAAATAAATAAATGGTTTAATATAATTACATAATTTTACCCGTTCACCTGACAAAACATTGTTGAACCAGGCTACTTATTGCGAGCACTATTGGGTTTTTACATTCCTGTCGAGGTTAATTCAAATTAAAGTGCAGTACCATCGTACCATCCGAGAGCTCTCACAATTGTTGCGTGAATTTAAATTAGGGGTTAAAAGATCGCGTAAAGCGAATTAAGGGCTAAATTGTCATTCTATTTTCTTAATGGGGTCGGCAGTAGTACCTTTAATGGTGATACGAAATGGACAGATTAGGAGAAAGTGACTCTATTTATTATTAGCTGCATTTTTTAAATACGCGCGACTGTGGACATTGCACTTTTGAAACAAATTACAACAGGAATTCAATTTAGTTTTTTAAAGCAATAGAACCAACTTCCATAGAGCAAACATTTCTATGTTTGCTATTTTATTACTAATTAGTCTGAATGTTGATTTAAATGTTTACATTTCGAACTGTATTTAATTTTATTTTACCTATAAGTTTCATGGACACATAATCACAACAAAATGTACATACATTTTGAAAACGACCCACATAAGTTGATGATACAGCAGGATGTGTGCAATCTGAAATACAATATGTGGACCTTATTTATTTATTCAAACTTAAATTATCTACAATGTTTTCTTTATCTAATATCAGGAAGCTATAATACTAGTTCCTGCATCAGGTAGACTTTATTATGCCCAAAGGATATATGAACAATATCAAACCTAGTGAACATCCAAGTCCCAACGACACATCTGGAGTTGGTGGAACTTATTACTATATGGGGAAAGCAAAAAAAAGCCAGTCCACAATGCGGTAGCGAGACTGACCATCCAGGGTATGCCTGAGCCAGAAATACTAAGTATCGTCATTCGCGAAGTCTGAATTTTTTTAACCCATCGAATGATGACGATATTTAAGACCATTATTTTAACTGTTGTTACAAAGTAAGGCAGAGGTGATAACTGCAGTCATTACTACACCCACCTTTCTTCAGTTATGTTTAAATCTTACTTCATAGAGGGCGAGCCCATTGAAATAAACTGGGCCTTAATACAGACACCCTGCTGCGTTTATCGCTTTCCGTATTCTATTTCTTCCCTAGGGCAAATGAGTGACACCTATCTAAGGGCTAAGGGCTTAAACAAATATTTTTAAACGACCTGAATGCTGTTTTTGTGACATAAACTACAATATATTTGCCACGTATAAAAAAATACTGTAAATTATATCCCAACATTTCTTTGAAATGATGTGTGCAAATAATTATTTTGTTCTGTAGGTAGTTGTAATGGTAATCATGTCATTTGGTTTAAATAGGTTTTCATTTTAAAATATAATATATAGATATATGTATATATATATCTTTTTTTAACCCCCGACAGAAACAGAGGGTTTTAAGTTTAACGTGTGTATCTGTGTGTCTGTCTGTGTCTGTGTCATCGTAGCTCGCAAACGGCTGAACCGATTTTGATGAATTTTTTGTTTGTTTGAAAGGTGACTTGATCGAGAGTGTTCTTAGCTATCAAAGAGAATTAATAGTTAGCTATGATTCAAGAAAATCGGTTTAGCTCTTTGAAGAATATCAGCTCTTTTCTAGATGATAATTTGACGTGAGCATCTTCCACAGGTATGAGTTGAAATTTGGTATTTCGTTACTTCTTAATTCAATGATATTAAAAGAACATAGGAACCTTGAACTGTTGCTGCAGCTTCACCTGGAATTTGCAGGATATCCAACTCCCGTAACATACAGCAGAGGTATCGAGTTTTTTTGGGCTCCTTGGAATGAACTTAATGAATAGGTTATAGATAGATGACCAGGAAAGTGACCAGGGGCTGATGATGGAGTAGGAAAGAGAAATGGGAGGACTGGACAAAATGGTCCCGTCAACCCAAAAACAACCAAAGATACATAATTATGTCATTAGATAGGCATTTTATTGAAAAGCAATAACTACTATGGCGGTTCATTTCAAATCGCTGCGTGAAAAAAGTTATGGCTATGTTCCGTAGGACGTATCTGGACGGTAGATAACGGAGTACTTAACAGTAAATCAGTTCTAGTGGTCTTAGTTTGAATATTCGCAAATGTATGCATTCCGATGATAACAAAATGATATGGTACCATCGAGCTGGTCAGATGATAGACCTGGACGCTAGATAACGGAATATGGCAGAACAAATTTTATTTTTCTTAACCGACGAAAATTTTTAACATGATTTTAAACACCCGTGGTTTAAAATCATGTTCTCATGGTTACAGTCTGCACACTGGTTAAAATTTTATCCTGTATATAAATAAGCCAAAATATTTGGACTTGTATCATTAACCAGGTAAAAATTATAGGAATACGTTAGTATGGAATGAATGCCAACGACCACGAGTAGGTAACTAGCTTCACTGTGGTATAATTACGTAGGTACAGCTTCGCAGATATCGGCGAGGCACGTGTCAATCCTTGTATGTTTACTATTAATATAGTATTACTAGCTGACCCGACAGACTTCGTTCTGTCAAAAGCTATTTGACTGTGGCAGTTTGTCTACGCGCAAAGGAAACTACCTACCTACCCTACCCTACCTTACCCTACCCACCTACCTACCCTACCCTACCCTACCCTACCAACCCTACCTACCCTACCCTACCCTACCAACCCTACCTACCCTACCCTACCCTACCAACCCTACCTACCCTACCCTACCTAACTAAAACCTTCAATTTTTTTTTATATTTTTTTTTGATAAAATCTATTCTCAGACCTACCAAATGATGACTGACACGTTATGTCAAACGCCATAAAGTTACATTAGAAGATAGAGTTACCTACTTATTATTACAATAAAAATGTAAATATGGTCGTTTTCTTACAATTTTTTTTTTTTTAACTTTCTTAAATTTTTCTTACATAAGAACCTTTTCCTGACAATAACAAACACAACAAAAAAATAATTAGCGAAATCGGTCCAGCCGTTCACGCGTTATTTTATTAAATTAAAAGAGTTACCGTGGAGTTTCTTGCCGGCTCTTCTCCATAGGAAACGACTAATTGGAACCGTGCACCTAGCTTCTGCCGTTTCATGTAGGTAGTGAAATAAAATATTTTGATTTTGATTTAATAGTGCTCATGACGCACCTTGGTAAAGGTGCCAAGCTTGCCATGGGTGCGTCATGAGCTCAAGCTTATGTCACACCCATGGCAAGCTTCGTATATTTGGTGCCAAAATTGAACGTGTTAAGTACCTATACGCAGTAAACGAATGTGAGCGTAAACACAGGTGCACTTCTTCTCTTCTTTCTCATAATACGATGGGGCGATAATTCAACCCGACCAGGGAGGAGCAGAAGGTATCAGACGCAGGACCAAAGGCTTTACGTGTTTTCCGTTGCACGAAAGTCGGGAGTGCCACACCGCCAACTTCCTAACTCCGGGCTGCCACTAAGAAATCACTAAGCATTAAGTTAATAATACAAAAGTTAGAATAAGTTTAGATAGTACGCTATCGCAATAGGATACCCTGTAAGGATAGATGTAAGTTGGAAAAAAAAACCTATTGGAAAAACCCATCAACACTTGCCACCCTGCTGATATTTGGCTGGCTAGATGTTAACGACGGTAACGAGTATCTCTTTATTTTCTACCTAATCTAGTGGATAAGGAACATAATATAAGAATTACAAACCCAATAAAAGTAGTTTCCTAATACTAATCCAATCTGGTTGTAAATATAAATAGTTAAAATCACAATCTCTTCTGGAGTAAGATAATTTTCTATTACACCGTAAATTATTAGATAAACAACAATATATAAAGATGACGAAAACCAAAAAATATCACAGTTGTGTTAAAAGCAGACAAAAGTAAGTACAACTTACAGTTTAGAATATTTAATAAATAATATCTAACGACCTATTAAGCTCTTGGCTGCGACTTTATTAGCAGACAAACTTCAACCCCTGGATTTACCATTTGAAGTTTTTTCACACGCCGGCTTTTCGGCTCTTCTGGATAGAAAACGACCAATTGGAACCATACACCTAGCTTCTGACGTTTCATAAGTGATATAGGTTTATGTAAATTAAAATATTTGGATTTTATCTTATAACTAGCTTCTGCCCGCGACGTGAAATTTCTTGTTCCCCAATTTCCCAATCCGTTCTCGAGATATCATCGAAAAAGCCGTTCCATAACGAAATGTATGAAAAAATGAATTTACTTCATAATAATTTTTTTTCGCGAATTTTTCGTATGTTTTAATAGTTATTCTGCTATTCACGGCGGAGACAAATCCAACAAATAGGTAATACGGGCTGGTGTCCGCAACTCCACGACAATGCGCGTATTTTGTGTACGGATAGGAATTCGATTATTCGATCCATCCCATTCCCAGCTCCTCAAAGAAGGCCAGCAACGCCTTGGTGTTACTGATAATCTCACGTAGGGACCTGGGTTACCGAAGTACCCAGGTACCCTACGTGACAGTAACCCTTTATGTGGTGACCAAATCCAACAAATCAAAGATCATAAAAGTCGGTCCAGCAGTTCTTGAATTATAAATGATGTAAATAACCCGACTTTGTTTTATATATTTAAGATATGTGTCGTATATCGTATCATGCTGTCTGTCAGTCACGGACATCTATAGATCACTAAAATCTTTAGCGGAACGAGATTGTTGAACTTTGATTTTTGAAAATTAACTCTGTTTCCAGATAAATCAAAATGAAATACTTCATCGCCATCGTCCTTATTGCTGCCGTGGCTTCGGCCGCCGTTAGGCCCACCCCTGTTAGCGCTGAGACCGCCGAGATCCAGGAGATCATGGCCGCCATCCAGAGCCCTAGCACCGACCCTGCCACCGCTGCCGCCCTCGAACAGATGCTCTTCGATGTTCTCGGACTACATCCTACGCCTATCGCTGTCGGCCCCGCTATCATCGAATCTCCGTTGGAGGGTATCGCTGTTGGCCCCGCCATCATTCCCTTCCCCCTTCCCGATGGTGGCGCCGTCGTTGAGCAGCCCGCTGTCATCCCCGCCCCCGTGGTTGTTGCACCCAACCCCGCCCCCGAAGTTGTTTCCGCCGCTGCCATCACTCCTTTGGTCCAGATCATCCTGAACATCAACCAGGCTACCGCTGAGACCAGCCCCGTCCCTGTTGGACCCGCCGTCGCCCCCGAGCTCGTCGAGATCAAGCCTGATCCCGTCCAAGTTGTTGAGTTCGCCCCTGAACACGTGCAGGTGGTTGAAACCGCTCCTCATCCCGTGCAAGTTGTTGAGGCCGCTCCTGAGACCGTGCAAGTTGTTGAGGCCGTTCCTGAGACCGTACAAGTTGTTGAGGTCGCTCCCGTGCCCGTTGAGCCCGTCCAGATCGGCGTCCCGGTCATCCCCGAAGCCGCTGTTGTCCTCCCCGAGGAACTCAACTAAATTAAATACTCATAGTGATCTAGACACCTTACCTATATATTTATATACATATACTTAACTGCAATAATAAATTTAATACACACAATAAACATATTTGTTTTCATGTAGAACTAATCCCGATTTCGATTTATTCATACTTCGTATTTCTAATTTCCACAATGCACTCCCATTGCATCCCAAGTAATCTGTAAAAAAGTTTCAAAAGTCAAAAACCGTCTGCATAAAAAAAAAAAACAAAACAAGCTCACTTTTCAAGCAGACTGATGCAGTTAGTGACAGATATTTTAGTTCAGTCTCAGATTTGATGCCAACGACTGCATCCTTGAAGAGTAAGCTGGTTTTGAACTTTATAGTTGCAGTCGGGTTTTGAGGTTTAAATAGGAGGTTTAATATTTTTCAACCTTTTAGTGTTATATTTTTGGAATCGTATGTATATGAAAAACATAATCCTGTCTTTGCAAAAACGCTTCTAGATAATCACACATAAGTTAAGAATTAAAACACCAAAGACAGGAAAATGTACTCATTAGCACATTAGCGAAAACACAACCTTAACTCTGGTTAAAACAAGGGTTCCACAAGGTTACATTCTCAGCCCCATCTCATTTTATTTTAGGAAAATTCACGCGGGCGTAGCTGCGGGTAGCATTCTAGTACATAACTGAATCAGATAGACTTTATTATGCCCAAAGTATATGAACAATATCAAAACTGGAGGACTTCCCAAATAAACAAAAAAAAAATGCTTTCGTCAAAATATTAACCAGTCCACAGTGCTGGATATACCAGTAGACTGGGCAGGCTTGAGCCTACGGCGGCAAATTTGGCAACCGTTTTATTTTTTGCCATCTTCTAGTAATCAAAAATATTTCTGTAAGACGGTTTTCTGATGTCTTGAAGAAAGAAGTCTACAAGACATCTTTCCGATGACTGTTCCCTCTTCCATTTCATTGTACATTCAATGGTACCGTAAATTTTTATAATCTATGGTAAAAGATCCAGTCCCTGGCCCCAACCAGTAATCGGCTTCTGTTCACACGTGGTTCACTTTGTTTGAGTGACAAGAGAGCGAAATTGAGGCGTCTTATTTCAAACCCAGCTAAAACGATTTTTCTGGAAATTGAGTTATTGATGAGTTTTAAATTCAATAAAATTTAATCGCACTCCTTGTTGCACAACACATTTACACAAGGCTCCATTGGTCCGCCATTCTATTCGTAAGCTCACTTGGTGCAAAAGCAAGCGCTGTGATTGGTTGATTCTGTTGTAGAGGAATTGGAATTTTAACCTTTTTTTTTGAGTGGATTTTGTTACCAAGTCTAATGTTGGAGGCTCAATTTAGTACTGTTATAGAGGGATTTTCTCGGAAATGAGTTTTTAAGTACGGAATTGAGAAAACTTTTAAAAGAGAGAAAAAGGTGGGTTTGAAATTAGATGCCTCAATTGCGGGAAATATACAGGGTGTAAGTGGCATCGACGCGCAAACTGTTACAGAGTAAAAAAACATCAAGGGTTATTAAATAAAAATTGTCGCTGCATACAAAATAAATGGAATAGCAGATTTAAAAATTTCTTCTTTAGAATCATATGTACTAAATTCATGATAACAATTTGAGCGTTTATGTCAGTTCAAGCATGTATTTCACACTCCTCTCACTACACTACCCCTTAACATATTACCCAATTTATTTATTTCTTACCTTTTGGAAGCGCAATAAAATTTATTAAATTGCGTTTACCGAATGTATATTATTGCTTAAGTAGCCTACCACTAGCGGACTATATATATAAATACGGAGGGGGGTGGCAGGAGCGGGCTTTGTTCACCATACTACATCTCCTATATACAGTACTAGCTTCTGCCCGCGACTTCGTCCGCGTGAAATTTCTTGTACCCCCGGGCCTACCCCGTCGCATCGCATCGCCTGCCCGCACTATTACTTCGTTTTCGCTTAGTGTTCTTTCTTACTTTTTGCTCGGCTCCTAAGAGTCCTAGCGTCATGTTAAATAGCCTAAAGCCTTTCTAATGAGTACAAATTTATTTTTGAAGATTTTCTGTGTCACATAAAGATATACTCATCGGTACTCTCATTGGGTCTATAGAATTTGTTCCAGCGCTCCGTGAAGCTGAAACTTCGTGAATAACGATTAAGTAATATTTATCAAATTCTGAAAGATAATAATGGTTACTGTGGGTCATCCTTTGAAGGTAGATACTGTACTTTTGTTCTTATTTTAAGACGTACAATTCTGAAGAACATTAATTTTATGTAACTCTTACGGTTTAGTCAGCGCACGCCATGTAAGCGAACAAAAAAGCGTACTTTTTTTTTACGACTTGACAAAACGTCAAGATATCTTTTATGTTTCCGGAATAAATTCTTTTTATAAATGATGGTGAAACCCGCATCAAAATCCGTTGCGTATTTTAGAAGAACAATGCGGTCTCTCAGACACACATAAAGCGATTTTAGGTAGATTTCGTCACTAAAAAATCTATCTATTGGTCTTGCACCTAAAGTCGAGTTTTCCGAAAGGGTCTAGTTATGACCCCTAGAACCCAAATCAACCGCCGGTTTAAAATTTTATTTAAATATATGTATACGTATGTTGGTAGGCTGGTTGGTGGGGTGAAGAGCAAAATTTAGCCACACTCTACAGGTCGTAATTATGCACCGATTCCTTTCAAACTTGGCCCAAAAATCGAAAGGGACAAAACTTAGGTTAAGTTCGTGAATGGGCGGAATTCGTCCATGGGGGGCGGCAGGGGGGCGGTTTTTCGAAAATCAGTTTTTTGACTATAACTTTTTTCCTATGGAATTTTTTTGAGCCGTTTAGCATTTTTATCATTCCAAGTAAGAATACGGACAACTTTTAAATTGAAACTTTTTTGATGCAACCCCTAACTTGGGAAGGGGGTTGAAATTACCAAAACTTTTGGAAAAAAATAATCATATCTCCGAAACGGTAAACATTTTCCTGTCGACATTTTTTTTTTTTTTTTTTTCAAAGTTCATTGTTTACTCTTCAATTTTTAACTCTAGCGATAAAAGTTATAGTTTTCAAAATAAAAAAATATAACTGTAAAATTGAGGGCGTTTCCTACTAAACTCGTTGCCCTTAGGTATTTTGGCGGGTATGCGTATGTGATGTTTGCGCTTGACCTATTAATAAACAGACACGGCAATGTTTTTAATGAAGATTGTATGAAAAATGTGACCTATATTAAAAAGTGGTTCAATTGATTCTGCTCGTTATTCTGATCAAACCAATGATCAAACTATTTTCAGGTTTTGCGCATTTAATGTTAGACGTTGTATTTATACTATATACTTAATTAGTCTGCCCACAAAATACAACTAAACATGCTTTTGTATCCAAATTTTACCTGTACCTCGGTCCTCTCCTCTTTAGCAGACTAAACTTGAAAGCAAACATTTTCTCCCTGAACT
The DNA here is from genome assembly GCA_947523025.1 of Dryobota labecula. Taxonomy (NCBI): domain Eukaryota; kingdom Metazoa; phylum Arthropoda; class Insecta; order Lepidoptera; family Noctuidae; genus Dryobota; species Dryobota labecula. The sequence goes on along the minus strand of OX383300.1, from coordinate 7,359,219 downwards.
ACACAAATTGTAAGAGAATTCTCAAGGAATCTCTCCAGAGGATGTCTTACGAAGATACAGAGAATTTATTAACTGTGTTAAAGTAAATATGTATGTATACTACAATAAGTATTTATCAAATTTAGAAACTAAGAGCTACTGAACATAATTATATTTGTCTATTGACAACTTTTAGATTATTTATTATTTTTTACAATACTGACTTAGTACTTTTCGCCTGAAACACAGGATTACCTAGTTCAGGCACGTAAGTCTTAGGAATATAATTTACATTTAAGCGAAACTGTACTCATTTTTATACCTTGTAATTTTTTGAATAAAATTTTATTATTTTTATTTTTATAATTAATACTGTGTGAAAACTGATTTCTCTCTCGACAACCAATGGTGTGAAAAAAAAAGAACTTCTATATCTACCTTTCCTTGAACTTTCATATTGCTATAAAATAAACTTTTAAAACAACACAGATTTTTTATTATTCTTTACTCACTTAAATTATTCGAGGAAAAGCAAACTTAACTCCAAGATTATTTCAAGAATAGCCTGCCACAGTGTTTATCTAACATTCTAACTCATCTGTAAAATAGTAGGAAGTAAATATAACTACCATGGCTAAAATGAGCGTAGATACCCCAAGGTTCAATGATTGATCCTCCCATTTTTTTACATGGATTTATTTATACATACAGATAGACCGACGTCCAAGGATTTTTTTTAAATTAGCATTTTCTTTATATTGTGTCTTTATGAGTATCTTATATTACAAAAAGTTTTCCTCTTGTTAAACGTGAACTTATATCACCCTGAAAGTGCAATATGTATGTTATGATAGAAGCAATTTAAGTCGAGAGAATTGCTTGACCTTGACACGTTGGGAGTAAATAATAATATTTAAAAAAAAACAAACAAACTAAGTTAACGGTTAAGAAAAAAAAAAGACTACAACTCTCTGCCTGCGTCTGTGTTTCCGAATGCATACAACCCTAATCTATTCAAAGTGAGAGTGAACAGGCTTCTTCTGGGCAAGCTCACTCCATCGTAGACTTTGTCTCTGTCACCCAGACCTAGACCAAACTCAAGAGCAAACCCATAGTACAAAAAAAATATATATTGTTAACGGTTATGCTTGTCGTACTAAATAACCTGAGGGTATAATAACCGGCACGAGTCGTGAGCACAGATGGGCAGTAGTGGGGGCAAGCTCGCGTCACACACTTTTGGCTGAATAAAAATGACACGTGAGAGTTCAATAGACGACGAGTATCGGCTGACGAACCAATCGCATGCAGTTCGGCGCCCCCCGGCTTCTTCATTCCGCCAAAGAGACCTAAAAATTTACCACTGTGCTGGTGTCAGTTTGTGCTCACGACTCATGCCGGTTACTATACCCCAAAACAATATTTTAATGCTGCAAGTCACCACTATGATAACGTTTTATAGTCCAATCTCCACGTACAGACGCCAGCACATCAAGCTACTACAATCTGTCAAATTTCTTTAATAGATTTTCAACTTTATCACTACAACATAAGGTTCAAGGTTGATTGCGAAAATTTGACAGTTTCGGGTAGCTTGACCTGCTGGCGTCTGTACATATACCGACACAAAGAGCTTGTAAACCTAAAAACGAATACAGGGTCGAGTGTCTCATTGGTAAAACCAACAATCTCTGAGGACTATATCGTCGGTCCAGTGGTCAAGTAGCCAATTTGCAAAAACCACTTTTTCCAGGAGAGCAAAAAGAATATTGAAATTGATCCTGTAAATTGGAATCTTAACGTATCTTTCTGAAATTTTAAATTTAGTATTAAAAAATAAATGTCCTTAAGTGTATGTCAAATTAAATATTCATTTATTATTATTTATGTAAATAAAGCAGATTGGTGACTTTACCGTGGTCACTTTAGATTTCAGTAATCTATTCTTATGTTATAAAGTAGCCTATGTGGTAATTAGTCTAGTTTACCATGGATATTATTTACTATATAAAATGAGCTGGACGATGGTAAGTGGCCAAACTGCACTACAACAGTAACAATATTCGTGATATTTGTATGACACATAAAATAAAATAAAAACATTTGTGAATCAATATTTATTCTTTCATTTATTTAAGTATGAAATTGAGAAAAGATGAAAAATAAAAAGTTATTCGTAATATTCTTATTGAAAAACGTAATGAAGAATTATGTAAAGTAACATAAATTGTAAGTATCCTGTAGAATCTTATAACTAAAACAGGGTTATTCGCTGATCTCTGCGGCATCAGGCTCTGGAAGAGCGTCTCTTGTAGTTTCCGAATCAGGAAGATTAGCATAAAAGCTATGGTACATTTTTGGTATTTGTAAATCCGTGCATAACTTCATGAGATCTTGTTTCTTTTTTGAAGAGATCTTAAATCTTTCTGAATACGCAGGTATCGGATAGGGAATCACTTTGCCTCTTCTTTTTTTTAAATTAATTTCTATAAAAGATTCATTTTTATCGAAACTTGTTTTCAAAAAGATCGTAGTAGGCATTTCTTTTCTGTATTGTAACCAAACGGCATCATTTATTCCATATTTTTCTTGTGAGGTTGAGGGTTTGCTATGAAATTGGTTTGTCATTCCAAAATCCTTAAAATCATCGTGCTGTAATGACGTAACGGAAAAAGGTCGCGGGTAAGTTCTAGCTAGCCGAACTATCTGAGTCCAACCATCTGGAGTATATACAGGTATATTTTTTGATTTATTTTCAATTTTGGAGTGGATAGAGTCACACTCCATGTGCGTATGGCCGCTTTCAAAAAACTTGTGATCGATAACCTGCAAACTAGCATGTTGTTGAAGAGTTAATAAACACATGGAGCTAAAATGATAATTTTTTTGCTGACCTCCATAGCCATCCGACAGCATCCTGGCGTGTTTAATGTTATGATGTGCCATAATGTACGTATGAATGCAGGTTGATATTTCAATACTACCACGCTTCCCTTCCGTCTCATCCCACATATAACATTCTACATCTTGATTGCCCAAATTGTAGACGGTCAAATTGTACACCGCTAACTTACGCACATAAAAAAAAGGCCCAACTGCTCCTTTGGGTGTATTGAGAACAGCTTCCAAATCAAAATTAAAGGAGAGTATTTTGTCATCACTGAGCTATCTCTTTATCTTCATCTCTACATTGTCTTGCTTCACTTTTCCGAGCTAAATGTAATGTATGAGTATCATGATGTTTGCTCTTTTCATCGTTACTCATTTCCTTAAACGCTAAGCACCGTTTGCATAGGTCTTTCTTAGGTTTGTGGAAACTTCATTTATAAGTTTTAAAGATTGAGCCATATTTCTCAAATGATACCCCTTTAATTGATTGAGTAGCACATAGCTTCTGGTATTCTCTATGCATTATTGTTATATTAAGAGATGGATCTAAATATCTTAAAGCACTATCACAACGACAATAATGAGACTCAACGACTGGGAAAGACTGAATCTGGTCATGAATAAATTGTTCTTCAGATGGCAATAATTTATTAGGAGGAGCTTTTTTGCCTGTATTTTCTGGTAGTAAAAGACCTTGAGCATTCATTTTTTTAAGAGCACCTTTTACAAATGCACCCGTAATGTTTAAGGTATCTAAAAATAATTCTCGGCAGACAATTTTATTTTCGTTGGCAACAGTTAGGGAGTAAATGAGAGTAAATTCTCTCCGTGAACGTGATTGGGTCGTTTCTCGTTTTTTTTTAACTCTTTGTCACGTGATTTACGACAAAATGTCGTTGTTCTTGTAGACTTGATAGGTTTCGAAATTCAGTGTAGATTTTAAGTCGCTCATCTTCGGGAACTAGAGAAATACATTTATGTTTAGGTAGAACTAAACACTTAGCTGGTTTAAGGGGTCTGGCTTGAATCACTTTACCTTTTTTGGTCATATATTTTCGTTTTTTTAAATTAACGCTTGATTCTTCTAAATTACCTGATGGCGCTAAAACCGGAATGTCTTCATTTTCCGCAATCAAATTTCCAGAAATTTCAGTTAATATCGACGGAGAATTGCTACGTTTATTTTTAACAGCAGGTTTATTAAATTTACTAATTTGGCTATTTTCACGCGCATCTGAGTCGTCATCGGTAGTACTTTTATCAGAATCTAGAAAATTTAGTTAAATTTTATATTTAAGTATATTAGGTTTTTATTTGTATTTTATTATATTTACGTTATATTACTTGTAAAATCAATTTCAATTTATTTAATGGGTCAGTTATGTTACTAGACCAGAGTGTGAAAAAGTTACCAACTGTTTAAAGAACAAAAGTAAAGTATTTAATCTGCCACTTAGGCTGGTTGATCACTGTGAATTTTAGCATTGCAATAAATTTGTACCAAGGTAAAATATACAATCTGCCACTTAGGCTAGTTGATCACTGTGAATTTTAACATTACAATAAATTTGTACCAAAGTAAAGTATCCAATCTGCCACTTAGACTAATTGATCACTGTGAATTTTAGCATTACAATAAATTTGTACCAAGGTAAAGTGTTCAATTTGCCACTTAAGCTAGTCGAGCATTGTGATATTTTTGAAAAATGAAAATTTTCTGACTTGGTCAACTAACTTATCATCACATAGGACAGTTTACTATTGCACACATTGTATGGTTCGCACTTTGGCACCAGGAAGATTGTCCAAATCTTGTACAATTTTAATGTTACGTTTCCCATATTTTGCCACAATGTGTATTAAAAAAAGACATTAATATTGACATTTTTAACTCAAAAACGCCAAAATGGCAGATTGGCTACTTTACCACTGCACCGACGATATTACTAACATCATAAACAACAACTTTTGTTCTATTAGTTTTAATAATTCATTAGATTTCAATTAACCTGATTTTCATACAAAAATAAAAATATTTAAATTCAACACTCTAAATGTTACAAACTCTAAGCGTAGCAAACACAAGCTGCAGTGTCTAGTGCACGAGAGGCGTAAATATAATAGGTACAACAAAAAGTTTTTACAAATAAAAAAAAACAAACGTCTTAAAAAAAAAAACATAAAAACGAAAAACAACTTATTTATTTCGGAAGATGGTGTCTTTGGTTCCGTATTTTCGTTTTTTGCCACCGACTTCCGAAATTAAAGTTAGTTTTCACTGTATAATGCTTCTTTTTTTTTTGGAAGTCGGTAATATTTTTTTTTTTTTTTGTTTGAAAGTTATTTATTATTCACTTTTTAGTTATGGTACCTACCCCACAACAATTCGATTACCACTATTTGCTACACCGCACAAACAACAGTCACACAAGATATACGAAGTGGATTAAATACGGATTATCGAAGCTAACTCAAGGAGGAGCTCGTAGCTAAGTATAATAACAGCCGCACGGGTCGATCCGTCAGGTTAAGCTACGCTTACCGGGGTTGGTCAGTGGATGGGTGACCATCTTTACATACCGAGACTCCTCCGTGCCTCGAAAAGCACGTTAAGCCGTTGGTCCCGGCTGTCATTCGTGGATCTTTGACAGTCGTTAAGTGTCGTCAGAAGCCCAAAAAGTCTGACAACCAGTCTTACCAAGGGGTATCGTGTTACCCAGTTACTGGGTTGTGGAGGCCAGATAGGCAGTCGCTCCATGTAAAATACTGGTATTCAGCTGCATCCAGTTAGACTGGAAGCCGACCCAACATAGTTGGGACAAGGCTAGGCAGATTGATTTTATCGAAGCTAACTCAAGAACTACCCAAGCAAAGTTATTAAAAACAATTTATAGCCTGAGTGCATCTCATGAAAATTCCAATGAGCCCAAACACGGCTACGATACATTGTTTTATTACGGAGTTCCGCGGTGCATACCTTCCGGCTTCATCTTCAGATCAGTTCCATACCATTTTCATCAGAATTATGTATTTAAATTTACTTCATAGTCGCTTAACTATCTTAATCGAAATATCTTATCGCCATCCATGAAATACTTATCATTGAGGAGTTCCGGTGGCCATCTGTGGTCTTCTTCATCCGTTTCACTTCACCAAATGATACTTTCTGAATGCAAATGCTTGAGTTGTTGATGAAATTACAAAAATCGCTATGTGTATGCCTACAATATTTGAGGAGTGCCCTCAATTCTAGACGGCACGGTTGGCGCAGTGGTTAAGCGATTGACTGCTGCCCTGCGTGTCACGGGTTCGATTCCCGCTCGGATCAAATATTTGTATGATCTACAAGTAGTTGTTCCGGGTCTGGCTGTTAGTGTATGTGAGTTTAAATGTTTGTAAACGCACCCACAATACAGGAGAAATTTCTAGTGTGGGGCAACGTATTAAAAAAAAAAATCTTGAATCCTATCATCAGAAATTGATTCTGATAAAAATGGGACCAATCTGGAAGTATATCTTTTCAAACAAAACAAGAATTTTTCAAATCGGTTTATAAAAGACGGAGTTCTGAGGTAAAAAACATTTAAAAAATATATACAACCGAATTGAGAACTTCCTCCTTTTTGGAAGCTTGGTTAAAAATACTGAATTGAAATGCGTTAGATGGAACAACGAAAAATGTTTTAAGGTTTGTTTTTGGTTAATCTATAAATCTACAGGGTGGAAAAAAAACCGTGGTTGGAGGAAAAGTACCCTTAATATTGATGATGGCAAATTTTACTGAAAGGAAACATTCCTTTATTTAAAAAAATAATTAAAATGATTTTTTTTAAATCACCTGCTTGAGCCGGGAACAGAACCGGTGAAATGTGAAAAAAAAAAACATTCTGTATTTTATGACACCAACCGAAAGAGTCATTCATAAGGATCAATTCCTTTTAAACAACATAGTATCTTAAATGAACCGTGTGCTGCCAGACGTAAAGAATAACACCACCCCATTTCCTCCCGTGGGTGTCGTAAAAGGCGACTAAGGGACTTACTAGAGAATGGGCAGCAGCGTTCTCTATGCATTTTTAACACCATACTGCGATCGCCAACCCGCCTGCCAAGCGTGGCGATTATGGCAAACCCCCCCAATTGAGGGAGGCTTATGTCCAGCAGTGGACGTCTTTCGGCTGAAATGATGATGATGATGAGTATCTTAAATTAAAGAAAGACCAAGCAAAATATATTTTTATTGTAAAGCTCACTATCTAAAGAAAATCGTTCACTTATGAATTGCTCAAAATGAGACCCACTTTCACGTATTCATTGTTCGCGAAACGAATAATCAAGTAAGATTTTCGTTAAACTGTTGGTGCGGAATAATGAAAAATAGAGTTGTGTTTTATCTCAAAAACTACTGAACCGATTTAAAAAATTCTTTCACCGTTAGAATGCTACATTATTCCTGAGTGACATAGGCTACTTTTTACCGCGGGAAAATACCTTTTCCTACGAGATTTTTGATTAATTTATCACGGGCGAAGCTGCGGACGGAAGGCTATGGTATTATATTTTGTAAAAAGTCATAAAACAAGTTGTTATTAATGATGTTAGTAAAACAGTCCTGCAAGATTGGTAGTATTTACCAATAACCCTGTTTCTGTCAAGCCAAGCATAAAGTCAAAGTCAAAGCATTTATTTCAAATAGGCACATAAATGGTACTTTTGAACGTCAAAATTTACACGGAAATAAAATTGATTCTACTTGCCCCTTCCAAAAGGTAGTTTCGCATGAAGAAGAATGGGCAAGAAACTCCACCGTTATTTTTTTTAACTGTTTTACAATAGTTTGTACTCGTATACATCAATATCATTATATGTGAAGACGATGTACCTAGAATAAAATTACTATACCACAACAGGTAATAACAATAAAAAAATTAAGCATTGACGAATAAATTAACCATGATTGTGTTAGATACAAGGTGCTCACATATTTACAAATATTGTATTATTTTGTACAAATAAAAAGTCATTGTGCGAGTTAAACTCATCATAAAAATAATGTCTTAAAAAGTCAAATCATTTATTTCAAACAGGCACGTAAAAAGCACTTTTGAACGTCAAAAATTACAAAAACAGATAATTGATTCTAGCATACCGCGTAATGGTATAACTTGCATCAGAGATTTAGACTCACAACCTCACTCCTGAACATATTCTCACTCTCTACTCCTGCTAGACGGCTAGGTATGCCGAACTATAGATTCATGCACTAACAACACTAAACAAAATTATGATAAACAGTTTCAATTCAATAAATAATTCCTTATCATTTTGGGGATATAAACTTTAAAACCCTGCCCATATCATGACGAACGATAATCAAAATTGCAATATAGATTCGTAGATAAAATCCAATATAAATACTGCACAAAAATTGCCCAAGGCAAGTCGTCTTCGAAGCGCGTCTCAATAAGTAAGTTTTTAAAAGTGATATTTTTTCCCGTGTTTAACGCTGCCTTCCACAGCCAGGATTTTCGTAGCTATCTTTATTTATACAAACGTTGAACTTTCAGATCCATCATGATGAAATACTTCCTGGCTATCGCCCTTATCGCCGCCGTGGCTTCCGCCGCCGTCAGGCCCACCCCTATGAGCGCTGAGACCGCCGAGATCCAGGAGATCATCGCAGCCATCCAGAGCCCCAGCACAGACCCTGCCACCGCCGCCGCCCTCGAACAGATGCTTCTTGATGTCCTCGGATTAAACCCTCATCCCATCGCCGTCGGCCCCGCTATCGTCGAGACTCCGTCGGAGGGCATCTCAGTTGGCCCCGCCATCATTGACTTCCCCCTCCCTGATGGTGGTGTCGTCTCTGAGTCCGTTGTCGCTCCCTCCCCCGTGGCTATCATTCCTGGACCCGCTACTGATGTCTCCGCCAGTGCTCCCCTTGTACAGATCATCCTGAACATCAACCAGGCCACTGAGACCAGCCCCATCGCTGTCGCTCCCGTCGATATCATCGCCCCCGAGATCAAGCCTGAGCCCGTCCATGTTGTGGATTCCGCTCCTGAGCCCGTCCATGTTGTGGATTCCGCCCCTGAGCCCGTACAGATTGTTGAGGTCGCTCCTGAACCAGTGCAGGTTGCTCCTGAACCCTCACCCATCGGCAATCCTATTGCCGTGAACCCCATCGGTGTTGTCGCTCCTGAGGTTGAGCCCGTCCAGATCGGCGTCCCCGTCATCCCTGAAGCCGCTGTCGTGCTGCCTGAAGAACTTAACTAAGAAGTCGCCGAAGCATTGATCGACTTATTGTATCTATAAAATGTTTTTTTTCTACATGTGATGCAATAAAAGAGATCTACGGAATATACAATTATTGTTTTAATTTAATGAATTACAGAAAATGCTTTAGCTATAAACAAAATAACAAGTAGAGATCAGTATCTATATATAATAACTAGCAGCCCGTCCCGGCTTCGCACGGGGTAGACAATTATCATTTTAAGACTCATTTTTCTACACCTTCGGTTACATTGTTCAAATTTTACCAAGGATCCCTAATTTTTTTCAAAATGAAATGTAGCCTATGTCAAATTGGAAGAATGTAGCATTTTATTGGTGAAAGAATTGTTTAAATCGGCCCAGTACTTTTTGAGCCTATTCATTACAAACATACAAACATACAAAAATAGGTACAAATCTTTCCTCTTTATAATATTAGTGTAGATTATGAACATACTTGATAGAAAGTAACTTTTTTTTGTTTTAAGCATATATTAAACTGAATTACCAACTTGACCATTTAGTGACGTCAAAAATAGAGGTGCCTATTTGACACCTCGTTAAGTTAAAAAACGATATTTCCTAAGATTTACCATGGTCATACATTACAAATTGTAATATACTGATATTACATCAACTTTTGTCATACGATAATATTAATAAAATTACAAGTATGTCGAATGTCCTACTTGTAATAACACCTTACTTCTCTACTTCTTATATACTTACAATATTAATAATAACATCTGTATCTAGTCTTTATTGCTTTTTTTAAAGAAAAGATTTATAATTCATCCGGTAAAGAAACTTTTTTTTTAAATATGAATTGTCGTAAACTCGTAAGTGATCGTTTAGTTAGAAGTAAACCACACACTTTTCTAAACAATCTTAGAAAACCCGGAATAATGATCATGATGAAATATGTAGGTTTTGTTCACTTCTTACAACCTATTATTACTACCTTACTTTTATTTAACCACTAAGGTTCCGACTCTTTAAAATAGGATGATCAATTATACTTTTAGTGAATAATAATAACGGAATGGTGATTGAATGATTTTATTGTAGCTTCTATTTGCACTATAATCGAAATAAATTCAAAATGTGATTCTGATAAAAAAATATGCAAAAGTTCAAAAAAAAAAAAAACATCGATTACAATCGATTGGGCATCCCTAATCTTCTTCGACACGACATGACGTTTGGCGAAGATGGCGTAGTCGCATAAAATACTTTTTAATGTTTTTTTGGCATACAGCTAGTCAGTGTTAAAAAGGTATTTGCAACTAATTTAATAGAATAGACAATTAATTATCGTGTATGTCCAATGCTTTTATTGCACCGGGCGATTCTGGACAATTTCCTTTCATCGATAGTGCCAATAGTCTCCGAGTAAAATGGCTGTTTGACTTCCGGACGGACGGTCGGACAGACGGACAGGCGGACATAACAAATTAAAGGGTTCTGTTTTTGCCATTTCGCTACGGAACCCGAACCCTGCATCCTAATCGAAAGCGATCATCAAGCGAATACGCGATTACGCAATCGTTTACCTGAAAAATGACTAACATAAGCGACTTGATTCATAAATAGAAAACTTTTTTACATTAATTTCGGAAGTCGGGGACAAAAAAAAATACTGATCCAAAGACAAATTTCTCCTGGTATTTCATCATCAGCTACTTTTCACCATTCGCATTGTGACGAGCGTAAACTACTTAGCAACCATATTCAAGTAATCGAATCACAACCAGTGAAATACTAATTATTGAGTAGTTCCGGTGGCCATCTGAGGTCTTCATCATCATTTCCACTTCATCAAATGGTGCTTTCCGAGAGCAAATGCACGAGTTACTATAGAAGATACCCAAATCGCTATAGGTGTGCCTATAATATTTGAAGAGTTCTTTCGATTTCTCCAGGATCCCATCATCAGATCCTGACCTGATAACAATGGGACCAGCTGGAATGTATACCCTATCAAACAAAAATAGAATTTTTCAAGTCGGTCTAGCCATCTTTGAGTAATCGGAGAACATACATAATAAAAAATAAAAATAATAAAATGGATTCCGACGAAATGAGAACCTCCTCCTTTTGTTGAAGTCGGTTAAAAAGAGCACGACGGTCACGTACTCCAGTGATGATCGCTTGATCGCGTACTCGCGCAACGATCGCATTTGGCTATGACGCGGCTTAAAAAAAACAGGCGGATGACTATAAAATAATAAAAAGTACTAAGTAACAGTGGAAGGAGCTTTTAAATGAAAGACATGCGTATTAAGATGGAGCGACTGCCTATCTGAACTCCACAACCCAGTTACTTGGTAATACGATACCCCTTGGTAAGAAGCCCAAAAGTCTGACAACTAGCAGTGGCGTAGCTGGGGGCGGCAGGGGCGGCCCGCACCCCTAAGAGCTCTTACACACGAGCGGCATGTTTCCAACGGCAGAGGCAACTGCAGCCGTCGACGCGCGTCGGCGGCAACCGTCGACGCGTCGACGGCTTCCGTTGACGCGTCGACGGCAGCCGTCGACATTTCAACTTCGAAGATCAGCGGTAGCCGTAGTCTGCTCTCGGCTCGGGTGTCACGCTCTAAGCGTGACACCCGACCCGACCGTGGAAAGAAAGAAAGAAATTTTATTTGCTCGAACATGTGTATACATACAGAATTAAAATAAATACGTGCATGCAAGATCTTGAAATAAGAGTGGCTCCTGACATGTCTGCCATTTCTCATGGCGTTCAAATATATTTGTACAATTATTAATAACTAGCTTCTGCCCGCGACTTCGTCCGCGTTAAATTTCTTGTTCCCCCGACCCACCCCGTCGCAACACATTGCCTGCCCGTGCTTTTACTACGTTTTCGCATAAACTTTCATTTAAAAAAAATGGTGTTCTAGTTAATAGGAATGTAATTCTTCCTCAAGAAGTGGGCTGTAAAATGCAAAAAGATTTTATCAAATCCAACTCGCAGTTCAGAGCTTAGCTCGTTCAAAAAACAAAAAACCGGCCAAGTGCGAGTCGGACTCGCGCACGAAGGGTTCCGTACCATCCATACAAATCCTTATCCTTACTAATATTATAAATGTGAAAGTAACTCTGTCTATTTGTCTGTATAAATTATAAATGTGAAAGTAGCTCTGTCTGTATGTCTGCCTGTCTGTCTGTCTGTCTGTATGTTACGTTTTCACGACTAAACCGCTGAACCGTTCGACCTGGGATATAGAGAAGGACATAGGCTACTTTTTTACGTGATAACCGACATCCACGCGAGCAGCAAAAAAAACGGCAAATAAATAATGTCCGTTGTATGGGAGCCCCCCTTAAATATTTTTTTTTCTGTTTTTTAGTATTTGTTGTTATAGCGGCAACAGAAATACATCATATGTGAAAATTTCAACTGTTTAACTATCACGGTTCATGAGATACAGCCTGGTGACAGACGGACAGACAGACAGACGGGCAGCGGAGTTTTAGTAATAGGGTCCCATTTTACCCTTTGAGTATGGAACCCTAAAAACTAACTCTTCAGCTTTAGAATAGACTACCTCGCAGAGTTGATCATTATTTTGCTGCGGAGTTATTATAAAACAGTTATATCTCCTAAGATATTCATTGAAATTAAATGATGTAAGGGCAACTTTGTTCAAAATTAAATACTTGTGATGAATAATGTATTTATTTGGATAAGGATTAATACCATGTTTATGAAAACTCATTCGCAAATAATGCATTAATTTCGAACAAATTTGATTACCATAAAAAAGGTTATAGTGAGTCAATCTTAAAAGATAGACATATGCTGTCGCGGACTTTTTTTTTTTAAATTTTAAGAGGAACAATTCCATCATACATGATATTTTCGTAACTTAAACCGTTTACGCAGCGCACGCAACGGAAGCTCTCAAAAAGGAATATTTTTTCCCGTTTTTGCAACATTTTTCATTTATGCTCCGCTCCCTTTGGTTGTAGCGTGATGTTATATAGCCTATAATATTCCTCAATAAATGGACCATCCAACACAAAAAGAATTTTTCAATTCCAACCAGTAGTTCCTGAGATTAGCGCGTTCAAACAAACAAACAAACAAACAAACTCTTCAGCTTTATATATTAAGTATAGAAGTATAGATATAGATAAATTAATGATTTTTAACTATTACACTTATACATATTATATTATTATTCTTATATTTACATTATTATCCAATTATTTATTAATAAAATTCCTTGTCCAATATTACAGATTACAATTATCACAATAACGATTTAAATCACTTTTTATAGGCATTCACTTATAATAAAGGTATATTTAAGTTCTTCACTACTACCTGACCATAGCTACTATACCTAATCCTAGTTATACTTATTTATTTGTTTATACTAATCACCATGAGTCACTCAAAAATTCTGTAATACTATAATATGCTTTTTGTGCCAATAACAATTTCATTGTGTGTTTAAGTTTAGGTATAGGTAGCTCTTTCCAACTTTTGGGCAATTTGTTATAGATAATTGGTGCCATACAAAAAACACTCTTGCGCATAAGTGCAGTTTTCGATGTATGTACACATATTTTGCTATCATCACGTCTATTTCTTGGAAATTTGTCTGCCATACGAGGAAACAAATGTGGATTTGCCTTTACAAACATTACTATTTCCAATATATAAAGTGAAGGTAATGTTAATATTTGATATTTAGTGAAATAATTTTTACAGCTGTTGGTAGTTTTAAGATTAAACATTGATCTTACGCAGTACTTCTGTCTTTTTAAGATGATATCCCTATCGGTAGAGTTACTCCAGAAGATAACACCATATCTAATGAGGGATTCAACTAAACCATAGTAGGCCGTTAATAGCGCTTCTATATTTAGAGTACGTGATAATTTATATAACGCATATGCACCACTACTTATTCATTTGGCTAGAGCCTCAATATGCGCTTTCCAATTTAAGCTTCTGTCGATTGTTAGGCCTAAAAATTTTGTAGTACTAGCTGTCTGTATTTTATTATTATTAAATTCGACTTCAACTTCTGTGAAAGAGTCTCACTATTATTTTTCCGATTTCATGTACCTAAAACTCAAATTCAAACTCAAAGCATTTATTTCTAATAAACCAATTACAGGCACTTTTGAACTGTCAAGGGTTCGGTCAGTCAGAAAGATGAAGCTAGTTGCCCATTCCAAAGCGTAGTAGGTTCCTATGAAGAAGAACGATCAAGAATCTCCACGGACACTCAATGATACAATGATAGACCATCAATAGTCAGAGATTCTTCAGTTAGAAGTTTGGCCGGTGAATAGGAATAAGAATATGACACGCTAAAAGCCAAAAAGTAATATACGTAATATTTTTTTTTTTTGCCTCAGCAGTATCACAGATAAGATAAGGTAAGATATGGTAAATTTTCATAAATTTTCTTTAATAACTAATAATTTTATAAAATGTAGAATATAAAAAAATAAATTGAAATCCTCATCAAATTCTTTCATTTGATATGTCACACGGCCACAGTATGCAAAACTTTTTTTTTTTTTCCCATAGTGAACCCCTTATTCAAAATTCATTTATTTACGCTACACATTCGTGTTTGATTCATAGATACGTGTACCAAATTTCAACGTAATCGGTCCAGTAGATTCGGATTAAATTGGCTGTGGTAAACGGACAGACAGACACATGAGTGATCCTATAAGGGTTCTATTTTTTCCTTTTGACGTAGGTACGGAACCCAAAAAACAATACTCAAAACGGTAGTCCCATCATCATTATAAAACTACCAACAAATGCAAAATTATAAGCACAACGCACTACCAAATCATTATCATAATACAATACACCGATAGCGTGGTGATAAAAACATACAGTTAATTTATTGCCGTGTAATTTACCGTCCGATAAACTCAGGTTAATTCGGCAGGTATTAGATGGGCTCATAAAACGATAAATTTAGATTAACTTTTCGTATAACGTGACGTCATGGCTACCAAAAACGTGATCGTTATCACTTGTGATTTTTTATAGGTTTACCTACACAAAAATATGTAGAATCCCGGATCAACGATCAAAGGCTGCTGGGATAGACTGGATGTGGAGAACCGGATGTAGTGGCACAGCTATGGAGAGGTAGATTGATGACCTACGAGACGTAAATACTCCTTGAAGATTTTTTAATACAGCTAAAACAGCGCTTTTATCCATTAAGTAGTTCAAAACTATCCATATTCTTACAGGGTGGCAGGGACATTGACATGCAACCAGGGCCTCAAGTCTGCTATTACAATAGTGTCAGAATGGTCTCGCCATTGTGAGTATTTGACAGTGTTTGTATGGCAAATCTGTCAAAAACTAACAATGAAGATACCATTCTGACACTATTGTAATAGCAGACTTGAGGCCCCGTTAGGTACCATTGGTTCAGTACATGATTCAGGACAACCTTTTTTTTGGGTTGGATTTTAAATGATTAAATAACTTCTCACGCTCTGGCCGGAGCGGGAAGGCGTGTCAGACTTTTACTGACTAAAACCCAACCGTTTTCCTTCAGTTGCTTGTGTGCCAGGGCCACGGTATCCCTTTCGGACAAACCCGCAACCCTGGCAGGAATTTAGGACAACTCTGCGTTGTTATCTATTACTAATATATAATCTATCTATTACTAATCTATCTATTATCTATTACTAATATATAATCTATTACTAATATATAAAGCTGAAGAGTTTGTTTGTTTGTTTGTTTATTTGAACGCGCTAATCTCAGGAACTACTGGTTGGAATTGAAAAATTCTTTTTGTGTTGGATATTCCACTTATTGAGGAATATTATAGGCTATATAACACGCTACAATCAATAGGAGCGGAGCATAAATGAAAAATGTTGCAAAAACGGGAAAAAATATTCCTTTTTGAGAGCTTCCGTTGCGTGCGCTGCGTAAACGGTTTAAGTTACGCAAATATCATGTATGATGGAATTGTTCCTCTTTAAATGTTCTAAAAAAAAGTCCGCGACAGCATATGTCTATCTTTTAAGATTGATTCACTATAACCTTTTTTATGGTAATCAAATTTGTTCGAAATTAATGCATTATTTGCGAAGGAGTTTTCATAAACATGGTATTAATCCTTATCCAAATAAATACGTTATTCATCACAAGTATTTAATTTTGAACAAAGTTGCCCTTACATCATTTAATTTCAATGAATATCTTAGGAGATATAACTGTTTTATAATAACTCCGCAGCAAAATAATGATCAACTCTGCGAGGTAGTCTATTCTAAAGCTGAAGAGTTAGTTTTTAGGGTTCCGTACCCAAAGGGTAAAATGGGACCCTATTACTAAAACTCCGCTGTCCGTCTGTCTGTTTGTCTGTCTGTCCGTCCGTCTGTCACCAGGCTGTATCTCATGAACCGTGATAGTTAGACAGTTGAAATTTTCACAGATGATGTATTTCTGTTGCCGCTATAACAACAAATACTAAAAAACAGAAAAATAAATATTTAAGGGGGGCTCCCATACAACGGACATGATTTTTTTGCCGTTTTTATGCTCCGCCCGCGTGGATGTCGGTTATCGCGTAAAAAGTAGCCTATGTCCTTCTCTATATCCCAGGCTATATTCCTGCCAAATTTCATGTCGATCGGTTCAGCGGTTTAGGCGTGAAAACGTAACATACAGACAGACAGAGCTACTTTCACATTTATAATATTAGTATGGATAGCTTTTGCCCGCGGCTCCGCCCGCGGCTTCGCCCGCGTGGATGTCGGTTATCGCGTATAAAAGTAGCCTATGTCCTTCTCCATATCCCAGGCTATATCTCTGCCAAATTTCATGACGATCGGTTCAGCGGTTTAGGCGTGAAAACGTAACATACAGACAGACAGACAGACAGACAGACAGATAGACAGACAGACAGAGTTACTTTCACATTTATAATATTAGTAAGGATTTGTATGGATGGTACGGAACCCTTCGTGCGCGAGTCCGACTCGTACTTGGCCGGGTTTTTGTTTTTTGAACGCGCTAATTTCTGGAACTGCGAGTTGGATTTAAAAAAAATCTTTGTGCATTTTATAGCCCAATTCTTGAGGAAGAATAACATTCCTATTAACTAGGACACAATTTTTTTTAAATGAAAGTTTATGCGAAAATGAAGTAAAAGCACGACAGGCAATGTGTTGCGACGGGGTGGGTCGGGGGAACAAGAAATTTAACGCGGACGAAGTCGCGGGCAGAAGCTAGTTTTAAAATAATCCCTGTTCCATACATTTTGACGGCGTGGTTACCACAATTAGCTGACCCCCCCTTGCATAAATGGTTGAGATTTTTTAGAATACAGATCGATAGAATTTTATAATTCTTAATTTTATTTAAATACCTATAATATGAAATCTACCCAAAACTAGCCAAAAAAATGAAAATCGTATGATTTGTTATTAAAAAAACCTCAACCATTTGAGCAAAGGGGGTCAGCTAATTGTGGTAGCTGACTGTACGTAGCTGTAGGCAGCAGTTTTTTTTTTTTAATAACCTAGAAAGATTTTATCGTATTGGGGTCCAGAATCATGTACTGAATCCATGGTAAGTGATTGTGCGTCGATGTCACTGCCAACCTGTATATTTTCAAAATAGATGTGTACAATTTTGAAACAGACTAGCCCAGCTTTGATTCTGGGCCCTGGGCTAGTCTGTAATCATGTCAAGATTTTAACGCATTGGGGTCCAGAATCATGTACTGAATCCATGGTATGTGATTGTGCGTCGATGTCACTGCCAACCTGTATATTTTCAAAATTGATGTGTGCAATTTTGAAACAGACTAGCCCAGGGCCCAGAATCAAAGCAGAGTGAACTGCTTTGATTCTGGGCCCTGGGCTAGTCTGTAATCATGTCAAGTCAAGTCAATAATATCAAGATGATGATAATGATATCAAGTCTGAAATCATGGCAGACCCCGGGAATGTTTCGCGACTCCCGACTACACAATTAGACTTAAGTAAGGGGAATTCCCCCATTCCCCATTTCCTCCCGTGGGTGTCGTAAAATTCGACTAAGGGAATTACTAGAGAATGGGCAGCAGCGTTCTCTATGCATTTTTAACACCATACTGCGATTGCCAATCCGACTGCCAAGCGTGGCGATTATGGCAAATTCCCCCCTTTCGGGGGAGGCCTATGTCCAGCAGTGGACGTCTTTCGACTGAAATGATGATGATGATGATGATGATGATGAAGTGGAATCTATATCTATAAAAATAAATAAAATTGAAGTGTCTATTTGTAATGTCAAAATAACAGCTTTTATGAAAGTATATACGGTAATCCCCCAAAAGAGCTGACTACAAAGAACTTCTATTAAAGCGTGTATTCAGAATTCCTACTCCACCTGCGAAGTCCCTTTTAGCCAGACGAAGCCCAGCTTACTCTCACCTACACACATTTAACAAGTTCTCCAAAGCTCTGGACATCAAAGACTTGTTAACCGCTCGCCTAAAAAGTGTACTAAAGAAATGGCTTCTGGTACTTACATACACCGCAACAGAATCATTTATCTAATGTTTGTCGACAAGCCAAAGTGCCAGATAACAACATCCCTCTCTCATAATCTCACCCTCACTGACACTCACACAAACACTCACACTAATACACACACAACACAATACGCGTTTCACTAAACTAGCCTGTAAACAGACATATCCTTTCTGCTCAATTGTACTCCGACCCCCAAGATTCCGGCCCTGCTTAGTTTGGGGGTCAACGGCCAAACCAAAATATTGTGATGTACAAACTTATTAATTGTGTTTTGTTAGGTCATTGTCTTCACCACCTTTTCATTTAGCCAATAAAACTTTTTGTATTTGTATTTTGTAATTATAACAAAAAAAAAAAAACATTTTTAGGGTTCCGTAGTCAACAAAGAACCCTTATAGTTTCGCTATGTCTGTCCGTCTGTCCGCGGCTTACCTCAGAGACTTGTTGTACAGTTATTGTTGCAATATGCTTTATTGCTTTTGTATCGTTCATCAATCTTTAATATTTATAATGCATATACTGCACTTATTTATCTGTTTCCTGTGGAATAATGCTCCCTTGATAAAGATATTGTATAAAGTGGTCTTAATTCGTCAAAATCAGTGTGTTTGTCGTCTGAACTAGAAAACAAACAAGTGCGTATATAGGTTGAATTTTTTCGGAGTAATATTTCTTTATTGTTTTTGGGTTTAAGACCACATTGATTTTGAAAGATAAAATATATATATTTAGATTATTATTTTTTTAATTCACTGGTTAACTCGCACTTCTTAGATACGTTAATATGTTTAATTATTAAACATTATCAACGTATCTAAGAAGTGCGAGTTAACCAGTGAATTCGTATTTGAAAGAAAGAAAGAAAGAAAAATATTTTATTTGGGACAAGCACAAGAAATAAAAAGAGTAAAAAAAATGAGCATTTAAAACTAACAAACAACCTTCAGTGCATTGATTTTATTATACCAATATAAGTCTTTCAATTAGATCTATAAACTCAACTTAGTGATAATACCAGGCTAAAGTGGATAGCTTAGCGAAAGTGTTCCAACACCATAATTCCAATCATAATTATTTTCCCACGGAAGACATGAAAGTCCTGCTACTTGCCGCGCTGGTCCTTGTGGCTGCTGCCAAGCCCGGGCTAGTGCAGCCTGGCGCCGCCGGCCCCGCGCCTGCTCCCAACCCTGAGGATGCGTTCTATCCTATCGCCATTGGCCCCGCCATCATTGACACCTTCGAGCCCATTGCTTGCCATTGGACCTTCCATCGTTGACACCTTTGAGCCCAATGCCATTGGACCTGCCATCGTTGACACTTCGAACCCATTTCTGTTTGACCCGCCATAGTCGACAAGCCCGTGCCTGCTGTCCCCTCTTCAGCTGGTCCTCTCGTGCAAATCATCCTGAACGTCAACGCTGCTGCAAGTGCACCCGTCAGCCCCGTCCCTGTTGAGCCCATCCAGGTGGTTTAAGCCGCCCCCGAGTCAGCTCAGGTGGTTGAAGCCACCCCTGAGCCCGTCCAAGTGGTTAACGTCGCCCCCGTGCCCGTTGAGCCTGTCGAAATAGGAGTTCCGATCCTCCCGCAACCCGTCAACCTCCCAGCAGATCGCAACTTTTAGAACCTTCATATTACCTGTAAACAACACATTTTTTTTAGGATTTGAGCAGGTTATATGAAATGTGTACATATTTTATTTGTTCGAGTTTTTCATAGATCGTATCATTTTGAAACTAAGTACTACAATGTAATGAGCTTCATGAAAATGAGCTGTAATAATACTAAGAAGGAATAAAGATTATTTTCTAAAAACAGATACTGTAGGTACTATTATTTCCTTAGCTCTTAACATACTTTGTATGTATAACCTGTCTTGTAATGAGTTTAAGTTGATCAAGTTATTCCCTTACGTATCTTTTAGCCTCAAGGTATTTTAATTATTTCTTAATTAATAATCTTTTATTATTTTGTTTATCGCCATAATCTGAAACGTTATGAAGTACAAGACTTACGTTTATCTTAATAACACGTTGTAAACGGATAACCATAATTCGCTTTATTCATTTTTGCCTTGATACTTGGGTCAGAAGCTACTACCTATAGTACCTATACCTTGTTTGAGTATGCAATAATAATACATCTCTGGGTTGTCTTTATTGACCGGCCGGAGTGAACACTAACGAGGAACAGAACTCCCACCTCATTCTTGCCTTTATTGGCTGGCTTGAGTGGAGATTCGCAAGAGCAAACGTGCTCGGAGGAAGAAATATTCCAGTAAGATGCTGGTAGGGATCTTGACCGTACTTCCTGGATTGTCCTGATAGCCGTGGAATACCGCTCCAACCACCGCACCTCAGGACATGTTGTCTTCTTGAGATTTTGTTAAAATTTTGCGTAGATATTTCCTATAGGTCTGGTCAAATTACTAGGTATAAATTATCACGCTATTTGCTGCGCGGGATGAGCAGTATTGCATTATGTTTTGAGATGGGTCAATAAGGGCAGGTACCTTAACCGTAGTCGCTACAAGAAAATGGGCTTAAGAGACTATCTTTAACTTTTAGAAAAAAATTGATCTGCATTTACAGATTAAAAAAAAAATATTACAGTCAGCAAGAAAATAGGCAATTTTCACAAATTTTGGCAAGTTTCTCACGACCAGAAAAGTCAGACATCGCAAAAAAGTTTTCCCATACAGTTCGTTGGAATGATACTGAGATGAGAACGAACACTATGCATCAGTATTATGACAAAAGTCGAATTATTCCATTACTACTTCGCTGTGTTGAATAGGAAACGAATACAGCATATAGTTACAGATTTAATCTTTTAAATGATTATCATACATAACTTATGGATCTAAGCAGTAAATTATGACATTTATGCTATTTCAGTCAACTTTCAACAAAGCAATGCAAATCTGATTTCGATTCCAAAGAATTGATATTTTTTGTGCTTCTTTTTAGGGTTTCGTACCAAAATGGTAAAAAGGAGCCACCCTTATGGTGCGAGTGCGACTCAGTTTGTCTGTCCGTCTATCTGTCTGTCTGTCTGTCTGTCTTTCACTAGCTCTATCTGTGTCAGCTGGATATCTCAAGAACTACTAATGCCATCAACTTGAAAGGAATAGTTTTAGATGACGTTTGCCCAACTATTTTGCAAATAAGAAAGTTTTTTTTTTTAAACAGGGACTTAAGAGGCCGTGCACGAAATCGACTGATTTTGATCAATTTTGTTCATTGTTTTAGAGAAAGGGAAACATAATTTAAACAAAATTATTTGAGATTTGAAAAGTCGTGTTCTTTGTTTTGCATGTGGCTGAAAGGGATTTTTCAAATAAATTAAGTATTCACGGTAAATCACTAATATTTGCAACAAGTTTTCCGAAAAATGACGCGAGGCTGATATTTGATCATCATTCTACAAGAAACTACTTTTGATTTTGAAAATTAAAAAATATCATCAACATCATTATATGGTCTACTTGCATGTGGCGGAACCACTTTTTTCATCTTCCATACAAAATATAGCTGAAAAATTATATTCAAAAAACCTTTTTTTGTTTTAAACCTCGTCAGTAATATATATTTTTCCTATTATTTAGCAAATCATATCAAGAAATTTAAAAATCACAAATTAGTCTTCAGCTATCCTTGAAATATAATCAAAATTTTATTTAATGTTTATACAATATTTTCATCAAGTAAATCAATGGCGAAATAAACTATATTTTGGAGACCACAAAAATGATGAAACTATTAAAAGCTGCTGTGACTGACACGAATGGTTTAGCACCATGAAAACTGTACTTTTATAGTTACACAGACTTAATGTTTCGATTATTTCAAGTTTTCTCACAATTAGATAAGAAATTGCCAAAAGAGAGTTTTTTCCGTGCACGGACCCTTAACGGTTGTCTTAAAAAATCGAAGTGAGGCTACTAGCGCATGTGAGGTATCATATGAAAGAGCGCTATTTGAACATTCCCAAAAAAAAAATTTTTTTACGCCGCGTTATTTTCGACATTTGACATTTTTTTTTTTTTATCTTAAATTATTCTATGTGATAGAAGTTTATGTAAAGATTACAGGAAAAATAAAACGATTTCTTTAAATAACACACTTTTTCAGAAATCATCAACAAAAATTACATTAGCTCCACTATCGGTCAAGAGACGGCGCTGACCTAAAACTGCAATATATTCTCTGACGAATATAGGCCTCGCCAATGAAAATTTAAAAACATTTCACGGTTCACAACCAAAATATCCTCCTTCCTACCTACTCGCAGGTTGCTTTTGGTGAAGCAGTTGTAGTTTTTTGGGCACAGAACTATTTAGGTACTTATACGAATGAAGCTATATAATTATGATGGTACGGAACCCTCGGTGCGCGAGTCCGACTCGCCCTTGACCGGTTTTTTTTTACATTTTGTTACTGTAATTGTGATAGTTCGAGGAAATTATCCAATAACTTCTCCCGCTCTGGGCGGAGTGGGAGGGTGTATCAGACTTTTGCTGACTAAAACCCACCCGTGTTCCTTCAGTTGCCTTTGTGCCAGGGCCACGGTATCCCTTTTGGACAAACTCGCAACCCTGGCAGTTATCGGTCCCAGCGGAACCCGTCAGTACGTGCTGACATCGGTGCCGGGAATCGCCAATTGATTCCTACCGCCCAGGGCGTCTCCTGCGGTGTCTAGGGGCATGAGGGCGCATAGACTACTTCTCTCCCATGCGTTCCGCCTTCTCCTTCGCGAGCATTACTGCTTCGCAGAAGAAGGTGACGGCCTCCCATGCACTCTCGCTCCGTACTATAGCCTGGACCAGGGCCGGACGCGAGAGATCGCCGCCGCCGCTCGCCTCCGTGAGGACACGGCGGTGCTCTGCCCAAGCCGGGCAGACCTCCACCATATGCTCCACCGTGTCCTCCGGGCGATCCACACAGTGGTAACACTCGGTTGTTTCCTCCCGCCTTATCCGAAACAGGAACCTTCCGAAACAACCGTATCCGGTGAGGACCTGCGTCAGGCGGAAGGTGACAACTCCGTAGCGCCTCAGGCACTCCTCAAAGCGGGGACTTATACTTGACTTTCCGTGTGTTTACAATTACAATTTACTGTTATATTATATTAGTGAAAGCTGTTCGTCAGGAATAATCTCTAAGAATGACAATGAGTAACATTCAATGTAACAGTATTGTGCCATCATTGTATATGCAGGAACGCAGGCCTTCAATAATTCACTAGAAAAGAGCTGGTGGACCTCGACACCGAGCTGCAGACAGTTCAGGGAGGCTATGCCATTCTTAGGTGGTAGGCTAACCAGGCGGTTATTACTTCTGGACAGGTCAAGCTTGCGCCTGGTGACGGGGACCACCACGGGACACAAACACTTCCCCACAATAGGCATATCGGACAATCCTCTGTGCAGGGCTTGCATGGAGGCTGAGGAAACCATGTCGAGCATGTGCTCTTTGAATACACAGGCGTCACCCAGATTAGAACAGAAACCCTCGGGGCACCCAGATCTTTCACAAATGTTCTAAACAAACCGGGAGACGTAATTATCTTCTGGAAGGAGGTGGGCTGGTTTTGTACAATGGTCCACCTGAAAGACCAAGCGCGGAAACCAAACCCTTTACCATAGAACATAGAACTGTACGTCACATGCTCCCGCGTCACCAGTACACTCTGGACCAAAGCTATACAAATATAGTATTCAGGAAAGTTTTATTACAATGTAGTTGGTATTTTAGTGTATTGTGGTGTCTTACGACTTCCACGCGATCGAAGTCGCGGGCAGAAGCTAGCAATACATAAAACAAAAGGTATTATAATAAAACACGTATACTTAAAGATCAATAATTAAATTATCTTTAAAAAGGTGAAAGTTCCAGAAAAATACGCTTATTAGATTTTGCGTGATTCTCAGTTTTTTATCCGCTTTAGACATAACTTTACAAATTAATTTCACTAGGTAATATAAACATAATCAAAAATATTCATATATTAAGTTATTAAGAAAATGTTGTAATTTAACATATATTTTTTCCAAATCGTTATCAGTAATCGTTTAGACGTGATCTTCAGTAAAATCATTAAAGTCGGTTATCGTCGCCTTAAGAGTCAGCGATCCTGGAAGTTCGTCTACAGTCCTCTTACCACTACCAACCACCTTATTAACTGGTTATCGTTTTCCCGCGCCCTTAGCTAAAATGTGTACCTATGATTAGTTGTGATACGCGACAAGTTAAGAAAACTGTGTCAGCGACTTTTGTGCTGATTTTTTTCGTCTCCATCAGTACCTAAAACAAGGGGTAATTAAGTAATCGTGTTTCATAATCCTTCTAAATCAAAGAAACGAACCCTACCCGTTACACAATTACAGACTGATATTATTCTTATTTACAAGTTTTACCTCAATTGCATCAGCACTTTGATCAACACATAAATAAAATTTTATTCCTAAAATTACAAGGTTTAAAAATGAGTACAGTTTTATTACCTATATTCCTAAGACTTAGTGCCTGAACTAGGTAATCCTGTGTTTCAGGCGAAGTCAAGACAAGTCAGAACAAGACAAGTCATAACTGATAATATTGACGGGTGCCATAAATTAGCTTAAGTATAATCAACAACTTCCTTGCAATTATCTGTAGGTTTAGGCCCAAATTATTATTTTGATTCGATAACAATTTCATATAAATAGCGTCAATTCTAATCGAAGAACATACTTTGTTTTTTGCAAGTAAACTAAACACAAGTAAGTAAGGCTTATTTTACAGCATTTTATTTTTTTAATTTACTTATGTTATCTATATTAACTTTAATTCCAGGAATTCTATCCCTAAACAAATGTGTGTGTACAGATTTATTCAAAATTATATTTTGTTGCCAGAAATGAAATTCCTGCTGACTGTTGCTGCCGTCATTGCCGTGGCCATCGCTGTGCCGACACAGCGTGGTCTAGTGGCCCCCGGAGCTGCCGGTCCCGCTCCTGCCCCTGAAGACAACTTCGTGCCTATTGCCATCGGACCTGCCATCATCGACTCCTTTGAGCCCGTCCAAGTTGGCCCCGCCATCGTCGACTCTTTTGAGCCCATCGCTGTCGGACCCGCTATCGTCGACTTCGAGCCCATCTCTGTTGGACCCGCCATCATTGACTTCCCCCTGCCCGAGGGTGCCCTCGCTGAGGAGCCCACTCTCGTCCCCAGCCCCGCAGTTGTCGCCCCCGCCCCCGCTGCCAACGCTCCCCTGGTCCAGATCATCCTGAACATCAACCAGGCCGCCGCTGAGTCCGACTCCATTTCCGTAGGACCCGCCGTCGCCCCCGAGTTCGTCGAGATCAAGCCTGAGCCCGTCAATGTTGTGGACTCCGCTCCCATGCCCGTGCAGGTTGTTGAAGCCGCTCCTGAGCCCGTGCTGGTTGTCGAGGCCGCACCTACGCCCGTGCAGGTTGTTGACGTTGCCCCCGTACCCGTTGAGCCCGTCCAGATCGGTGTCCCCGTAATCCCTGAAGCCGCTGTCGTCCTCCCTGAGGAACTTAACTAAACTATATGTACTAGACGTTATTTTAACTAAGAAGATTTACCTGGAGTACTTTTGTTGATATTCGGCTGCCAACATGAAACGATTGGCACACCCTTTGAGAAGCTAAATACACGATTTGAATCATCAATTATGTTTTTGTTCCTTCTATTTTCTTAATATTATTTTGACCTCTATGGATATTTTGTGTATTTGCTACTGATGCCAGTAGCAAAGAATACAAAGGAGTTGAAATGTTATAACTACTTTTCTTAAACTATCCGTAGATAACTATACACCGTGGCATTTTAGTCGTCTTACAAAGACAGCCCACTTCATGTATCCAATGACTACTAATTATTCATGTAAAAAAAATTTTTTTTTGAACATTTGAGTTTTTTGTTTTTTTGTTTTGTTATTATTAATTATGACGCATGACATAGTTTAAAACATCCTGTTACGACTGCAGTCCGAGTCTTGTGTTACAAGGGCACCGCAGAATCGAGCGGCGACATCTTTATCAGAGTTCATTCGACCCTAACGCAAAAATGTGTTTCTTACTATTGCAACTTAAACTTAATCTAAATCCATTCTGCGGCGCCCTTGTATCACAAGGCTCGAACTGCACTTGTAACAGGGTGTTTTAAACTATGTCACGCGTCATAATTAATAAAAAAATAAATTAAAAAAATAAATAGTGTTCAAAAAAAAAAATTTTTTTTACTTGAATAATTAGTAGTCATTGGATACATGAAGTGGGCTGTCTTTGTAAGACGACTAAAATGCCACGGTGTATTGTTGAGGGTTTTTGATTGCAACTACTCGCAAGTCGCAACAAACTAACACAAAACGATAAAACTAAAAACAAATGAACTGACTTAATCATTATTAGATTGAAGAATAATGTTGACTTCGATCATAGAATATTTTCTATTAAGTGGTATATAATATTTAGTTTTATTTTTATAATGTAACATGATATACCAGTTTTAACATTCTAAGTACCTAAAACCCAATAACACTTTGACCGACCTGGGAATCGAATCCAGGACCTCATGCTCAGCAGTAGCACTTGCGACCACTAAACCAACGAGGTACTTCTGAATGTCGGGTATTATCCCACGGGAACTGGTACTATCGGTATACCCAAAGTCTCTAATTCAGATAATTTATGTAAACAAAGTAATGTCAAGAAATGTCACTGAAATGACAGGACAGTGGTGCAAAACATTTTATCATATTCTTTTTTTGTAAATAGTCATCACTAAAATTAAAGTGAATTAATTATAAGAACTGTGCAAACAAAATACCGTTGTTAAGCGTTGTATTGTGTGGTATGTCGGAGACACGGCATATGATCGTCATAATTAGCCCTTTTAAGTCCAGTGCTAGACGTAGGCCTCCCAAAATCGATTTCCACTCGAAACAGTTTACTGCCGTTTTCGTCCAAAATGTGGCTAGATATGCTACTTACAATATGAATCTACGAATGAGAGTTGTAATATTAGTGTTGTTGAAGATGTAAAACATTTGAAAATGTTTAGATCTCCTGCATTGTTACCAGTATCATAAAATATTTTATACCAGAAAATCTCCTTTTTTTAATAACTTTGTTTAAAACCGGAAATTTATAAAAATAATTACGGTATGATTATTTGTTAATTATTATTTCTTAAAATCAGTAATTAAAATAAAATTTAACCTCGTTTTTCGCCATTTTATGTGAATTACCATTACGAAGATATTTTTTTGATATGTTATCCCCTTTGTTTACATAAATTATCTGAATTTGAGACTTTGAGTATAGTGGATAGGCATACCCCTGACGCCAAAAACGGACCAAGTGCATGTCGGACCACATATAATGAAGGGTTCCGTAATTGAAATGAATTTATCTCAAGAACAATATACAATAATACACCTGTTAAATAAATTATTATTATTTTTATGTTTTTGACATATCTTGGGACCATGGTGTCCCGGGCCTTTGGAAGGCGTACGACGGGCCGAAGCCAACTCGCAGAGGTCCGTTAGACGCTTTTTAATTAAATGAGGCACCAACCGACAATTATCCCTGTACGCACTATGCAAGTGCAACAAGGACAACCCTCGGTTGGTATAGGACTATTGCAGGATATGGAAACAAAGATATTAGACCATGGGTTTGAGTGGTTAAAATGGACTGGTTACCTAAAACTATGGAAGGACTATGGCCCCTGCCTGATCAATGTTTTATTATACACGGATAAAATGGCAGGGGGTGACTTGCACACTCAATAATGGGCCCCGAAAACGATCGCTAGCACATAGTGACGTAGCGACAAAGGGGCAACATGTCCTGAGGTGCTCGAGTAGTGGAGAGGTATTCCACGGCTCTCAGAACAATCCCAGAGCCCGGAAGATGGTCAAGATCCCTACAAGCACTTACTGGAATACTTCCTTCCTCCAAGCACTTTTGCTCTTGCAAATCTCCACTCAAGCCGGTCAATAAAGGCAAGAATGAGATGGGAGCTCAGTTCCTCATCAGTGTTCACTCCAGCCGGCCAATAAAGGTAAGCCAGAAATGAGGAACATGACTTCTCCCGGGAGATAGGGTCCGTGGGGTCGCAACTGCCCAACAGCTCGCCACATGCTACCCTGCGGGTTTCTGTATCTCTCTTGGTCTGGCTCCTCACCCTAGACATGTTGAGGTAAAGTAAACTCTACCGGCACAGACCTAAAGTTCTGAGCGCACAAGCCCCACCACGACGTCAACGTAGAGATATGGCGGTGGGGTTATTATTATTATTATTATTATTTTAACCGCTCACCGGTTAACTAGCGCCAATCCTTTAAAAAAAATATATATATTGTCTCGTGACTGAGAAGGAATTATGAAAAACGGCTCAATCAGCAACCTCGGTTGTCTAGAATTTTCTAATACCTTTTATAAAGTTTCATATTGAGACACAAAGCAACACAATTCGATCTAAAGAAAAACGACCACATTCCTCTAGACCGTATTTTGCTGCTTCGTGTCTCAATATGAAACTTTATAAAATCAAAAGTCATGTCAAGTCATCAGCATTTTCAAACGTCAAAATCACATAAGACAATCTCCCGAAATGCCCGCTCTTCACTACTTCCTATTGCTTTAGCTGGGAAAAAGAAGTGGCACAACAAATTTCCCAGCAGCACATCTCTCTGATGGGGGGAAGCGCTAAGTTAGCCCACAAAATTTATATTTTCTTACGATTTTTTTCAATTTGCAGCTCATTGTCTGGGTGAATGTTGCTTAACATATGATTCGCGACCGTAAAATATATCTATACTAATATTATAAAGCTGAAGAGTTTGTTTGTTTGAACGCGCTAATCAGGAACTACTGGTTGGAATTGAAAAAATATTATTGTGTTGGGTAGTCCATTTATCGAGAAGTTATGAAAAATGTTGCAAAAACGGGAAAAATTATTCCTTTTTGAGAGCTTCCGTTGCGTGCGTTGCGTAAACGGTTTAAGTTACGCAAATATCATGTATGATGGAATTGTTCCTCTTTAAAAGTTCTAAAAAAATTTCCTCGACAGCATATATCTATCTTTTAAGATTGACTCACTACAACCTTTTTTAATGGTAATCTTTGTTCGAAATTAATGCATTATTTGCGGGAAAATTGATAACTTAAACCACTCTCTCTCTTAGGTGACGCAGACAAAGTTGTGCGGGTCAGCTATAATATTATAAAGCTGAAGTATTTGTTTGTTTGGTTGAGCGCGCTAATCTTAGGAACTACTGGTTCGAATTGAAAAATTATTTTAGTGTTGGGTAGCCCATTTATCGAGGAAGGCTATATAACATCACGCTACGATCCTTAGGAGCCAAGCGAAAAGAACAAAAGTCAGAAAGAACGCTAAGCGATAACGAAGTTATAGCGCGGCGAGCGACGGGATGCGACGCGATGGGTGGGCCAAAATTTCACGCGGACGAAGTCGCGGGCAGAAGCTAGTGTATTTATAAAGTTATAATCATTAGAAGCAGTACCTAATACAACTCCTTAAGTTAGTATAATCCTCAAATGTCAAGATTTCATGAAATAGTCATTCAATAGAGTAATATGTAATATGGAGTTATTTTTTCTTTATTAATTCAGGGCAACATACAACCTGATACTGACCATCAAAATGCAAAAAAAATTGGGAATATTTGAATATCGCGGGCTAGCTTGGCGCTTTCGCCATGAGGCCTCTGCCTCGAATCTTGCGGGCAGCAGGGCGGCGGCCGCGGCGGCGCGGGAGCGGCAGGATCTAATGCGTAAAATCAAATGGACCGGCCCTCGAAAACAGCGGTGCGGCAGCGGCGCGGGGGCGAGCAACGAACGGTGCGCTCCAGTCAAGCGGTGACCGCCCGCGTATCTGCATTGCAGGGTTTCGCAATTTATTTTTGTGTCGTTAGGAATAAATTTGAATCAAAAAAATACTGTCGTCGTTGTTCAGACATTTCGTTCGCGAATAAAAACAAATATCTCGACGACACAACCACGAACACAACATAACGCCGCTATAGTGCCGCGCAATCTGCCCGCTGGTTTCGTTCGAGAACCTGCGTTGCCCCGTTGCCCGCGCCGTTCCCGCGCCGCCGCCGCCGCCGCCGCGCTGCCCGCAAGATTCGAGGCAGAAGCCTAAGTGGTCGCTCCGGCCGGAATAGGTGCATAGACCTTGAGTAAAAACTGCGTAACTGCTACGCACGGTACACAAATATTGATGAGGTCAATAAGATCTGACGGTAGACCTAGCCATCTATACCTTTATACCCTACCATTGATCGTGCCAACTTACTACGGGCTATCGTCTCCTCTGAATGTGTTTTACAGACACTCCTATTGCACCCTACTCTTAAGGCCCAGATATATGCCAGTGACCTTGATTAGTTAGCTTGCGTGTTCTGGACTGAGCACACGCAATGCGTCGTACGGCCAGCCAGTAATAGGACTCGCCCATGCAGGAGCGCTGTCCCAAATGAGACGCATAATTAATTTATTTATTATACATAAAATAAAATATATATTAATAAAACGCGTATACTAAATGATCAATAGTTAAATTATCTTTAAAAAAAGTGAAGGTTTCAGAAAAATACGCAACAAAATATCACAAAACGATAAAACTAAAAACAAATGTACTGACTTAATCATTATTAGGTTGAAGAATAATTTTGACTTCGATCATAGAATATTTTCTATTACGTGGTAGGTATATAATATTTAGTTTTCTATTTATAATGTAACTTGATATATCAGTTTTAACATTCTAAGAAGTACCTAGTGGATAGGGATACCCCTGAAGCCAAAAAACGGGCCAAGTGCGTGTCGGACCAAACACAATTAAGGGTTCCGTAGTTGGGATGAATTTGTCTCAAGAACAATATACAATAATACTATTGGGCGCTCACCGGTGTACTAGCACCACTTCTTTATAAAAATATTATCTCGTAACGTGACTGAGAATGAATTATGAAAAACTTACTACCTACAAAAAAGTTACTACACAGTACCTACTCGTAGTTGTGAGTTGTGAATGTAGCTGCAATTGCTGATACGAGTACGAATATACCAAGATAAAATAGATTTTATTAAAGCCTCATAATATTTGTAGGTCCTTCAAATTATTATTTGTGCATAGAATTAATATTAGAAGGCAGGAAATAAACAAAGAAATATTTACATTTTAGATCTTTTAATGTTTTTCAATATATTGGACATACAAGCGTTTCAAGGTGTTTGTAGAAAATCCAAGGGATTTAAGTTCAAACAATTTTGGATGTTAAATTGTCATGCGCAGTGGCTTCGTCGCTGTGGTAGACGTTTAGTTGAGTTCCTCAGGGAGGACGACAGCGGCCTCGGGGATGACGGGAACACCGATCTGGACGGGCTCAACGGCCACGGGGGCGACCTCGACAACCTGGACGGGCATTGGAGCGGCCTCAACAACCTGCACGGTCTCGGGAGCGGACTCCACAATGTGGATGGGCTCGGCAGCGGAGTCCACAATGTGGATGGGCTCTGCAGCGGACTCCACAATGTGGATGGGCTCAGGCTTGATCTCGACGTGCTCGGGAGCGATGGCGGGTCCAACGGAGATGGGGCTGGACACAGCGGCGGCCTGGTTGATGTTAAGGATGATCTGGACCAGAGGAGTGCCGGAACCAACCTCGGTGGCAACGCCTTCAATGACGGACACGGGAGAGGGGACGATGACAGACTCAGTGGCAACACCACCGTCGGGCATTGGGAAGTCAACGATGGCGGGTCCAACAGAGATGGGCTCGAAACTCTCAACGATGGCGGGTCCGACAGCGATGGGCTCCATACCATCGACAATAGCGGGTCCAACAGCGATACCCCCAATGGGGTTTATGATGGCGGGTCCGATGGCGACGGGTGCGTAGGAATCAAGGATGGCAGGTCCAACGGCGATAGGCTCCGGGGCGAAGGTGGGGCCAGCAGGTGCAACGGCCACTAGACCGCGCTGTGTGGGCACAGCGACGGCCACGGCGATGACGGCAGCAACAGACAACAAGAATTTCATTTCTGGAAACAGAAAATTATGTTAGAAATGACAAGGATCTTTGAAATTTTAATTATGGTTAGTACTTTAAGGTTTCTAATATTATGGTTAAAACAGTAAAAGGTATCATGTGATAAGAAACTGTTACATGAAAAGTGAATTGTTGGAAAACAGACAGAAAATATTACAATACATTAGGTACTTACTTATGCTGCTTGTTTATAGCTGCAAGATACAAAGTATCTATTGATTTTCGACTAGAATTCACGACATTTATACTAAATTTTTATCAGACTAGATGATAAAAAGATTACGGTTTATTGTTTATTATACACGTTTTATGGGTTTTATGGTTACTTATAGTCGCCGCAACTTGGCACGTAACTTGGCAAGGTTTTGGCGTGGTGGGTGTAGGTTAGTGCAACAAAAAAAGGGCCACTTTTATTGCTTGTCATTATTCTATAGTTATTACCATAATTCTGTTTAGAAGAAAGTTTAGAAAAAAAAATTGCACATCTAACAAGTCTGTCTAATGAAAGCTGACAGTGAATTTTTCTTGTTTTCAGAAATTGACAACACTGCTGCAATGTCACTCGTTGTTCCTATAACCTCTTACGAAAACAAATTTGTGTAATATTTTGTCCTATTTTAAGTAAAACAATGACTAAAAGTTTAAGTAACAGTGCGAGAAAGTTGTTATATACTTATGATAAATAATTACAACCAACTGAAAAGCGGACGCGAGGCTGCGTTTCAAGAAAAAGTACAATCGTTTACAATAATTTCGGAAATTACTACTAAGCTATTGAATTAGTTTTGATACTATACAGAAATTATGTTTTTTTAAACCTGGTCTATCATTATAACAGTTTTAAATGTGGAGTCATCCTAATCCTTATCCTAATCCTATTCCTAACAACTAATATTATAAATGCGAAAGTAAGTTTGTTAGTTTGTTTGTTTATTACGCTTTCACGTAAAACCGCAGAACGGTTTTGGATGAAATTTGTTGCACGGGTTGCACATTATGTTCCTTTGGGATAATTTCCGAAATGCACGCGAGCGAAGCCGCGGGCGAAAGCTAGTAATAGAATATAGCGATGAGAAATCGCGTGGCATCAATAAAATGTTTGTAACGTACATACATACATACATACATACATCATGTGTTTTTTTTCCCAGACGAATGCATTAATGATGCGAAGAAGCTTTTCGAAAAAGATAAAGAATAAAAAATAAAGATAAGTAAGATAAATAAAAAGATCGCAAGAAAAAATATAGGAGTCCCAGCTAAAGACATGGAAAAACTAATAACAGAATCGTTTTCTAGTATTTCTCCAAATGAGTGGAAAAAATGTACAGACCATGTTTTTCATGTTGAAAATGAATATAAAAAAAACAGAATACTAGAGAATGAAATAGAACCGTTTATTATTAACGTACGCGATGACAGTGACAATTCCTTTAGTGACATTGAATTCCTCGAATTGGACTTCGATTATGATTCGTAACTTTTTAAATATTATTCTGTATTAAACATATTTGTACAAAATCTGTGTTATTATTATTGTAATCCTATTTTCAAGTTCCAAGTTTTCTGCTATGGTAATAAATTCATAGAAAACATAGTATTAATGCATAGAATTAGGATAAGTAATCAAATATTAAACAAAAATGACCTATATATATTTAAAATTATTGTGTAATATTAATTTCTATGTGACTTACAACCTTGTGATCATAAAAGCTTATCTACACAATTTGCTTTCCTATTATTCTGCAATAAATAAAAATAAATACTATGCATAAAAATATGCAAGTATCAAATACGTTTTTCCCTAGTTGATCCAGGGATACCCGAACGATTTTTTTTTTAATTTGCCGCTTTTTTTCACTCTCAGCTTTCAGTAGACAGACTCTAATTAAACATTAGAACAACATAGCTAGACACGGTTTTGTGCCGTATCGAACGTCGATGTTATCGACGAAGTTCTCTGCTATTCACAAATCCGTAACCGTACAATTTTGACAGTTCAAATAAAGTATGAAGACAAAATCTTCCGACAGGTATTTGCTGTCGGAAGTGATATCGAACAACATTTAATGTTTAAAAACAAAGTAATTAGGCACAATAATTATAATGTAAGTAGGTACTTTGTACAAGGCTCCTAGAGGAACACAATATAATAGATCTCTCAGAGAGCGAATAAAATAGGCAAAAACGTTGACATTCTGCGACACATCGGTGTTGATGCATAATCTTCAGTTCGTCTGTCGTTGTCGTTGTTCGTTTGTAGGGTCAAATCTACAAAGTCATCGGGCAATGTAATACCCTTAAAAATAAATAATATTTACAATAGCCATTTTACGGTGCAAATCAAAGATTATGAAAAATAAACGGAACAGACACGAATTATTATCTTACCTACAGCTAGCACAAGCAGAAGCTTTTTCAATAAACAAAAAACCGGCCAAATGCATGTTGGACCACGTACAATAAAGGGCTCCGTAGTTGATATGAATTTATCCCAATAACAAACTTAACATTCGGCATTAAGTCCTATGGCATTAAGTCCGCCTCTGTACATTTTTGTTTGTGCTAAAGTATTAAATAAACTAGCTTTTGCCCCGCGGCTCCGCCCGCGTAGATGTCGGTTATCGCGTAAAAAAGTAGCCTATGTCCTTCTCCGTATCCCAGGCTATAATCTCTGCCAAATTTCATTACGATCGGTTCAGCGGTTTAGGCGTGAAAACGTTACATACAGACAGACAGACAGACAGACAGAGTTACTTTCACATTTATAATATTAGTATGGATAAATAAATAAACATTGTAGTTGAAAAACATGTTTTTCCATACGGAAGGTATGGGAGAACATGTTTTTCAACTGTAAAAGTAAGTTGGTCGACTATTACTCGGGAACTTATAAAGCCTACTTATAACTGTGATAGTTTTCCTTCTAATTTCGTGATATAGGTACTATTACTGTGAATTTGTTCACATATCCAAATATTTTTGAACGACTTATCCAAAGATACCCCACACTATGGGATAGACGAGAAGAAAATATATCATCCCCACTTTACGAGTAGGGGAGGTACCCTAAAAAAATTACCACTTTGTCGGCGTGGTTAATATGTATACCCATGCCAAATTACAGTTTTCTAGTACTAAGGGTTAAGTCGCGGACAGACAGACAGACAGACGGATATGGCGAAACTATAAGGGTTCCGTAACAAACTAGCAGCAAACTAGTAGCGCAGTGGTTAAGCGATTGACTGTTGCGCTGCGTGTCGCGGGTTCGATTCCCGCACGGAACAAATATTTGTATGATCTACAAGTAGTTGTTCCGGGTCTGGCTGTTTGTGTATGTGAGTTTAAATGTTTATAAACGCATCCACGATACAGGAGAAATTCCTAGTGTGGGGCAAGGTTTAAAAAAAAAAAATTGTAGGTGAAAAATGTGTTCTCCCATATATTCCAACAGGTAATTTTTTATTTTTTTTTACACACAACGGGGAAGCTCTTGGCCTTCATCTCACCTGATGGTAAGTGATGATAAGGCCGAAGATGGAAGCGAGCTTCACCCGGAATCGTCAACCACAGAGGAACTGGCTATCTTACCTCTAACTGCCGAAACACAACAAATGCTGTTAACATTGTTGTTTGGCGACAGACTTAGATAAGATGGTGGTAGCTAGCCAGGCGGACTTAGAACAAGCCCTACCACCAACCAAAAATACTGTAATGTAGTAATGTAAGTTTGTACGCACAATATTGAGTGATTCAAAATGTTATTTTGAGACCATAGACTTCTTATAGGTTTTCCTGTAATCTTTATGTAAAGAACTAATCTCCGTATTTTTTTTTTTTTTTTTTTTTGACCAAGCAGTTTCGGAAATAATAGGGTGAATGGTCAATATTCAGCAATTTTCTTTATAACTTTAAAACTAATCATTCTAATATAATTATTTAAAAAATGTACTTGAGACGCTCACAGTCAGTGTAAAACGTTATATTTTCTTCTTTGTCTCCCAAACGTGACCTCTTTATTACATAATATTCAAAATTAATATTCCTAATTACGTAACACGTCCGTGGGACACAGAAATTGATATATGTACCAAAGGACATGACCAGTGGGACTATGGGCTCCCACACATAACTGCGAATTCGCAACGCATCGCAAATATCTGCGTGCGAGCTAGAGCACGAATACACAGCAAGAATTATCGTATCGCATCGCATCGCGGTTTTGTGTGGGCGCCCTACGGGCGCCTGCTTAGATGCGAAAATCAATGTGCAGTAAATTGCGTTTTATTTTTGGTATTTTCGTATTCCATAGTTTATAGATAAAAAAGATTCACAAGTTTAAAAGGTCTAAGATACGTTTTCACTAAATAACTCTGCTTTTCGATATGAGAATGCGCTAGACATTGTGATTATCAAGTTTAAGGGCCTATACTACCTCAAATGGCTTAGCATGATCCTCCGTTATGTCGAAAATACTGCACCATTAATTTTGAAATAAATATACGGTAAAGTTGAGGATTAATGTTAAGTACTATGTTAGCCGAAAACACGATTCCATTAAATTTTCTCGATACAAAAAAATTCCAAAGTTACCTCCAAACCGAACAATAAACCGCTGGTATTCAAAAAATACTTCAAATTAGATAATGAAACTTTGCATATTAACTGAACTAACTATAAAGCAGGTCTTATGTTATTTACTTTTTTTAAATGACCATTATTTTCACCGTAAAAAGAATTACCTAAACTATCGGCGACTTGGAGCCTTTTCCCTACCGCCGTCTCGCTTGCTCGCGTGTCCGGTAGCAATAGTGTGCGAGCGAGAAACAGAGTGAGGTGGCGCTGAGGTAGTATAGACTCTTAAGAACGATTTTCTACTATTCGAGACGCCATTGAGGCATTAGGTTTTTTTTTATACCATCAAGGGGGCTAACGAGCCCCCTTGATGGTATAAAATGATGGTTATTACAAAATGATGTTATAAAATCGAACAAAGTTGTTTTTATTAGATAACAATTCAACCGTAGAACCAATTTTTCACTCAATTAACTTACCTACTTCATTATAGAATGTATTTTTTTTTTTACTTTGCACTGTACTAGGAATTTGTCCTGTATCGTGGGTGCGTTTACAAACATTTAAACTCACATACACGAACAGCCAGACCCGGAACAACTACTTGTAGGTCATACAAATATTTGTCCCGTGCAGGAATCGAACCCGCGACACGCAGCGGAGCAGTCAATCGCTTAACCACTGCGCCAACCGTGTCGTCGTATGTGACATTACAGTAAATCCCTCACTTTTACGACAAAAATTATAAAATGTCGACTGTTTAATTCTAAATAAATCTTCACATTTACTTAGCTTTATTACACTTAAGATTTTTGCAGAATAGCATTTCAGCTGATGTATTTGTGTAAAGATATCGCCGTGAAAAATTAGTTGAAGTAAGCTGTCGTTCCACGATGCTTGGGATTGACTATTTACCATTATTTTTATTATTTGCCTCATTGATCCAGTCATCGCAAGCGCTACTACGGAACATAAGATCCTGTAGAGCAATTCTGTAAAAATCGCACGGTGAAAACTTAGGTGAAGTGAGTTTGAAGTGACGTGTTTGACACTATACAGCTCACTTCAAGGTAAGATTTTTACAGAATAGCACTTCAAGTGTGAAGGTGAGCAGTTGTTGAAGGTTTAGTGCCGATTCTAGTACCTATTCATTATTTTCTTCACTATTACTTCAGATTTATTTCAGTGCCCAAAATAAATCACACATAATTGGTTACTACACAGTACTTGTGAGTTGTGAGTGTAGCTGCAATTGCTGGTATACCAAGAAAGAATAGATTTTATTATAGCCTCATTTGTAGATCCTTCAAATTATTATTTGTGCATATAATTAATATTAGAAGGCAGGAAATAAACAAAGAAATATTTACATTTTAGATCTTTTAATGTTTTTCAATATATTGGACATACAAGCGTTTCAAGGTGTTTGTAGAAAATCCAAGGGATTTAAGTTCAAACAATTTTGGATGTTAAATTGTCATGCGCAGTGGCTTCGTCGCTGTGGTAGACGTTTAGTTGAGTTCCTCAGGGAGGACGACAGCGGCCTCGGGGATGACGGGAACACCGATCTGGACGGGCTCAACGGCCACGGGGGCGACCTCGACAACCTGGACGGGCATTGGAGCGGCCTCAACAACCTGCACGGTCTCGGGAGCGGACTCCACAATGTGGATGGGCTCGGCAGCGGAGTCCACAATGTGGATGGGCTCGGCAGCGGACTCCACAATGTGGATGGGCTCAGGCTTGATCTCGACGTGCTCGGGAGCGATGGCGGGTCCAACGGAGATGGGGCTGGACACAGCGGCGGCCTGGTTGATGTTAAGGATGATCTGGACCAGAGGAGTGCCGGAACCAACCTCGGTGGCAACGCCTTCAATGACGGACACGGGAGAGGGGACGATGACAGACTCAGTGGCAACACCACCGTCGGGCATTGGGAAGTCAACGATGGCGGGTCCAACAGAGATGGGCTCGAAACTCTCAACGATGGCGGGTCCGACAGCGATGGGCTCCATACCATCGACAATAGCGGGTCCAACAGCGATACCCCCAATGGGGTTTATGATGGCGGGTCCGATAGCGACGGGTGCGTAGGAATCAAGGATGGCAGGTCCAACGGCGATAGGCTCCGGGGCGAAGGTGGGGCCAGCAGGTGCAACGGCCACTAGACCGCGCTGTGTGGGCACAGCGACGGCCACGGCGATGACGGCAGCAACAGACAACAAGAATTTCATTTCTGGAAACAGAAAATTATGTTAGAAATGACAAGGATCTTTGAAATTTTAATTATGGTTAGTACTTTAAGGTTTCTAATATTATGGTTAAAACAGTAAAAGGTATCATGTGATAAGAAACTGTTACATGAAAAGTGAAATGTTTGGAAAACAGACAGAAAATATTACAATACATTAGGTACTTACTTATGCTGCTTGTTTATAGCTGCAAGATACAAAGTATCTGTTGATTTTCGACTAGAATTCACGACATTTATACTAAATTTTTATCAGACTAGATGATAAAATGATTACGTTTTATTGTTAGATAAACGTTTTATGCTAGTTTTAAGGTTGAAAAGGAGGTGTGGTAGAACCTTTGTAGCACGTTTCGAAGTACTTACACAGCCATCTTTGATATAATGACTGATGAAGTTTAATGGATATCCTATCTCGAATTTCCTTAAAGGTAATCATGTGCCGTATATTTTTCCTTAGTACTTATGATAGAAACAGCATCAGGGTCACTACACGACGCAGTGTGTCTCCTGAGTTGGAGAACCGCCTCTCTGGTCTGATCTGCATAGCTATTCACAACCATTCGATACGCTTCAGTACCCAATCGAACATCATTCAGTGTTATCGAAGGAGTCCTCTATACTCTAGTTTACTAATGCTCATGCCGATTGCTTCTACGCTAAGATGCGCCTCCCTGGAGCGTAGGGTGCGGGCCAGCCCCAACATTGTAACTGCAGTGTATCGCTAGCAGACTGCTTGTGTGTGTATCGCTGCTGCAGGCTTTCCATATCGGTGTTGAGCTTGTAGCAGGGATTCTCATAACTATGGGGCAGTGTAAGGTTAAGTGTGTAGGTTAAAGCCTAATCTAGACGGATGTAATCCAGCGTACAAACCAAGGTGACCTTGGTGGGACGCGGATGGAAACACGCGTCCGTAATCCAAGGACTTTGAAGGTCAAATCAAAATTTGGATTACATCCTTCGTCTAAATGCATCCATTTAGACGAAGGATGTAATCCAAATTTTGATTTGCAACGGGCAAGGTCACCTTTTGTTGGGACCCTGGATTAAATCCTTCTAGAATCGGCTTAAGTTTATTAACATAGTTGTTTTTTGTTAAAAATAAGTCCTTGAGATCAAGGACTTATTTTTTTCAAATTTTTACTTTTTTTTTCTGACGAAAGCCAACATCTTTCACGTTTTCGTCAGACTCTCTCATTCAATCACGTAGGGAATATGATTCACATTCAATGACGCATACTCCACAAGGAAATATTTAATGACAATTAATGAGGCTTATTTGTTTAGTTAGGTGTCATAACCCGCACCTGTTTGAAAACCCTTTAAAAAGTTATTTAAAAAGCAATAGGCTTTTTTACCGAGTTGTAAACCGCTCGAAGAGATTAAGATTAAAAAGAGACCTCAAATATTGTTACAAACATATTGGTTCCATGGTTACTTGTAAATTGAATATAAATAAATATTCATTGTTCACAAATCCGAAACCAGAACATTTTGACAGTTTAAACCAAATAGAAGACCGCTATTCTTCCAAGGGCTATTTACGTTCGGGGACTAGGCAACTTAGGTAACCGAAAATGTGAAATGACTCGGAAGCCTGTCAAATAGGTTGTGAATCTATTTTAGTCTCCGATTTTCTTAACTTTTGACAGCTTTTCGACTTTCTAAAGTCGAGATGGTAAAAAGAAACTCACACTAAGCCTCTGATGTATGAATGTAAACAAAGCAAAATGAGTATGTAAGGAGCGTAGCAGGTGGCGCTCTATAGTTTCTGCCTACCTCCATGGGACAAAGGCGTGAGTTTACGTATGTATGTATGTATGTAAAATAAGTCAAAAGAACTAAACCAAAATTTCTAATTAAAATTTGATGATTTGATGCCAAAAAGAAGAATGTTCCTAATTATTCTGTTACCAGATTACTTACGGTGATCTTCACTCTAGGTATTCTGATTATCTCAGAAAGAGAAAATGTTTGTTTAAAGTTGTTAATTAAAGCGCAAACAGGTTGTTTAAATTTAAAAAAAAAAACCGGCCAAGTGCGTGTTGGACCGCACAAAATGAAGGGTTCCTCAGTTAGTATGAATTTATCCCAAGAAAAAATCAACATTTGAAGAACATCTTCTCCCATACAGAATGTATGGAAGAACATGTTTTTCAAATATAAATGTAAGTTGGTCGTCGTCTATTACTCGGTAACTTGTAAAGCCTACTTAGCTGTGATAGTTTTCTTTTAACTTCGTAATATTTTCACGTATCCAAATACAACCATTTATCTGGCAGGGGGGCGGGGACACAAGACTAACAAAAATTAGCACTTTGAAGCTTAATATTACGCAAACGGATCCCTGAATCGAAAAATTATTTTCACAAACCCGCAATAGTTTTAAACAGTCTATCCAACGA
Organism: Dryobota labecula; assembly: GCA_947523025.1. Taxonomy (NCBI): domain Eukaryota; kingdom Metazoa; phylum Arthropoda; class Insecta; order Lepidoptera; family Noctuidae; genus Dryobota; species Dryobota labecula. The sequence continues at coordinate 7,317,207 of OX383300.1, read as the reverse complement.
TACCCCACACCATGGGATAGACGAGAAAAAAAAATATCATCCCCACTTTACGTGTACGGGAGGTACCCTAAATAAATTTATTTATCAAGATTTTATTATACCACTTTGTCGGCGTGATTAATATGTATACCCATACCAAAATACAGCTTTCTAGTACTAAGGGTCTCTTAGCTAAGCCGCGGACAGACAGACAGACAGACGGACATGGCGAAACTATAAGGGTTGTTTACTACGGAACCCTAATGTAAACTTTGTGTGCAATAATATTTTTTAGCGTTGTACGGGAAAAAACTCTATTTCACCTAAATGTCCGGGGTTTTGTTAGTTTTTTTCCGGCGTTGGCAATTTAGGTCATGCCAGCCCAAGGTATATGGTTATATGGGCCCATATGGGTATATGGTTGGTCTATGGACCGAACTAACCGTCCTTAAAATAAATGGTGCTGGAGAAATGTGACTTAGATACAGGTTGTTCCTAATTGTCGGGTTGACGTCATTTAGTACAGAAATGCGTAGCAATCAAAGCTCCTCCCATTCGCTGCCCAGCACCCAGCATATATTATGTCAAAAAATAATTCGTTCGTGTGCCTACAACCCGTATTCGAGCAGTCGCTATAGATGACTTCTGTGCATGCCCAGGACCCGACTAGCGACACCAAATCTAAGTGTGTAAATTTGCCAAACAATTTATGGCTTACAAGAAATTAATATTTTTGAACTGGGCAGCAAATGATGCAAAATTTCAGCACGATTTAGAGGTAATAAATTACGTTTCCTATCGCCACAATATACGATATCAATTAGCAATCAGTCTGTAATATATAGTGGCTGAATTATAAACTTTTCCGGCACCCGCTTACTCTGATAGCTAGACGTTTTATTTATTACCGTTGCGATCAAATTGATTAAGTTTAGGTACATGCTGATTAGGTACATTGACCTTAGCTTGATATACATAATAATTATATTGGTTTGCTACCGCTACCTTCATTATATTTATATGAACTGTGTATGTGTTTGTACTGAAACATAAAGAACTGTTCAAAACAGCAGATGATGTAAGTTCTCAAAATCGGCATGACAAATTCAGACTTGTACTGGATGTAATTCCTAGGTTAACAAAATACAGTAAAAGCCGTGTGTGTATCATTAATAAATTTACAAATATATTAAAAACACTAAATTGCACGCTATTTAAAAATAAATTGTAAAAAAAATATCATCCCCACTTTACTTGTAGGGGACTACACGTAAAGTGGGGATGATATTTTTTTTCTTCATGTTAAAAGTTTAAATTTCATGGTTTTCCTTTCATTTCATGTATCATGTTTATTAGAGAAATATCCTTATAATGGACCCAAACTCAAACTCAAACTCAAATCATTTATTTCAATTAAACCATTTACAGGCACTTTTGAATTGGCAAGGAGTCGGTCAGTAAGAAAAATGAAGCTACATTCCCATTCCAAAGCGTAGGTACCTATGGAGAAGAACGGGCAAGAAACTCCATGGACACTCTTTTAAATTAAATTGTTACAAAAGTATTCGTTACATCTATAATGTTGAATTTATAACTAAATGTGAGAACGATGTAAAAATAAAAATAATAAAAACTTACACGTTAAAAGCGTCAAGAGTAGGTACAACAAATAGAAACAAAATAAAATAACCCGTGGCAGCTAAGAGATGACCAGTCCCAACTGACGGCGCCCGTTCACGAACATGACACATGGATTAGCACCATTCAGCTCAACCATTTTCCCTATCGATTGATGCCATAAAAAAGTACAGGTGTTAGTTTTTCGGATTTTAGCCGGTTCGGTTCCCGAGTGTGGTAAGCGAATTTTCGAATAACTTTGAATGCAGATTTGTTTCTTATAAAAAATAAAGGAATGTTTCGTTTGAGTAAAATTTGCTGTCTCCAGTATTTAGAGTACTTTCCCTTCAGGCGCCAACTTCCAAACTCCACGTAAGTTAAGTAATTTGATATTATACCTTAATTATTGCCTATTATGATTATGTTGTTGTGTAAAGTATATTATTGCCAATATTGGTAATGTGTTAAATTGTTTAATGGAATACTCATGTTCCTACCTTTATATTATTATAATAATGTTGCTATTAATCTGAGTAAAGGTCCAATAGATAGAATTATCTGTTTTGAGATAACGGTAATTTATGATAGAATACTTAATGCTGTTTCCCTGGAGTTTCTTATCCGTTCTTCTCCACGAAGACCTAGTTTTGGAACGGACAACTAGCTTTCTCAGTAACGTTACTTTGACAAGCCTAATTGAAATAAATGCCTAGTCTTGTCTTTCTGTGCTTTTCTTTATAAAATCCTTTCCCTACACACCATATTCATAGGGACTTTCATACATAGTAAACTACTAGTTACCATTCTGATACACAAAGCTTGCTAATAAAGTGGCTATCAATACCTATAAATGTAGTTTTCATTTAGCTTACAAAATTCCACCCTGTATAACGAAGTTACAAGGAAAACTATCACGTCTAAGTAGGCTTTACAAGTTACCGAGTAATAGTCGATCAACTTATATTTACAATTGAAAAAAGTTGTTTTCAACTACAATGCTAACTTTGTTCTTGGGATAAATTCATCCCAACTTTAAGGAACCCTTCATTATACGTGGTCCGACACGAACTTGGCTGGTTTTATTCTTTGCTTATTGTAAATATGTGTTTTTATTTAAATTTAACTATGCAATAACATGGATCTGGGTCCGTTGTGCATGTATTTACAATAAAAATAAAAAAAATACCTTTGCTACCAGATTTTTCAGCGCGTTACCCGATATTCGCAATGTGGCGAAATATTATATTTTATAAGTCTTTTTTAGATATATTGCTATTGAATGTGTATTATTAGTATTTGATGAATGAAATAGTATAACTAGATACTCACGTCCACTACTGGACACAAGCCCCCCCAAGCATCGCCATAAACATTCATCGTTATTCATTATTATTTGTGCTATCCCACAAATAAATGTTTTGTATCTTAAGTATGAATATGGATTGTTATAAAAAGAGGCAGACCAAAGAAAATATAGTAATATAATGGCTATGTAGCCATCTATATTTTCTAGGAAGTGCACTCTGAAATGATGGCTAGTAGAGATACAAAAAATACAAATACAAAATAGTTTATTGTTTGTTTTTTGTTTGTTGTTTATTGTTGTTGTTTGTTGTGTTGGTAATTCACAATTAATTTCATTAATTTTATTAATTACATTTAAGGCTCGTACAGACTAGTGCGATATCGCGGGCGCGTCGCGACACTAGTAGCACAATTTCTTTGTCGCTGCCTGTCGCGCCCGCGATATCGCGCGAGTCTGTACAAACCTTCAAACGTGTTTGGGGCCTGCTTTTAAGCAAACAATGGTGCCGATTCTCTTATCACAAAATTCTCTAAACTAGACTAAAAATCATCAAAATTTAGCTTATTCCTGTCAAACGACGATTTCATAGTCTGAAATTGACTAAAGTGACTCAACTTAATTATATTTTAGTTTGACAACACTAAGATGGTACTGAGTTTTTAATTTAGTGAAAATGGCAATTTTGCTATTCTGAATTTGACGTTTTCAAACTAAAATTTAGATTTTCTAACTATATCTGACTATTTTTAATCGCGATTAAAAAGGTGTGGAATAAAATTAGTTGTCATGCTTCGATCAATATTGATCGAAGTTGTCATGAACTAAAATTCATACCAACATCTCGACTTCTGGTGCAAAAACGGTACAGCATATATATTTTTTCTTTTCTTTTGCTTATATATCGAAAATGGTGCGTCCTATCGCAAAAATAATGAAAATTTCGACCCCCTTTGCAACTCGTAAACCCTTAAAACTCAACATGTAGGTATTTTTTTTTTCCATACAAAATGTGAAAAATTCCATATAAAACGCGTTGAGGCTGCCCCGCCACTGCGCGCCGCCGGCTCTACAAAAAATCATGGGGTAGGGCAAACAAGTACAAAACGTTGCGAAGCAACAGAAAAAAAAAAAAAAATACCACGTGCTGTCACGATTGTCAAATTCGATTTTAGTTGTGTCAAAGTTATTTTTAAATTTAGAGAATTTTGTTTGCAGAATAGCTTTAAGATTCTCATAGCCAAAAGAATTTTAGTGATAGTTTAGTTCGGTGTCCAGACGCCAGCAGGTCAAGCTACCCGAAACTGTCAAATTTTCGCAATCAACCTTGAACCTTATGTTGTAGTGATAAAGTTGAAAATCTATTAAAGAAATTTGACAGATTGTAGTAGCTTGATGTGCTGGCGTCTGTACAAGAGAATCGGCATCAATACCTGTATTATAAGGCTCCGCTCTTTCACATCATTGTCGTACACTTATAATAACTAGAGTTAATGTAGTGTACTGTGACTGTGACCGTAAATATGCAGTGCCAGTATTTTTTTTATAAAATTAGGAATTAAATTATCCGGAAAAGATACCGACATTACCGACATAGCTTGCAGAGTAAGCAAGCTGAAGTGGCAGTGGGCTGGCCATGTTTGTCGAAGGACCGATGGCCGGTGGAGCAGATGAGCCCTGGAGTGGAGACCGCGTATCGGCAAGCGTAATGTTGGACGCCCCCCAGCTAGATAAACCGACGACCTTAAAAAGGTGGCTGGGACAGACTGGATGCGGAAGGCGGAAGACAGAGTGTTGTGATGCAGCTTGGGAGAGGCCTATGTCCAGCAGTCGACAGCGATAGGCTGAGCGGACTAAGAGATGAAGGAATCGATGGTATTACGCCGCCCCCAAATAAACTGGGATGAGGAGAGGAGCACAATGACGATGTTACAAAGTTATTATTTACTTATCGCTAATATTATGATATTACTATATCGAAATTAGTCCTAAGGCAAAGCCAGATAAAGCCTTCGTCTACGATTACAAACATTAGGGAAGTCAAAAGTTTTTAAACTTACTTTTTACAATCAGGATTAAAAACCTTATCACTTTTGTTTGATAAACTGGTCATATAAAAGATTTCGAATCCAATTAAAAATCATAATTTGTGTTTTTAACTACAAGTCGGTAAGTTGACATAAGACATATTATTTGGGATGTATGGATATATTGAATTTATCGCTGAAATTATATACCTTACTTTCGGGATGAGATATTATAGACTATTCAAATCATCCTTCGATCCTGCGATCTTTTTTCTTGTTGATTTAAAGTTTAGTGTGCCATTTTAAGAACCTAATTTCAGATATTATGATATTCAAATATATTTTTTTTAAACTGTCCGTATTTAATCTCCTTTAGTATTTAATCGATAATCATCAGAAAATAAAACAGTTTTTATAGCATACTTATAACACATATTGCTTGCTCCAGAAATGAAATTCCTGCTGTCTCTCGCTGCCGTCATCGCCGTAGCCGTCGCTGTACCCACACAGCGCGGTCTAGTGGCCCCAGGAGCTGCCGGTCCCGCCCCTGCCCCAGAAGAGTCCATCGTGCCTATTGCGATCGGACCTGCCATCATCGGCTCTTTCGAGCCCGTTGCTGTTGGACCCGCCATCATCAACCCCGTTGAGGGCATCGCTGTTGGACCCGCCATCATCAACCCCGTTGAGGGCATCGCAGTCGGACCAGCCATCGTCGATGGTTTCGAACCCATCTCTGTTGGACCCGCAATCATTCCTTTCCCCATGCCTGAGGGTGCCCTCGCTGAGGAGTCCGCCATCGTCCCCTCACCCGTGTCCGTCATTGAAGGCATCGCCACCGAAATCGCTTCCGCTCCTCTGGTCCAGATCATCCTGAACATCAACCAGGCCGCCGCTGTGTCCAGCCCCATCTCCGTTGGACCCGCCGTCGCTCCCGAGCACGTCGAGATCAAGCCTGAGCCCATCCACATTGTGGAGTCCGCTCCCGAGCCCATCCACATTGTGGACTCCGCTCCCGAGCCCATCCACATTGTGGAGTCCGCTCCCGAGACCGTGCAAGTTGTTGAGGCCGCTCCAGTGCCCGTCCAGGTTGTCGAGGTCGCCCCCGTGGCCGTTGAGCCCGTCCAGATCGGTGTTCCCGTCATCCCCGAGGCCGCTGTCGTCCTCCCTGAGGAACTCAACTAAATAAATAAATATAGCACCTCTGGTATATAACTACTGAAATGTTATGTAAATGAATGAAAAAATTTCATATTTTCAAATTATATTTTGCTGATGTGCATAAGAATTATGTCATGCCTGTATGTAATATGTAATATCTACCAAATAAATTAACAATATATCAGATCTGAATGAAAAACATTTTGTTTTACTCTGAACTTAAAAATACTAAAAATAAAGATAAAGATAATTTATTTGTCAAACATGCGTTTACATAAACTGACTAATCAGACATGCAAGGTATTGAACTAATAGATGTTGTGTGCGTCCATGTTTTGCCAATAACGGCGTACAAATTTTGAAGGTATAGATTTATTTATTTTTTACTTTTAATTGCATTTAAGATTATATAGTCATTCTATATAAATTTCATTACAAAATACAAAACAAATAAATAATAATTGATGTCAAGATATTATAGGTATATTATAGTCAAAATAGATTAAATTATGTCCAGAATATTCATTATTATGCAGTCAAATAGAACAATTCAAAAATTGATTTAAGATTCACATTATTCAATTGTTATTCTTAAAGCTTTGTATATTAGAAGTCGGAATAGAAAAGTCCTTTTCATTTGAAAAATCTATAACACTTTACTGAAAAAAAAAAAAAAAAAATTGTCAGCATATTTTTGAAAAGTGACAAGTGACTCTCCAACTTTTAGGTAATTTATTAAATATGATAGGAGCCATACAGAATACACTTTTGCGCATGAGGGTTGTTCTCGCAGTATAAGAGCATATCCTGCTATTGTCGCGCCTATTACGTGGGACTACTTCGTCTAATTGTTTTAATTTAAATATATACATATAAGGTGAGTGCAAGATCCCTTCTAACCCTTAGCTCATTGTATCCTACCATACCTAAAATAAATAAGGTTGGATACATTAACGGGTAAACGGGATAGATTCCGTAATAACGCATATATACATATCTTATAAATTTATTTTGTACCTCCTTCTCCTTAAGTGATGGACCGGATATTTTTTTTTTTTGATTCCGGATTAAAAAGAATCGGTGTTGAATGTGAAACCACCGGGGTTTTTTTTTTTGGTTTGGAAATGATCAAATAACTTCTCCCGCTCTGAGAGGAGCGGGAGGACGTGTCAGACTTTTACTGACTAAAACCTTCCTTCCTTCTTAAACCGTGTTCCTTCAGTTACCTGTGTGCCAGAGCCACGGTATCCCATTCGGACAAACCCGCAACACTGGCAGGCATCGGCCCTAGCGGACCCCATCATGCAGTTCATGCTGGTATCGTGAAAAAAATATTTCAAGATTTTATATTACCACTTTGTCGGCGTTATTAGGTAATATCTATACCCATATTATTATTATTATTATCCATATTATAGATGTACCTGACAATATGTTTATTGAAAGAGAGACTCAACGATCTCACAGTTAAACTGCGTAAGCAGTTTTGTGGGGCAATGTATCTAGTGTTAAGAAATTTAAGTGAATAAATCATTCATTCATTCATTCATTCATTCACGCCAAATTATCGCTTTGTGCCGTGTGGTGCCGGACGTAAAGAATAGCACCATCCTATTTCCTCCCGTGGGTGTTGTAAAAGGCGACTAAGGGACTTACTAGAGAATGGGCAGCGTTCTCTATGCACTTTTAACACCATAGTGGCAATTATGGCAACCTCCCCCCCTTGAGGGAGTTCTATGTCCAGCAGTGGACGTCTTTCCGCTGAAATGATGAAGATGATAATGCTGCCAAATTACAGCTTTCTAGTACTTTCTCTGAGCTAGGCCGCGGAGAGACGGTCAGACAGACATATAGACATACAGACGGACACGGAGAAACTATAAGGGTTCCTTCTTGACTACGGAACCCTAAAGATCTGCTGGAACTGATCAACAAAAACATGATTCCTACCTCAATACAAATTATTCATGTAACGATACTGCTGTTACTTTTTGTTAACGATTAAAGAAATTTTGACTACAACAGTGTGTTTCAATCAATTATGTTTCGTACATTTAGTTAACTCAATATGTTTCGAACTTTAAATAATGTTCTATCAGGTAAAAACGTGATATAATTATATTTATATCTTGCGAAAATTTCGATATTTTACAAGAAAAACGTAACAAGCGGTGCCAAATTTAAATTAAACAGACAGACAGAAGATTGTTTATTATTTGCTGATGACCTTAAATTGCTGCTCGTGGTGGATGAGTCGGATTGTGAATGCTTGCTTGCTTGCTTGATATTAACAGAGTGGTTGAGTGGAGCTATAACAATAAACTCTACTTCAATTTAGTCAAATGCTCAGTGATAACGTTCACTCGCGCGCGGAGCTCTGTGTGCTACGCGTACAAGGTAGAAGCAGCACCGATGCAGCGAGTAACACAGGTAAGGGACATATGGGCGATTCACACTCCAGACCTTACTTTTCGTGAACATATAATTAAGATATGCAAGAAGGCATACAGAAACTTAGGATTTGTACTGAGGCAGTCACAGAGATTCACCAATATTACCACAATCAAGGTACGAGTAGTGTATGACGCTCTAGTCAGGAGTCATTTAGAATATACTCGTAGTGCAGTAATTTGGGCTCCACATGAAGCGAAATACAGTGTCATGTTGGAGCGGGTCCAAAATAAACAAGACACTTGTATTTTAAACTGTACGGGGTATAAGCGTTTTATACCCATTGATATACAGATCATGTCAGGTGTCAGAACCATCATGGTCCTCCATAATCTGCGAGTTAATTTAAAGGATAGTCTTGTTGAGGAACCTCTTCAAATATCGACTTTATTAGGGCTTTATCACACTAGCGAGTTGCGAGCGAGTGGAATGCGGGGCGAGTACGCCACGAGCTCGCGGCGAACGGCGCTGTCGACGACATTTTATGAATGGTACTGAACGTACAACTGGCACTGAATGTACAGAACGCGGATCGTACACCGCGAACTCGCTAGCCCTTATTGATAAGATTATTGATTGTGCATTGCAAAGTTATTTAATGCGCCTACCGTTTATTTATTGCTATAAATTGAGAGTAGGCGCCTTTAACCTTAATTAAAATATAAAACACTATGTATTCTGCATTTAATATCTGTGATTTATATGGCGTACATAATAGAGAGTATTCTATCTTCTATCTATGTATTATGGCAAAAGCGCGTAGCCCGTGCAGGTCAGTATCAGGTTATATAATTATGTTTACTTATTTACTAGCTTTTAGCCGCGGCTCCGCCCGCGTGAAGGTCGGTTATCGCGTAAAAAAGTAGCCTATGTCCTTCTCCATATCCCAGGCTATCTCTGCCAAATTTCGTACGATCGGTTCAGCGGTTTAGGCGTGAAAACGTAACATACAGACAGACAGACAGAAAGACAGACAGACAGACAGAGTTACTTTCACATTTATAATATTAGTAATAAGTAATATAGTAATGATCAGTAATGATTTATTTATTTGCTCTCACGCCCATCAAAAATTTCACAATAATTATATTATTGTCGGTTTTTGTACATGAACCCTGTCAGGGCACTGCAAGGCACAATGGGTGTGCTGTTGAGTTTGCGAACATTATTAAATAGTTAAATTAACATAAATTGAGTCAAAACATATCAAAACACCATACAATAAGTTTCAGAACAAATGTCTTGATTTCGTTTTATATCCTACTAGCTTTTTCCCGCGGCTCCGCCCGCGTGGATGTCGGTTATCGCGTAAAAAAGCAGCCTATGTCCTTCTCCATATCCCAGATTATATCTCTGCCAAATTTCATGACGATCCGTTCAGCGGTTTAGGCGTGAAAACGTAACATACAGACAGACAGACAGACAGATTGACAGACAGACAGAGTTACTTTTACATTTATAATATTAGTATGGATTAACAATAATGATCAATTAACACACAACTACACAGATACAGTCATATTTAAGTCAGATGGTATTAATAGGTAGGTTATAACAGCAGAATAAAATAATAAGAAATCACTACTTAATATAAAACAAAGTCCTCCGCCACGTCTGTCTGTATTTCTAACGACTTCCGGTAAGTCATTTATCATTAAGATATATTCAAGAGGCCCCAAATTGCTGCCCTGGCTTGGGCCTAACCTGGTGTAGTACGAGTATGGTTTGAATTTGTACCCATTGTAGTCAACATACTGGATACTGGTGTCGGTCTTTCATGTAGCTAACGAAAAACTGTAACAGGTGTGATGTACAGCCAACTTCTGCAAGCTTTCTTAATAACACGTCATATCATACATGTACATATTATGTCATTTATTTATTTACCTCCTTATCTTACACATTTTTAAATATTTCTTAAAATATAAATTTAATTATAAATACTTTTTAAAATATAAAAAATTGTGTTTTTTTAAGAACCTCCTCACGATACGAGCCGTATCGAGGAGAACTGCCTTCTTCTCTTGATGGAACCGCCTAACGAGAGCCTCGAGAGATGTTGATCGAGGCTTTCGGCCATCAGGCCATTGGCAGTTACGACAATCTGCACAATAACAGCCAAATTCAGATTCCACATGTCAAAAACCTCGTGTGCTAAGTCGAGATATTTTATTTCTTTCTCTTTCTCAGCTTTTACGAGGTTGCGCGGCGCGCTTATCAATCTTTCACTGCTATATCAGGCTTAATGTCCTCTCAGTAATGATAGACCGATCCCAGTACAACGTGACATAGTCATTTTCGAGAACTGGATCGGGCACATACAACTTATAATACGGTACCTCAGAATCCACACCTACTACGCTTTGGAATGGGCAACTACTACATGTTTCTGGCTGCCCGACTCCTTGACAGTTCAAAAGTGCCTAAAAATATTTGAATTTAAATAAATTGCTTTGAGTTTGAGTTTTAGTTTTGTCAGGTAGAGCTTCAGTTAACATGTGGCGTTGTATGGAACTCTGTCTATGCTGGACTTGGGACAGTAGGTATGTAGCTAGATAAGGAGGCTGCGGAAAGGGAGCGGCAGATCAAGATCTCTCCCGACCCGCAGCAGGCGGACCGGGCGTCGGCAGAGGGTGGACAACGCCCTCTTCCAGCCCCCGTAAACAGGTTTGAAGCGTCCGTCCCCATCCAGCAGGACATGAGGCGGCGGGGCATAGTGTTCCACGCGCGCCCCTACGACGATACAGAGGAGCCTTACACCTCACTCACCCCGCGGGCCTGAGGGCTGGCCCTAGCCGAAGATCGTGGAAGGCGCACAAGTTCCCATGATCCCCGGTCCAAGTGTGAGAAGGGAACACCGGGTGGTTTTTAGTCAGTAAGAGTCTGACAGACCCCTCCGCGAACATACACAAGGATTTTCCAAACCGGAACAGAAACAAAAAAAAAACATGTGGCTGGCTGCACCACATTATCTTGATAGAGAATATTGGATTATTTTTTAGATTTTTTCCCAGAGAACCATAATAAAATAATAACTGAAGTAGGGCGAACTGTGCGTCCCGGGAATTGACGATGTCAATACATAACAAAGACAGTGTTCATCAAACGAGGTAGTTAATATTTTGTGATATTAACATATTTAATAAAACATAAAACATTATAAGTAAAACATTTATTAAGAATTTAGCGTATGTTAGTTCAGCGGAAAGGTGTAATGTTCACTGCTCAAGAACTTAGTTGAGTTCCTCAGGCAGGATGACAGCGGCTTCGGGGATGACGGGGACACCAATCTGGACGGGCTCAACCGGCACGGGGGCGACCTCGACAACCTGCACAGGCTCAGGGGCGACTTCTACAACCTGTACGGGCTCAGGGGCGACTTCTACAACCTGCACGGGCTCAGGGGCGACTTCTACAACCTGCACGGGCTCAGGGGCTACTTCTACAACCTGTACGGGCTCAGGCCTGACAATAGGGGAGACGGAGATATCAGCGGGGACCTCAGGGGTGGCCTTGTTCACGTTGACGATGATCTGGACCAGGGGAGAAGTACCAGCAGGAATTTCGCCGATGACAACGGGAGAAGGAGCAACGGGGGCGGTGACGGCGCCGAGGTCAGGCAGGGGGGCGATGATAGCGGGTCCGACGGCGATGGGTTCGGGATTAATGATGGCGGGTCCGACGGCGATGGGCTCGGGATTGCTCACGGCGGCTATGATGTCGTGAAGCTGTTCCTCAAGGAGGGCAGCGGTGGCGGGGTCGGTGCTAGGGCTGTTGATAGCGGCGATGATGGCCTCCAGCTGGGCGAGGTCAGAGTCCACGGGCTTGCTCAGCGGGACGGCGACGGTGAGGGCCACGAGGGCAGCGAAGGCAAAGAAGAATTTCATTATCGGTTTTTTTGGGTCTGAAAATGTGCGAACAATCACATTATAACTCTATTCCAACTTAACACAAATTCTATGTAGAACATAACGTCATTATTCCCTGAAGGGGGTACCAGATAGGTACACCCACATCGCCATCGCAAATTAGTAGTTACTTCTTATTGAAGGGAACACATCGACTTAGAAATTCCATATGGAAATACCAAAATTAGAAATCGAGCCTCAGACCCCACTATAAGAACTACCATGCAATCACAGATTATATATTATAGAGTCAAAATTTACTATTGCAATTTCTAATTTAAGATTATATATTATTTTATAAAATATTATTTATTAAACTACAACTCACCTTGTCGATTGCGTCGATCAAGAAGATGCTTTAACAATCGTGTCTTTGTGTTTCTATACTTCACGTTTTATACCAAAAGTGTTATCATATCAGAGGAACTAAATATAAATTTATGGTTCAAATAAATTGTGGTGTCGTAATTGGTATCTATATGAATTGCTTAACATTTACGTCAAATGTAAGGAGGAGCTCGTGGCTAAGTAATAACAGCCGCTCAGGTCGATCTACGCTTGCAAGGGTTGGTCCGTAGATGTGACCATCTTTACATACCGAGACTCTTCCGTGCTCGGAAAGTATGTTAAGCCGTTGGTCCCGGCTGTCATTCATGGATCTTTGACAGTCGTTACGGGTCGTCAGAAGCCCAAAAGTCTGACAACCAGTCATAATAAAGGCTACCGTATTACCGGGGTGTGGAGTCGCTCCATATGAAATACTGGTATTCATCTGCATCCAATTAGACTGGAAGCCGACCCCAACATAGTTGGGAAAAGGTTAGGCAGATTGATTACGTCAAATGTAAATGTACTATCGCGGACAGCCGAATTGAAAGAAAAGAAAGAAAAAAGAAAGAAAATACATTTATTTAGCACAACCGAGTTACTCAGTTTCAGTAGGCTTCCTATGGACCTTAATGTTGACTTATTCTGCACCAAGACGTTGGCACAGTCATTTTTCATGGATAATTAACTTATCTAATATTAACTAATTATATTAACTTGTATGTACAATTTTTTATCGACTTTTTCTTTAACTACCTTTATGTGGAAGCTTGTTATTAGCATTTTTTTTATATTTATTTCTTTATATCATTGGTTTGTTCTTTAAAATCAAATAAATGTTAAGATGGTCACCCATCCACGCGGCTGTTATTACTTAGCCACAAAAAAGTTAAAAAAAATAGTAAAGTTAAAACTTAAGTTTTACCTATGTAAAACTAAATAATTATTACTTAGGAATTTACGATACTTTGGTTCACTGGTACCTAGGTCAGTCAGTTAGTTTGATTCCCGGGTCGGGCAAAGTGTTATTGGGTTTTTCCAATAGGAATTTCATAGTCTCAGCCCGGAGTTTGGAAGTTGGCCTTGTGATACCCCCGTACTTCTGAAAGCACCTTAAGCCGTTGGCACTTAGCCTGATCTCTCTCCGGTTTTGTCAGATTGCTGTCCCATCGACTATGAGAGTAAAGGAAGAGAGAGTGCACCTGTGTGTGACACACTCCCGCGCCGAACGCTGGTCTCCGCTGAGATTCGGTCTGGAGAACTATTATTATTAATACCTAGTCAGACTTCTAACGAGGTTTGCTCGAGGTTTGGATGTCCACTTTTAGGTTTAAAAGGCAATACGAGTATATTTATAGGCTAACCTAACCACATAGTTCATAGTTATTTTATAGGCTGTACCCACAAACTACTGACTGAACCTAACTATACTCTATTTACAATAAGATTAGACATTTAAAAAAACTTCTAAACGTCTGATCTTATTTCATTTTAGTAGGTATATGTTGATATAGAAATAAAACAAACCGACTAGAAATGCTTGTCATTCTTTAAAAAGCCCCTGAATTGTACATATTATCGTAAAGTAAAAGCAGGTGTTTATTTATTATTACATGGTACTTACTGCATTGTATGCAATAAATCGATAACGGTGATAAGGCCAAGGCCTACACTGTTAATGTCACAGATCTCTGGACAGATGTCAGATGGTCAGATGGTCTCAGATGTCTCTCTCTCTCTGATTCCGGTGTGCTAAGCCCAAAGCTGTCTACCCATAGCCCTTTTTTTCTCTATCTCTATCTCGCTCTCACTCTATCTCACTCTCACTCTCTTTGTCACTCTTACTGTCTATTTCCATCTCGCTTTCACTCTATCTTATTTTCTCCCTATATATCACTCTCGCTCCCTATTTCACTCTCACTCAATCTCCATCTCACTCTCACTGTATCTCACGCTCTCTTTCTCGCTTTAACTAGTTTACGCTTTAACTACACTCTATATCACTTTCTCGCTTTAACCAGACTACGCTTTAACTACACTCTATATCACTTTCTCACTCTATCGCTATGTCTATATCACTCTCTTTCTAACTCTCACTCTCTCTCTTTCTCACTCTCGCTCTCACTCTCTTTCTCACTCTCACCCTCTTTCTCACTCTCTCTTCTCTTTATCGCTCTCAAACTCTTTCTTTCTCTCACTCATTCTCACTCACTCTCTTTCTAACTCTCACTCCCTCTCTCTTTCTCACTCTCACTCTCTTTCTCACTCTCACTCTCTTTCTCTCTCGCACTGTCTCACTCACTCTTTCTCACTCACTCTCTTTCTAACTCTCACTCTCTCTTTCTCACTCTCTTTCTCACTCTCATTCTGACTCTCACTGCTGAAATCAAAAACACTGTTTTTTTTGTCACTCACTCTCTCACTCTCTTTATCACTCACACTCTCTCTCTCTCACTCTAACTCTCTTTATCTCTCTAACTAACTCTCTCTTTCTCACTCTCACTCTTTCACACTCTCACTCTCTTTCACACTCTCGCTGTCTTTATCACTCTCACTTTCACTATCTTTCTCACTCTCATTCTGCTGAAATCAAAAACAGTGTTTTTTTTTTGTCTGCTTTGCTATGCTTATTTATTGGCCTTTATTAAGGGTCCGTGCACTCTCTTTCTCATTACTATATTTCTCACTCTCACTCTTTATCCCACACTCACACTCACTCTCTTTCTCTCTCACTCACTCTCGCTCTCACTCTTTTTCTCTCTCACTGTCTTTCTCACTCTCATACTTTCTCACTCTAACTCTCTCTTTCTCACTCTCACTCTCACTCCCTATCTCGCTCACTCCCTATCTCACACTCGCTCACTATTTATGAGAGTGAAATAATGAGCGAGTGAGTGAGTGTAGTGTGAGAATGGGAGTGAGATAGAGATATCTCATGATATTATATTGAATAACTTAACGGACACTTTTATTATCTTAGGGGATTTTAATATGCCAAACTTAACGTGGCAAGTGACTGATGATGAATGCTCTTTTCGCCCAGAAAATGTTCACGGTTCTATTCAGATGGATTTTTTTGATATTTTAAATACATTTGATCTGGTCCAGTATAACGGTCATAGGAATCTTAATGAACGGGTGTTGGATCAAATTTTTTGTAATAATCACCTCACTGTTGATAAACGCTCTGACCTTCTTGTTCCTGAAGACCCTCACCATATAGCTCTTAGTATTTTTGTAGATTTCGTTGAGTATCATGAGCTCCCATCACAGCAAAGAAAAAGTTTGTTTATCAATCGGCCGATTATCCTTCTATAATGAAGGAACTTGATGAGTTTGACTGGCGCTGTGATCTCGCCAAAAGGTCGGTGGAGGATGCCTTGTCATTGTTGTACATCAGACTGAATAAAATTTGTGAAACTTTCGTACCAAGTAAAATCATCAAATCCATGTGTAATTACCCCCCCTGGTATAAAACCCCTCTAGTCAAAATTCTAAAGAAAAATTTAAATATCACTGTAAGTTTAAGAAATACGGAATGGAGAAAAACTGGAATTTATAAATCAAACGGTTTTCCTAGGAATCACGCTAGATGAGAAATTACAATGGGGACCTCATATAACATCTCTTGCGGGGCGGCTAAGCTCGGCCGCGTATGCAGTTCGAAAGATAAGACAGTTAACAGATATAGAAACCGCGCGTTTGGTTTATTTTAGCTACTTCCATAGCATTATGTCGTATGGCATTTTACTGTGGGGTCGGGCTGCCGACATTGAATCCATTTTTATTTTACAAAAGAGGGCTGTCAGAGCCATTTATACTCTACATCGCCGCGAATTTCTTAGAGAACTATTTAAAACGATTAATATTATGACGGTACCTTGCCAATTCATTTATGAAAATATTATGTATGTAAGAAAAAATCTACATATTTTTAATAAAATCAGTGATAGGCATAATTTTAATACTAGAAATAAAGATAAAATAGATCAACCATTTTTCAGATTGTCTAAGGTACATACATCTTTTATGGGGTACTGTGTTAAATGTTACAATAAAATACCTTCTTATATATTACAATTAAATGAAAGAAAATTTAAAATTTAATTTAATTTAATTTATTTTTTCTGTCATTACTTCACTTTTCATTCTTTTTACCAATTGTGGTAAGTAATTTTTATTTTTATTCTAGGTACATCGTCTTCACCTATAATTATAAATTAATGTATACAAACTATTGTTAACATTTTAAAAGAGTAAGTATGGAGTTTCTTGCCCATTCTTCTCCATACATAACTACCTTTTGGAAGGCGCAACTAGAATCAATTAACTATTCATGTAATTTTTGACGTTCAAAAGTGCATCTTCTTGCCTATTTGAAATAAATGATTTGACTTTGACTTTGACTTTGACGGAAACTTATCAGACTTCATTTTTAACATTGCGAAGTCGTGCTAAATTATTAGAAAAATAAATGTTCGACAGTTACATTGAGGCAATAGAAAATAGTATTAATAAATCGCCTAAAGCTTTTTGGTCTTTCGTTAAAAGCAAGCAAAAGTCTTCATATACGTTTCCATCGGTTATGAAGTATGGACAGAGGTCATAAGGGCAGGGTGATGAAATATGCAACATGTTTAGCGAAGTTTTTCAGTTTAACTTTCTCCAAAACACTGTCCCCGGTGCAACTCAGTTGGATAGCAGCATGCATTGTCTTTATCAAACGACTGCCTCTGATATAAGCTCTATTGAAGTCTGCGAAACTGAAGTATTGAAACTGCTGAAGGCTATTGACGTGGATAAGTCAGCAGGGCCTGATGGTATTCCTGCTATATTTATAATTAGGTGTGCACGAAGCTTAACTTTACCACTTACCCTAATATTTCGTCGTTCTCTTACTGAGGGAGTGGTGCCACATATTTGGAAGACAGCTTTTATTACCCCCGTGCATAAGAAAGGCCCTAAAGACAATGTAGAAAACTACAGGCCAATATCTAAGCTTTGCTTGTTTGCGAAGGTTTTAGAAAAAATCGTTTACGCTTCAGTTTATAGTGCTGTTAAACAATCACTTACTGACTGTCAACATGGCTTTCTAAAAAACAGGTCTATTGTGTCGAATTTGCTTATCTGTTCCGATTACTTGTCCTCCACCATGTCTGAACCCTCTCAAGTGGATGTGGTCTATACTGATTATAGCAAGGCATTTGACCGTATAGACCACGGTGTCCTTTTGCGTAAGCTGCTTGCAGTGGGTATCAGAGGCGATTTATTCAGATGGTTTAAATCTTATATTGAGAATCGCTGTCAAACAGTTGTACTGAATGGATACAGTTCTGTAACTGTTAAAATACCCTCGGGAATTCCCCAAGGATCCCTTTTGGGTCCTTTACTTTTTATTATTTTTATAAATAATATTGGTTCGTGCTTTACCCGTTCCAAAATAATTCTTTACGCCAACGATATGAAAACTTTATGCCCTATATCAGAACTTTCCGATACCCCGCCCGCGATGCTTCGCCCGTGTGGCTTTTTCTAGCTTACAGCGGGACTTAGATGGACTTCAAAATTATTGTCTCCTTAATAAACTGGAACTGAATGTCTCTAAATGTTTTGTTAGTACCTACACACGCAAACCACATGCAATCACTTTTCAGTATAAGTTACATAATACTAATATAAACAGGTTAAGCGTTGTAAGGGACCTGGGTGTAACATTTGACCCTAAGTTGCTTTTTGATGCACACATCGAAAACGTTGTTAATAAAGCTTCCAAAGCACTTGGATTTATACTGAGGTTATCAGCTAATTTTAAAAATGTGAAAACGTATAAAATCTAAATGTAAAAAATCTAATGTAAAAAACGTATATTCTGCTTTTGTCCGCAGCCATTTAGAATACGCCTCACAAGTGTGGAACCCTAGTTATAATATTTATATTATTAGGATTGAGGGAATTCCAAAGCGGTTCCTACGTTTTTACAGTACAAAACTAGGAAATATTCTCCTAATTATGTAGCGCGATGCAAGAGGTTTCATATATTACCACTGCATGAGCGCAGTCTCACTCTTACTCTCGCTCACTCTTTCTCTCTCTCTTTCTCACTCTCATTCTCACTCTCACTCTTTCTCACTCTCACTCTCTTTCTCTCATTCTCACTCTCACTCTCTTTCTCTCATTTTCACTCTCTCCCTATGTCTTCCTCACTCTTTCTCACTCACTCTCTTTCTCACTCTTACTCTTTTTCACTCTCACTCTCTTTCTCACTCTCACTCTCTCTCTTTCTCATTCTCACTCTTACTCTCTTTCTTTCTCCTCACTCTTTCGCACTCTTTTTCTCACTCACTCTCTATCTCACACTCGCTCACTATTTTCTCTTACTCTCTCTATCTCACTCCCATTCTCACTTCCTATGTAGCTGCTCATTCTACTGTTCGCACTTGTGTTGCCCATTGGCCGTTATGTGGTTATATTAGACTAGCTGCTGCATGCGGCTTCGCCCGTGTGGCTTTTTCTAAAATTAAAGTGCCCTTAGTTCCTCCTTATAACATCAGCTATCTCTCACTCTCACTCCCTATGTCTACCTCACTCTCTCTCTCTCACTCTCTCACTCTCATACTCTCACTGTCACTCTTTTTCTCACTCTCACTATCTTTCTTACTCACTTTCTTACTCACTATCTTACTCACTTTCTTATTCACTATCTTTCTTTCTCACTTACTCACTTTCTCACTGTCACTCTCTTTCTCACTCTCACTATATTTCTCACTCTCACTCTCCCACTCTCATACTCTTTCTGACACTCGCTCTCTTTTTCTCACTCTCCCTCTCTCTCTCTTTTTCTCTCACTCTCTTTCTTACTGAGAACTCTCTCTCTTCTCACTCTCGCTCTCTCACTTTCACACTCATTCTCAAACTCACTCACTATCTCACTCTCGCTCTCACTCTCACACTCATTCTCACACTCACTCACTCACTCTTGCTCACTCCCGCTTCCTATTTCACTCTTACTCTCACTCTCTATCTAACTCTCTGTTTTCACGCTCGCTCACTTCTTTCGCACTCTCACTCTCTTTCTCACTTTCACTCTCACTAACTTACTCACTCTCTTACTCACTCTCATTCTCATTCTCACTCTCACTCTCATTCTCTCTCTTTCTTACTCTCACACTCTTTCTCACTTTCTTTCTCACTCTCTCTCACTCGCTCTCTTTCTCACTCACTCTATTTCTCACTCACACTCTCTCACTATCGCTCCCTATCTCACTCACGCTCTATCTCTCACTCGCTCACTATTTTCTCTAACTCTATCTCACTCCCATTCCACTCCCTATGTCACTGTCTCACTCTTTCTCTCGCTCACTTCTTTCTCACTTCACTCTCTCTCTCTCTCTCTCACTCTCACTCTCTTTCACACTCACTCTCTTCCTCACTATCACTCTCTCTCTTTCTCACTCTCACTCATTCTCACTATCACTCTCTTTCTCACTCTCATTCTCACTCTCATTCTCTCTCTTCTCACTCTCATTCTCACTCTCACTCTCATTCTCTCTCGCTCTCATTCTCTCTCTTTCTCACTCTCATTCTCACTCTCACTCTCATTCTCTCTCACTCTCATTCTCTCTCTTTCTCAGACTCACGCTTTATACCACTCTCAATCTCACTCTCTTTCTCACTCTCATTCTCATTCTCACTCTCACTCTTTCTCACAGTTCTCACTCTCTTCTCACATTCACTCCCTTTCTCACTCCCTCTCTCTCACTCTCTTTCTCACTCACACTCTCTCTCTTTCTCTCATTCTCACTCACTCTCTTTCTCTCATTCTCACTCTTACTCTCTTTCTCACTCCCTATGTCGCTGTCTTACTCTTTCTCTCTATCTCTCTCTTCCTCACTATTACTCTCTCTCTTTCTCACTCTCTCTCACTCTCATTCTCACTCACTCTCTCACTCTCTCACTCTTTCGCACTCTCACTCACTTTCTTTCTCACTCACTCTATTTCTATCTCACACTCTCTCACCCTCACTCTTTCTCACTACCGCTCCCTATCTCACTCACTCTTTATCTCTCTATCTCACTCCCATTCTCACTCCCTATGTCGCTGCTCATTCTACTGTTCGCACTTGTGTGGCCCATTGGCCGTTATGTGGTCATATTAGACTAGCTGCTGCCTGCGGCTTCGCCCTTGTGGCTTTTTCTAAAATAAAAGTGCCCTTAGTTCCTCCTTATAACAACGTTCACAAACTAAACTTAATTTAAGTTCAGTGCATCTTTTTCTTTCAATCAGCGCTTAACGTAAATTGACGTAATTTTAATCGGCAAGTTTTTAATCACGTCTAAACTTGTATGCAGTAGTGACAGGCGCTGATTAATTTGACAGGACTAAACTAAAATTTATCTTACGTCCTTTTCTTAATGAAATAGAAAGAAAAGGATGCACTGAACTTAAATTTAGTTTAGTTTGTGAATAAGGGAATCGGCACCATTAAAGGGCGAACTGATGCCTCCTAAACTAGGCCCAAGGCCTGTATTTTAGGAGGCAATGTTCCTCCAGATATAATAGCGACAACTGGTATTGAGTGACATGCAACTACTTATAAGAAACAACTGCAACATAAATTATATAAAATGAATTAATAACAATAATTAATTAATAATAATAACAGTATTTGTTCTAACATGAGACAATAGTAATAAGATTCTCAGTTTCGTCATACGTAGGCGCGCCTCAGTTTGTTACACGGAAAGGCGCGCGCGAGCAAATTACTCACACTACTTTAAATGATCATATCTCTACTTTTATAGTACTTATTGGCTTATATTGGATTTATATGAATAAAACAAGGTTTAATAAGTAAGAAAATAAGATTTTTAATTAAAACTATGAAACATAAATGCAACTTCTAAAGCAAATAACAAATCAACTTATTTTTATTTTCTAATTTTTACAGTCTTCATATAAATCACAATAAAAAGTCTTACATAACAAAAACTTAAAAAAATTACCTTTCCATAAGATCTACACGAGTGTGTCTCTCGAAACACATTGAACACATATATGTGATATGTTCGGTGCAGAGTAATTGCTTGCACAAAGTGCAAGCTTTTTTTGGTCATCTATTCTAACGTCTAGGACATATTGAACAGAATCCGCTCTGCCTAGGGTCTACAATAGGTCTAGGAGCCGGCACAAATCGGTTCATTAGGAACTTAAAAACAGACAATATGTTCTACATGCAAATCCGGCGTGAAATATATGGTTTTGCCAGCTCGAGCGCCACTTCTTTTAGGATGTACGCCATTCTATCAAAGATTTTGTGTTAGCTTTGTATAATATTTGTACATTGATCCCAGAAATGTTCAAAATGGAGAAAAATAAGCGCATTGGCCACCTTGAAGTGATTCTGGCAACCGAATAATCCTCTTTCTTTTGGTCTACTATATCCACTCCTCCTTTTGTGGGATTGTAAAATGTTACAATCTCGGGTTTAGCTTCATTTCCAGTTTCTTAGTCTATTTTATAGTCATCGTAAAAAGATGATAGTTTTCTATGGTGTCAACACGGTGTTCTCCATTCTCAAGATCCGCATCCAATGCTTCATCACCAGAAATCTGTTCCAACCACGAACAAATGTGTATCTCTGACGTCACCCACAAAAAGACAGGATGTCCTATTCTTATCACTGATAGGTGTCTACGTCACGTCCTGTTTTCGCCCAACAATATCCAGGAGCAGCACAATAGGGAAGAATACTAAGCCGAGTTATCTAGATAAATGGCTTTGTATTGAAAAGATTATTTATCAGCTTTAGTGAGTTCAAACAGCAATCGCTCTCGGTCATCGGAGTCATTGAATAACCGACGTAACAGTAGCAGGGTGTCGGGTGTTTGTATCTTTATACTTCCTTTATTTAGCATACAATATGCTTAGTTTCACAAGGACATTATAGCACAGTAGCAATTGCATAGCAGCCGGGCCTTGGCGGCTGAGAGTAACGTATAGTAGAGTATCATGTTCTATCATGTGTAATTCCAAATTAAATATTTGTTTCTTCAAAAGATTCGCGGAGGTTTCATGCAAAAACCAAATCAGTTTAAAGTCTCTACGTACCTACTGAACTAACTAGTAATAATAAGAAAAGGTTATTAGAGATGCATATAATTATAATTAACTACTACTCAATAAAGTTATCATCATAGGAGTTTACCTACAGATTACCTACTGACCTACTGTGACCGCAATTCTGCAATGACGCATTTCCAGATTTGTTTTATCAACAACTTCGCCATTAACCAGATAATACTAAAACCGACTTCCAAAAAATACACTACACAAGTGATATAACTTTCATTTCTTTTTGTCTTTGGACCTGTATTTTAGTTTTTTGCCACCGACTTCCGAAATGAAAGTTATTTTTCACTTTGTAGTGTATTTTTGGAAGTAGGTTTTGTTTTACTTAAAAAGATTTTAAGTCACCTTTTTAGTGGGTGTTTATAATTTATTTAAGTTACAATAGCCTAATGTCAACTTGCTCATCGCCTTTTACAGAATATTGCTTTTCCCGGGGACGTTAATTGTTGAGGAGTTCTCCTGATATTTCACCAACACCTCCATTTCACCATTCGCATTGTGACGAGCATAAATTGCTTAGCAACCATATTAATTAAAGTAATCGAATCGCAACCCGTGAAATACTTATTATTGAGTCTGTGATCTTCATCATCAGTTCCACTTCACCAAATGGAACACACACATGACACATCACACCATTGTGAACAGCCAGTAGAAACTTAGATATAGGTGCGAGGTACCTTATCGTGACGAAAGAATACTAACTATTACGTGACTATTCGTGAGTTTAATAATTATAGAAAATTATCTGCAGTCTCAGGGCCTCAAGTCTGCTATTACAATAGTGTCAGAATGGTCTCGCCATTGTGAGTATTTGACAGTGTTTGTATGGCAAATCTGTCAAAAACTCACAATGAAGAGACCATTCTGACACTATTGTAATAGCAGACTTGAAGCCCAGATCTTCTGAATCGTGGGATTAAACACGTATGGAAAAATAATCATTGTGAGCCGGAACGGATCGAACCTACGATCCTGTGAGCTCTACTCAACCACTACGCTTGTCGCGTACACATTAGCAAGCTTCCAGGACTCCGGAACCACTCAGGTTTTTAGTAAGAGGAGATGCAAGCGCACCAAGACAGGAGACAACTCTGGAGCACAGCTTTTCAGGACTCTTGTGGGTATTCCGTCAGGTCAGCTGGCTTTATTCACTTCCAGACTGCAAAGGGCCTTACGGACCTCTGTCAGGTGGATTGAGATCGCCATTGCGGAGCTACAGTGAGGTATGTTAGGTAGTATGTTAGAGGCCGTATCAAGGCATTGATTTTCGGCGAAGATAGAGGCAAATAGGTTTGGCTTATCTAAATCGTGCTTTGTAGACATTTATTCATCATGTTTAGGTACTGGCAATTAATTATGTACCTATACTCGGTTGCTATACCCAAGTCGCTTTAGCGTGGCAATAACGGTCATTCACCCACCTACATTTTCTAACATTATTTATTTCAAAAACAGAAATAAAATCGGTTAACGTTCTGAATCAATATCTATCGTGATCTTCATACATTGTTTATTGTTTGGGTTACCACAGAGACATAATTATTAGGGAAAGGGCAATGACCGCTATAGCCATGCTTAAGTGACTCGGGAGCAATACTTACGCTCGCCACCTGACATGGAACTGTATGTGACATATAACTGGCCTGCACCTAATATTGCTGTAAAGGCACTATTTGCGCATTAAGGCTCGATTCCACCAAAACTGTGTTCGGCACATTTTTTTCAGAACTCTAAGGCGCGAAACACATGGCGGGGCGGAGTCATCTTTTTGACCGCGAAGCAATAAAGACCGCGTCTGACCGTCGATGCCCGCGGCTGCCCTCACCGCGAACACAAAGCACACGAGGGACGGAGGCAGTTAGTTCACGACGTTCGTTCTAGTGAAGAGCACGTCAATTGAAATGGAGACCCAGAGAATTCGCGGACTGAGCTAGCCGCCCCGCGCCGCCGCGCCGTCTGCGTTACTGCATACAAACTGGTTTGTGTGATCCATGGCGGGCAGCCACGGATATGCCGCGCCGCCATCGCCAGTGCACAGGGCCAGGGCACCAGCGACGCGGTCTTTTTGCCCTCTATGTGCGTTGGTAGTATATGGATTCCCTTTACACTATCGTTCGCGGTTAAATTGACCGGACCGGCCAGCCCCGCCGTGTGTTTCGCGCCTAACAGTGCACGTACTGAGGTGTAGATCCGTTTCCACCGGCAAAGGTGTACACAGTAATTTTTGTAAGCGTACAGTGCAGTATGTTCACTTAGCTGAGTCCACCAAATAACATTTATACCTACACTGAGCAGTACAGTGTCGCACAGTGCCGCACACTGGTGAAATGGTATTGTTACTGTAATCTGTATCACCTCCTTTGGAATAAATTGTAACTCTCTGCTTAGGTACACAGATTGTTTATACCCCGAGGGATTGAAATAGAACAAGTACTTACACTAATCTCTCTACAATTCAGACGTAATGGGGACATAGTACGAGCATTCGTGGCGATCATTGGATTGATATTAGCAGTCGAATCATGCATGCCGTACTCGGGCCATAGCATGCATTCCTCTGTAACTAGGCAGGCATTCCCGGTAATTGAGAGTACCTACCTGATCTACAACACTGTAAAAATATTTTACTAGTCTTCTTTTAAAATAATAAACTGGGCGCAAAAAAAAATCGAGCTCGCATCGCTTGCTATTGGATCTTATTTTACCTATAATGTAAAAGTCGAAAAGAAGCTCCTATTTACTGTATGAATAATCAAAAGAAACCTAACCTATCCGAGATGCAAAAATTTCGAGTACGCTTCGCTCGCTCTTCCATCCAAAGTGCTCTTAAAAAGATCACCGTGCAATTAGGTACTACCGCTACCAGCGTTGCGAAAAATCAGTCATGTAGGTTTTTACAAAACCTACATGATGTGAGAGAGCAAGTAATGCAATCAGCATTTCTTTCTTTCTTTCTTGAAGAAAGAAAGAAAGAAACCTACTCAAACCAACTAGGTTCAAGTAGGTAACTTGAGGGTTAAGCATACGAGGAAATGAACCACGATCACATCCCAAGTAGCAAAATTTTCCTATAGTAATCGACTTATAAGAATAAACGTCATATAGGAATCTAATAGACGTTTTGACTAAGGCAGTGATCTTATAACAGCATTTAAAAGAGGATTTGCGCTACAAGTACATACGAGCCTATAACTAATTTTATAAACGTTTACAGGATTACTTTATAAGATTCTTACTAGAACTTGCAGTCTTATAAGCGCATGTTATAAAACTAATTAGAAAAGTGTCGGTTTTCGTCCTATAAACGCATTTAATATGATTGTTTGCTCTTGTTAACATCTTGTTTCATTCTTCTATAAGACATGCACTTCTATAGACGTCTTAGATATAGCTGCTATAGGTCAAGGATATTATAGGATCAATTTGTCTTAGTCTGACTTATAATGGATTGTTAGCACCAAACTAGCATGCCCTTCGATTTTTTTTTATAGGTAAGATTCTACTTAAATGTGTCCTACATTTGCTAATACCTACTAGAGTAATCATCCATTTTGCTTTCATTTTATGATTTGTTAGAGAAAACAAGAGAAAATAGAAATGGATTTAAACAACATGAAATAGCCTATACACTTATTTTGTTGCAAAGTTATTTTAAAATTATGATATCTCCTAAGATGATGATTGAAATCAAGTGATGTCAAGGACAATTTTGTTAACATTGAAATACTTGTGATTAATAACATATTTATTTGGATAAGGATTAATATTATGTTGACAAAACTCCTTCGCAAGTAATGCATTAATTTCGAACAAATTTGATTACCATAAGAAAAGGTTATAAAGAGTCAATCTTAAAAGATAGACATATGCTGTCGCGGACTTTTTTTTAGAACTTTTAAAGAGGAACAATTCCATCATACATGATATTTGCGTAACTTAAACCGTTTACGCAGCGCACTCAAAGGAAATTCTCATATAATTTTTCCCGTTTTTGCAACATTTTTCATTTATGCTCCGCTCAAATTTGGAATCTCTAGACCCAGCGGTTTGGGTTGTGCGATGATATATCAATCAGTCAGTCAGGACTTTGAATTTTATATATCTATGATATATCACCCAGTCAGTCAGTCAGTCAGTTTACCATTTTATTATATAGACAATCGTCAGCCTAATCACAAAATTTGAAGATTCTAACTTCAAAACTAACGGACTTTCATGCAAACTTTCATGCCCTATTTTAACCCCTTAAGGGTAGAATTTCCAAAAATCCTTTCTTAGTGCACCCCTAGACCTCATAAGGAACCTACTTGCCAAATTTGGAATCTCTAGGTCCAGCGGTTTGGGCTGTGCGTTGATATCTCAGTCAGTCAGTCAGTCAGGACTTTGAATTTTATATATATAGATAGAAGATATATGTTTTATATTGTTATGCTCAGCTCCTTCACATTTACTAGTCTACATTCCGTGTCGTGGGACCCTGGTGATCTGCAATAGGTAAAGGTGCTAGTGCAGCCACAAGTCTCTCACAAATTTTGTCATGGTTTGTGAAGAGAAAATAAATTATTGGAATTTTAATTAAAAAACCGGTCAAGGAGCGAGTCGAACTAGTGCACCGAGGGTTCCGTACCAGTGTACGTTACCCCAGCAGGAAAGTGTCTCCTAGAGTGATATGAGTGGAACGTATAATTAGTGCGTAATCTGCTGTAAATGTGCGCCAAATAAAAAGTTTGTGCGTTTTGTCGTTTTGGAATAAAACGGAAAATTCTAAACGGAAGGTCGGAGAGAGAAATATTTTGCATGGGCAGAAAGCTTATGTTTGTGCAAAAATGTGCGCCGAAAATATAATTTGTGCGTCTTCAGGTTTTCGAGATATTGCATTTCCTGCTGGAGTAACGTTTTGCAGAATCGTGTATCTCTAAAACCATTTTAAGTGCGCCTGTAGAATAAACATATCCGAGTACCTCTTTATTTGTGCGTATTTGTGACAGAATTAGAGTCGAAACCTATGCGGCCTAAAGAAAAAAGGATTTTTTTTTTGAGAATGTGCAAACAGCGTTCTTTCATGATGCCTCACATGCCCCAGTAGCCGCATTTCGAATTTTTAAGACTACCTTTCAGTCCCTGTAGCAAAAAAAAAAAAAACTTTTTTGTTTCTTTCTTATTTGCAAAATATTATAGTTGGGCAAACGTCATCTCAAACTATTCTAAATTTCAAGTTGATAGCATCAGTAGTTCTTGAGATATTTAGCTGTGACAGACTTCGAATTTTTAAATCCACCTTTCAGTCCGTTGCAAAAAAATAAAAACTTTTTTGTTTCTTTCTTATTTGCAAAATATTATAGTTGGGCAACGTCATCTCAAACTATTCTAAATTTCAAGTTGATAGCATCAGTAGTTCTTGAAATATTCAGCTGTGACAGACAGACAGACTGAGTCACACCATAAGGGTTCCTTTTTACCATTTTCGTACGGAACCCTAAATAGAAGCACAAAAAATATCTAACTCTTTGGAATCGAAATCAGATTTGCATTGCTTTATTGAAAGTTTACTAAAATAGCGTAATCCATACTAATATTATAAATTTGAAAGTAACTCTGTCTGTCTGTCTGTCTGTCTGTATGTTACGTTTTCACGCCTAAACAACCGAACCGATCGTCATGAAATTTGGCACATATATAGCCTGGGATATGGAGGACATAGGCTACTTTTTAACGCGATAACCGACATCTACGCGGGCGGAGCCGCGGGCAAAAGCTAGTATTATAAATGTGAAAGTAACTCTGTCTGTCTGTCTGTATGTTACGTTTTCACGCCTAAACAACCGAACCGATCGTCATGAAATTTGGCACATATATAGCCTGGGATATGGAGGACATAGGCTACTTTTTAACGCGATAACCGACATCTACGCGGGCGGAGCCGCGGGCAAAAGCTAGTATTATAAATGTGAAAGTAACTCTGTCTGTCTGTCTGTATGTTACGTTTTCACGCCTAAACCGCTGAACCGATCGTCATGAAATTTGGCAGAGATGTAGCCTGCGATATGGAGAAGGACATAGGCTCCTTTTTACGCGATATAACCGACATCCACGCGGGCGAAGCCGCGGTCAAATGCTAGTATATAAGTTTTTAAACTGTCATGGTCACTATTATTTGTCACTAATATGTGAGTTTATCCGTGATCATGGTGCTTGCAACAGCGCCGAAATATCGGGAACTCATAACAATGAATAAACATGGTAAATATCCCGCTTATGTTAAAAAATATTAGTGACCATGACAGTTTAAAAACTTATATCGCGAACCGGTACGGGCCGGATGGTGTAAAACTAGTGAAAAAATGCTAGTATGTCATAATTGACTGCTTTAAGTATTCGTTGACTATTCAACCCAGCGCAGCGTAGTAATTGAATAATTCTACTGTTGTCATACACTGATACATTGTGTTCGTTTTCATCTGTCTCAGTCTCACCTACAACTGTATGGGAAAACTTTTTTTCGAATTCTGACTTTTTTTGTACTCAAACTGCTCAAACCTCAGTTGGTCCCATAGAGTTTTTTGAGAATCGAACCTAGAGCTCCAAATTCGGTAGTTGCGCTCGTAGGGAACACGGGTTATAAAATTACCCGTGGTACCTTCCAAGGACTACGTGGTCCCTCCACCACAGGAATACTATATGGTCTGTGACCACAGGTAGGGAACAGATTCAAGTATGATTCACGTACGTAACAATGTCTTTACAGAATTTATTATAATCATATCAATCAGTAACACAACTCCATATTTTAGTATAATCCACATATTTTTGTGTAATTTCACGATTTCATGAAATTATCATTCAATAGGATTTTATGAACTTAGAGAGTTGTATTGATGATTTTTACGACTATAAAACTTTAAATAACTTTTTGATACGGCGGCGAATCATTAGATCAACATACAATCTGCAAATTGCATACAGTGCAAAAAAACAAGAATATTTTAATTTCGCGGGCTACCTTGACACTACCCTTACCATAATTTTAACAGTAAAAAGATAAAAACAAATCTTTGAATTCTCAATAAATGTTTATTGACAATATGCAGTTTATTGGTCCATTTCATGGAATCAATTTTATGATTTTTATGAATAGGTAATATTTTATAATTGCACTAATATGAAATACCAACTTAATAAATAATATGCATACGAAACGATAAAAAACATTTCTTATGTTGTTATAGATTCTATAGCTTTGGTGTGATGCAAATTGTATACATTTGAGCTTTGCACATACTAAACACAGGAAATAAGTTATACTGAAAGTGAAAATTACATTTTAAAAGGGAACATCAAGGATAACACTCATAACTAAAACACAATTGTTTCTATACATCATTTACCCCTCACATACCATTTAAATATAGCCATAATTATAATAAATTAAAACCCACACAATTCATTTCTACATTATGTATTCAAAATACATAATAAATTACTAAGATACCGACAGTATAAATATACAAGTCACATGTTTTATTGATTTTGTGTGCAAATGTACTGTACAAAGTACACTTGCTTCCTGGAGTTGATGTCTTATTATGAGGTGGATAGGTCACAATAATATAAATATTGCCAATTAGCAGTTAGTAGCAGAATGTTTCACAAACATAATAGCAAACTACATAGATAACAGTCTCAATTTCTAATCAATCTACAAAATAATAAATTTTAAACCCGACAACACCGAATAACTCCTGCACCAAGTCACACAAAATTAATCTAACAATAAATAATTACTTTAAACTTTTCTTGCATAAAAACGTCTTCTTAGTTCATCAATGTCAATGAGGTAGTACGTTCCAGAGAACAATATGTCTATTGAGCCCGATGGTTGATAAGGTGCTGTGTGGTAGTTCATCGTTCTATTGTCCATTATGTCAGAAAACTTACTAGGTTCCACACATTGCCTCTCATCTAATAGAGAAACAGTTTCATTCAAGGATTTTAATAATTTTGCCAATTTTGAACCAACACTCATGTCATTGGAAATATTTATAGAATACATTGTAGAGGCAAGACCTGATCCATATGAAAATAGGCCAAACTTCTTCCCAATCAACTGTTCAGGAGATTTACTGATGAGGTATGATGCTAAGCCTCCATACAATGATGGAGTGTACATATTGCCTACATTCTTCGCTATGTACAGTGATGGCTTCGTCTTCTCATCAAATAAAGCTTGGCTGTATGTCATGAATGCTTTTTCAACATCTCTGTCAAAGTATGTTTCTTCCAATTTGTAGGAACTGAATTTTGATAACCCCGGGAACTGTGTTTCACGTTGTTCTGGTGATGCATTAAGAAAGTCATTGAAGCATACTCTGGCCAGAGACTTCTGTACTAGTTTACTGTAAGGACAGTGGAACAACATACCATCTAAGCTCAATAATCCTCTGAAGTCAGGCTCAATCTTCCTCATCTTCTTACAATATAAGTTGTAACAATTATCTAAAGCACTGAGGTAGCATTTTATAGAGAGCTTCCCATCCACAAGTGGGAATTCTGATGACAAGTCTGGCTTGTAGAAGTCATAAGCATGCGTCATGTATGAAGCACGAACACCGCAGTCCAGCACTAGAGGAGCACCGGGCCCTATGAGCATGGCCACTGCTCCTGCACCTCCAGTAGGCCTTGCTGGGCCTTTCCCATACACTGCAATGTCTCCTGCCACCACTATTGCCTTCCTGCCATCCCAGGAGGATGACTCCACCCAGTTCACAGCATTAAACAGAGCTGCAGTACCACCATAACAAGCATTGGTTGTGTCTATACCTTCAATGTCTGTAGCTCCTTTCTCAGCAAATAAGGTCATGAGGTAAGTCTTCACACTTTTACTTTTGTCTATGATTGTCTCTGTACCAACCTCCAGCCGTCCAATATCATGAAGATTGATGTTGTTTTTCTCTATCAGTCTGTGTAAAGCTGTCATGCAAATTGAGTTTATGTCTTCCCTGTCTGAGCAAAAGCCCATTTTGTGCTGGCCGAGGCCAACCGTGTACTTGCCGGTGGACACTTCGTCGTATTTTTCCAGTTCCGTTTGGTCTACGTATTGTGAAGGGAAGTACAACTCCATGGCGAGTATGCCGACCTTTTCTACTCTTCCGCCCATCTTTGTTAATAACTTTCACGCTCGAGATTAGTGTACGTCGACCGTTAGTTTGTTGGTACGTGTTACCCGAGCGATGTAACCGGCGCAAACTGATGGCCGCTGGTCCGCGCCTGCCGCGTCTCGTACGTGCCGACGTCAGCACCCAGCCTCACGTTACCGGCACGCATACACCATTGACCTAATACCAATAACCAGCTTTCTTTCGCTCTTACGCGAACGTCCGATAACAGTATTTACGTTGCGCCGTGCGAGGTACCGATTAGTACTCGCTTATAGAAATGTCACGATCAACTTGTCCGCTTTGTGTTTACATTTATTTTGCGTAAATCTTTTGTTAATTTAACTTTTAATTTACGCCGCCTTCGTTTTCTTCCGGATTTCAGATTTCTAATTTGACACAGTTTTGACAGTAAGCAAGGGCAATCATGTGGTTACGTCAAATAGAGTATGTCATTTAATAGTAGCGTTCGGGAATTTGCAAAAAAATATATCTCAGTGAATTATTGTCATCTTCTAAAATCTAAATCTAAACCACTTAAATGGTTTACCTTTATGTAGATTGATGAAAATACAAACTTTCACTCAAAATAACGGTAACCTAGAGCTTGAATGAGCGACATACCAAACAAAACTGGTTTTCGAAATAAACAATGGCGATGGATGGTTATGTAGGTACGTACTCGCCCACTTAAATAATTAACAGAGACTTTAGCATATCAAAATATTGTTCAATCATTGACCCGAATTCAGGCCAGACGGCCTGAATTCGGTACATTCTTATATCAATTTTTATCTAATTATGTTCTATAAACGTCGTAAAATGACTTGCAAAATAATCCGATATACCTAAACCTAGTCACAATAATTAATAAGAAATCCTGTATAAGTGTAGAAAAATGTAGAGGTAGTTATGTATTATATAGGTCGTAGGAAGCGAGCGACTACTGGTGTTGAACTCTGATTACTTGGCTGCTGAGTAGTGCTGAGCTCTGCTCTTGCGGTTTTTGTTTGTAGAATTGCGTCTATATTCACCATCTATAAACAGTTTTCGTAGTGCTCAGACGCTATGTGCAATCTCACGTTGACACTCCGTGTGTATATACTCAAAAACGAAAGCCCAAATCACTGTAGGCATTGAAGAGCGCTGTCCCGAATAACTACTCCATTCCGCTAAACCTAAACCACTTTAAATGTCTACGCTATCTCTAAAAACGCCAGCTCGGGTAAGGTTCATGTATGTTCGCTTTAACCATTTTACCTTTATGTAGGTTTAGATACCAACAGAAATAGGAGTCCCGCGGATTGAGGCTCCATCATTAATACTGTCATGGAACGGAACAAAAACCAAGAAATCTATACTCAAAGTCTCAAATTCAGATAATTTATGTAAACAACGGGGATAACACAACAAAAAAATATGTTCGTAATGGTAATTCACATAAAATTGCAAAAAAAGAGGTTCTGTTTTCTTTTAAGTACTGATTTTAAGAAATAATAATTAAAAAATAATCATACCGTAATTATTTTTATAAATTTTCGGTTTTAAACAAAGTTATTAATAAAAGGAGATTTTCTGGTATAAAATATTATATGATACTGGTAACAATGCAGGAGATCCAAACATTTTCACATTTTTTAATCTTCAACAACACTAATATTACAACTCTCATAAATAGATTCATATTGTAAGTAGCATATCTAGCCACATTTTGGACGAAAACGGCTGTAAACTGTTTCGATTGGAAATCGATTTTGGGACGCCTACGTCTAGCACTGGGCTTAAAAGGGCTGATTATGACTATCATATACCGTGTCTCCGACACACTACAAAAAAAATTGTTTGGCAACGGTATTTTGTTTGCATAGTTCTTATAATTAATTCACTTTAATTTTATCGATGATTATTTACAAAAACATTTAATGATAAAATGTTTTGCACCACTGTCCTGTCATTTTGACAGTGACATTTCTTCACATTACTTTGTTTACATAAATTATCTGAATTAGAGACTTCAGGTATAACTAACTTCGTTTTTGAGACTAGTAGCTTTTAGTCTAATGAGATGCGCCTAACCTGACCTCGCGCGGTTGCCATGTAGACACGGCCTTCACAACAAAAAATTATGTAAGATGAAAGTACGTACGAACACTCACCCTAGCGTCTAAAAACCGTCCGTAAATTAGGTACAATTATTTCCTTACTTATGTAACGACCGGCAGCTTCAACCTAGATATCAATTGAACCAAACATTGGTAATTGTGAGAAACTCTGATTGGAAATGGATTGGAAGTATTAAATTCTAGAACTGCCAAGGTGACCTTTGGAAACCCGTCAGTCTAAATAGTCTGGTCTACCCACCAAGTGAGAAGCACAGCTGCCTGTCGTTTAGAATGTACGCTATGCATTCTAAACGACTTCTACGTTGCCTCAAAAAATGCCATAGAATAGTTAGAAGGGCACTAGATCTAACTCGACCCGTCGAGATAAAGAATTAGAGCTACACTAATACTTCTGTTTACAAGCACTGCAGCATTGCTTGCCAACCTAACCTTTGCAAACGGATCTCAGTGTCGCTATACTAGTAGTGTGATAACTTATTAGGTCACACATACCGTTATTTTTTAGAAGCTTTATTAGCGCACAAATAGAAGAAAAGTTAAACGTACCGAACTAAGTAGGTAGGTAAGTTGTCAAGTCATCGTACTTTGCACTATGCTATTGTCACGTTATAGACTACAGCGTCGCGCGTCGGTATGTATATTGTATGAGTGTTAAATTTGTTCTCAAATCTACAACGCCACATGCGAATTACGCATCAAAGACGTCACACAAATTCTGCATCACGCAAGCAGAGTTTACCACGCGACTATTTATACAACATCCCGACTCGATGTTGGGATGTTGTATAAATATACCATTTACCAACCGTCGGTTTACAATCCGATCCAGCCTGTCCCTTGCTGTCCCCTCCAGCGACGCCCTAAACCGAGATCCGTACCGCACAGGGGGAGCCCTTAAGGCTCCTACAAACAAGCGCGACACGCGACGCGACAATAAGACACCGCGTGCCGCGCGACGAGCGGTCTCTTTGTGTCGCGTCGCGTGTCACGCCTTTAGCGCGTAGTTGCTTAGTTTATAAGTTTATGCCCTGACTGGAGGCCTTAATTTGTTGAGGCACCCACAGGAAAGTGCGGTTAAAAAGACGACAACCTCCTAGGTTGACCTACGCGATGTCTAACAGAAAAAAAAAAACAACCGTCGGGCAGTTGCCCACCAGACACAACCGTTATTATTCTAAGGACACAACACCCGTCTGGTTGGAGGATCCTCCATAGAGTATAGTAATAGATTGGGATCCTCCCTTTTCTAATTAGGATAAATGAACTTTACACCCTGTTTCTCATACCTATATAAATAGTAAGTAGTAATAGTATTTATTTAAGTTGTATGCAATTATAAAGTCGTAATTTAGAATATGAAACGTGGTCGCTCACAATGTGCCTTATTAGAAAGCTAAAAGTCACCCAAAGGGCAATGGAGAGGGTTATGCTTGGAGTTTCCCTACGTGATCGAATCAGAAATGAAGAGATCCGCAGGAAAACCAAGGTAACCGACATAGCTCGAAGAATTGCCAAACTTAAGTGGCAATGAGCAGGGCACATTGCGCGCAGAACAGATGGCCGTTGGGGCCGAAAGGTTCTAGAGTGGCGACCGCGTACCGGAAGACGTAGCGTTGGAAGGCCTCCCACAAGGTGGACCGATGACCTTATGAAAGCCGCAGGAATCCGCTGGATGCGGGAAGCACAAAACTGATCGATCGGCTGAAATGATGATGATGATGGTGAATTTAGAATATTCGGTATCTATACCGAATCTTCACAAACAAGCACATGCATGGGGACTTGGAGTAACCTAACTAAGATACGAGGAGGATCAAAAATAACGTCACAGAAGTTTTCAAAACTTTAATTTTATCCTTAGGTACTTATTTCATTATTTATGCCTACCTTAACTTACAAATATCTAGAACTTACAAACTAACTCTTGTTCAGAACCATGTTCACGACTCCATCAGACACTGAACTGCTTTCACTCTTGGAGTAGGCTTTGACTGTCGCACTCGGCGTCTTTAGAATAAACTTGTAGAATTTGACACCTGAAAAACGAATAACGCTTAGACTGTAATTTTTGGATAACGGGTTAGTGCAAAGAGGATAAGGTGCAGTCTTTTTACAGTTATTTTATTTCTGACAGCAGCAACCCAAAAGCAACCCTATTCTAATAAGAATAAAGATCACTGTGATCTTGACAGACTTATCAATGGCAGCCACCATTATTCCAGACATTTGATTGATCCATTGATTTTGACAGTCATGCACAATCAGAGGTAAAACAGCGGTAGCGGACTGTAGTGAAGATCCATCATAAATTCAAAATCCTTTGCCTTAACATCTTTTACCGCATTTACATATGCGTGCTCGTGATTCGCCTCGCCATTTGACGAATTCTTTGGCGAGATATTCGTGTGGCTTTAGGTTACACGAGTAACCGTTTACACATTCGCGTCTATTTATTTCTACTTCAGATTGTCGAAGTGAACGACGCGCGACGTCGTCATTCTAGCGGGTTTTGTTTTGTATTACATTTGCATGCTGTATGCAGCATATGTAGCCATCAAAGAATTTTTCTTCATTTTTAAATCGTTCACTGGTACTCTCATTACGTCTGATATCAGCAAAAATACAATGCTTACGCCCGGTTTCTCGACGGCTATTCAAATCAGTAATCCACTAACAAACCTGTTAAATTAACAGAACAGTCAAATCAAATTGGGTTGCTGAATTGGCGATTACGATAAAATAAAATTAACTAATCAACGATCAATGTCAACTGATTAACGAAAATAGGTTATGTGTACGAGTATGGCAACATCGTATTCTTCATTCATTTTGATAAATAGTTCGTTCAATTTAATATCAAGTTGACACTGTTGACATTTCTAAAGGCGGAATTTTATTGAAAGTTTTGAATGTTCGGGGTATATAGAGATATAAATTAAAAAATTGTTTAGTGCTTTTCATTGAATTATGTGCCGTGTGGTGCCGGATGTAAAGAATAGCATCATCCTATTTCTTCCCGGGAATGTCGTAAAAGGCGACTAAAGGACTTCCTAGGGAATGTGCAGCAGCGTTCTCTATTCATTTTTAACACCATACTGCGATCGTTAACCCGCCTGCTAAGCGTGGCGGTTATGGCAAAACCCCCCAATTGGGGGAGGCCTATGTCCAGCAGTGGACGTCTTTCGGCTGAAATGATGATGATGATGATTGAATTATGGCATCGGCATCGACATGAAAAGGGAGAAACTATACAGAACGCGAGAAATGTTCACTTTTGAGTGGGTATAATAGATAGGTAAGTAACTATTGCACGTTTTTATTGGTAAATATAATGTGTATTTCTGATTTGTGTACAAACAAATCGTGAAATCCTTCGTAAGTACCTCACGGTTCCGTTTGTTTGTAAGAAATATAATTATTCGGTTATCAAATCTCCAGTAGAAAATTAATCAATCTGGAGTCCGCTATGGGTAGCCGAAGTTGTTTTATTTTATTAATTATAACTAGAAAATATCCAAAGAAAACAGAAAATCACAGGGAACGCAAAGATAACCGCCCGAGCTCGACAGATTAGCTAACACAACATTTGACAGCAGCTTGACATGACATTCAAGCTTAATCGTTCTTTCAGAAACCCAAATTCTGATTTAACCAGGGGTTTTTGTACAAATTTGATCGTTGTGTTAAGTGATCAACGATTTAAATCAAAGTACTTAATTAACGTTCGTGCAACTCGTTTTCGACTTAACAAGAGATTTGACACATGGTTAGTTAATTTTAGATTTGAACAGCCGTCGAGAAACCGGGCGTTAGACTACCAAGCATTGTATTTCTGCTTATCCTTATGATGAGCATTAGTGATGCAACGAATACGAAAATTCGTATTCGCCGAATAGTAGACATTTACCGAATATTCGTATTCGGCGAATATTTAAAAATTAATATGTTTGTACGCAAATCTAATTACTGGTAGACTTGGAAAACGTGCGTCGTCGGTACGTAAAAATACGACGTGTGCAAGGGCCTTAACCGCAACGACGACGCCGACTGCTGATCCACTGGCCTTTTGGCGAGAAGATGTCTATTTTCGACGACTGAAAAACTCGCCCAAAAATATTTTTCGCTGAAGCCATGTAGAGTCGCCTCGGAAAGACTTTTTTCAACGGCTGGGAACATCCAGACTGAAAAAAGAAATCGCCTAAAACCAGAAAATCTACAAATTTTATGTTTTTAAATAAAAATTTGCCTATTGTAAATTTTAATTATTAGAAGAAAAGAAATTCATCAAATAAATTAGTCTTTTATTACCATGGCGAGATATTCGTATTCGCCGAATAGTAGGTTTGATATTCGTATTCGTATTCGTAAAAGTAGTATTCGTTGCATCACTAATGAGCATGCCTTGGATTCCAAATGACTGGCTGAATTTGGTAAAGCTCCACAAACACCATAACTTTATTGTTGGTCTAGTCCATTTTGTCATGTTGCTTGATAAGCAGTTTGCTACGAAATGTACCTGAAAGCGAATATGTAAACACTAGTTCGTCTCGCCACTCTCCTTTTGACTCGTGTCAAAAAAACCGCCCCCGACGCGAGAGTCACAAGCTGCGGGCGGCGGGCGACGTGTAAACAGGAGGCGAATGACGAGCCACCGTTTACATATTCGCAGGGCCGGATTTAGGGCAGGGCAACAGGGGCTCTGGCCCTGGGCCTCCACAAAGAAGGGGCCCCCACAATTTGATTGTTTTTACATAAGAAAAAAAAATATATCCTTTGTTTTCCTTTTTTCTCTTTGCTCGGCTCCTAAGGGTCGTAGCTTGACGTTAAAAAACCTTCATCAAGAATTGGGCTACCAAACGCAAAATTTAATTTTCAATTCCGACTGGTAGTTCCAGAGATTAGCGTGTTCAAACAAACAAACTCCTCAGCTTTATTATATTATGTAGAGATTAAAAACTGAAAATATTTAATTTAGTCTTTTCCAATAAATCATGGCCTCCACTTCTTGGTTGCCCCAGGGCCTCCACACCTTTAAATCCGGCCCTGCATATTCGTGGTCGTGCCTCGTCTCGCCGCTCCCCTCGTCATTCGCGCGGCGCGTATGTGTAAATGCGGCTTAAGCAGTTCAACCCGCCACGCGCCATAGTAAAAGGAGTTCCGTAGGGGCCTATCGCGATATCGTTTGCAAATAGCATTCGAGACCCACTGCGTGATTGTTTTCGCCCTTATCTCAACCTGCATTAGCTGCTGGCACTGGTTAATTTATAAGTTCCAGTAGGTAATCTATAACAAACCTGATGGATTAATCCGAACTTCAAACTCTTGCTCCGAGTTCCAATGCCGTACGCCTTCGTCTTTGTAGAGATCCTGAAACAAATAAATATGCTCTCGGTCACATAATACTCGTAAATATTAATTAATCAGTAGGGACTTCTGGCTAGGTAAGTAAAAATAAAACTCATCTTTATGATATCCTATCCTCATTCTTAAGTTCGTAATATTAAAAAAGATTTCTATGGAGGCAAATATTGACCAATGCGTAAATTTTGCTCAAAGAAATCCAAACGGCGCCGAAATATTATATCTTATTTTTCTTTTATTTGCTATTCCTTTTTATACTACTTCTAACAACCCTGCTTCGCAAAAATTTTATGAATTGACAAGACAATGTTCTTTATTATAATATTTATAAAAGTTTAATATTAATCCTTCAAAATAAATTCTCTACATTATCTATGGTGAACACCGCATCAAAATCCGTTGCATAGTTTAGAAGAACAACGCGATCACACACAGACAGACACGAAAAGCGACTTTAATTTATAATATGTATAGATATAACTTACATGAACTTCATAGTCGCCATTCTGTGGCATCTGTAAAGTGAAGTTGGCGGCGTAGGGGATGCCGTCGTCGCGCTGACTCACGAAGGCCAGCGCCTGCGCACCGTCGTGCAGCTCACGACTCCAGATCTCCAGACGAGACCGCTTCAAGAGAAAAATAGTATTGCTACAAATCGGAAATACAGTAAATTGATCACTTGACATTCATCTAGCAGGCCTAGCAAACCCCGGGGTCCTTCAGTCTTGACCGTGGCTGAGGGGCACGTGCGAGTGCCAAGAGGTAGTGTATAGTATAGGTATTATGTGTAGTAGACGAAACTGTGGTGATTTTAGTCAGGAAGGATCCCGTGAGGATATCACTATGGAGAAAAGGATATATCAATCTTGAAAGGTCTAGCA
Source organism: Dryobota labecula (assembly GCA_947523025.1). NCBI lineage: Eukaryota > Metazoa > Arthropoda > Insecta > Lepidoptera > Noctuidae > Dryobota > Dryobota labecula. Next base: position 7,276,788 of record OX383300.1, on the reverse strand, counting down.
GAGCCAACTTTATAGAAACCACTTTTGCAAAAATGGCCTTAAATTGGCTAATAAGTAACTGGACGAGAAAAGCTCAAGCTCGAGTTATTTGACATGGAATTGAAGTGCCCTACGTCCAATGTCCTGCCTGCAGTGGAACGTTAAGGCCAGGTTCTTCAAGTTAACCTCTAGGAAATGTAATTTTAATGTAATTTTATTTAGAAACGGTAATGATTAATCACGTGAAAAAATTAATGTTGCTTTTGAGACCTTTCTGTTGGTACGTCGCGTACTCGTTACATAATTGGATAAAGTTCGCTCGATAGAAAAAAAATCCAAATATACCCTTATTTTGTAGATTAAAATAATCTTATTTCAATATTATACCACATCATGAATTGAAAATTACATCAAAATAAACGTATATGATGATGTAACGTCAGTCGGGTTTAACATTGTTAATCGTAAAACATATAATTTTCAATCCAAAATTAACGAAATTCACGGCACAATTTAATCGCGCCCAGCTGCCACCTCTAGAACAAAAATGTACGCTCGAAGAACCTCGCCTTAAATGCTGAAAATTATGATGCAACCTTAAAATTAAGTCTACTTACAGATCCACGATCCGTCTTCTTCCACACCCTCATCCCCTGCTTCCCCAGGGGGTCCTGGTTGACTGCAATGATGTCTTTATTCAGCAGGATCTCCTTAAACTCCGGTCTGATGGTGGCAAGGTCCACGCTCATGAGTAGAGGAGCCGCCAGGATTGACCAGACTGCCATCTGCACGCGCGCCTGGTCTATCGTGAGCCCGAAGTTACCAATCAGCAGCTGTTGACAAAACAAATCAAGGTTATTTTGATTACTGTACTATAGGTATCGTCTAAAGCTGCTTTCAGACTACGCTATAATATAATAGCATATAGTATATAGCTCATAAGCACAACAATATCGCGTACCATACATTCCAATAATATATAGTACAGTACAGTGTGTCCATAACAATGTATGGTGCGTGATATTGTTGTGCTATGTATGAGCTATATACTATATGCTATTATATAATAGCATATACTATATGCTATTATATAATAGCGTAGTCTGAAAGCAGCTTTACTCAGTATCAGTGGCGTAGCTAGTCCTAAAGGGGCCTTGTATGTATCAAAACTTTGTTGGGAGACTTCTTTACCCGACTGCGGCGAAGCTCAAAAGCAGGGTAGGTAGATTTCATTGCGATTGTACTAAGGAAATGAGATGAGCATGACCGAAATGAGCTCGGAAATTGGAGCACTCTGATTTCGATAGGATAGAATTTCTGTGATTTTACTAAATGAATGCGAGAGCTTGAGAATTGGGCCGCACCTTGGCCCTGTAGCTTGGGGGCACCGTATCATTGATACGGCTGGTACCGCGGGCCCCTGCTCAGTATTATTTTAAGGACTCTCATGAGAGACGAGTTTTGCTTATTCAGTTTGGTTCGCTATCTGCACCCTAATTGAGCAACACACTATCAATTACAATCTGAATGATTTTGAAGGATATTGCTAATCTATTGCTTCTTATGTTCGAAAAATTAGTCCGCTCAACAACGTAAATAACGCAATGAACTGTCAAAATGAAACCCATTGCTACTGTGTGTTACGTAATTACCCCGCTGATCTTGCAGACTGCCAAATTTTTCAATTTCGGCTGTTCTTCGAGCTGATTGAACTTTTTATTCGGAAGGATAGCCAGTTTATCGAAAATAAAATGTAACGTAATCATTGTTAATAATTAATTGATGGTAATCCAAAATTTAACTGTCGTTAAAATAATTGTAATCTACCCAGCATAATTCTTAATTTAATCTAAATAATTTTTATAAAAATCTGCGGCGCCCTTGTATCACAAGGCTCAGACTGCACTCGTAACAGGGTGTTTTAAACTATGTCATGCGTCAAAATAAAAATAAAAATTAATCGTATCAGCGTTTTGGATGTCAAATCTGTTAGCTCGTACGACATATTGAATAAATAAATAATTAATAAAATAAAAAAATCTAATGTCCAAAAACATTTTTTTTTTTTTTCATGAATGATTAGTAGTCATTGGATACATGAAGTGGGCTGTCTTTGTAAGACGACTAAAATGCCACGGTGTATAAAAATTACTGAAAATTTATCATGCTTAACTTTTATTTGTAATTAATAATTTCGATAAATAAATAAAAAAATTTTTTTTTTTTTTTCTTTGAGAACTTAGGCTGGTATTCTCAAAATTGAGTTTCCATTATGAATCGGCCCTACTAATTGAGATAAATAAATCGATGTCAAAAAAATAATATTATCGTTATGCATAGCCGATTAGATTATGTTCGTCGATCGACCACCGATTATTTATTAGGCGATCAATATCGCCTGGGACATCCTCAATCGACTGTAATTTAGTTGTACCTTAACAGGTTAAGGGTTCAGCTTTCTCACCATGTCCGGGTCGTTCCAATGTCCTGGCCCCGCGTGCTGGGCCAGCCTCTCCTGGTTGTCTCCGAACCAGTTCATGATCTTGGTGAGTGAGGCCCAGGAGTCCTCGATGTCATCCCAGTTGCGCCACATATTGCAGTGCGCAGCTATTGATCCGTAGTCTGGCTGCAAAGAGTTCAGAAGGTATTTTAAATATGTATACAACGTGTTTTTTTTTTATATCCCATAACTCTAGCGTTATAGCTATGAGTAAAAATAATACAAAAAGTCCTAGAATATGTGGTCCAAAAATGCATAGTTTCGAAGAAAATCATCATCAATCATATTAATTTAGGTCATAAATTGTCACCCGTATGACGAATTGTTACTTTTGCGACATTGCCAAACTGGTGAAACTTTTAATTGATAAATACGAGTAAGTAATTCATTTTCATCCAAACCAATCATTCATATTTAAAACTAAGAAAATGTGACGTTGTCATATTTCACGTAAGGATGTTTTACATTAATAATCGTGATTTTGTCAAATTATTTTGTATGAAAATAGAAAACAAAAAAAATTATAATTGAAAAATAATTCGTAGGCCAGTTGATTCTTTGATTTGGTCCTATTCATACGCTAGAGTTTAAATGGGATATAAAAAAAAACACCTTGTATACAGGGTGTTTGGCAGAACGTTGAACATACGAAAATGGTGGATAGGTGGGGTCATCTGCTACTTACTCAGCCCTAATTTATTTGGCCCTGGCCCCCTGAATATAAAAAAAAAAATTGTTTGCTTTCTTTTAGTTTCACCACTTTCTTAACTTTAAAGTGTAATTTTTATTAAAAATGGGTAAAACAGGCAATATTTTAGTTATTTTTTTTTATCTTTAATGTTGGCAGATTCTTATAAAATTATTGCTTTATTCAGATGTTAGCTAGAAAAAAAGTTATGACTCCTCAAACTTACAGAAAGATGTAATAAATAAAAATATTGCCTGTTTTACCCATTTTTAATACAAATTACACTTTAAAGTTAAGAAAGTGGTGAAACTAGAAGAAAGCACAATTTTTTTTTTTTAAATATCCAGGGGCCCAGGGCCAAATAAATTAGGGCTGAGTAAGTAGCAGATGACCCCACCTATCCACCATTTTCGTATGTTCAACGTTCTGCCAAACACCCTGTATATATGTATTTCAGTCTGTAAGGATTAGCCGAAAAAACTGAGAAGGAAAAGTAACAATAGGAGAGTGACCAATAGCAAAGAGAACCAACAGGAATCTGCGAAAAGGGCAAAATATGTACGTAATCAACTAAGTAAAATGTGGAAGTGTGTGATGTGTAAGTTAATGTCGAAAAGATTCCTCTACAGAGCAATGAAAGGCCGAATCCATGTTTTCGAATCTGCTATCATTCTCTTAAGGGTGAAGCCAGACGAGCGTAATTTTTTGAGTTGTGAGTCGCATAATTTCGGACGCGTAATTTCTGCTCGGCAGAAATTCTGTTGGGCTGCCAGACGAGCGTAATTTATTCAGTTGCTTTTTAACATTGGGTGTTTGTGTAGTGCAATGGATATAATAAAAACGTTGTGTATTTACGAAGCATATAGCGAAGACACAGAAGATGATGATAGAAGAAAATACTGGGTGAATCCACTCAACAGTGAAAGACTGTTGCGCGGACAGTTTCATGTCTTGTATGAACGTTTATGTGCAAATCCTGATATATTTCAAAATTACTCCATATGCCATTATATGTTTTTCAAGAATTATTACATCTCGTAAAACCTTTTATTACTAAATCAGACACAATTATGAGACTAGCCATCAGTGCAAAGACTAATAATAACACTCAAGTAAGTTTTTAAAGTGTTTTTATTCCGTCGAGTCGCCCCCTCTCACCGCGAACTCAATTCAGCCGGGATTGTGCGCGTAAGTCGGCAGACAACTCATTTTGCGTCGCCGTGTGAACGAAACAGGATTTTTGTATGAAACCGAATGTAGCAGAAATTACGCGACTGAAATTACGCTTGTCTGGCTTCACCCTTAGGCGCGATAATACATACTGGGACAGACCTGAGACGAAACAACGAGGAAAATCAACCGAAGGTTATCAGTTAAACAAAGAATATGCTTACAGATAGAATATGCCATAGGAGACCTTGATGGCCAAGAGGATAACGTAACATTTGGGTAGTTTCACAATCGTGGTTGGTTGGCCTTCCTGGGGGCCAAGTCTACTAATGTACAAACGTTGCAATGGTCTCTTCATTGTGAGTTTTTGACAGATTTGCCATACAAACACTGTCAAATACTCACAATGGCGAGACCATTCTGACACTATTGTAATAGCAGACTTGAGGCCCTGATGCACTGTATCTAAGTAGAATTCTTTGTTCAATTAAAAAACTGAGGCTAATCACTTGTACTGACAGTTTTATTTCCTCGATGGTTTTATAAAGCAGTAGTTTTGAGCCGTGTCTCAAGATTTATTTATGAGTGAGATAAACCGGACGGTCCTGACGGAAATATAAGTAATATAGAATTTGCAATTAATTTGAAACGCTACTAAGCCCATGATTTGGATACTCAAATACAAGTTGCTTAGCTATAGCAAACACAAGACGATGATACTTACAAGCATTTTAGCGTCTTCCTGATAGGCCGGCCAGCTGCATGAGTAGAGTATGGACCGACCAGTTTCATTCAATAGTTTCCCGAAAGATGGGTATCCTGAAACATGCATCAAAGGAATTAAATGTAAATGTAAAAATCCTTAATCAAGGCAATGTATGGGATATGCCTTGCCTTCATTAAGTACTAGCTTTTGCCTGCGGCCGCGTGACTGTCGGAAAATATCCCAAGGGAACGGACCACCGGGATTATAAGTATCTATACATTGGTACTGGTTTACGCGGCGCACGCCAGTAAAGCTCCCAGGGCCTCAAGTCTGCTATTACAATAGTGTTATAATGGTCTATCATTGATTTCATAATTGTTGATTTTGACAAGTTTGGTAATCTACTAATATAATGGCGTCATTATGACTTTCCAATGGTCAGCCACTGACACTCCATTGAAAGAATTGGTAATCAAATGAAACTTCCTACTAAACTTCCAACTTCCTAATACTTCAGATTGCTTATAAGTGTAACACTAATAAATAATACGTAAAAATAATATATAAATGAAATCTGGTATGAATAAATGTTCAAAATGCCATTGTAATACAAATCTATTACGAGACCATTGACTACCAATGATCGACCATTATGAATTTAGCAAAATGACAATGGGATCGTGTTGGAGTGACGAATTTATAAAAATAGCAAACTCGGGCCCCTGTTGGCATGATTTTTTCCGACATTTTCAACTTGTGATTATAAAAATTTGGTAACAACCATAAAGGTTGTGTTGTATTGTTGATCAAGTGATTTATTTCGTGCCAAATTTTACGCTATTTATTTTATTTAAAAAAATCAGTTTTCTTTTTTTAGTAGAATTGTTTTTTTATTGTTTTAACAGACTGATAACAACTTGTAATAACCCCTGTACTGTAATTTGTGATAACCTAATGGCCACTCTGTATTATTATCATCTTTCCCACAAATTATCGTTTCTCTGATCTTCCCCTATAACTAAACATAAAATAATAACAATATTATATTCCATAATTATTTACACCTACCGGCATCCATTTCCTTAGGTTCAATGTAGCATCCATCAAGCTTGAGGTAGTCGATCTCCCAGTCCACGAAGGTCTGTATGTCCAGACGTTCGTTGCCGAGAACTCCAGGGTATCCAGCACAGGTCAGGTTGCCGTAGTCTTCGTACATGCCGAACTTCAAGCCTTTGCTGTGGATCTGGAAGGTCGAGGCCAGATCGTAATTTTAGATCAGCTACTCAGCACTCGTAGGGAGAGACTAGATATGAGCGCCGCGACGGCGCACAGTGGAACGAATGTATGGGAGCGGTTGGACGTAGACATGTCCGAAAAATAAGAGTAAAATTATGACAAACTAATGATGCCATCTTATTCGATTACTTAATGCCTTCATAAATTGTGGTGATGAATTTCTTCATAACTCCCATATTTCGGGAGTAATTTGAGAAAATGTGAAATTTTACTATGAAAATGAGTGTATCGAGCTCTCTCCCTCCTGATTCCGGGCTTGTTTCAAGTAGCGGTCTCTAATATCGTAATGCTATTACTAAGAGCTATATTTAATACTAAGACACATAGTGCGCCAAATGTGCACTTTCTGGGATAAAAGGAAATGAAAATTTAAAAAAAAAAAGTTTTTTCCCCATTTGTATTTACTTTAAACCGCAGACAGACTTATTAAGAGGTCTATAAATATATTATATATATACAGAAATATATATTAACAAAAATATTCACAAGAACTGATGAGAGTATGACTTTTAAGTAAGTTGATAATAAATTACCTAGTTTCATTAAAAGTACAATAAATAATTAAGATGTAAGCTCTAATTTACTAAGTTACACATTTTAAAACAATAACATCATTTAATTATCTTCGTCATCATCATCATCATCAATTAATTCAAATTCAGAATCGATGTCCGCTAAATCATTTATGTTAACAAATTCGATATCACTTTTCTCAGAATCCGTAAGCTCATAAAATTCCTTAAAAGAAGATTTTTTTACAAACTTATTTCCTTTTGGACGGATACTTGTAACAAGTGGATCAGAAGACAGTAAAAGATTGTGCATAATATCTTCATTGCATGAGATACTGCTATGCTTTCGAGAATGCCCCTCTCTATATTTTCTAAAATCTTTATTTCTAGCCTCAGATGCCTCTTCGGATAGAAAACCAATGGGCACAATTGACATGTTCTGAACTATGTCTGGCCCATGCATTAAAATTTTATGAAGTGAAGAAGGCATATAATACCATGGGTATAACTCCACGTAAAGCTTAGCAGTATCAAAGCAGAACTCTCGGAATTTAGTTACGTTGATCTTCTCTCCTGATGAAATACACTGCAAGATCACACAGATTTTTCTTAAAAGCATAGCATCTATTCCGGTCAGTTCAGCAGATTTAGTGTAGTTTTCAAAAAATCTCCTTGCCGAGTTGCCATTGTTGGTGGATCCACTGCCTTGTTTCACAACATCGAGAAGTAAGCCCGTTTCTCTTCTTACAGCCTCTTGAACTCTTTTCTTCCTGTCATCAACTTGCCTTTTTGCTATATCACCCCTTACTTGCCATGATTTTATGTCTAATTTGTAGGAAATGTGTAATAAGCATTCCATTGAGCGAATCCAAGCGTGAAGGGTGCTTAAGCTATATTTATACATGTCCTCGTTTGCGTGTTTATCTTTGATTAACTCTAAATTATTCATTTCTTTAGGACAAGCCTTGCATATGTCACACACTGAAGCTGCTGTATTGGATATAATGGAATGAATTTTACCATCAATCATTGTCAACAGCAGTTGGTGTTTGACACTAATTCCATCAGTGATGGTGGATGGAGTTAAGGCTTCAATCTCTGCTTCGATTTCAGCCATCTCTCTCTGCACATTTTCTTTGGTTTCCTTTATAAACTTAAACAATATTGGCCGGCAAAATGAAGTGGAAGATGGTCGCTCGTTTTCCCAAATTGTTACACCTTTTGAGACGAGCCGCAGTGGTACAAGACTAATCATAAAATTACTAGCAAGATCGATTTGCTCATCTTCACTCGTCCTTTGATGATAAATGCTTTGGCTAGATGATCCGTCAAAACCCCATTTGCTGGTCAATACGAGCTGTTGATTGGGATCAACAGGGGTTTCTAACGACCTAATAAGTCTTCTTGAGGTTAAATCCATCAAGGCGACAATTTGATTTTTGCAGAGCTCTCTGTAACTGTGAGATCTTCTTTGGCCGGATAGCACTTAATTTTTTCTTTAACCAACATGTAGTAACTCGGGTATTGAAGAGCTCCTTCTTGAGTGTTGAAATCCCGAAGAGTGTTATAGCGCCATTTCGATAAGTTCATCGATACATAAAGAGCCAATGCCTTCAAAGGGGATATTTCCCGTACCTGAATTGATTTACCTTCAATGAAGGCTTTGATTTTTGAGGCCTCTTCTGGATTCTCCGTCAAGTATTTCATAACATAAGCTGTATCGCTTTGTCCTGCCTTTTGAAGCGCCCTTTCGGCCGAAAACATAATTTCAGCGCTGCTACTGCTGCATGAAAGACTATCTTCAGTGCGTCTTCTTTTTTGCCGGTTACTAAGGTCCTCAAAAGATTTACGAGGACTAGGATGTGTACAAGTTGAAGCATCAGATTTAGCAGGAGAAATTATGGGCTCGATGACGTCACTTATATTTTCTGTAGAAGGTTCCATATTTTCATTCTGTAATTCCGGCCATTGAATTGCAGCCTGTAGCCAAATCTCATGTTTCTTCCGAAACTTATCTGTGCTTCTTCCAGACTGTGTCCATTTTGCATAAATGCGGTAGCAAAATCGACGACACCAGTCTTTTAAACTTGTTTCAGCACTTTCACATAACTGAACACAACTGTTATCTTTTAAAACACTGAACAAATAGTTAAAGTCGCGTAAATCTTTATGTGCGCGTGCGCATAAAGCAACGTGAATATCAAGATTTGTATTAAAATTTGGAAAATACATTGCGAGATTAGCTTGGATACAACGAGGTGTAAATCAACACTGATTTTAAAGTTACTAATAGTGACCTATTTATATAAAATCCAGGTATCCCAGGTATCCTTTGTTAAATATTGCAAGGTAATTAGTTATTGTGATAATTAGTAAATGATGCATGCTAAATTAGTGTATTAAGAGCCATTTAGTAATTAAATAATAGCAATGTTCTTATCAGTAATCATTAGTGCATCAGTTTTATATGTAAACCTTAAGTCCCTAATTATATATCCTAATTAGCTTATATCTTCTCTAATTGGCTGCTCAGAAATGTTATTGTAATAAGGTAAACCTTTAGAAAAACGGTTTTAATCAACAAAATAAACAAAAAATAAAAAAATTGTGTTATAAAATAAACATCACTCTTTATCCCAGAAAGTGCACATTTGGCGCACTATGTGTCTTAGTATTAAATATAGCTCTTAGTATTAGCATTATGATATTAGAGACCGCTACTTGAAACAAGCCCGGAATCAGGAGGGAGAGAGCTCGATACACTCATTTTCATAGTAAAATTTCACATTTTCTCAAATTACTCCCGAAATATGGGAGTTATGAAGAAATTCATCACCACAAGTTATGAAGGCATTAAGTAATCGAATAAGATGGCATCATTAGTTTGGCATAATTTTACTCTTTTTTTTCGGACATGTCTACGTCCAACCGCTCCCATACATTCGTTCCACTGTGCGGCGCGCCACCGCCGCCACTTATTCCCCGCGCAGTCAGCGCCATAAAAAAGAAATGCTTTAAAAGTCATGCGTCGCCGACGACGCCGCTGCCGACCCCCAAAACCCCCAAAACCCGCCGAACGAAAACTTTGATACTAAAAAAATCTAAAGTTCCATAATAAGTTAATACCTAACTGCTAGTAAACTGTATGGGACAGCTGTTTATTTTTTCGCGATTTCAAAGCAGGTCCCATGGTAAAAGTTATTCAGTTCGATGGTCTAAAGCACGTCTTAAAGTTTGTAGAGTCAATTTGTTAACACCTTATTTTGAGAACTTCCTCCTTTTTTTGAAGTCGGTTAAACATCATTTATTGCCAGAGTGAAAATGGGAATTCAACACATCAGGGGCCTAAGTCTACTAATTTACAAGCGTTGCAATGGTCTCGCCATCGTGAGTATTTGACAGTGTTTGTATGGCAAATCTGTCAAAAACTCACAATGAAGATCAACGTTTGTACATTAGTAGACTTGGCCCCCTGACGAAGTGTGGACGCCTTCGCCTTTGAGGATTAACGGGATCACGAGTTGATCTCGTCAAAATGTCATCATCGACGTGGGGTTCAAAAACACTTACATAATCGGCAACAGCCTTCATTCCATTGGGGAATCGTTCCTTGTCGGGCACCATGCGACCGTCTGGTCCTCTCTTCTTCTCCAGCCAGCAGTCATCAATGCCCAAGTATTCGTAGCCAGCGTCCAGGTAACCCTCGTCAACCATGAGGTCGGCTGTCCGCTTGATTAGGTTCTCACTGTAAATGTTTAAGAGGAAATTCAGTTCTGCTGCTCACAACTCAGTCATCTTCATAAAGATACTACAAATGTTTATTGGTACTTGTTCATTAATCAGCATCCACGTCTTAAGACGCAGATATATGCCAGTGACCTTGAGTGGTTAGCTTGCGTGTTCTATACTGAGCTCACGCAACGCATCGTACGTCCAGCCAGTACCTAATAGGACTCGCCCATCCAGGAGCGCTGTCCCAATGTTGACGCATTATTAGTTTATCCATACTATCCATATCCATACTAATATTATAAATTCGAAAGTAACTCTGTCTGTCTGTCTGTCTGTCTGTCGGTCTGCCTGTCTGTCTGTCTGTCTGTATGTTACGTTTTCACGCCTCTAAACTGCTGAACTGATCGTCATGAAATTTGGCAGAGATATAGCCTGGGATATGGAGAAAGACATAGGCTACTTTTTTACGCGAAAACCGATATTCACGCGGGCGGAGCCGCGGGCAAAAGCTAGTTATAGTACATAAAACAAAAGATTTTTTTAATAAAACACTACGTTTGATAGATTTTGCGTGATTCTCAGTTTTTATCACTTACACATTTACAAATTAATTTCACTATGTAGGTAATATACCTAAACATAATCAAAAATATTCATACATTAAGTTATTAGGAAAATGCTCTAATTTAACTTTTTTTTTTTCGTGATCTTCAGTATAAAATCATTAAAAGTCGGCTATCGTCGGCGATCGCTATATCATCAGTCATTAGTAGAACAGAGATAGCAAAAATAGCGGAATTGCACAACGCGTTTTTTGACGATCCTTATAATTCAAGTAAGTATGTAGAAAAAAGAGGAGAGGAGTAATGTGTATGATGTAAGTATTTTATCATAATGCATGTTGTGAATAGTCTTTGATTTGATATGTGTTTTGTTTTCTTTTCCACTCTATTATGTATAACATGTTGTGTACATGATCTATTCATCTACTTTCCTATCGCAGGTACACCGTATTCTGGAAGAGATTTCTTTAAAAATAATCATCACATTTTTACGTATTTTTCTGTTCCTTTCTTCTTGTCTGTTTATATGTGTGTATATAAACTGTTAAATAAATAAATTAGTAGGTATTAGCAGTTCTCAGCACACTCCAGGATACAGAATATAAATGCTGTTAACGGCATAGAAAGAACAGATCATACATAAACATTTCACCTAACTGTAGAACAAATACATTTAACAGTAGTTCTACGGACTTAAAATTAGCATCACTCTCATCATCTTTCAAACTTAAGGGGGATGCGTAAAGTGACCATTTATTTTTTTTACTCAAAACGGGACATCGGTTTTTCTATCTCGATTCGTAAAGGAAACTTACTTTTCAAAACACCAGCCTAGGTTCTCAATGAAAAAAAAAAAGAAACATTTATTTTTACATTCATCAAAAAATATATTACAAACAGCTATAGCAAGATAAATTTTCAGTCATTTTTATAATTGTCAGCAGGAAAAAATTGTTTTAATACAGCTGGTGATCATTTGAAGGAAGAATAAATCTTGGCTGGGTTTTTTTTTATTATTATCCTGCCTGCCAATTATCGCGCGGTTTCTGAAAACGGGTCAATTATGCATCCCGGGTTTTTATCGGGGTCACCGGGACGAAGAAGCCAAATAGGGACGGTTCCGTTCAAAACGGGACGTTTGGTCACTTTAGGGATGCGCTAACGTGGCCTGCGAATTTGAATTTTTCTTACGTTTTTTCCAATTTGCATGTCATTATCTCAGGTTGTACGAGTATGTTGAGCAAAATACGATTCGCGACCGTAATGTGTTTTTACAGAATTATGATCATTAGAATCATCAGTACAACTCTCTTATTTAAAATTAGCCGTCATGATTTCATAAAATAGTCTTTCAATAGGGTAATGTGAACTTACCCTAGTAGCATTTTTTGTTGGCATTTAGTTGGGCCACTTACCTCTGGTTAGTTGGCAAATGCATACAATTGGCGGGCAGTTTGCGGGTTGGGCCAACAACTGATGACCTACGTGGATTTGCGTACGAAGGCCCAACTTGCGATAGGGCCAACGTACATTGCCCTCCGAAGGCCCAACGAAAACGGGTTATGGGTAGGCCCAACGGTTTATCGGCTTCAAAATAAGGTTAGTTTTAGCGATTTGTTTTGAAAAACCAACCTTATTTTGAAGCCGATAAGGTTCATGTATAGCGACGCGCGTACGGCCGGCGCTGGCGAGACGCGTCGCTCTGACACCAGCCATAGAACCAACCAACATACAACCGCTTGCCTTAATGTATTATGTGTCGTTGGGCCTTCGTAGGGCAATGTACGTTGGCCCCATCGCAAGTTGGGCCTTCGTAGGCAAATCCACGTAGGCCATCAGTTGTTGGCCCAACCCGCAAACTGCCCGCCAATTGTATGCATTTGCCAACTAACCAGAGGTAAGAGGCCCAACTAAATGCCAACAAAAAATGCTACTAGGGTAGCGATTTGTTTTGAAAAACCAACCTTATTTTGAAGCCGATAAGGTTCATGTGCAGCGACGATTTTTACACGTTTTGTAACACACATGCAATGAGTCTTCCGTGGCGTCATCCATTCTTCACGCACCACACCGAGTTCCCCATCGTACGAGTAACCATCATCGTCGTAAAACTCCACAACTTTATACATTTAAGACTTTCACAAACACTAAGGATTAACTAAGAGAGTTGTATCGACAATTTTAATTATTATAATTATGTAAATACCATTGATGTATTAAAAGCGGTGGATACGGGACTTAGTAACAGCGCCTGGTCCTATCAAGTTAAGTGATGGCCCGTAGTTGGCACTCAGTCGCGCACGGGATATCGTTGATCAAACAGCTCCATACTTACAGTTTTTTTTGTGTGATAAATACGCAAGTACAGCCAAAAATTGCCAAATAGCAAAATAGCCTAATTTGTTGAAAGTTGTAATAATATTTAATGTTTTCTCCGCCATGTTTGTGCTACCACATGTAATGTCATTCATAATCGTAAACATTCGGCCAACATTCGGCAGCTAATACGATTTCGCTCACACGACAGCGCTGTCTCCTATTTCTGTTTTTGTCTATCGGTAACTGTAGGTTTGCGACTGTGATCACACTGACCACAGATGTGTGTGTGAGTTTTGGTGCATGTAGTCGTACGCCGAGCACAGATGCTAGCGCGTAACATATCTTCCTCCTTTTAATATATCAATGGTAAATACCTACAAATATTTTACGGAAGAAAAAAAACAAAAACGTAAGAAAATTGAATTTCGCGGGCTAATCTGTTGCTTGCGCCTTAAAGGAAGCCTCGATTACCTATGCCGTTTACCGCTTGAAATTAATATTAATAATGCCATCTCAGTGCCATCTTGAGTTTGCCAATGTGAGACTATGAGAGGATAAAATCGGAAGACCGTGGATCAAGGTTGGTATTGAGCTCAGGGACTGAATACCGATATAATTTGGATACATGATACCAAAATATCGATATAAATACCGGTATTTGGGTACTGATATAATACAGTTATTATTACATTTTCTTGCGTTTTTTGCAATTTGCAGGTCAGTGTCAGGTTGTATCTTGATCAAAATATGATTCGCGACTGTATAAAATATGTATTTACTTAAGAATCATCAATAAAGATTATGTGACGTCACATTGTAGCCTGATATCAGTACTAAGTATCGATATAATTATCGATATTTTATACCGATACTCAAATTACTGATATAACATACCAGTATTTATGCCAGATGTCGATACTGTTATCAGTATTTTCTTAAAAATATCGGTATTCTTCGAGTATCGATATCGGTCCCTGATTGAGCTACATAATTAATTTCGGGCGTAAATCTTCCTCTATAAAAACAAGTTACTCTGCTAACACGTTTGCCTCACCTGATGCACTCATTGGGATACTTCTTGCAGTCTGTGATGCATCGGAACCGTTCCCACGTAAGCCAGCCCATCGGCGGAGTCAGGGCCAGCCCGTTGTTCAGCGCCAGGGTCGACGACACCCCCACCAACAATATGAACGTCACCAGCATCTAGAATAGGATTCTTTATAACGCAATAGACATAGCTTGGTAAGTGACTCAATACATTGAGAAAGCTTGTCGCGACATTTAAGGCTCCTACAAACAGGCGCGACACGCGACGCGACACAAAGACACCGCGTGCCACGCGACGAGTGGTCTCTTTGTGTCGTGTCGCGTGTCGCGCCTGTTTGTAGGAGCCTTTACTTGTGTAGCTACAAAATACACACTTTTTTTAGATTTACTTAAATCAAGATCAAGTTATATAATTATTGTATTCTTGTTTATCTACAGAAGTAAATCTCGCGACAAGCTTTTTTTTTTATGGGTTTGCTCTTGACTCTAGTCTAGGTCTGGGTGACAGAGACAAAGTCTACGATGGAGTGAGCTTACCCAGAAGAAGCCTGTTTTACATCATATAAATTGTCTTATATAATAAATTGATGGGTTTTATTTAATTTAAACTTTATTTTCTTCTTTTAAGAGCATTTAAATAAAAGCTTGTTTTATAAAATGTTTCTTTACTATATTTTTTTTTTGTTAGGTATCGCTGTGATATTGTACCTTAATGTTTCTTGATCCGTTCAGTTTTATTTTTTACTAGCTTCTGCCCGCGACTTCGTCCGCGTAAAATTTATGCCCACAACCCACCCCGTCGCATCGCATCGCCCGTCTGCGCAATTACTTTGTTTTCGCTTAGCGTTTTTTCCGACTTTTTGTCGTTCTGCTCGGCTCCTTAAAGGCTTAGCGTGATGTTAAATCGTCGTTGCGACTTTAAGACCTCTTATGTGTCACTTTTGGCAAAATCACTTTTTTACGCCATCCTTTTTTCACATTTTAAAGCTCTATCGAATGCAAAAACTCTCATGTGTATACGACGATTTGATCATCATTTATTTACCAATTTCAAGATCTACAAATGTGTGCTTCCTAATAAAATGTTGGGGCTTAAAATATCGATTTTCTCATAAAGTTGAATTTTACACATAAGAGATCTTAAAGTCGCAACGACGAAATAGCCTATACACTTTTTTTTGTTGCGAAGTTATTTTAAAATTATGATATCTCTTAATATGTTGATTGAAATCAAGTGATGTCAAGGACAATTTTGTTTACATTTAAATACGTGTGATTAATAATATTTGGATAAGGATTAATATTATGTTGACAAAACTCCTTCGCAAATAATGCATTACTTTCGAACAAATTTGATTACCATAAAAAAGGGTTATAGTGAGTCAATCTTAAAAGATAGACATATGCTGTCGCGGACTTTTTTTAAAAAACTTTTAAAGAGGAACATTTCCATAATACATGATATTTGCGTACCTAACTTAAACCGTTTACGCAGCGCACGCAAAGGAAGCTCTCAAAAAGGAATATTTTTTCCCGTTTTTGCAACATTTTTCATTTATGCTCCGTTCCTATTGGTCGTAGCGTGATGTTATATAGCCTATAATATTCCTCAATAAATGTACTGTCCAACACAAAAAGAATTTTTCGATTCCAACCTAGTTCCTGAGATTAGCGCGTTCAAACAAACAAACAAACTCTTCAGCTTTATATATTAGTATAGATTAGTATTATTATTTTCTGTTTTTTTATTTTTTTTGTTTTACTTTTATTTCTTTGGATTTAGACACAAACAAGACAATAAGACATTTAAAGACATTTAATTTTTCGTATTATTCTCAGCAAACCTTTAATTTGATACCCATAATAACGGAGTGCATAAAAAATTACTAGTCCGCCATCTTGGACAGTCGGCCATATGGAATTAGAAATGGCGGCATTTAAGTTGGTAATCGTGCATTGTCACGACAAACCGAATGTGTGTTCCAAATTCCAGCCCGATAGCTTCAACGACCATTGCTTCAGAGGAAATGGGTGAAATATTGATTGTAAAATTCCAGGACATACATACAATCATACATTCAAGTGAAGTTAAACAAAAGCTTTTAATTAATAATAATAACATACAATCATACATACAAGTGAAGTTAAACCAAGTCTTTTAATAATTCATTAATTATCTAATAATTAACTTTAAGAAATAGCACATAACAGGTAAAATCGATCGAATTACTTATTTCTTCGACCAAAAAAGGTCATCGACCATCGACAAATAAGTATTTCAGAGAATTACAGACGGGCAGAATATTGTCTAGGATCCGTTGTTAAAACAAATGATGGAAATGGACGAACTTAAAACCTCTCAATGGACAATAGTTGCTACCCAAACCTGTACTTACCTTTTAGTCTATGGTACAGTCGCCAGCACATCAGGCTTTATGAAACTGTCAAATGTCTCCAAAAGATTTTAAACCTTAAAATGTTGATGATTAAGTTCAAAATCGAATGAGAAAATATGACAGTTTGTTGTAACTTGATGTGCTGGCGTCTGTACCTAATCATGCTCGTAGACTCCACAAACAGAATGCCTGCAATTAATCTATTCAGAACGCTAATCTGGCTAATCATCTATCAAGCTCACACAACCGAACAATAAGAAATTGCCATCTATTTTTAGTGATAGGTACCTGTCTGCGGATAAAACTCTTTATTGAACTGTAAAGTCATTGACCCCACTTTTATGTACCAATATGGACAGTTGTGTCAACCACCTATTTAGAAATATAACCGTATTGAAACTATTCAAATAAAGTCATCCATTTTACATATATTGGACGTTAAGGCTTCTACACACTGGCGCGATATCGCGGGCGGTAGAAACGGTACTACCTTTCTTCTCCTAAAATAATAGACATTTTGCAAGGTAGGCATTTTGGTTCATAGTCAGAATAAGGTTTAGTTCAAATACTGTATAGACATATTGCAAGTTAGGCATTGTGCTTCCTAGTCAATGGTGCCGATTCCCTTGTTCACAAACTAAACTAAATTTAAGTTCAGTGCATCTTTTTCTTTCTATTTCATTAAGAAAAGGACAGAAAATAAATTTTAGTTTATTCCTGTCAAATTAATCAATGCCTGTCACTACTCCATACAAGTTTAGACGTGATTAAAAACTTGCCGACTAAAACTACGTCAATTTACGTCAAGCGCTGATTAATTTGACAGGACTAAACTAAAATTTATCTTTTGTCCTTATCATAATGAAATAGAAAGAAAAAGATGCGCTGAACTTTAGTTTAGTTTGTGAACAAGGGAATCGGCACCAATATAAGGTTTAGGCAATACTAACTTGGCATTATACGTTTTCAGGTCCAAAGGTCCTGGAAGGTTGGTAGTGTTTTACCAATAACCCTGCAATTAGCAGACTTTAATTAACGCTAGTTTAAAAGCTCCTGCACACTCGCGCGATATCGCGGGCGCGACAGTCAGCGTGACCCTTGTCGCTCCCGCGAAATCGCGCCAATGTGCAGGAGCCTTTAAACTAGCGTTAATTAAAGTCTGCTAATTTGGAAATAATATTCTTAGCATATAAGTTCCAAAACGGGGAATGTTTGTCAACAAAATTACCATATGGAGAACATTTTGATTTATTCCGTTCTAATAACAAAAACTAATACCACTATGTATGTTTTTCAACAAATTTGATGAATTAAATATCAGTGGTATTAGTTTTTGGTATTAGAACGGAATAAATCAACATTTTACACATAAGGTAGATGGGAACTTATCTAATGTACCTATCTACCATAGATAGGTACATACGAGTATCTCGATCTTAGTGAGCGATTTCAAAACTTTTGCATACTCGTACGATTTGTTTTTGGCCTGCGCAAATATGATCACATTTCGAATTTCGTACAAAGCTCAAGTGGCTTCCCATACTTCGCCTGAATTCTCATATCTTATTTAAGCTCTACAGTATTCTGTTCAATCCTACAACCCCTTCATATCTTAAAGAACGTTTCAAGTTCCTTCATGACACACATAATAAGTATCTGAGGTCATCGGAAAACTTGAGACTAGAGATGCCAATGCATTCCACTAACTTTTATGACAAGTCTTTTACAGTTCAAGCAGTACGGTTATGGAATTCCTTGCCGGTGTCGATAAGGCGTGCTCAATCTTTGGTTTGTGTTTGTTTTAAAGTTCTGATAAAAAAACACTTCTTGTATCCTTAAACATCTTCATTACTTAAAGTTCCTTGCTCTTGTTTCATGTTTATTATTGTATATTATATATATATATATATATATGTAGATAAAAAAGTTTTTTATACACAACTTTTTACATTTACCAAAAACAAACCTTCAAGCTTTCGTTGTTCCATATATTTAGAGCGTTGAATTTTAAATAGTTTTCTAATCTTAATCGTTGAATTTTTCTATGAAAGTCTGATGAATTATTAAAAATTATAGAACAAAATTTGTTGACAAAAAAAAAACCATTGACCGACCAATGATCGACCATTATTTAATAATGGTCGGTCAATGGTCTCGTAATAGAATTGTATTACAATGGCCTTTTGAACATTTATTCATGCAAGATTTCATTTATATATATTTTTACATATGAGTGTTATAAGCAATCTGAAGTAGTAGGAACTAGGAAGTTTCATTTGTCATTATGTACGTGATTACCAATTCTTTCAATGGAGTGTCAGTGGCTGACCATTGGAAAGTCATATATGACGCCATTATATTAGTAGATTACCAACCTTGTCTAAATCAGCAATTATGAAATCAATGATAGACCATTCTGACACTATTGTAATAGCAGACTTGAGGCCACACATTTCCCACATTCCTCCGCACCACATGCCCATACCATGACAACCTATTTCCACACACCTTTTCAGTCACCGTGTCTCTTCCAGACTTGCTCTTATACAGGGTCATTGATAAAACTCGTAACAACCTCTCAGGACTAAGTATAATATTATTAACATCATACACAACAACTTTTGATCTATGACTTTCAATAATTTATCAGATTTTCATACAAATATAAAAATACTAGCTTCTGCCCGCGACTTCGTCCGCGTTAAATTTCTTGTTCCCCCGACCCACCCCGTCGCAACACATTGCCTGCCCGTGATTTTACTTAATTTTCGCATAAACTTTCATTTAAAAATATTGTGTCCTAGTTAATAGAAATGTTATTCTTCCTCAAGAATTGGGCTGTAAAATGCAAAAAGATTTTTTCAAATCCAACTCGCAGTTCCAGAGATTAGCGCGTTCAAAAAACAAAAAACCGGCCAAGTGCGAGTCGGACTCGCGCACGAATAGTTCCGTACCATCCATACAAATCCTTACTAATATTACAAATCCTTACTAACTTACTGTCTGTCTGTCTGTCTGTCTATATGTTACGTTTTCACGCCTAAGCCGCTGAACCGATCGACATGAAATTTGGCAGGAATATAGCCTCGGATATAGAGAAGGTCATAGGCTACTTTTTTACGCGATAACCGACATCCACGCGGGCGGAGCAAAAAAAACGGCAAAAAAATCATGTTCGTTGTATGGGAGCCCCCCTTAAATATATTTTTTTCTGTTTTTTAGTATTTGTTGTTATAGCGGTAACAGAAATACATCATGTGTGAAAATTTCAACTGTCTAACTATCACGGTTCATGAGATACAGCCTGGTGACAGACGGATAGACAGACAGACAGACAGACGGACAGCGGAGTTTTAGTAATAGGGTCCCATTTTTCCCTTTGGGTACGGAACCCTAAAAACTAACTCTTCAGCTTTAGAATAGACTACCTCGCAGAGTTGATCATTATTTTGCTGCGGAGTTATTATAAAACAGTTATATCTCCTAAGATATTCATTGAAATTAAATGATGTAAGGGCAACTTTGTTCAAAATTAAATACTTGTGATGAATAACGTATTTATTTGGATAAGGATTAATACCATGTTTATGAAAACTCCTTCGCAAATAATGCATTAATTTCGAACAAATATGATTACCATAAAAAAGGTTATAGTGAGTCAATCTTAAAAGATAGACATATGCTGTCCTGGACTTTTTTTATAGAACATTTTAAGGGGAATAATTCCATATCATACATGATATTTGCGTAACTTAAACCGTTTACGCTGCGCACGCAACGGAAGCTCTCAAAAAGGAATATTTTTTCCCGTTTTTACAACATTTTTCATTTATGCTCCACTCCTATTGGTCGTAGCGTGATGTTATATAGCCTATAATATTTCCCAATAAATGGACTATCCAACACAAAAGAATTTTTCAATTCCAACCAGTAGTTCCTGAGATTAGCGCGTTCAAACAAACAAACAAACTCTTCAGCTTTATATATTAGTATAGATAGTACTTTTAAAGTATTAAAATTTTAAAAGTTTCCCGGAAAATTTTCAAATTCGTAAAATCTGAACGTCATGATTTCTATGAGATTTTTATATGAACTCAAGACCATTAAACTCATGATTTAAACGATAGGTATAAGCTTCATTCTTTTTTATTTTATTTTATTGTCTTGAATAAGTTATCAGGAACAAAAAAATCGGGAGAATAGGAAATATTACGCAAATGGAATTCTAGAGGACGCTACTCCGCACGTAAACAAAAACGATCATCAGCTGGGAGTAGGTATAAATATAATGTTTACGTCTATCTATAATCTAAGTATTCTGTATTGCTTAGGTATTAGAGTATAAGTATTACCTATATAAGTTAGGTTTTATACCCATGTGTAGCATTGTAAATTATATTCGTATTCCGCTTTTAGCGGCGGATGTGTCCTGATTTCCTGAACGCAGACTCTACTAACCAACTT